>CM033649.1:45598037-45918323 GCA_019512145.1 Engystomops pustulosus
ACGGCCATGGGCACTAAAGTTGCACCATCTTACGCCAATTTATTCATTGAGATGTTTGAATACATCTTTATCACACCTGAGAAAATGCATCTAGGGAAACTTAAACTATACAAAAGGTACATAATATGGCAGGGCAACATCACGTCTCTCCAGGAATTCTGCACTAAAATAAACCAAAATGATTGGGGACTTATCTTTACTCCAAACCACAGCGCACAATATGTGGAATTCCTAGATCTGATAATAAGTCATGATGGGAATGAATTCACCACTAAAACATTTTTTTAAAAACGTAGATGTTAATAGTTATCTTGACTTCAGAAGCAACCACCACAAGAAGTGGCTACACAACATTCCCTATAGCCAGTTCAGACGCCTAAGAAGGAATTGCTCCAATACCCAAACATTCAAGGAACAGTGCTGCATTCTAAAACAGCGGTTTATAGAGAAAAAGTACCCAAAAGGAGTCATCATGGATGCTGTTAAGAGGGCCAGCTCACTAACCCAAAGAGAAAGCCTTCTTCCCAAAAACAAAGAAAAAACAGAACCACTACATCAACTAAACTTCATTACTACGTTTAGCAAAGACAGTAGAAAGATTTTAGATATTCTTAAAAGACACTGGAACATCATCAAATCAGACCCACTACTAACAAAGGCTGTACCAGACAATATTTCTTGCACCTACAGGAGGGCACCGACAATCTAAAACCTTTTAGCCCCCAGTATTCCAAAACAATATAAACTACAAAGAGGACCAACCATCAAACAAAAAG
The DNA here is from genome assembly GCA_019512145.1 of Engystomops pustulosus. Taxonomy (NCBI): domain Eukaryota; kingdom Metazoa; phylum Chordata; class Amphibia; order Anura; family Leptodactylidae; genus Engystomops; species Engystomops pustulosus. The sequence goes on from CM033649.1 coordinate 45,598,814, forward strand.
GTAGTTTCAAGTGTGATAAGCCATTATGTTTATGTTGCAGAATAATAAAGGTATCGGACGTATTCACATCAAATAACACCAAAGAAACATTTAATTTGAAACACAGGTTAAACTGCAGCAGCCAATAAATAATATATTTGATCGAATGCCAATGCGGCCTACAGTATGTAGGAAGAACCACTCAGGCCCTCCACTGCAGGGTCAATCAGCATCGATACAATATTAAGCACAAAATTCTAAAGCATGGTCTCTCGAAGACCTGAAGCACTGAAGCATAAAGGAGAAGGAAATATCTCCATTATCCCCATCGATCATATTAATCAGGAGGTCAACGATAGGTTTGGAGCCTTAAAAAAGAGGGAAATCTATTGGATATATACACTAAAAACCCTCAAACCCTCAGGACTTAACGAGATGACCGGAACAATATTGACCTAAGTCCACCATCTCCTCCTCATCTGCTAATCAAATAGCACACAAACTCTATCATCACATGTGTTCATATTCACAATATTTTCTACCCACCATGTTGTTCGCAACAGAATACACCTCCATGGGTCGAACGATGGACTACATCTGCTTTTACATTCATATAGTATCTGTTACCCCATATACAAATCCCTTTTCCCTTACATAATTCAGCATGCGAACGCATAGAGGAACATACAAAGGTCTCGGTCCCCGCGGTTTTTTTTTTTTTTTTTTCCTTTCCCTCTCTTTATTATTCCAATGTCACCAGCACATAAAGTTTTTTTTTTTTTTTTTTTTAAACCAGGGTCATTATATAAGTCAGACATGTTTTAATGTAATTTTATGCTGTATATAACTGAGGAAGAGCCCGGTCTGGGCTTGAATAAAGATATTCATTTATGAAAAGGAACTATCCTGAGTGATTTGCGCCGCTGATAGCCTGGAAGATTGCCATACATTTCTATTGCCGGAAAGAACCCAGGACGGCTGCCGAGACCACTACAATGCCTAAGCTACTATACGAGTTGTACCGCTTGTACAACCAGAAAAGTTGAGCAGATTACCAATCATATTTTTTTTTTTACCAAGCCAGAAACTGTTTTCACACATGTATCGCTTGTATCGCTTTTCTTTCTAATTCACCTTTATACAAAAAGGATCTGTGAGTCTAATTTCTGTGGTGGGGAAAATATTTGAGGGGTTTGTTCTGTGAGTCTAATTTCTGTGGTGGGGAAAATATTTGAGGGGTTTGTTAGAGATGCTTTCCTGGAGTATCTCACTGTACATAACCTTATAACCCAGTATCAGCATGGGTTTATGAGAGATCGGTCCTGTCAGACTAATCTGATTGGCTTCTACAAGGAAGTAAGTTCCAGACTTGATCTGTGGGACGCTGTGGTGTTGTATGTCTGGACTTTTCAAAGGCATTTGACACTGTGCTGCATAAAAGGTTGGAACATAAAATGAGACTTCTGGGACTAGGGGAAAATCTGTGTTTTTGGGTAAGTAATTGGCTTAGTGATAGTAAGCAGAGGCTCGTCATTAATAGTATATTCTGAGATTGGGATGACGTTACCAGTTGAGTGCCACAGGGGTCAGTACGGGGGCCACTTCTTTTTAATATTTTTTATTAATGACCTTGTAGTGGGTTTACACAGTCAATATTCAATATTTGCAGATGATAAAAAGCTGTGTAAAGTAATAAATACAGAGGTCGATAGATTAGCATTATAGAGGAATTTGTGAAAGCTTGAGGAGTGGGCAGAGAAATGGTTGATTAGTTTTAATGTAGATAAATGTAAAGTTATGCACTTAGGCCATGAAAACAAAAAGTACAATTATGTTCCAAACAGTCAATTACTTGGTAAAACTGCATCTGAAAGGGACTTGGGGGTATTGGTGGATGGTAACTTAATTTAAGTGGCTAGAGCCATGCGGCTGCTGCTAAAGCAAATAGAATCATGGGATGTATCAAGAGAGGAATTGATTCTCGTGATAAAAACATAGTTTTGTCCTTATACAAATTCCTGGTCAGACCGCACATGGAATGTTTGGGTACAGTTTTGGGCACCAGTGTATAAAAAGGATATAGTAGAGCTTGGAATGGGTGCAGAGGAGAGCAATCAAGATTATTAGGGGAATGGGGAGACTATAATACAATGACAGATTACAACATTTGGGATTATTCAGTTTAGAAAAAAGACAACTGAGAGGAGACCTCATTACTATGTACAAATACCAGTACAAGGATCTCTCTCTTTTTATACTTAGGCCTGTGACCAGGACAAGTGGGCATCCTCCATGCCTAGAGGAGAGGGGATTCTACCATCAACATAGACAACTGTGCTTTACTGTAAGAGCAGTGAGACTATGGAACTATCTGCTGCAGGAGGTTGTTATGGTGGACTCTATGTACATGTTCAAGAGAGGCCTGGATGCCTTTTTAGATAGAAAAAATATCACAGGTTATGAGGATAAAACATTTATTTAATTCTTAAAGGTAGGGCTTGATTGACTTGTTTCTTTTTCCGGCCTTATATACTATGATACTATGATAAGTTAACACTGATGTAAATATGTGTGAGACTGCTAGTGTATAGTACATGTTAAGGTAGCAAAAAGGAGGCATTGTTTTCCATTTAACACCTTGGAAAATATATTTGCATAGTTCCCAGAATTCCTTAGTGGAGCATCTATGGCTTTAAGTCTCCACACGCCTTTAAGGTGGCCTTAATTGGCAATCTCTCCATAAGGAGAACACCTACCTTCTGACCCTAGTATATAGTAACAGTGACACAAATACTTCTAAAACTAGTCGTGTAAAAATTAATATACTACTAAGTCTAGCAATGTAGGCTAACATTGACAAAAATAGGTCTACCACTGGTAGCGTAGAGTAACACTAATGCAAATGATACAATGACTAGGACTATAGGGTAAAAGTGAAGCAAATAGGTCTAAGACTGATAATGTAAGGTAAAACTGATGAAAATACTTTCAGACCAATGCTGCTTTACAGTAACAGTTATGAAAATAGGTCTAAGACTTGTAGTGAAAGGTAACAATGACACGGCAGTGCTCGAAGATTTCAAGGGTCAGCACACTGCTTATTGGTGCTGGCCATTTCCAGCAATTTTATAAAAGCTGGCCATTTCCTGCATTCCCCACCTGATCTATGTGCTTCTTGCCTTAGAAAAAGCATCCCAGCGATATACCTGCATTCCTGTGTCTCCTGCGTTCCTGTATGTTCCTGTGTGTACCTGTGTATCCTGAATTCCTGTTTCCGCGTGTTCGTGTTCCTGCTCCTGAGTTTCCGTGTACTCCGTTCTTGTGTGTCTGTGTTCCTGGGCTGTCACCACGGGCTAGCACCTGTAGAATGACCTAGGGGTACCCTGCCGCAATAAGACAATCCCACTTTGCGGCGGGTTCTGGTGAAGACCAGGTGCCACATAGACTCCGGTCCCAGGTGTCGGCTAGTACCACCTCCCGCAGTGGTCCAGAGGATTCACTCATCCCCAATCCTGAGAGTAAGATCCGGGCCTTGGATCCCGCCGAGGTTCTGCTACTTGAAATGGCTGACCTTGCCACCTTCGTGCTCCAGCAGTCACAACAGATTGCCACGCAAGGACAGCAACTTGCACAAATCACCGTCTCCTTAAAGCAATTGCTGGCTACCCAGCACCTGCTTACAGTACCTGCAGTAAAACCGGTTTCTATGGCTGCATCATCTACTGCTGAGCCCAGGCTGCGTCTATCCATGCCCGCAGTATGACTGCGAGGCCAAGATATGCAGGGGCTTTATTACTCAGTTCTCTCTACATATTGATTTGATGCCTTCACATTTGGCCACAGAACGGGCTTAGGTGGCTTTCGTGATCAGCCTTCTTTCTTTGAAAACCCTGGAATGAGCTACTCACCTCTGGGATAGGAACTATTCAGTCACGGCTACTCTTACCATGTTCCTCGCAGAACTTCGGTCTGTCTTTGAGGAATCTGCCCGGGCATCTTGTGCTGAGACTGTACTGTTGAACCTGCATCAAGGGGACTCTTCTGTTGGAATACGGCCCAGTCCCGTATTTTAGCCTCTGAGCTGGATTGGAATGAGGCGGCCTCGCTTGCAACTTTTAAAAAGGGACTGTGTACTCAGATCAAAGATGCCCTGTCTGTACGGGATCTGCCGTCTACCTAGAATGTTCTAAATTCCTTGGTTACTCAGATAGACATCCGCTTCTCTGAACACAAGGAGGAACAGCGGGTTGAACTAGAGCAACCCAGAGTCCAACGATTTTTCTGCCTGGCTCCGGTTTTCCAAATATCTCCTTTGCCATCTCCTACGTCTGCTACTGAAAAGCCTTTGCTAGTGGGTAAAACCCGGCTAACACCCCAAGAGCGCTCCACGCGTAGAAAGGGAAATCTCTGTATCTACTGTGCCAGCATGGAACTATTCCTCCAGTCATATCCAGTGCGTCCACAGCATCTAGGAAGTCATTTACACCTAGGGTTCCTAGGAGGAGCATCCCTAGGTGAAAATAAATCTTCTCCATGCCTGTATCTTCCATTTCTGCTCAGCTTTGGAACCAGTGATCCTGTTCAAGTGTCAGCCTTCCTGGACTCCGGTTCTGCTGGCATAATTTCCCAGTGGTTCATCTGGAGAAACCCCTGGTCATATCATAAGTCAGTGGGCAGATCCTCTGTGACCCAGTCCAGTATTGCACTGAACCACTGTGCCTACATGTTGGGCCTATGTGCTTCCCCGGTCCACATCCTCGGTTCTATTGGGATTTCTGTGGTTGCAGCAACACAAACCCGTCCTCAACTGGCAGACTGGGGAGGTTCTTCGCTGGGGCTCTGAGTGCCAGTCTCGCTGCCTTGAGGCTCTCTGAGCAGTGTCCGCCAGGTCTTCTTCTGAGTTTTCCAAGCCGATGGTGGGTCTTCCTGCTGTTTATATGGACCTCACTGATGTCTTCTCAGAGAAAGAAACCGAGACTCTGCCTCTGCACTGTCCTTAAGACTATCCTATAGAGCTGCTACCAGGCACGTCTCCTCCACGTGGTCAGGTATATCCTCTCTCCGTGCCTGAAGCTGCGGCTATGTCGGCCTATATTGAGAATCTGCAGAAGGGGTTCATCTGCAAATCCTCTTCTCCGGCCGGTACATCATGCCCTTTGGACTCTGCAATGCGCCTGCAGTGTTTCAGAGACTTGCTCTACACCTGTGTTGTAGTCTACCTAGATCTTGGTGTTTTCTTCTGACCTAAAGTCCCATCAAGTCCCGACAAGTTCTTGTCTCTATGCTAAACTGGAGAAGTGCCAGTTCCATCAGCAGAATCTTCCGTTTCTTGGTTACATCATCTCTGGTGAGGGCCTTCAGATGGATTCAGCCAAGTTAACTGCAGTACCACAGTGGACTCACCCTGTAGGACTTCTTGCCATACAGAGCCACCTACTACTGGAATTTTATACCACATTTTACCTCTCTCGTGTCTCCCATTGTGGCCTTAACTAAAAAGAACGCTGATCCTAAACTCTGGCCTCTGGCGGCCAAAGAAGCATTTTCCAAGCTTAAATCTCCCTTTGCTTCTGCCTCTGTCCTTCTCCTGACGCGGAGAAACCATTCCAACTAGAGGTGATGCTTCCTCTGTAGCTGCTGGAGCTGTTCTTGCCCAGAAAGGGCCCAAAGGCCGAACACTTACTTGTGAGTTTTTCTCTAAAACCTTCTCTGCTGCCAAGAGGAATTACTCCATTGGAGATCATGAACTTCTGGCTATTAAACTTGCTTTGCAAGAGAGGCTCTATCTTTTGGAGGGAGCTCATCATCCAGTCTGTGTATTTTAGGACCACAAGAATCTCCTGTACCTCCAAACTGCTCAGCGCCTCAACCCACGACAAGCTCGCTGGTCCCTTTTCTTTTCTTGCTTCAATTTCCTGATCCACTTCCGACCTGCTGAGAATATCAAGAATAATGCTCTCTCTCGTGTCTCCGATGTTGTTGAAGAATCGGCTCCGCAGCATGTTATCCCTCCTGAAAGACTGATTCTTGCTGCTCCAGTGGATCTGTGGCAGCTACCTCCTGGAAAGATATGAGTCCAACCTACTTTCTGGAGAAAGATATTGACTTGGGGACATTGCTCTCGGGTGGCTGGGCATCCTGAAGTGCAGCATTCAGTAGCTTTCATTTCTCGCTGCTATTGGTGGCCAGACCTTGTCAAAGACGTGCGGGGGTTTCTGGGTTCCTGCACGTCCTATGCTCGTAACAAGCCATCTTGCCCAAAACCTGCTGATCTCTTGTTCCCGTTATGCAGCTTCCTGTGGACTCACGTGGCCATGGATTTTACTACGGATCTGCCATCTTCCTCTGGAAATTCCGTCATCTGGGTGGTAACTGACAGGTTCTCGAAGATGTCTCATTTTGCTCTGCTGCCAGGTTTGCCTTCAGCTCCTTGTCTGGCTAGTCTGTTTTTCCTCCATATATTCCGGTTACATGGACTCTGGCGTTCCCTCTGCAATCATCATTATCATCCCCAGACTAATGAGCAAGTGGAGAGAGTCAACCAAACTCTGGGCTGTTACCTTCCTCATTTTGTCTCGGCTCGTCAGGACAACTGGACCACCCTGTTACCGTGGGCCGAGTTCTCCTACAACTCTTTGGATTCTAGGCGCTGCCCCAGTCTTTATTGTCTTTGGATGAATTCCATGCCCACCACTTCCTCGGTCTGTGCTCACAGATGTCCCTGCAGTGGAGGAATTGGTGCAGGATGTCAAATTGATCTGGGAACAAACACATCAGTCTCTGCTTCAGGCGTCAGTCTGCACTAAGACTCAAGCTGATTAAAAGTGCAGATCTCCTCCAGTTTTCTCTCCAAGTGACAAGGTGTGGTTATCATCCAGATACATCCACTTGAAGATTCCCAGCTACAAGCTTTGCCCATGTTTTCTGGGGTCGTTCGAGGTAATAAAACGCATAAATCCTATGGTTTATAAACTACGCCTTCCTCCCACTATGCGCATCCAGAACTCTTTCCACGTCTCGCTCCTGAAGCCTGTCATCTTGAACCATTTCTCTCACCAATCTCCTCTTCCGGCTCCTGAAGCAGACTCCACTGATGTCTTCGAAGTAAAGGATGTCTTGGACATGAAGACAGTGAGAGGGAAGCGGTTCTTCCTTGTTGACAGGAAGGGGTTCGGGCCTGAAGAGAGATCGTGGGAGCCCGAGGACAATATCTTGGACCGTGGCCTCCTGCAGAGGTTCCTCCAGACCAAGAAGAGGGGGAGGCCAAAGGGCGGGGGTACTGTCACGGGTGTCCTCCTGTGTTCCTGTGTCTCCTGCATTCCTATTCCTGTGTGTTCCTGCTCCTAAATTCCCGTATCCTCCACTCCTGTGTGTCTTTGTACCTGCCCCCATCTACCTGGACCTTCTGTTGCTGAACCTGGATTGGACTTGACATTGCATCTCTGCCACCTGCCCCGACCTTAGACCTGACTATGAGACTGTCTTCCGCTAAGGTACCTCGACCTTGGCTGTCACCATGGGCTAGTCACACCTGTGGAACGACGTGGTGGCAAGACCATCCCACTTTGCAGCGGGCTCTAGTGAAGACCAGGTGCCACTTAGACTCCTGTCCCAGGTGTCGGTTAGTACCACCTCCCTTGTTGGTCCAGAGGATTATCTCATCCCGAATCCTGACACAACACTAATGCAAATACTAATTAGACTAGCACTGTAAGGTAACAATGATGCAACTAGGTCAAAGACTTGTAGTAAAAGGTAACAATGGCACAGATGCTTCTAAAACTGGTAGTGTAAAGCAATAAGGTAACGCAAATGCAATTGCACCGCTACTTTGCTGGCCTGACAAGGATGCAGTACCAAAGTTCTAACACATAGCCTTACCACTTAAAACCCCACAATCTGCTGCACCCATCAGGTTTTATCAGGTAAGCTCATTTTCTCCCAAATATAACAAATAATTATGGATTTAATTTGTCAAGGTACCCCCAATTCAAGCTGTCAAATTAGGGGCTTAACTTTCATTCGATAGCTGTACTGAGGCTATTTAATAAAATGCTGTATGATGCTAGAAATGCAAATAGTACTAAGACTATCCCTTTAAGATTCTGCGGTATGCTGCTGGAACTGCAAATAGTATTAAAAGTGCTCATTTAAGATAGCCCAATTTGCAGTTACAGTAACATACAACAATAACATGGCCCTGCACCATAGCAGACTATGAGTATTAAGATGCAGTTCTTCAGAGTGCTCTAAAAAGGGCAATGATTTCAGATTTTCACCTGAACCCACTCATAGCAGCCTCCTCTACCTTTCTTACTACCCTAAAAAGAGCTATCATTTGGTTTTAGGCCTGCCCTCCTGCCTACCTCTAACTCCTGTCTGTTATGTCACAGCCATGCTCAAATTGGGGTAAGCTTTTGTTGGTAAGGCTCAGCAGTCAATCAACCAGCTTACCACATCTTATCACATTTTCCTTGAACACAAACCCAAAACCCTATTCAATTTCCTTTAATACTACCACTCACCAATTTTATCTCTTTTTTTTACTTTATTTTTTTGACATCTTACAAAACATAAATTCCATATGTTCAACATTACATTCGCTCATAACATATACATTCTTTTGTGGTGTAGAACTGGCAGCATATCAGGTCTAATCCTGGAATCTCTTATTCTGATACCTCAGATCTTCCCCCCTCATTCAATAATTGGGGTGGCATCCATCTTCATCTCCCATAGGTACCAGATCTTTTTCCTGACTTTTTATTGTTTTAGTCTCTTTGCTAGGGCTTTCTTTGACTTCTATAATATTTGGTATTTCTATAGACTTCCATTTCCTGGCTATACACAGTCTTGCTGCAATTAATATGTGTGATATTACTCCTCTACATTGCAGGTGGAATTTATTTACCCCTATATGTAAATTTTATCTCCATCTTCAATTTTACAGCTGCTGCTTATGCTGGCCTGACAAAGATTGTGCTCTATCCTAAGCTCATTTTTCCCTTAAACATAACCAATTACTGACATGCTGGGGTTTCTATTGATCATGGTGTACAGTTGTTTTAATTGCGAATGTTCCTCCAATTCCAGCTGTCAATGGCTGGCTGTGTATCTTTTTTAAACTAGCTTTGGGTACTCAAATATCATTTGTTTTATAGTCCTGTGCAAACACCATAATAACTCCCTTTGACAGTGACTGCAAAAAAGAATGAGGTGGTTATAATCAAGTTAGAGCTCAGATATACTGAGTTTTACATAATGTAAAGCATAATTAATTTAAATAAAGTGAAAAATACAGAATCTATTTCTCCTGTACAGCTTATCCAAAAGACATGTGACGAATAATTTGCAGCCTTTTAGAAACGAGCTCTAGAAGAGACCTTGACAAGTAATAAATTCAAAATACAAACACAAAATGAGGTCACACATTTTGCTATAAAAAGTTTAAACAGACAATATTTCCTGCCACACAGATTGAGATTTCTGCTATGTTCTCAGTTTTAGTTTTCAGTCTATTTCGGATGTGATTTATGAATGAGCCCTGAGTCCTGCCGAGAAAATAATAAACTGAAATTGTATCTTTTTTCTTCAACCATAAGCAATGGAACAATCTAATCAATTTCCCTGGAAATCAACTTAGTACATTCAGAGTTCAAAGATACATTAGGAAATAATAATGAGTAACACTATAAAGAAGCTACTGGCATAAAGCAAACCTATCATTCCAGCTGAATTCTCAAAATAGACTCTGTATATTAACTTCAAGGGACAAAGTCACCAGTTTTAACACAGCTGTCTAGGATTGCCTCTTTTAGTTGAAATATTCCCAGCTTACCTAAAAAAAATCACTACCAAACCCATATGTAACTGAGCCTTTTTTAAAATGAGTGACTTTTAGAAGCTTAAAGTGTAACATAACTTTTGGTTCTACAGTATGTGAGCCTATAGAACTAGAGATACAGGGAGTTAAAGACATAGCCCCAGATATTATTATTGTCTCTGCACCAGTTTTGTGTCTAAGTTTGCACTAAAAAATGGTCTTTTGTGCTTGCACATGTATTCATTAAGTTTTTGCCCCACTTTTGTGGTTGTATTTTGCCTGACACTTTAGCAAGCTTGCGGCCGTACATACAACCCCCATAGATGGCAATGACTGCACAGAGAGATACGATGCCACACACGTTCCTTCCTATTTCTTCAACTGCCTGTATTATAGATAAGATTCTTACCTTTAATATGTAACCAAAAGAATGGTTCTAGAACTTAAGATAAGGGAAAGGAAAAATTACTCTCTCCCCCGTCCTCTAAAAGTGATACAAAAAAGAAAACATCCTCTGTCTTAAAGGAAATCTACCATCAAAACCAAGCATGATAAACCAGGGGCCGTTACTCATAGATCTAGGCACCATGACTGAGGAAATCTTCTTATATTTGTTATCCATGGCCTCCTTCATTCTAAAATCAATTTTAAAAATTATGCTAATGAGCCAAAAGGGCTCATTACCAGAGCCCCATCCATGCTGAAGCTGTGTATGAGCACTTTCCGCTAATTCTGTATGCTGAGACTTCTTTTGCTGCTGTGAGATTACTATAGGAAGAGGGAGGGTTTAGACTTGCTCTTGCACAGTGTAACAGAATGTAAAGCTACATCATGGAGGGTCTCTGGTAACGGCACCCATAGCCCTTCTGGCTCATTAGCATATTTTTTAACGTTGATTTTAGCAGGAAACAGTCCATGGATAAAATATATAGACAAATTACCACAGTCAATGAACCTAGATCTACAAATGTTTGGTTTATTCAGCTTGGTATTTATGGTAGATTTCCTTTAAGATGGCACATGTAACATGTAACAGAAGTGTATGAGAATATTCTCCATGAAATAAACATTTGTGTCATGGATGCTGTGTTCCTTTCCATTCTGTTTCATGTCATGTTTTCCAGTGTTGTTTTCCAGAAATATGTGCGTTTTACAGCTTCAATGGGTTGTTGTATATCAATTTCTATAAAATATTATTTTTATTACTGCAAGAAAAGAAACTATGAGAAAAGAACTATAAGTATTGTTTGTGACAACATACCAACATTATTTGTTTCAAAGAAATCTTATTGCAAACTGAAAAACAATGTATTAAAATAATAGTAAATGTAATTATAATATGCCACAAGCTGCAAATACAGACTATGCCATGTATATAGCGAGAAAGAGAGACAGTAGCTAAGATGAAAAGCTTTTTTATATCTAAAGTGCACAATATGCTGTATTCAATGAAAAGATTTCACAACACTGCACCAGAGTGCTCCAAATCCAGCTACTATCCAGGAATTTAAATTTTTGGTATGATTTAACCTCTCTATAACATTGTCTGCATCTGTATGTGGTCAAAACTGCTAACAGATTCCCTATAAAAAGAACCTGTCAGTTACACTAACCCGCACTAACTTATAAAGGACACATGGAGGAGCGGTTTCCCAAGGGTGGGACAGGATACTTCTCCTCTATAACCACTCCCTAGTGCCCAGTCGCAGAGCACATGGCACTATGTACTCTGTGGGAACTGGGGGAGTGCTAAAAATGTGTCTTCTGGTGACAGGTTCCCTTTAAGGCAGAATTCTCTTTGGTTTTCCCTTAGTGGAGTGGATATTGCCACCTTCCTTACTATTCATAATGTAGATGCCAGACGGCTTCAGATTTTCAGAAAACCTTAAAGAAGGACATGGCACACACCACACTTGAAGTCGCTAAAAATGTCTTAATTTGGTGGTCTCCTGTGTCCTCCTCTCATTATCTGTAGTAATGGCTCCTGTGTCCTCCACTCATTACCTGTAGTAATGGCTCCTCTGTCCTCCTCGCATTACCTGTAGCAACCTCTCAGTATATATAAAAAAAAGTAAACTAAATACAGCAGAAGGACCGTGCGCGCTGGTGGCGTACACACTATGACATCAGCCACTTTCTGACATTTAGTGTGTGTTCTGCCAGTGACAGTTCACACACTCACCACACACACAATGATGTTAGAAGCGGCTGATGTCTTAGTGTGTGTGCGCCCAGCACACATGGACATGCAGCTGCTGGAAGGAGGAAGACAACCAGCAAGAGCATCAGAAAGGTGAGTACTGGGGTTTTTTTACTCGAATATAAACTGACTGTTTTTTTTCAGCACATTCTTTGCTAATATTGATGATTGGAATACAATTTTTAGGAAAGAAATTTTTAGGGATTAAGTTTTTGGGGTGGGAGTCTGTTGGGGGATGGGAAGGGATCTTGAAGGACAATAGTATTTAAAGGTTTATTGTCAGGGAAGGACTTATATTCAGGGTGTAGAATTCCTGAAATATATGACAATTGGCATCTTTTGAAGTGTCCAGGCAGTTTTTTATGACATCCTGGAGTTTTTACAGCCTGGTAAACCCTGACCTGAAGACTGGTCTGTGCAGATCCCAAAGGACATTTGGGCACCTTCCCCCTCCCCCTCCTGCATCAGGACTTGGAAACTAAGAACTGTTTAAATATTCCTGGACTCCCCCCTCATTAACTATTTTAACTAATCAATCAATGGGAGGTTCTGAAACCTGAACTAAGCAGAGAACATATAAAACAATATGATCTACAGAAAATAGTGTTCACTGTATGGGGGCTGCTTGACAAGCTGGGTGTTCCATACTTCTCCCCCCTCCAGGGAATCAGGAATTTCTTTAATTTGTAAGTTTCTGTTATTTTCTCCCTTTTTATTTTATAACTGTTTTGCTGTGTTGTGTCATTTTATTTTGTCATTCTTTTGTTTTAACATCTATTTGGTCACACTGAACACTTACTTTTGTAATTAAATTACTTTTGTAATTAAAGCTCCTACTTTTTGGTCCCTGTATGCTCTGCGAACTCATAGCTTTGTAAAGTGTGGTTAGCTGTGTAACTGCTAGAGAGCTGAGTGTGCAGGTCTAGTGGTGTGACAAGGTGACTGCATGAGAAGCAAGAGTGGATGTAGAGTGAGTGAGATACTTATTGGTCCTGGTATAAATGCAATAAGTGATGACAGCAGAAAATAACTGGAGTACTGGAGCTGTATGAGGAGTGATTTATGCTCAATTTGTGTCTAGAGTGAAAGGTGAGTGTAAGTTTGAATAGGCTAAATTGACCTGTACAATTGCACTCCAAGTCACGTGATGAGGGAGATCAGAGAGCTCCTTCCCTTCTGGGCCTCGCTGTGCGCCCATAAAACATCCACATGTGGGACGTCTCCGTACTCATGTGTAATTGCATAACAAATTTTAAGATGTGTTTTATCTTTTTATCTTATGGAAATTTGTAAATTTTAGGGCGAAATGAATGTATTACGGACAAAATTAGACCATTCTAAATTTCCTCACCGTTTTGTTCTAATTACTATGCAGGTTAAAAATCTTCCTAAAAGCAGTTTTTAATAGTTAGAAGGGTGAACTTTTGAAAATGGAGCGATTAATAAGGGGATTCTAATAATTTTACATTTCAAACGCATTTAAAGCAAAAATGATCCCAAAAATGTTGAAATTTTGGGAAAAAATGGGGATAAACTCTGTTCTTATTGTAATCTATATACCGTCACAGAAGAATATGAGATGTGGGAAATGTTAGTAAGTAATTAATTTGGGTGGTAAAACTATCCGTCTCATAAGCAGATCATTTCAAATTTTGAAAATGACAAATTTCTCAAAAAAACGTAGCAACATTTTTTTTTTATAAATAAATGCCGAACATATCAACCAAAATTTACTACCAACATGGAGTGCAATGTGTCACGTGTCATCCAAAAATCATTTTGGTAAGTTAAATTGTTCAAAAGTTATAACTATATACCATATATACTCGAGTAGAAGTTAACCCGAGTATAAGCCTAATTTTACAACCAAAACTGGAATTACTTATTAACTTAAAGGGGTATTCCGGGAATATGAACGTCTGACACAAAAACCCTTGATGATATAAATAAATGAATTCAACAATACTCAATGTCATTAGTCACAAAACGGAGCTAAAATAACATGATTTTATGATTTACAAAATTTATGGCCTCTCTAAAGTAGGTGGAGTTATCACTAAGATGGCCGCCACTGGAAACTACAAGTTCCATGATCCTTTAGTTCTCAGTAACTCCTCCTACCACTTGTGCTCTGTTTTCTTGCTTTGTTACCATAGTAATGATGTGTAACTGCCATCACCACAACACTGACCATACTGGATGCACTGCAACGTAGTGGTGATCACATGACCCTGCCCAGGCAGCTGCAGGACATGTGATGTGGACATGTGACTAGCTGCCATCTTCTTTTCTGCGACGGACCGCGCGGAGGAAATTAACGGACTGATTAAAGGGCAGTAGCATTTTAATTCTTCATTACAGTCTATGTCACCAGCATTTTCTGCTAAGAGGAGCAAAATTTTAAATAACAAATAATTACACCTTAGCTTATATTTTGAGTGCCCACTTGTATATGAATTATGCTGATTCCTGGAATACCCCTTTAAGTATAAGCCAAGGGTGCAAAATGCATCGGTCACAGCCTACCATTATATAGCCAGCAAGCCACCAGTAGTATATAGCCAGCCCGCACTAGTATATAGCCAGCCAGCCCCCTGCAGTACATAGCCAGACAGATCCCTGTAGTATATAGCCTGACATGCCACTGTAGTATATAGCCAGCCAGCCCCCAGTAGTATATAGCCAGCCAGCCCCCTGTAATATATAGCAAGCTAGTCCTCTGTAGTATATAGCCAATCCCCTTTTGGTATGTAGCCAGCCATTCCCCTGTAATATATAGCCAACACCCTTTAGTATACAGCCAGCCCTCTTTAGTATATAACCTGACATCCCCTTTAGTATATAGCAAGCCCACTTTAGTATATAGCCAGCCATACCCCAGCAAATAAAAACAAGGAACTTACATACTCACCTTCCAGCGCCCCCGATGCTTCTGTGGCTCCCCTATGCTCCCATCCCTGTGGCTTCTCTTCTTTTTTCTCTCTGCTGTATTACCCAGCAGACACTTCCATGTGTTCTGCTGGCTGGCATGCCTCTGCCGGCTATAAGAGCAGAGAGAAGAAAGAAGAGGAGAATCGAGGAGCCACACATATTATCGGAGAGCTGCGCCGAGCATCAGGGGTGCTGGAAGGTGAGTATGTAAGTTTATTTTTTTATTGACTTGTTTATAAGCTGCAGTGGGCTTTTTCAGCTGAAAAACTTGGCTTTTACCCGAGTATATACAGTAAAACAACACATCACAAAATAGAGGAAGAGGCTTAACATACAAATTGGCTACTCCCTGAAGGGGTTAATATATTAAAAATGAATCACCACATAAAAGAAGAATCAAGTTACTCTAAAGGAATTTTTGAAAAGGTACTGGTTAATCCTTTTCTACGACCCGTTTCTCATAAATGATCTGCCAATGAAATCTTAGTGATTCACTAAGATCGTGTGCCCTATTTCCTGCATGTGTCGCTCCCCCGAA
Organism: Engystomops pustulosus; assembly: GCA_019512145.1. Taxonomy (NCBI): domain Eukaryota; kingdom Metazoa; phylum Chordata; class Amphibia; order Anura; family Leptodactylidae; genus Engystomops; species Engystomops pustulosus. The sequence goes on from CM033649.1 coordinate 45,614,285, forward strand.
AAGGTCCGCCGGAGTTCACCTTCTTGTTCCCGGTGCATGTAAGTGCTTGGATTGCGACACAATTTGAAAGTTAAATCTGGGGGATTGTCCGAAGATTCTGGATATACAGAATAAAAAAACTGCCTCATGTCCCATTCTCTTACACAAAAAAAACAAAGTAATTTCTAAACCCTTAAATCCTATTTTCCTCTCAGATCCCCCCCTATCCACCAACAAACCCCACCCTAAAAACTTAATCCCTAAAAATTTAATTCCAATCCATTATGAATATCCAATCAGGATTTAACCTTTCTTTCCAACAACTTGTGCTAACAAACTAAGGTAAAAGTATTCCTACTATATTTTCTATTATACCTAAAGGGGCCTGCCTCTTCCCTAATCTGTAATTTAATAATCCATAAACCTGGCCTAACTCGTAAATTTACATATTACTAAAATAAAGTTTTTAATAGGGGCGTGGTGCAACCTAAGCTTCCAGTACTTGGCCAGGCTCCTGCAAAGGCAGGAGGAATCTACCATCAGTTCTACTTCTGATCGTAGAGTCCTCGTAGTAGGTTTCCTTTAAAAATCCCTTAAGGAACTTGAAGTTGGTCATTATTAATTTTTTATATGTTCATAGTAATTACTTTCCCAAAAGAAGAGTCTGAAACAAGTATGAACTTTACGCAAGCACAGGTTAATTGACACCATCCAATGTAGTGTCATCTTTTTGTTATATAAAGTGTACTTTGCATGTGGCACAACCCCTCATGAGTGCTACTGTTAAACTATTCCAATATCCAAGAGGGATACCTAAAATTCACATGATACTGTACTCTGGTACTTAAATGGGTATCCCTAGAAGACAAGTTTCTTAAATGTACCAAGAATATCAAAATAACACATTCTCTAATACACTGTTACCAACAGAAATACAGCATTTCACAGATATATTTCCAACCTATCTATATCTGCGTGGTCTATTCAATCAAAGTTTAGGGTGGGCAGACAACTTGCCCTTGTGTCTACGTAGAGAGTTCTCGCCCATATTTACACTGACCATCACTGAGTTATAGTCCTTTCATGGGCAAACCCCTTTAATCATTAAATGAAAGATGTATCAATTTTAAATACAGGAATATCTAATAAATAGATAATGCCTTAAATTATGATTGTAAACTTCAGTATTTATTTAAATGCCCTATGAGCCATACTTCAGTGATTTATTTAAAGTTTGATACTTTTTAATTGTGTCTAATAATTATTTTGATTTTATTTAATTTTTGTTTTGAATACGTTCTGTGTTTATGCCTACATATTTTTATATGATTTATGTGCATTTCTTTATAATCACTTTATTGACACATGAACGAAACAGAATAGCATCATAAAACAAGGAACATTAATTGAGGTACATCAGAAATAACAACATACATCATAATGTAATAATTCATAATTCGTGGAGAATTCGGCATTAGAAGCAACAACCACAATCAGCGAAATGAATCAACCCTGGGTGGGACCAGAGGGGGACCTGGATGAGGGTTCCCATTGCAGCTGACAGTTTCTTAGCATGAGACCAGGCCTGTTTGGCCAGCCTATCCAGATTCAGAAGGTGGTGAGGCTTATAATCAACAGGCTCCAATACGGGTCACAGAGAGCGTAGACAGAGGAACCGGGCAAGGTGGCATTCAGCGTCAGGCATCTGTCACCCAACTACCGAGATATCAAAGCTGACCCCCCAGTAAATATAAGAAGGGGTCCAACAGAGCTTCCCCTGCCTGTGCTTTGGGCAAAGTGGACAGATGGAGCTTTGCCAACTATTTCTCCAAATAAAAGAGGTGAACAAGGAGTCTAGCTAGCGAAAAGCCATCTGGGCACTGGGATACCTGCATGCTCGATCTATTGTGCACAATAGTTTAGGCAGTGCAATCATTCTTTAATGTGCATTTTTAGTCTATACTTAAAAAAGGGAGCCCAAACAGAAACACTAAAGTCCTGAAATGCATCATTCCCAGAGAACACCAAATAAATCCATTATTCTAGCAACTTCTAGTGTTGTGTGGGCCATGTCCTACCTACACACTTCCTTGATATTTGTAAAGTTGACTCCCCATCTATGCATATTTAAGCTATTTTAACTCTGCCTTGACTCCTGACTGACAAGGGGCCTGCTTTCTGTTCCCATGAGCCAACTCAGCTCTGCTAGATCATTCACACGCTGGCTCTGTGACTGTTGAAGAGAATTCCTGAGGGAGGGGTGAATGAGGAGGTTGAGAGAAACACTGGCTGTCTTTCATTTGCTGAAGAGAAATCAGCTCTAACTTCTTCAGGAAATATCTTCAATTAAAGGCATGGCTGAGCAGGAAGGACATGAATAAACCGAAACAGCTCAGAGATATTTCTATATTCAGAACCACATCAGGTCACATAGATGGTTTGTTAACTTAAACTGACTGGAACTTTTTAGGTATGGACAGAACCAATAGTTGTACTGTTGTACATTAGATATGTTTAGATATATATTTGGACCCATGTTTTGCTTACTTACACAAGAATTGTGACAAATTTGCTGCCTATTATAAAAAATCTCACCAACCAAGACACTGCCTATCTTGTCCCAATCCACCTTCTTTTTTTTCTAAGAATGGCAAGAATGGCACTATATGGCACTATAGGGCACAAAGAAGTCCAACATAAGTGGACTTTAGAGAGAACCTGGTAATGTTAAAGAAACATTAAAAAGCAGTAAATTTATGGTTGGCAAAAGTATTTTTGAAACGAACAAGCCGGAGGCTATTACAACTGACCTTCCACATAACTGGTATCACATAGATTGGTATTTATTGTGTCACTTTGTTCTTTATTTCTGTATTATAATGCACTGGTCTTTTTCTGTAGAAACTACATGCAATGGCCTTAAATGCTTTGTTCAATTTCTTCTCTTTTAGGTCTTCGAATTCGGCTCTTCAATTTTTCCCTGAAACTTCTGAGCTGTATGTTGTATATAGTCCGTGTCCTTCTGGATAATTCAAATGAATATAAAGGATCATGGTAAAATTTACATACACTTAATAAGTGCTGAATCAATGTTGACATTAAGAGTTTCTTCAATTTTAGCTCATTTTAAATATTGAGACCGGTGAGGGTTGGTAACATTTTTTTCATTTAAAACTCAGCTGCACATTCACAGCTGAATGTTGTAACTTTGTAGTCAGTGGCCTTTCTGTTCCTGCCATTTTCAGTGCAACTTTCCAGTCTGATGGGATGCTAATGAGGGTCCAGTGGCTGGTTCAGATAAACTTTCCTTTTTGGCTCAATGGGTAGAAACTAATCATCAGCTCTGCAGCAGTGGTCTGCAAGGCTTGGAAAAGCCTTCTTGGAGCTTTGTGAGCTTTGCAGCATCAGCAGTACAAATCTGTAACGTGTCTCTTGTCTCCAAAAGCAAGACCCAGAACCCAGGGCTGCGGCTCTACTTATAGATCCTGGGTCTCAGCCCCTGGAAAGTTCCAGGGTACTATCCAATGGGACAATCTTCAATAACACCGGGTGACATATCAATAACATCATTATAATACATGGTTAATATACATTGCTCATTACATTTACCCACTTGGAGAACTAGACAGTGCTTTTTTATACTATGCAACCTACTAGGAGGAATTTAATGGGAGATGAGCTTGGGAAAGCTGTATCTCTGATTTACACAGCTCAGTATGATGATCAGTCCTACTGGGCCCAATCCAGCAAGATTTTTAAACATATAATTTAGTATTATCCCAAACTACAGGACATTACACAATCATAGTAAGTAATAGCCAAAGTCACAACTAGGCACCATGGATGAAAACCTGTATACAAAGGATTCTCCAAAAACTTAGCAGAAGGTAGGTTACTCTAATATTTTCTCACGCAGAACAAATAGGTAACCAAATAACTTTTAAAGGGGTTTTCCCACGAAATAAAATTCTCACATTTCAATCCCTAGTGATGTTAACACAATAAGGATCATTTTAACCCCTTACTTTACAATTGTACTAAATTTTATTGCTGTTTTAGCTCCTATCTCTCCCTCTGCTGCTCAATATAAAATCCCAGGGTGTGGGCGGGGACTCTCTAAGCAGACACATTATGATCCATATAGTTCTGTGGGGTGACAATGTGGTTAGATTATCAGGTACATGTGTATATACACTTTCATCTCGCTTCTGACATTGTACTAACACACTGACACAGAGAGATGGATCAGAGATGCATGAGATGCAAGATGCCTATTACACAGAGGCTGACAGACTTTTACACTGTAAGCTCTGCTATACCTCACAGATATGTGCCTTCCACCCCCTTCTCCTGGATCACTTATCTCCTTGTAGTTTGTAGTTTGCAGCTTCTCTCTCTCAGATCATGAGAGATCATGATCTCCTGGCAGAAAGTGATCAGTGAGTAACTCTGAGCTCCATGCAGGGGGCACTCGCCTATCGTTTAGCCCATAACTGCATTACAAGACCAGCTCAGGCACAGGGGTGTGCAGAGACTTACTACAAGCAACAGACAGATAGCAGAGCTGACTGTGCTTTTTATTGATTAGGTGAGGGAGCAGAGTCTGTTATATTCATCTCAAAGATCTCATCATCTCTCATTTCTGATATGTCTCATCTCTCTTTTTCTGTGTGTCTGATGGCAGTAGAATGTTCAGAAGCTAAATAGAAGTGTAGATAAACCATGTACCCTGATCATCTAAGCACATTGTCAGGCACATAGCATCTCATACCACAGAGGTATCATGATGCCTGTTTAGAGAGCTCCTCCCACACTCTGGAATTTTACACTTACCATTACTGCGTTATAGGAGCTAAAACATCAATAAAACTGAGTAAAATTGTAAAGTAATGAGGTTAAAAATTATTAAGTAAACCTCACTAGGTGATTAAAATTGAATTTCATTGGTAAACCCCTTTAAATAATTCCAATTTTTTTTTCTATGGAGAGACTTGATGAGACTGTGGGGGTAGGTTTCCTTTAAGTATAATCATATTTACATTTTGTTTTCTATATGAAAATTCCTTGTGCTCATTTTTGTCATATCATGTGATCTCTTATTACCAGCTCAGAATTATGAAACTTTCTGTACATGAAGAGAGGTCTCATTCTCATTTCTTGATGACACAAGTGCCTAGAACAGTGGTGGCGAACTTATGGCACGGGTGCCAGAGGTGGCACTCAGAGCCATTTCTGTGGGAACTCAGACCATCACCTCAGGACAGAGTTCATCATATAGGACCAAATCCTGCAGTCTCCGGCAACTTAAGAGATACTGTTTTAAAGCGACATTTTATTGGCTGTTTGTAACTGCGAGAAAAGTGAGAGGCTGTTGACAGAACTGCAATGTCTTTGGAGGTCATCCTGCTGAACCCACCATTCTCATTCTACAGAGAGACCCCAGAGAGAAGCTACAATGACAGTCTGCATTTGCCCTTCTTTCAACTGTATTGGTGGCCTCAGGAAGAATTGAGGAAGAACAGATAGCATTAGGTTACTCCTTAAAATGCTGTGTTGGCACTTTACGGTAATTAGGTGGATTTTAGTTGTAGCTTGGGCACTCGGTCTGTAAAAGGTTCGCCATCACTGGCCTAGAGTGTATCACACATGATCTCTACGTAGTGGAGCACAAACTATCACAGCTACTGAAGATTACAGGTGACAAAGTTATAATGATATAAAACTGTGTAGATATAAAAGCGTAGCTTATTATATTTTGTAGGAAAATATATGGAAAGTATCGCCACATGGTTCTTCTGGAAGACACAGATGGTACAATCTCTAGCTTTCCATGTGATACCCTCCTAATGCCTCATGGAAAAGAGTTACAAAAAAAAGATACAAATACCGGGCACTAACTCACACTATACAAAATAATTATTTATTATACCTAAAAAATATTGATAAAATACATTACAATAATAAAATGTGCATAAGTAGTCACCACAATTGGACAATATTGTATTATATGTGTGATAACTATAATATCAAACATGAGTTATAAGCTATAACATATATGTCGCAGTTAGCATAAATAAGATCAGGGCAACGTAGTAGGGTGGCACGAAAGAGCCCAAGTGCCTTCCTCTGACAAAACTGTTAAAAATAATAGTACAAAATTATAAAAAAATGTAAAAAATATAAAATGGAATGTTGGAGAGCGAAAGAAATTGTATCCTTTGTATACAATGTTGCAACACTTCACACAGTCTTGTAATCCTTTGCTATATAGATTTTTGGGTTAAGTATGTTTTGGCTATTGCATTTTGGACTGTACCATGTAATTATAGCATCAAGACTAGTGATGTACTTTTTGTCCACCATGTGTTGTTTTTATGGGTTGTTTTTATGTCATAGTGATCATTATAGGTGTTATTTTGTAAATACTTATAATAAAGCTTTTACCTTTGATAAATCAGTTGGTGATTTATTTTGTATGCCTTTTAGATTCAGTACAGGGTCTGAGTGTAGGTATATAACATGGTAGGGTGGCACTAAAGGGCCCAAGAGCCTTCCCCTTCCAAAAATGTTAAAAACAATAGCAAAAAATATAAAAAATATAACGTGGAACGTTGGAGAGCGAAATAAATTTTATCCTTTGTGTACAATTGTGTTGCAACAATTCACACAGTCTTGTAAACCATTGCTAGAAAAGATACAATGTTGCACAGAGACCAAATTTTCCAATACCGATGAGCGACTAGTTGTTGGGAAGTATAGATGTTTAATCACCGTTATGTACCGTATATACTCGAGTATAAGCCAACCCGAGTATAAGCCGAGACCCGCCAAAACTGGGAAAACCTATTGACTCGAGTATAAGCCGAGGGTGGGAAATGCATTGATCACAGACCCCCCCCCCCAGTATATTGCCAGCCTGCCCCCAGTAGTATACAGCCAGCCTGCTACCTTAAGTATACAGGCAGCCCAGCATGCCCCCTTAAGTATACAGCCAGCCCAGCCTGCCCCCAGTAGTATACAGCCAGCCCAGCCTGCCCCCAGTAGTATACAGCCTGCCCCCAGTAGTATACAGCCTGCCCCCTTAAGTATACAGCCAGCCCAGCCTGCCCCCTTAAGTATACAGCTAAGGGTCCTCTTCTGTCTTCTTCTGTCTTCTGTCTTCCACAGGGCGCCACCATGTTCTTCTCCCGGCCGTCGCATAGTATGACGTCTACAACGGCCGTGTCAGACTATGCACCTGCCGGCCGGGAAAAGCATGGCGGCGCCCTGCGGAAGACAGAAGACAGAAGAGGACCCATCAGGGGAGCAGTGCTGCGCATCGGGGCACCGGAGGGTGGGTACATAATTTTTTTTTTTTCTAAGTGCTGGGATCGCTATTGACTCGTGTATAAGCCAAGTTGAGGATTTTCAGCACATTTTTTGTGCTGAAAAACCCGGCTTATACTTGAGTATATACGGTAAATGCCTGTTAGTACTAAAACAAGTATTGCAGACAGTCATTGGAGACCTGGATGTAGTGTTTTGTCGTACATATAGTCCAATGGAACCTGTACATATAGATGGTTAATTGCCATTGACAAAAGATTAGCTGCAGCAAGTATATATCATATATGTGACTATAGACATAGGACACTAAATAAGGTGCTTCCTTATATAAGTGTACATAGAGACTCATCAGCTGCTGAGGAAGGAGCTGAGAAGAAGCTCAGAAACATGTCTAGCACAATTACTTTATCGCTAAAATGAAGAACGATACATTATATTTCCTTTCAAAGACAAGAATTATCAATGGGGAGATTGTGTCTGGAAAAATCACTTGGAACCCAGAGATAAGCAATCAAAAACTAGCCATATAGATTGAAGAGATCCTCTATACACAACTCCTATTACGGAGATCGCAAACCAGCTGACTACATCGGCGTAGCAAACCAGCTGACTACATGCGCATGCAAAGCCAGAGAATGGTGAAGTTAGAGCTCCCTGCTCTATGCTCCATGATCAGGACAGTGCAGCGCTACAAACAACCCATATCACCAAAGCTAAAGTCAGTAATGGCGTGGGGGAGCATTTCTTCGGAGGGCCCCACGGCCCTCCATGTGCTCGCCAGAGGTAGCCTTATAAGACCATATGATCGTGTGGTTGGCCCTGGGTTCCTCCTTATGCGGGACAATGCTAGACCTCATGTGTGTAAGCAGTTCCTGCAAGATGAAGGCATTGAAGCTATGGACTGGCCCACTCGTTCCCCTGACCTGAATCTGATTGAACACATCTGGGACATCATGTCTCGCTCCATCCACCAACGTCACGTTGAACCACAGACTGTCCAGGAGTTGGCTGATGCTTTAGTCCAGGTCTGGGAGGACATCCCTAAGGAAACCATCCGCAACTTTAAGAGTAGCATGCTGAAGCATTGTAGGGAGGTCATACAGACCACCCACAACACTGAGCTTCATTTTGACTTGTTTTAAGGACATTAGATCAAAGTTGGATCATCCTTTAGTGTGATTTTCGAATTTAATTTTGTGAGTGACTCTAAATCCAGGCCTTTATTGGTTAATACATTTGATTTCCATTGATGTTTTTTTGTGATTTTGTTGATATAAACATTCATCTTTGTACAGAACAAAGTATTCAATGAGAATAATTTATTCATTCAGATCTAGAATGTGTTATTTGAGTGCTCACTTTATTAATTAACCCAAAATGCCTGCAAAGGCTTGCTAAGCATTTTTAAAAGGTCCCTTAGCCTGGTTCAGTAGGCGACACAGTCGTGGGAAGAATATTGACTTGAAAGTTGTCCAGAAGACACACTGCACAAGGAGGGTAAGCCATAAAAGGTCATTGATAAACAAGTTGGCTGTTTACAGAGTGCTGTGTCATTGCATATTAATGGAGGGTTGAGTGGAAGGAAAAAGTGTGGTATAAAACAAAACAAGCTGCCAGGATAACCACATAAGTAATGGCCATTTAAAAATTTAAGGCAAATTCACGAGGAGTTAGTGCTAAATTTTGCATTTCATTTAGAAATCAAGATCCCGGAGTCCAGAGGAAGAAGGGAGAGAAGCACAATTCAAGTTGCTTCAGGTGTAGTGTGAAGTATTTACAATCAGTGATGGTTTGTGGAGACATGTCATCTGCTGCTGTAGGTCCACTGTGTCTTATCAACACCAAAAGTCAGTGCAGCCATATACCAGAAAATTTCAGAGCGTTCCATGCTTTCCTCTGATGACAATCTTTTAGGAGATTGAATTTACATTTTCTGAAGGACTTGGCATCTCTCCAATACCTGGTCTAACAACCACAGTTTCATGTGCTTGATTGGCCATCAGCCACCAAATGCTGTACACACAGTCATAATAAACCCATTCCCTTACATTCAAAAAATTAACTTTTATTCATGATGTATCTAAAGATGAAATATTTCAAATTTAATTGCCCATCAATCTCACCTGCCATTAGAATGCCATACAGAATCTTTTGGGTATTGTCGAGAGGAAGTTTAAAGACACCAGAACCATCAATGCAGATGAGCTGAAGGCTGCTATGAAAGCAACCCGGGCTTCCACAACAGGCAGTGTCATCAGCTGAACGACTCCATGCCACGCTGGTTGTTCCTTTTAACGCCTCTATCTAAGAATTGTTCCTTGAAAATGCAGAGTCCAAACTTGAAGAAAGGCTTATTTAATTAAAAAGGTATAAAAGATGAGAAAGTACGGAAAATATAAAATACAAAATAAAATGCCTCCTAAATGTCCTATTCTGGCATTAACAGATAGACACAACAAGTGACCACAAGACTCAAGACTAACTTACAACTGACCATATCTTGCTCTTACATATATCTCAAACAGCTATCACGATCACACCCACAAATGACTCCATCCCTACTCCAGTATCTTCTGGCCTTGATGATGACTCATCTCCAAATCAGCTTCCGGTAATAGGATAAAGGCCTCCTTGGTGTACTCGGTATTCATTTATCAGGCCTTTGTCCCAAATGGTCTTGTCTACTTCCCAGGAATGGTATTTATTGCCCACCTGAAACAACAGGACTTCCCATGGGGAGGTATTACCTTTTCATAACTGGGATTTGTTTCTTGTCCTCCTGAGTCAATAGAACTAGGCCTGAAACAATATCATTTTCAGATAACCAGAATACTGACACCTCTGGTCTATGCCCCAAGGTAATAGACAAACCTTCCTGCAAGGATATTACCATTTGTTCTTTGAGAAAGGACACATAGATCGTCCGTGGTCTATAAACAAGTATTTTATGACACAACTACAAGGCTTCAGGAAACGATCATCTGATGATAAGATATTCCAGTGTCCATATTTTATCTATCTCAGTATTGACTTATTCAAGTATAACATAGTCATTCATGCAAAAGGAGCCCTGACCAAGTACTGAAAGCATTTACTATACATACTTTTCATTTGTTCAACATTTCTGTGTTAAATTTTTTTTTTTACAGTTGATATTTTTTGAGATAATGACTACTGGGGTTTTCATGTCTGTAAGCCATAATCACAACAAAAATCATCCCATGCATAATCTGCAATTCTCACCTTCTGCTTCACTTTATCATCATCTGCTCTTCTCACAACTCACATGCTAGACTTTTCCTGTGCATCCCCCATACCCTGGAACATTCTACCAAAACATGTTACACTATACCCCACCTTCCAAACCTTTAAACATAACTTGAAACCCCATCTGTTTAGAATTACCTCATGCAATAAACCCATTGCAATGATCCCTCACATGGTCTTTCAATCTCACCTATCATTTTTGTATTTTATACTTATTTGTACTCAGGTTCGCATTAAGACTGTCATTGGCCCTGGGCTGTAGAAAAGTAAAGTAAAGCAGATTGCCTGTGCTCCCTATTGACATCCAGCACCTACCATGGTGCTCAACTGTTCCCTAAGTTTTTCCAAAGCTTTGGGAATTCATCCACAAAGAACCTATGTTAAACATTATTTTGTTGGCTCCACCATACTTTTTATGAAATTTTTTAGGTAAAAGATTAGTATTCCTAAATAAAACTGCAACTGATTTACAGAAATGGCTTTAAAATATTCTCTGTGTTTGTGCTTTATTACAGGTACTCTATAATATGGGTGGAGAGAAGTTTGCCCCTGTGGGGATTACAGGTAATTTACTCTTTTTTTTCCATTATTTAATTGATGCTGTCAGTTGATAAACAGATTTTTCAGACAAAAATCTAAATTGAGGGATAAATATAACATGAAAGACATTTTATCTTGGTTATTCCCCTGGCCCTGATTTTGACACTTGTGACATTGCGGCACATTTAAGAAGAACAGTGCAGCCTGTACTATGTGCAGTTTGCCTGTGTAGTGTTCAGGGTGCGTCAGATTCAGGATTTGTGGCAAACGTTCTTCATGAATCTGGTGCCCCTTGCACTTCCCCAACAGAGTGCACCACTTTTTTTGGTGCACCTTTAACATGGAATGTGCGACACATTTCTGTAGGACTTTGAATGTAAAATCTGGCGCACGGTCTGGGCCCTGAGCACTGAGCAACGCCTTCAGTGCAGAAATTTGTGTCACATGAAAAGCAGTGCAGCCACGCCACAAAAAGAACACTTTGAAAATAAATGTGTAAGATAAGTGAGCATATCCTTGCACTCTATAATATTGCTGTAGTCATCACAGGCTAGACAGAGCTGACCTAGGGCGTAAGGCATGTTAGCTCTGCCCTGTACCTGCTCACATGTTGAATTACATCACTGAACAGGGAGCTGGTAAAAAGGAGACATGATCTCTTCTCAAGGTGATTGTAATCAGTCTGCCGTCAAGGAGAGAAGTCAAGCAGCTGACATGATTTTATTTCCATTTGTGTGCACTGTTGTAGTTATGCTCACCTGGTAGAACCAATGAATTACCATCAAATAGTTGTTGACCCCTGGTGGTTGAAGATTTTAGACAGCGGTAGAGCAATAATGGAACTGAGTTCTTTAAGAACTCTGGGGTGTAACCCATCTGGTCCAGGAGCCTTGTGCACATTGATTTTATTGAGCTTAGATTGAATCATGTCTATATTCAGCCAGTCTAGTGTATTACAGGGTGCATGACCCGCACTGGCACCACCCACGTCAGAAGTTCTTTCTTCTATTGTATAAACGGAGCTACAAAACTCATTAAGTATCTCAGCCTTCTCTTGGTCTCCAGTCACCAATTCCCCATTTTCAGAATATAGGGGTCCAACCTGTTCTGACCCATTTGGATGATTTTATTTCCTTCTTACAGATTTTGGTAAGTGTTTTGTAATTATTGAAAGCTTCAGGTGACCCATCAGATTTATAATTTTTGACTATCACCGGTAATTGCCCTTTTAAGTGTAGCTGTAAACCACGTGGAGTGTAATCTAACCCGTCTACTTGTTCCCTATTGGAATACCTTTAGAATTATAATGACTCAGGATAGATTCAAATGTCTCCCATTCGACATTAGTATCATCATGTGACAGCATCTGATCGGCCTCTATATCCTGTAGTGCAGCACTAAATTTCGAGAAATTAGACTTTTTAAAATTCAATTGGGCACATTTACTTACCCGGTCCTGTCGTGATCCCGCAGTGCGTTGTCCGACTAGGATTCGGGTCTGCCGCGATTCACTTAAATCGTGCGCCCGAGTTCCTGTAGGTGTTGCTGCTGAGCCGAGGTCCGCCGGAGTTCACCTTCTTCTTCCTGGTGCATGTGAGTGCTTGATCTTGCGACACAAGGGTCCGACGAAAGTGCGGCGTTCAGACCCTTAGTAAATGGGCCCCAACGATTTCAATTTTACCACGTTTTTGTTTTTACAGTTTAAAAGGAAAATAATTATGCAGTGATTGCTGTTCCCAAGGGTTTCCCAGACAGTGAAATTTTGGACAATTTCTGCATTGTTATAAATCACAAGGTCCAACAAAGCATCACCTCTTCTGGGATCTTCTAAGGCCCCTTACACACTAGCCTTGCAGTTCACGTCAGGGTGCAATGCGTGAAAAACTGAAGTTTTTTGCTGCGTTTTTGGTCCTTTTTTCCTTGGAGTAAATAGCATTTTTGCGTTTTTAATGAGCGTGTTGTTCGCGTTTTTCTTGCGTTTTCGGTACGTTTTTCACGAACATTTTTTAAATCACATCTTTCTTAAATTGGTACTCCTTGACTTTATTTCACATCACTTAGCAACCCATTCGTTTAAAATGTATTGCACTCTCATTGCACTTGCAATGGTCGCGAGTGCAATGCGTTTTTGATGCGTCTCTATAGACTTGAACGGGGCATGAAAAACGCGTGTGAAATGCAAAAGTAGAGAATGCTACGATTTTGACGTGTGTCAAAACAAACGCATGCACGCGTGTGAAAAAGAAAGACAAATAAGAACAAGCCCATTGGAAACAATGGGACAGAGTGCAATGCAAGTTCTGCACGTCAAAAGCACTAGGAAAAACCCTAGTGTGGAAGGGGCCTAAGATTTGCACCATAAAATTATTCTGAAGAAAGTTGATAAAATGTCTCCCCTTCACAGATGAAGAAGAGCCCCGACCCCAATTTATATTTGGAAAGTTAAAGTCTCCCATTATTACTACTGTCCCCTACTGGGTCTATAAATTACACCAAAAATAATTTTCTCAAAGTTCTCCTGGCTTTGAATTTCAACCCACAAAGTTTCAGCCCCCTCACACTCTGAGACCACTGTCTCATTCACAATCGCTTTTAGTCTCTTCTGACATGCAAACATACATGATTTCCCCTCCTATTTGCCCTGTCTTTCCAAAAGAGTGAAAACCTTATATATTAACACCCCAATCATGTGATGCATCAAGCCATGTCTCCGCTACACCAACAACATCTAACCGTTCCTCTAATACCAGAGCCTCAAGCTCACCAATTTTGCCTGCAATACTTCTGGAATTTGTAAACATACACTTTAATTTTCCACAGTTATTTATTCAATTTATAGTGATTTTACTGGCACATATATCTTCACTATTGTTTTGTAACCTGTGGATCTCCCTCTTCACTGCCCTAGTCCCACATACAACGCCCACCTCACCACCCACCAACATAACCTGCCCCCTCTCTGACCTGTCTACCCCTTTAGTGTCTTCCTTTTCCTCCTCCCCCGATCCTAGTTAAAATACTCCGCCACCCCTGCTAGGATCTTTTCCCCCCACACAGCAGCCCCCCTTCCATTTAGGTGCAAGTTATCTGCAGAAAACAGCTTGTACCCCAATGAAAAGTCAGCCCAGAGCTCTGGGAACCCAAATTCCTCTGCTCTACACTAGGATCAGAGCCATGCATTTAACTCCCTGAGCTCCCGCTATGTTCTTTGTGTAATGCATGGCACAGGTAGTATTCCAGAGAATATAACCTTGGAGGTCCTTCCCTTAATTCTTGAAAACTATTCTTTAGGCTCCTCCACCTACCATCTATTCTGTTATTGGTTCCAACATGGGCCACGACAGCTGGGTCATCCCCAGCCCCTCCCAGTAATTTATCCACTCTTTCCACCACATGCCGAACCCGGGCACCAGGGAGACAGCAAACCATTTGGTTGAGGCAAATTATTCCATCCGTCTTTCTGATTATAGAGTCCCCTACAACCGCTAGCTGCCTTGGCTTACCTGCACTACCGTCCCCCTATTACTGTCCGGTCTGCTCCCCCGGCTGTTAGGGAGAGCAGGATCCGCTAGGGCTGCCATTTCTGACACTGACATCCTTACATCATTGCATAATTTAGCAAATTATGTAAGAATTGGCCTTCCTTTTCTTAGACCCCTTTCTATCCCCTCTATGTGTGGCACCGATTCGCGCCGTACACCGGAAAAAGATAGAGCTTACTCTATTTTTTCCCAAATGTGTGCGGCTGTGCGCCGCTGTTTTCTATTATGGAGGGAGGGGCCACCTCCTCCTCCTCTCCAGTGCACAGCCACCGTGTGAAGAACGCCATGTGAATGTACCCTAATACAGATGGGAAATATTATTTTCAGATCTATTTATGATTTATTCATTTATTATTTTCTGTTACATTGATTTTCTGTGATATTCTTCTCTACAAATGTTCTCTTTTCAACAGGTGACAGTTGCTCTCATCAGCCTTTTAGAAACAATCTTGCTTAGTTACCTCAGCTACAAGGTAAATACTGTTTCCTTGACATTAGTCTCCTTGACTTAAAATGTTATAGATTTTCAACCTCAAACATGATGCATTTAAGGAAAACAAGAACTTTATTTTTAATAAAAATAGGCGTATTAATAGGAGTAATAGACGTTTAATAAACATGCATATCGCCTGTGCTTGCATTACGCATGGGAATCGACTCCCCCAACCTCCAGCATTTATTAATGTAGGTATAAAATTTATACTTTGTGCTTTTTCTTCATTTGTGTTTATGTATTCAGTGATGAGGGTCCTGTATATCAAATATTTCTTGTATTAGGATAATTTTTATATCATTTTAAAAGACTCTTTAAAAAGATCTATATGGGGGGCGGAGCTTGACCGCGATCAGCGATGGCCGCATAGTTCCTGTGCTCCTAGCGCTGCTCGTCTCGGGGCCCAAACTGCACATATCTAGCACCCTAAAAATGGGCAGGAACTCGAAGGACAGAGGCAGAGAAGTAACAGAGACCCCTAAAGTCAAGAAAACGCAAGTAGATCTGGAGAAATACTTACGCAAAAAGCTCATCTCTCCTTCCCGCGCTGCCAAGATGGCGCCGGACACAGCGTCTGCAAGCATGAGAGATGAGAACTCAGACGCAGAAAGCATGATGGAATACTCCGATACCGGAGATGAAGGTACTGTAGCACCAGCCTCGAGGGGATTTATCAAAAAGATCCTATTTCAAGCCCTTAACCCCATAGCTAAAGACTTAGCTGAAATTAAAACAGACATAAAACATTTGGGGCACCGAGTAGAGCAAATAGAGAGCACTCAGGCTGAAGTGATACACTTTAATGCTAAAGTACAAGATTCCCTTGCAATTCACTACAACCTCATAAATGAAGCCCTCAGCAGAACAGAGGACATGGAAAATCGCAGCCGCAGGCAAAATATCCGCATACGAGGCTTACCTGAATCATTTGCCCACGAAGCACTTCCCGCAGTCGCTAAAGAAATATTCTCTCAACTCCTAGGCCAAGAGCGAGCTGAACAAATACACATAGAGAGAATACATAGAGCTTTGAGAGCAAAGCCAAAAGGAGAAGAGCCGCCGAGAGATGTGGTCTGCGGCCTCCTCCGCTACACAGACGCCGCGGCCATATTGAGAGCGGGAAGAGAAGCCGACGATATTAGATATGAGAGCACACAGATTACTCTGTACTAGGACTTAGCACCGGCAACGCTGAACAAGAGAATGCTAAAGCCACTATTAGAGGCGCTCAGGGCTGCTAATCTTCAGTTCAGATGGCTATATCCATTCGGCTTAGCTATACTAAAAGATGGGAAACAAATAGTGATCAGGAAGCCAGAGGATCTTAAAGCAGCCTGGCCTACACTAGGTATACCACCGATAGACATACCATCATGGCTACCATTTGACCAGGACCTGCGACTTCCCACCTTACCTACAGCTCCACAATGGAACGCAGTAATGAAACACAAGTCGCCAAAAGTGAAGAAACTCTCAAGAGAAGAAGCTAAACAACAAATCTGAAGGAGGACACATTGATTTTTCACCAGGATGGCAAAGGGGCGACAAGAGAACTGTCAAGCTCAAGTTTTGTTTAAAGGGTATTGTATAATTCATCAATGTTGAGAAATTGTTGTATAACCCCTATAGCTATCACTACTTATGAAGCGCATGTTATGTTATGAGCACAGTTATAAGGTAACCATAAGCCAACCTAATTGGCAACTATAAGGGTTTAGGGGTTAGAAAACCTTTGACAAAATACATGGACAAAGCCCGTACAGGCATGACAGAGGGCGCCGAGACGAGTCCAATAGAAGGTCATTCTAGATGGTTGGAACCTTCCTACCCCCCCCCCCCCCCCGTTCTCTCCATACAATGGAGAGGAGATTGAAGGCCACCCACATTGGGCATCACTTCGCCATAATTCCACCACATGGCAATGCCCAACAGTTTCTGTTTTTAGATCTGTATATCTGTTTGTATAAGTTTTTTGTTAATGTAAGAGTAAGAACATGCAGAAACCACTCTGCAACAACAACACTATTAAGAATAGCTAAAACTGCAAGTACACACCCATTAACCCGTACTACCCCTCCCTCCTAATCCAACCAATACCCTTGGACAGATCACAACCAAGCCTTTCCTAGGGTCAAAACCCATACCAGTAGTATCCCTCATAACCCAAAATGACAGATTTAAATATAGTAACATATAATGTACGTGGCCTGGGTACCCCACAAAAGAGGAGCCAAGTTCTAAGAATTTAGAAAAAATATAGAGCCAGCATAGTGATGCTACAAGAAACCCACTTCAAAAAAGGAAAAACGCCACATTTATCAACAAAAGAGTATCAATGGTGGTATCATAGCCCATTTACAAAAGCCTCCAGAGGAGTGAGCATTGCAATTAATAAAAACATCCCCTTCACTTTTAGATCCGAGATAATAGACCCAGAAGGGAGATACCTATTTGTGAAAGGCACCATAGGAGCGGAAACAATTACATTCGCAAATCTTTATGCCCCCAACAAGAACCAGCATTGCATAAGGGATTATTGCAAGTACTCCGAGAAATAAAAGCATTAACGCCAATTCATTCTAGCAACTATCCAATGGTGCCACTCGATTTGCTGCCCCAACTAGTCTATCCGCAAAGAAAAGAGACACACACATTTTGGAACCGCCTGAAACACATATCGATTGCAAAATTCTTTGAAAAACAGGATCAAACAGACGCAAATTACCTGATGAGGAAAACAGGTCTCAGGCTTACAAACTTCCTACAAATTACAGATTTCACAACAGTGAGCACTAAATTCTTATCAAATAGATCTAATAACTCAGATAACACGTGGTTGGAAAAAATAGCCTCCAGAGACCCCTTACATAAAAAGCTAGTAGCAGAAACCTACAACGAATTAACCACACTACAAGCTTTGCCAAAACCACACTACATACAACAATGGGAAGACGAATTACAAGAAAAGTTCTCAGATGAGGAGTGCAAACAGATCCTGAAAGCCTCAAACGGCTTTTCCCCGTGTATAAGAATTAAGGAGAATTCATATAAAATAATCACTAGGTGGTACAAAACGCCACAATGGCTGCACAAAGTGTTTAAGAATGTATCAGAAAAATGTTGGAGATAGGAAATATGACACATATCTGGTGGTCCTGCAGAGACATCCAAAGGTTCTGGAGGGAGGTCTTAGATGAGATAGACAAAATTGGTGGCAGACCAGTACCACGTCAACCTAGCGTGATACTTTTAGGGAAATCCACAACGGAATTTGCCCTCCGCAAAAATGATTTGCAAACCACACTATTAACAGTAGCTAAACTCTTAATACCACGTCTCTGGAAGACAAACCAAGTACCAACCCTCTCCCAATGGAAAGATATGGTCCAAGAAATATATAGGTTTGAAGAACTAGCCCATTGGGAGAGGGGAACTCGCACCAAATTTATAAAGATTTGGCACCCATGGATAAACTTCATCAACAATATACGGTGATCTAATCCCTCTCCCCCCCCCCCCCCTCCCCCCCCCCCCCCCCCCCATTCCCTTTCCAAGCCCCCCCCCCCCCCCACATCTACCTAAGACGCAATGAAGTAATCAAACCTGACTACTGCTTGCTACAAGTTTTTTGGTAAAGTTGTTATGTGTTACTATAATCACATGTTTAAGAAACAATGCAGAACATAGAAGTAAAGACAAAGCCAAGCAGAATCTGTACATATCGGAGTTAATATAAGGCAATTTATATGGAAGATGCATCAAACAGCCTATATGTGTTACAACATTGTAAATCCATTTCTAAAATGTACATGTATATACTGCTCGGCATACAAAACGCCATTGAAATGTATAGCTTAAAAAGTGAAAAATGTACAACATAAAGCATGATGGTATATATGTATGTTCCGCATTGTACTCAATAAAAACAGTTTTAAAACAAAATGAAAAGATCTATATGGATTTTATCTACTCTCTATTCCATCATATTGAGATAACATGTTTGGGAGTGGGAGAATGTTTTGTGTGCACATTGTATGTGCTTTTAAGTGTTTTTAATATACCATGATGAATTGAATAAAATATATTTTGTATATATCGGCATCCCCTTTTTGCTTTTTTGCATATATTATGAGTATTGAATTCTTTTTTTCAATTTACCTATCTTAAGGACTCTATATTCTTAAAATATAACATTTGATGATATCCGGGTGCAATAAGGAAAGGGGGAGTTGGTGTCCTAAATTTTTAGTCTACTGTTTTCATCTAAAAGCATTGAATTTTACTTTTGCAACTTGTTTTTTTTTTCTTTTTTAAAGGGAAATATCTGGGAACAGATTTTACGAATACCTTTCATATTGGAAATTATAAATACAGTGCCATTCATTATTACAGTAAGTATTCACTTTTGCACAAGATGATGTATTTCAATAGCCACTTTTGTACCTAGTTGTTTTGTCACTTTGACCAGCTAAAGAATCAGCCTTTGAATGGTGCGATCAATGGTGATTGAGTCAGAACAGGAATTAGACATGGGAAGGTGGTCTCTCCCTTGTAGCCCCCTGCAACATTTGTAAGGGTGATTATGTGCTCCCGTGGGGTTATCCAGATTATGGCCTTTGTGTCTGCCAGCTTCGTAAAACTGACAGCGCACTGCTGTGGAGAAGAATATTAGACTATTATATAAGTGGTTAAAAGATTGCATGCCCCTAGTTAAATAAAATTTAATAAAACAATAAATAATTATAAATTGTTTAATAAAGTGAAAAATAAATTTTGTGTAAAAACTAGAAAATGGGTAATGCTATAAGGTCTGTAAAAACCTCAACTAAAAGGATATTATTTTGCTAAAAAAAATTTAATAAAAACAAATTAAATCAAAAAGTCTCATTTACCCCCAAAATAATACCGATCTAAAAATAATTTTTTCATAAAACAACCCCTCACTATCCCTTTTGTAATGAAGGATTAAACTATTATAGCAATGCATAAATAAATTAGTTCATTTTAAAAAGGTGTTTTTTTTTTCCTTAAGGTAGTAAAAAACTAATTAAAAAAAATTAATATATTAAGTATTAGTAATATATTATGAGTATATAGTAACATACAGAAAACATTTAGGGTGTTTTTTCCCACAGCTCTGATTGGTTGCCATGAGCAACCATAACAGTTTTGCTCTTAGTTTTATTTCATCCCCCCTCCCAGGAAAGAGTCAATAATTTTTAATCTCAATGGGGTTTTTTTGTTGGCAAATACAACTCTCACCACAAAAACCAAGCCCTTAAATGTCTTACATGTTGGTTGAAAAATGAAAAGCAGAGTGCTGAGATTTAACGCTCGGATTCCGATATATCAGACGCTGAGCTGATGCCGGCTAAGCTCGAGATCCATCCTGTGTCCTCCTCCTGTCTGTTATTCAGCAAACACCAGATGGCTGGTTCTAATGGTACAGTAGAATTTTTATGTATTAAATTATTTTATACTGTTATAAAGAATGGATGGACCATTATACAATCTCTTTACCTTTTGTGTCACTCCCTTCATCCTCATAGACTGTAAGCTCTTGCAAGCAGGGCCCTCGCTCCTGTTGTTCCATATGACTGTTTGTACTCTGTAACATATTATTAAGTTTGTATATGTTCCCTATGATTTGTAAAGCGCTACAGAATTTGATGGGGCTAATAAAGATTATTATTAGGTGCCGTGATCGGTGCCAGCACTGACCACAGAAGTTACCGGCCGGTGTCACCTATCACCCACTCAGCTTATGAGCCCTCTCCATATACCCTTACTGCTGTACGACACATATAGTTGTACAGAAGTAAGGAAGTGGTTAAGAAACCTAACAATCATTAGCAGTCACCACTATACTGGCCACCATTACACCTCAGAGTCTCAGAATTACATGAGGTTTAAATACAATGACCCATAGATTCCAATGGAGTCTGATAGATCTTAGTGAACTCTTCATCCTATTCTTGTTCTGAGGTCTACAATAACATTACTATAATTTATAGTCTTTAAATAGAGTCTCACCTCTGCTTTGGGTGACTCATTATCTTAACAATAAGACCATTGTACTTTGTCAGAATCGGAGTTCTGTAGTAATTTGGTCTCCTTGACACCCCACTATATGTCATAACTATTTATGATATAAGTACACAGTAAACTAAAAGAAATAAATACATTAGCATTTCTAAACTACATAAACTATTTACAGTTCTTTAAAGAGAACCTGTCACCAACCCATTAAACTACTAGCAGCCTCAGACACCCTGTTTATGTGAAGTATCTAACTTTTATCTCTAAGAAATCTTCCCCAAAGTCATGTGAAAATGAGCAGAGAAGAGTCATATTTCCCTGAGATGAATCAAGTTTTGAGGCTGCAGGGGGAATTGTCATTTCAACTGCCCCGTTGTTTAGCTCTATAATAACTTTAAAGATGCTTTTGGTGGTATATTAAAGATAATAATTGAATTTTTCAGATCACCTCAGGATTGAGATCTAAAGACATTGGAAATGAGTCCTGAAGGCAAAAATGTTATTCTATTCTTTTTTTAACTTCCTTTATCTCTCAGAAAAAAATGAAATGTTATCTGTAATAGGACATGAATATAATATTTCTAGGTACTATAGAACGACATATAACAGCATATGAAATGACCCCCTCCAAGAGCTTGTAATCTTGACTGCACTCATTTTCACATGACGTTGGAAGGGACATTTGGGATTTCACATAAGAAGAAGGACTTCTAGAAAGAACATTTCATACCCTATCTGTGGGTGTTAGTAGTTTAAAGGGGTAAAATCTGGTGACAGTTTAAGAGTTAAAGTTACTCTATTGACCACAGATGGCCCAAGATAGGCAACAAACAAGCAGATATTTTCAGTTTTACAAATTGTGTTGCCTTGCCTGAGATGCATGTTTATCTCACATACTGTATGGGGTCCATGTCAACAGCAGCAAAAGCCACTATGTCTCTTTATAATCCAACAGGCTCCAATAAAACACAGCACGGAGTCTTTCTCATGGAGTCATTCTACTGCCTCTGGCTACTTATCACCTCATGTTTATTTTTTTAACATAGTCCTTTAATTACAAACCTTTTGTAACCTCTGGGCAACACAAGATTACTTCCATGTTGGGAACTATAACTCTAATTTATCAGAGCTACAAGCAATTTTATACAGGTAGTCGATTCCTGGGTGTTAGAGGCAGCTCCGAGCTGAACAATGCAATAACAGTTAAACTTAAAAAAAAGTATCATAAAACATTTATAAAACTGCACTCTTTTTATAGTCAATTGCAGTGTAGTCAGGAAAAAAATGGAGTTTCTGTTAAGTAGAGAAAGAAATACTTGAAGAGTTATAATTTTCTGTCAATGACTTGATTTAAGGCAAAGATATTGGGGCAGATTTATCAAGTGTCTGAAAGTCAGAATATTTCTAGTTGCCCATGGCAACCAATCACAGCTCCCCTTTAAAATATTCATGAGCACTGGTAAACACCACTATATGTCAAACTATTTATGATATAAGTACACAGTAAACTAAAAGAAATAAATATTAGCATTTCTAAACTACATAAACTATTTACAGTTCTTTAAGAGAAACCTGTCACCAACCATTAAACTAAGCAGCCTCAGACACCCCTTTATGTGAAGATCTAACTTTTATCTCTAAGAAATCTTCCCCAAAGTCATGTGAAAATGAGCAGAGAAGGTCATATTTCCCTGAGTGAATCAGTTTTGAGGCTGCAGGGGGAATGTCATTTCAACTGCCCCGTTGTTTAGCTCTATAATAACTTTAAAGATGCTTTTGGTGGTATATAAGATAATACCCTGTTCCCCCGAAAATAAGACAGTGTCTTATATTAATTTTTGCTCCTTAAGAGCACTAGGTCTTATTTTCAGGGGATTCTTATTTTCCATGTACAAGAATTTACATTTATTGGTGAACCAAAAAAAATTAACTTCTAAACACTCCTTATTACTCTCCAACTTTGAACATTGGAATTTTGGCCCCAATCTCTCATGTTTAGCAATAGAACTTTCCTTAAATGAGCACTTCATATCCAGTAGCAGCTTGTAGCGTATTGTCCTGCAAACAGTCGTGATTTTATTCTGTAATTCTTCCTAATGTCACAACCCTCTTGCAGCATCTAAAAATCTACTAATACTAATGTAGACATTGGGGGTCGCTAGGTCTTATTTTCAGGGGAGGGCCTTACATTTCTAGATTGACAAAATGTACTAGGTCTTATTTTCGGGGATGTCCTATTTTAGGGGAAACAGGTAATTGAATTTTTCAGATCACCTCAGAGATTGAGATCTAAAGACATTGAATGAGTCCTGAAGCAAAAATGTTATTCTATTCTTTTTTTAACTTCCTTTATCTCTCAGAAAAAATGAAATGTTATCTGTAATAGGACATGAATATAATATTTCTAGGTACTATAGAACGACATATAACAGCATATGAAATGACCCCCTCCAAGAGCTGATCTTGACTGCACTCATTTTCACATGACGTTGGAAGGACATTTGGGATTTCACATAAGAAGAAGGACTTTAGAAAGGACATTTCATACCCTATCTGTGGGTGTTAGTAGTTTAAAGGGGTAAAATCTGGTGACAGTTTAAGAGGTAAAGTTACTCATTGACCACAGATGGCCCAAGATAGGCAACAAACAAGCAGATATTTTCAGTTTTACAAATTGTGTTGCCTTGCCTGAGATGCATGTTATCTCACATACTGTATGGGGTCCATGTCAAAAGCAGCAACAAAAGCCACTATGTCTCTTTATAATCACAGTTCCAATAAACACAGCAGGAGTCTTTCTCATGGAGTCATTCTACTGCCTCTGGCTACTTATCACCTCATGTTTATTTTTTAACATAGTCCTTTAATTACAAACCTTTTGTAACCCCTGGGAAACACAAGATTACTTCCATGTTGGGAACTATAACTCTAATTATCAGAGCTACAAGCAATTTTATACAGGTAGTCGATTCTGGGTGTTAGAGGCAGCTCCGAGCTGAACAATGCAATAACAGTAAACTTAAAAAAAGTATCAAAAACATTATAAAAACTGCACTCTTTTATAGTCAATTGCAGTGTAGTCAGGAAAAAATGTTTGTTAGTAGAGAAAGAAATACTTGAAGAGTTATAGTTTTCTGTCAATGACTTGATTAAGGCAAAGATATTGGGGCAGATTTATCAAGTGTCTGAAAGTCAGAATATTTCTAGTTGCCCATGGCAACCAATCACAGCTCCCCTTTAAAATATTCATGAACACTGGTAAAATGAAAGCTAAGCTATGATTGGTTGCCATGGGCAACTAGAAATATTCTGACTTTCAGACACTTGATAAATCTGCCCCATTGTCTACATTCAGAGAAACACCTTCAACATTGCATAGTATAGGAAGTAAGCTTGTATAAGTTAATATTTATATACATGTGTGCATATAAACACAAACTGTATGTATATGTCTAATGACTAGAGATGGGCGAATTTGTTGTAATTCAGTTCGACCCGATTCACCGAAGTTTTTGAAAAAATTTGATTCGACACAAATCGAATCGTGACGAATCACGTTATAAAACAGGTATTTCCCGGCTGCAGAAAGCCAGTGGGGTAGAATGTTGTGCCATGCTTAAATATGCATAGGGAGTATGGTTTGGTCTTCAAACAATGCAATGCAATGCAATGTAGTATGACATGCACATGATAGCCACCGCTCTTAGAATCACTTCAGTCTTCAATTCTATGGGCACTTACAGAGGCCAACTTCACCAAATAAGTGAAACGGGAAGCAGCCTGACAAGGTAACGTCTGTGCCAGCTCAGCAGAGGGCCAAGATCCCACTATAACATCAATGAGTGCACTCTTTTTACACTGACATTAGATGATTCCATAGATGACGACAGAACCTGTTCTGTTAAAATGCTGATTCATGTAGAAACCCACCAAAACAGTGCAGAGGGTCTGCATTGACGTCACTGATCATTTTGCCCTTCATTTCATCCCTCAATGTCTGCTTTCAATCGGTCAATAATCCATCATCAGTATTGCTAAAGTCAAAAACAAACAGGAGTTGATCCAAAACAGAGATGACCAGTAAATGGGTTTATTGCATGTTCTCTGTGTTCTGTATCCACTCCTGCTTTTAGCTAGCAATCCTGAGGCTTTTCATTCCTTCTGACAGACGTAATGAAGGGGAAAACTAAACATAGTGGCAATGTCATAGAGCGGTGGAGGGTGAAAACAGCATTATGGAAATCACAGGGTGTTCCAGGGAGACAGCGGTTAGTTGGCAGCAGCATGAGTAGGCCGCAGAGTGGCACAATGATACAGTGTGGAGGTGGCATCAACCTGGTAAGCCACAGAGTGGCACAATGATACAGTGTAGAGGTGGCAGCAACCTTTTAAGCCAAAGAGTGGCACAATGATACAGTTGGAGGTCACGGCAACCTGGTAAGCTACAGAGTGGCACAATGATATGGTGTGGAGGTGGCGGCAACCTGCTAAGCCACAGATTGACACAATGATAGAGTGTGGAGGTGGAGGACAATTCCAGTCCCTGGTAAAGATGGCAGGAGGCAGATGGAGCAACTGGCAGCAGATGTGTGGCATCAGGCGAGTGGCAGAATCAGAATAATGGCAGAAAGTTAGAATTCAGACTCATTTCTCAACATATCGGGGAGGTGTCATGGCTGATGTAATCTGATTCATAAGGCATTGGTGAGCTGAAATCTGAGCCGATCCAAGCCTGATTCACCTTGACAATGGTCAGTCTTCCACATTATAGGTGGACAAGTGGGTTCTCCTTGGGGTAACTATGGCCCGCTGCGCTGAACACCCACTCTGATGCCATACTACTGGCATGGCAGGACAGTTTCTCTACTGCAAACTCCACAAGTTGCGGCCACGCATCAAGTTTGGCTGCCCAGTAGTCCAGGGGATCCTCTACCTGAGGTGGTAAAGTGCTGTCCAAGTAGGCCACCACCTGCTGATGCATGGTCTGCTCTATGTCCTACTGCTGCTGCTGGTGGCGGCTACCCTCCTCACTAGGTGGGTGAAGGAAGTTGCTCATTAAGGAATCCAGACGTAAGCTGCTGATGATGGAGCTGCTACTGCTCCTACCCCGCATCTCCCCACAGCAGCCGTGGCAGTACTACGTGAGCGATCACTGCCAGGATGGAAAATGGTGCACAAAGGCAACTGTCCTTTCAGTATTTCTCTATAGTACGCCAGTTGTTCCTCCCTCTCGGCAGCTGGAAAAAAGTCACCCATTTTGGACTGGTAGCGAGGGTCCAAGAGGGTGGAGAGCCAAAAATCATCCCTATGCCGGATGTTGACTATTCGGTTGTCACTAGTTAGGCAAAGCAGCATGCTGTGGGCCATCTTCGCAAGTGCCTCAGAGGTACTCCCAGCCTCCATCTTCACTGTATACTGCCACGGTGCTTCTGGGTCATCTGCCTTGTCATCTACCTCCTCCGGATGTTCCTTCTCCTCCTCTCTTGTCACCTGAGTAGAAAAACCAATAATTTCACTAGACTCTGCTTGTGCTCCTCCTCCCCCTCCAGTTCAGCCCCCAGCAGACTCATGTGGCCATGAGATGTAGTCTCCACTTCTCCAGTGCCCTGACCAGACAGATTTTGCAGCTTGAGTTCCAGGACATGAAGCAGTGAAATGACGTTATTCTTCCCGCATTCCTGGCGACTGACAAATGGTAGGTGTCACGCATGAGCTGCCAGTTGCTGACATCAAAGTTATACAGGGGAGCACTACGGTCCGCTTGCATCATTGAAAAATTATTAATGGCTTTTCTCTGTTCATACAGGCGGTCTAACATGTCGAGATTGGAATTCCAACAGGTGGAAACATCGCATATGTTAGGGGAGGCCGTTCTGACACTGCAACTCGAGGATGGTGTGCTTGGCTTTGTAAGAATGTTTGAAGTGTGTGCCCAGGTTCCTGGCCATTTTAGAATGTCTTGCAGTTGACAACCAGATTGAACACATGCGCTATCCCTCCTTGGTGTAGCGCGGACACCATGTTCCTCCCATCGTCTGTCACCATGGTTCCGATTTTCAGTTGTCGTGGAGAAAGCCACAGATTGATTTCTTGTTGCATGACGCAGAGCACTGGTGAACTGGTAAAGGCAAATAGGTACTGTCAATCTTCATGTAGGGGCACAGAGGAGAACATTTGCCAAATCAATAACAGTAAATAATATGTCACTCTCGGGGACTGCTGCCAGTATGGGACACTTATTGGCAGCTTGGAGGTCATGGACCATCCTACATGTGTCCGGCTGTTCTTTCTGGGTCTTTTTCTTGACTGGGAATGGGTTAAAATCATCATTGGGCTAGCAGAGGAGTAGTCACACTTCAGTTCTACAATGAAGGGAGTTAACTCTGCCTGGTGTAATGTACTTGCTCACGTCCTCATCTGTTACCACCCCCTAGTCCTGCCCTGTTGGGGGCGTCTCCGTTTCCCTTGAATGAGGCCAGTCACCTCAGTCACTTCAGTAATGTCTCCTCCCACCAGTTGAAACACGCCCACTTGGGTCGGTCAGTTGAGACTTCCGGAACTGTTGTCAGTCTCACTTTGGCGTGGTCTGTGAAACTACTGACCCTGGTCTCTTCTCTCTCTGTACGTCACTCTGTCAGAGTCTTATCAATCGCTCTGTACGCAAGTCTGGCAGAGATGTCTCTAGCCCTAGATGTACACCTTTGGTAGCAAAGTGCACTAGATGTACACTACACTATCAGGTCATCCCCCATGTGTCCTAAAACTGTAAACAGTTCCCGTGGAACTCTTCCATTACCGTTTATGTCTCCACTTTATCTCATCGAGGGATTCTCCCTTCACCATCTCCAGCCCAATGTTCTGTGCTTTCTATAAAATTCTGGCCAGACTCCAACATCTCAAACAGAAGTGGGGTACACCTGTGTTGGTTTTTAGTCAAAAAGGAATAAAAGTCAGTCATAAGCTCTGTAATACAGTTGGGGGATTCTTCTTGCTTAGTCTGTTCGTGGGGTACACAGCGGGACATAACATCATACTGTATTCTTGTAACACACTTCAAGTCTTCTTAGATTGTCAGAAAAGAACCCAGGACGCACCGTTGTGCCCCTACCTTATGTAAACATCGCCACTGGCCATTCTCTTAGATAAGAGACACAGCAGCATTCTCAGGCAACTCAATATGGAGCTTTCTGTGAACGTCAAGGTCAGTTCTGAACAAAACACATACACAGATAACACAGCTGCCCCCACGATCTGACCCTCGTTAACACTTTAAACTCCAGAAAGCAGGTACTAGAGACATTGTAACACTTTTTCTACAAATGTCAGGATCAAATAAGTTTTAACTAGACCATATGCAAATAGACAGCATTCTACTTACAAGAATAATCCGAACAGAAATCTCAAATTAGATGAAATCATCTATGCCGGCGTTTTTTTCAGACATCTGTTAAGACGCTTCAAGGGTGCTCAGCTGCTAAACTACAAGAAAAACGCAGGTGTTTTCTATAACTATTATCCTCAACCAGCCTTTATGACTGCCAACAGAGTAGAGTCATAGGCAATTAAATTTCAGGGACTTGAAGGGAATATAACTGTTCTAAGATGGCTACTACTGAAAGATGGTAGGATGTGTCATCTTCTCTAACCACCAGAAACAGGGGTGGATTCTGCATTCCGGACGCCACTATTCCCTCCCGAGAAAATAGAATAAAATCTCTTTTTCTCAAATCCTCTACTCATAAAATAACTTTGAAATGTCCCTATCTCCTGTCTTTTTATTCAATGGGCACTCTGAAGGATTCCTGTCACTCTGTCCTGGTCCATCCGTCAAAGTCAGAGGCTATAAGTGTCTGTTTGCAAATCTGATCAAGTTTTCTTACTTGTAGAATCATCAGATTCTCTACCACATTCCAAAACCTTCAAACCTTTACTATTACTTTTCTTTTCATCATATCAACTTGCACTTTTCCAACAGTCCTACTTAACTCAACAACCTTCTGTCTATGCATCTTCCTTTCCCTGCACTGAACTAATGCTAGCGCACCAGTGGTTCCCTCTGGGAGGACACCCTTTCTATTCCAAAACCGCAGCATAATTTGTCCTTGACCCTTACCGATGCAGCTGCTCAACGGCGTAAGGGCTGACCTTCAAGCTCACCGATCACTGATTACAGAGAGGCCCCCTTAACAATCTCCCTCTTCTCCTAATTCCTGTCAAAATCCCCAGACAACTGTTCTTTACCCGTTTTCCTATTCTGGCGGCCTATGTCTGATGTGCAGACACCCGTCCTATTCTCCAAATTCTAACGGCCCCTATGTCTGATCTTCACTGTGGCTTCGGTATGCTCCTTTGCAGTATCTTGGCTGAACTTCGAACGTCCTCCCCCTCTATTTCTGTTCTTGCTCAGCAAAGCGCTTACACACAGCAGCCAAGGCTCTTGTTTCAATTTCACACAGAAGTGTCTAACAATTCAGACCCCATGCAGGAAACCAGGTGGCTATACATATTTACCATCCAATCCTAGTTGTCTACAGTAACAGGTATCACAACCCCTCGAGTCACAGGCAAGTCAGAGGTTCACATATGTAATCTCTAACTTACAGTAATCGTGGGTTGATCAGTCCCGGTTGAAAAGCGGTGACCCCGATGCTGCAAACGGTGCTGGAATGAGGGCGCGTCCTGGTTCAGCTCACAGGGATCTCAGCAGTGCCTCCAATAGTTAGGGTAGGATTTAAGATATCCTATTTTAATGTGCCTCAATTGCGTGGTTCAAATCAATTGCAAACGTAAGCAAGTAATGACTCTGACAAATTGCTGATGCAAGATTTGCTAATGCTGTTGCCCAGGGCAAAAATCAACACTATGCATGCAGAAGGGGGAGGAGAATTCCCAGCTCATGTAGTCTCTTGATTGGAGAACTTCCTTGCTGTTGCACATCGACGTCATGTTCACTTCACGCCTACATTCCTTTTTCCATAAATGTAGTTATATGGTCCCTGTAGGGGTTCAGATCAAATGTGGGGGGTCGGCGATGACAAAGCTCTCATGGACAGCTGGCTTCAAGTTGAAACTGTGCATTTATTCCAGAAAAACACCAGTATTAAAATAAACATCTAACAAAATCCTTGCCTAATTCCAGAAAAACACCACTATACATTCGGCGGCCCTCACTATCCACTAGAGGGGTTCTCCCTGCCAGCATGAAAAATACTTTCAGCAACCCGGTGTCACTCACGCGTGGCTCTCACACAGTCCAGCTTCTGTGTCTCCAGGTAGGGAGCCCCTTCTGACTGCTCCACACCGTTCTTTAAGGGATTCCACACCAGGTGCATAGTTAGACCCATTCGAATATGGAAAATTTGGTCTGGAGCAGTGATCACACTTCTGTCTCAACTCCAGCAATTAGAGTCCTTTTAGAGCACTGGGATCTATATAACCCAGCCTGTAATAAGACAGATGAGTGGCTAGACTATATAGATCCCAGTTCCGCTCTAGTTATCATTTTCCATAGTTCAGTCAGAAGAAAGGAGTATACCCGAAACGTGTCATTTTTTGTACTAAATGTGATTTTCTATATAAATATATTCATTGAAGTATTTATTTATTTTAGTTGTTTTTAGTTCTATACTTGTAATTATCATCATTTAGTTTATTAATAAATGTCCATTTCTTCTATGTTCTGGTGTGAGGAGAATTAGTACCAGTTGTACTGGTTTGTTTGGAGCTTTGGGAGCTGCAGGAACGACCTGGACATTGAGGATTCTAATCTTTGTTATTACTCTGCACACCACCAAGTGGTACCCAGCTGAGCAGCCTTGCTTACTTTATTCACCACTACGCTGACGTTATTACACGAGGCGCCGTTCTCCTTTGTTCTGTTTTTTCGTTTGCATTCCAAGAGACAAAGACATGGAAAACAGCTTCCAGTGTGACCTAATTCACATTCTGGTCACTGTTATACACATAAACACGATTTTCTCTCTAATTCAATAGTGACCTTGTCACAGTTCCTTAGAAATAAAGAGACAGCAGAAATGACAGCTGTCCTTGGGTATGACCACCAATGTCCTATTTATTGAGCAAATAAACCAATACATTTTTCATATGAAATAGGAGGAGTTACTACATGTCCTTCAGCTTTCCTCTGGTGAATGTTGAAACCAGGTGGTCGGGCGCCTTAAAGATTTATGCCAGAGTGCAGTGGTTGTATCCAAGGACAACTATCTTGTTTCTAAGGGACAGGTGCAGAAATAAACATAACAGATAAATAAAATCTGTATGCCCCGATGGGAATACTAATTTAAGTACAGTACCCTGTGTTTCAGTGGAGGTTTAAAGCATTTTTGTAGTTTCACAAATTCTTTTTCTTATCTTGTTAAAAGCATTCAACATGAACACGTCTAAATACAGCTTTTATCAAGTTTCTATCAAGTGCTATAGGAAGCCCTAGGACATGAACTGAGAGAACCTCCTAACTTGACATTGTAACAAAAGGAAGTTCATGCATAGCACAGATGTATTCTCAAGGATGGCACTTGCTTCTAGAATGTTGTGAGTAAATACAAAATGGGTTATTCTAAAGTATCCTTGAGTTAAATTAGGACGGGTGTTCTCTATAGCCATGCAAGAATATTTGCTTTCAGTCTAGAGTGTCCGTGTAATAATCATCATCATCTTTATTTATATAGCGTCATCAAATACATCTTTGTGCGCTTTATAAATAAAGAATTATTATTATTATATTATTAAATTCCGCAGTGCTTTACAAATCATAGCGGACATATGCAAATATAACATTATATTACAGAGTAGAAACTTATATGGAACAATAGGAATGAGGGCCCCGCCTGCAAGAACTTACAGTCTATGAGGATGAAAGGGGTGACACAAGAGGTATAAGAGCTTGTATAATGGTCCAGCCATTATATAAAGGAATAGTGTAAAATAATTTAATGAATAAAAATTCTGCTGCTTGAACAAACCATCAGCCGCCATCTTATACACAAAGCCAATGGGAAAGTGACTGCAGAGAAGCCTGGAGCTTGGTATATATGTGGTGTTTGCTGGATAACAGACGGGAGAGTAATGTCGTGGTAGGAACCCGTATGATGCAGAAGGAACCGACACCGGATCACTGGACTGTAGGCTCAGAGACAACTTTATTCCATGCTTCTCCTTTGCTCTGTATGTAAACAATGTATGCATTGATTGTACAAAAGTAGGTGCAATAACATGGACCTTTTTAGTTGTTTTTATGACTTTTACTAATAAACTTTTGTATTTTTGTATGTTACTTTGGGGCCGTTAATTGCATCTCTTTCTGTGTATTTTGTAAGGAATTGGAACTAAATCACTGGGTAGATATTTATGAGACAGATAGATATGAGATGGATAGAAAGATGACAGATGATAGATAATAGAACTTGGATAAATAGGTGACAGCTTCTCACATGTTACTGAGCTTGGCTACTTCCCTGCTAGTCAGGTACAGGGGCCCCTTTGCAGGAGAGCAGTGTAACATGGAGGGACAGTGAATGGTGGAGAGTACAGGATTAGGACTGCATCAGGAGAGGTCAGAGCTCAGCCTGTTACTTGTGTTGTCTCTGCAGCCTCCTGTGTGACCTGACTAGTGGTGGAGGGAGGAGAGGGCTGCTACATTGCTATGATCCATGTTAGGGGAGGACTCCTCTGTGCAGCAGATAGTCATGTATGTCTGCAGTTACCTGGAAGCAGCTGTGGAGCAGTGGAAATCACCTCATTCACTGGTGTAGGTAGCTGAGCTCTCTGCCCCCTGTCTCACTTCCTATTGGCTGCAGTGTGTCAGCTGATCTCTCAGTGTGGAGAGGAACTGTGAGGCCGTGGAGTGATCTGTAGTGCAGAGCAGCTGGGGGAATCCTTGTGCGCAGACTCAACCAGATTAGCTGTAGCTCAGGACGGGACACAGCCACCACCAGGGGGCACCAGCAACCAGGACAAAAGGAGTTCTCGGTAAGCCTGCATATTTTGTAATAAGTGTTAATGGTGAAAGTACTTGTCACAATGCATTGGACCCAATTACAGCCATTTGCTATGGTGACACAACCCCTTTAAGAGCACGTTTGAAACTTTGGAGGTTGGGCATTGATAGTCTGGGGAAGGATATTCCGGAGAATGTATGAGTGGTTTGAATTAGGGTAGAGAGTCTTCGTCAGACCCGAGGCTGCATGGCTTCTGCAGATTTGTTATAATGAGCCAGTGGCTCATTGCAATGAATATTGTGCAAAAATGCCATATACTGCAATACAGTACTATTGCAGTATACGGTAGGAACGATCAGACCATCTAGGATTAATGTACGCTAGAGGGTCTAAAAAAATAGAAAAAAAATTTTTAAAAATCTTAAAAACCTAAAAGTACAAATCACCCCCTTTCCCTATAAAATGTAAACAGTAAAAATCACAGACACAATAGGTATTGAAGCGTACCAAATTGCCCGATCTATCAAAATATAAAAACAGTTACTGCCGGCGGTGAACCACATAACAGAAAATAATGGCCAAATGTCCGAAACACGATTTTTACACCATTTTACATTACATAAAAAATGGAAGAAAAAGTGACAAAAATGTCGCACAGACCTCAAAATGCTATCAATGAAAACGTTGGGTTATTTTGCAAAAAAATGACACCTAACACAGCTCAAAATTTTTTTTCTTTTTCGTACACAAACGTTTAACTTTTTAAAATGTGTCAAAACGCAATAAAACCTGTATAAATTTGGTATCACCGTGATCCTCCTGAACCAAAGAATAAAGTAGAGTTGTAATTTGGAGCACATGGTGAAAGTCGTAAAAACTGAGCCCACAAGAACGTGATGTGAACGTGTTTTTTTCAAACTGTTCCAAATTTGGATTTTTT
The DNA here is from genome assembly GCA_019512145.1 of Engystomops pustulosus. NCBI lineage: Eukaryota > Metazoa > Chordata > Amphibia > Anura > Leptodactylidae > Engystomops > Engystomops pustulosus. The sequence continues at coordinate 45,648,368 of CM033649.1, forward strand.
TTCCAACTTCCCAGTACACGGCATGGAATGATAAATAATGTGAAATTATTTACGCACAAAATAGGAAAACAATTCTAAAGTTTCTTATCAAAGGAAAATGTCTTCTTATTGTTTGTTTATTCAACTTCTTAAATCCATCTTTTGTCATTTTAATTGATTTATAATTAAATTTTTTTTACAAAGTTTCTTATATTGAACCTGAACTCGTCATTCAGATTTTTTAAAGCTCAGTGGGCATAATATAGATCAGGATGAGCTTGAGAGAGTAGAATAAATAATAATCAATAATAATACATGCAACGTTGTTGTGATGGCTAATTTTTGATACATTTTTAATAATGATGACTTATGTAAATTTATGTACATTTTCATCACTGTGACATTGATCCAAGGATTTGGGGCTGGGAAGCATTTGTCTCCCTACTAAAGGCAATTTGAGATGTTCTTAATGTGATTTTTTTTGCCTCTGGATTAACACTGTTATTGTATACAGTATGTCAGAGAGATTTATCAGGAGATTTATCGGAAGTGTCTGAAAGCATGAAGTGTTCTAGGTGCACATGGCAAATAATCAGAGCTCAGTTGTCATTTTCTTACAGCTGTTTATAAAATTAAAAACGAGTTCTGATTGGTTTACATAGGCAACTAGAACAGTGTTACAGACATTTCTGATAAATCTTTCCCAATGGATCTGTGTGTCTTTAGTTTAACCTCATCTAGTAAGATACTATGGGCTTCATTTATCAAAACAGTTTGAGAGTAAAACTGTTCTAGTTGTCATGGCAGCCAGTCAGAGCTCAGGGTAAATTTTATAAACTGCTGTAAGAAAATGAAAGCTGACCTCTGACTGGTTGCCTTGAGCAACTAGAACAGTTTAGTGAACAGACAGTTTTGATAAATTTCTCCCTATTTCCTACATTGTATATATATTTTTATTGAATAATTTCTGCCCTAAATATTGTGCTAATCTTTGCAGATCTTTTGGCCTCCTTTAAGGAAATTATTTGTTCCTGCTTTCCTGAATTGTTGGCTGGCTAAACATGCCTTAGAAAATATGATTGTAAGTATAAAATATAGGACATTATAGTTTTGTATCCATTTGGAAATAATAGGGGAGATTTATCATTCCTTCAACGCCAGTTTTCTGAAGTAGCCGGATTGCCGGCATATGAATCAACGGCGTATGATAAATTTTCTCCCAATGAATTAATCTTTACACATTGTATTTTAATAAAATATATTACACAAGTGCTAGAAAACCATAGAATGCAGCAATACAAATTTTACAGTACACAAGGAAATACACAATTACAGTTGTGAAGACCTTTTGTGCATCTCAAATTAAAAAAAAATGCAAAAATGGAGGCGTTGCCTGGACATGGATGAGGGCAAATGCTTGAGCCTGCAGTTCCGTCATCTCCCCAACTAAACATCACCTAGAACCTACTTTTAGCTGCCACCACCTGCACCATGATGGGTGGGAATCGGCATAAAAGACCCTGAGACAGCACCTCCAGCACTCAGGTGCCAGCAGCCAGCGATAGCCTGAAGTAATTCCTCAAGTGCTTCACAAGGTCAGCGCATTGGCCGGCGCCATCTTCCTTGCCCCCACCTTCCTCGTTGCAACCCATGGCTCTGCAGCCCCGTTCACCATGTAGAAAATGCAAGTTAAAACTCCTGCTGAATAAGTTGCGGACACATCACATATCAATCCTTGGTCGAGTAGCTGTGTTTAAAGTAACATGGCTTCCTAAACTACTTTACGCACAGCAAGCTGAAGGCCTTTAAGGCACCATTTTAATTTTATTTGGGATAATAGGCGTCAAGGAATGCCAAAGTCTGTCATGCTTGTCCCCAAAGCCCGAGCGGGGGGGGTGTCTTTCGGTTCCAGTTACAATTTATTATTATTGGGCGCTGAATATACGCTATCTGCCACACTGGACAGTCTCAGGTGCATACACTACATGGGTGGATATTGAAAAATTGTGGATGGCACCTATACACCCTAAACACTTATTTGTAGGGCCTAAACCCCCCTAAGCTGACCCATACCTTCCTGGGCCCTACGACTTTTACACTTTTGGTGTGATAGACATGCAAAAAGCGCCCTCCTCCCATTGTTCTCCTATGGTGTCATTATTGTTCCATCCAGACATACCCGAAAGGGTAACAGCATCTAATGAAAGTCTACCCGAAAGTCTAAGAACAGTGACAATGGTAAGAAACTGGTATAAAGTGGGAATATTCCATCTGGCAGACATGGTTGACCCCCCTAACACTGGAATTACGACAGTTCATCTATCTTCAGCAGTAACGTAATTTGCCCAGAGAGGAATGGTACCACTACTGCCAGGTGACGCACTTTGTAATGGGTCAATTTAAGATGGCCACAGTGTTTAAACTGCGGAGATCCACGAGGTGTCGTCCTGTTCTGGAAGGCACTGCCACGCTCAAAAATTAGACCATAAAAGTGATTTTAATAAAAAGTAAAACACTACGTGTTTCGGCTTCAGGCTGGAGCCTTCGTCAGGTCAAAAATTAAATGGGTATGTAATTTTTCACCTGACGAAGGCTCCAGCCCAGAGCCGAAATGCGTAGTGTTTTACTTTTTATTGAAATCACTTTAATGGATATACTCTTCCAGTCTAATTTTTGAGTGTGGCAGCGCCTTCCAGAATGGGACTGCCAAGTCCGCCAACACTGGTTGCGCGGACCTGATATCCCGTCGGCAGCAGCTCTTCTATCTATTACAATATGCTTCTTTTTTCACTGGACCAGGTGAGAGCTACTCTACTGTAAACAATCCTTCTTAAGCAAAATACACTTGAATCCTCTGAGCTTTTTGTCTCCCTCTCTCATTGGCTATGTTGGTGCATACCTGTGGATCCCCACATTAACGTATTCAACGCCAGCCCTCTGACAGTGTCTAAACTGAATTTGAGAAATTATATAGAAGGGGTACTTCAGTAAAGGGTATTATATCCTTGATTTATCAGATACTTTCCACACTGGAGGAAGGTTCCTCCCTTGTACACAAATATACGCTACAATGGGAGGCAGCTACTAACAAAATGATAACACCTGCCATGCGGCAAATCATATGGGAAAGGACTACTAAATCCTCCATTTGCACTACTTACAAAGAAACCCAATATAAAGTATTAATGCACTGGTCCTGCACCTCTGCACTTTTACATACACTTAATCCCACTGTGCCATCTGTTTGCTGGAGGTGTATGATGAAGGTAGGCACACTATTCCATATCTTTTGGACTTGTCCCCTCATCGCCTATTTTGTGGATGGGGTAAAGACCCTAACAGGAAGACCTATTGGGCTTCAGAGTGAGACTAGACCCGTTAGTATGTGTCCTTAATATTCCTCCAACAAACATGCAAAAACACCTAGCCAAACTGTTTCTGAGCCTCTGTGTAGTGGCCAATTGTTTAATAGCAACAGTGTGAAAGTAGACAGCTCCCCTGTCCGAATCTGACTTTTGTATTTGGATGAAAGAAATCTGCTCTTTGGAGCAGATGGCCTCCCTCAATAATGCACTAGAGGCATTTGGTAAAACCTGGGAGCCATGTGAGTCCTTCTGTGCCCACAGTGGCATGTACTTGCCTAAATGCTTTCTGACATATAATTATCCCCCCCCCCCCTGGCTCTTTGAACTTTACACCTCTACCTCAGTGTATTGTCTGTCCAGTTGTGTTCTGGGTTCTGTGTCAGTCTGATTCTGTTATTATCTGTTATTGACCTCTTGGTCTTTCTCAACAGTTCAGTGGCTGTAACGATCGGTATCATTGCGTTACTGTCACTAAGCTATGAGAGCATGATGGGTTGACATATATGGCTATGTTCTGCTACTTAATAAATGGCATACAACATGTAGCTTTGTTTTATGCAGATATTGAGTGGAAAGGGGTGGTAGTATTAACAGTCTGCATGTGAAGATGGTGGATTATACTGACTTGCTTGTAATTTCCTTTTGTGAAAATGAAAAATGTAATATAAATGTATAGTTTAAAAAAACATGCAAAAACATGAAACTGTTCCTCAAGGATGCTGGAAATAAGAAAAGGAAGACTATATGGAGCACTAGGTAAAAGTCAGTGCTGGAGTAACACAAAGATGGAAACAGTGGAAACAGTGTCTGAAATAAATGAATATGTATTTGAATTACCTGAATTCAAGCTTGACTCCACCATTATCACCCCAAAAGATCCTGTAACTCTTAACATCAGCAGAGAGATAAAATTAAGGAGATTCCGGCATGTCAATGTATCCAAGTAAAATCTTTTAAAACCTTGCAGGTAGAGATGGGCGAATTTATCAAAAGTTTATTCGACCCGGTTCGAGAAAATTTGATTCGAACCAAATCGAATTGCTGCATGTGATGTAACGGTATGTCACATGCCGGGTGCAGGTGCATGGAGAGGGCTCACGGGCTGATACATTGAGGGACACTACCGACACACAGTGAGGGACACTACCGACACACAGTGAGGGACACTACCGACACACAGTGAGGGACACTACCGACACACAGTGAGGGACACTATCATACATTGACGAATACAGCCATACAGTGAGGAACACTAGCGCCATACAGTGAGAACCACTAGCCCAATACATTGAGGAACACTAGCCCAATACATTGAGGAACACTACTGCCATACAGTGAGGAACACTACTGCCATACGGTGAGGGACACTACTGCTATACAGTGAGTGACACTACTACCATACAGAGAGGGACACTACGGCCATGCAGTGAGGGACACTACGGCCATACAATGAGGAACACTACTGCCATACAGTGAGGGACACTACCGCCATACAGTGAGGAACACTACGGCCATGCAGTGAGGGACACCACTGCCATACAGTGAAGAATACAGCCACATGGTGAGGGACACTACCGCCACACAGTGAGGAACACTACCCCCATACAGTGTGGAACACTACCTCCATACAGTGAAGAATACAGCCATACAGTGAGGAACACTACCTCCGTACAGTGAAGAATACAGCCATACGGTGAGGGACACTACCCCCACACAGTGAGGAACAGTTCCTTTCTTCTTCCCAGAGTTCTCTTCCCCATGTAACACGTCGTGCTTGCGGCCATTTTGCTGATAAAGAAAAGAAAATTTAAATTCTAGCCCACAAATCACTGTAAACTTTGGATTTGTCACAAATCTAATTTTTCCTGAATTTCTAAACGAATTTAGTATCGATTTGCCCATCTCTACTTTCAGGTTAAAGAAAAACATATAAACTGTTGATGCATTTCTGACACAACAGTCCTTAGTCATAGCATAAGCATCTCAAGTCAGCAGTTCTTCCTACTTGTGTATGTCATGTAGAATCTGCCTTGATGGATGTAATAGAATTATTGTATTGTATAATATTCTAATTTCTCAGTTTTCTGGTATATTTCAGAATGATCTTCACAGAGCAATACAAAGAACACAATCTGCAATGTTTAATCAAGTTTTAATTTTAATATCAACTTTGTTATGTCTCATCTTTACTTGGTAAGTCAATTACTGGTTTTATTGATAACATGGATCATATCTTATTGTGCCCAGAACACTAATTGTCCTGCTCTATTGCGACTATAATGTAGCAAGAGAAGACTTCATTTCATTTTTTTAATGAACAGCCAAACATTAAAACAATGACTGCTATTTTATAACACATTTGAATGCTAAAGTATTATTATTTTTTCTTTGAAGCATTATTTTTGCATGTTTTATGTTTTTATTTTTGAGGTTTCAATTTTCATACTGTAACTATTCATTAATTATTGTACACCATCAATTTCTATTATATGCCATTGTGCTTCATGGCTGGCTAAGAAATGAAGAATAAACGTGATATGGGCACATTTTATTTTTGTGATAGTTTTAGATAAATGAATATTTAGTTAGGATGTACACTATTCTTGTAGATGATATACTTCAGGTTTTGGCTAAAATTGCTTCAAAGTCACATCTCAACCTGCATTAATTGCATCCTAAAGGGTTTATCCACTAATTAATATAACCACATTGTACCTACCCTGGTATGTCGGTATTACTGCGCACCACCATTATTGAGAGGACCATCACGGCAAATAGAAACTTGGCCAGCGGCATTTAAAGAGTTAACGCCAGTGATCAGTGCTGGTACCTTGGACAACTGGTACGTTGCTGTACGGGGGACAGCAAATTATCATCGGAAAAAATGTCTGTACATTATGTGGGGCTTAATGGAAGGAAGGTCATTGTGATAACTCACCGCAACCCTCTCAGTTCGCTCCACTGGGTGACAACAGAAAGGATCAAAGGAAGGTGCATTAGTAGGGGAAGGATAAAAATGTGTCTTAATCTGTACCTGCCTAAAGTGTAACAAAAAATAAGTAAAATATATGTTTCTTAATATCTTATAACTGAAATTTTAGAGGTAGACTCCCAACTTTGCTATCGGGGGATAGAGAACTTAAGTTGATTGAAGGCAGAGATACCACAGTAACAAAATGTATTAAAGTTCTAGTATCAATTCACTTACAAAATGTACTGCACTGAGGGGCAGGGCAGGCCACATTAGCATATGAAAATCCCTTTCTCTGTGATATCCACTCAAATTGAGGGTCAGGAGGAAAATCCATGCAGCATAAATTACCAGGCTGTGGAAATTCTCATTGTCAGTCTTTGGAGGACCCATGTTAATGAGACAGGCTCTCCAAAATTAATCTGCTCTCCCCCATGACTGGATAAGTCTTCTATTTTAGTAATAAGGTTTATTTGTTTTTATCCTTTTTAATTTACAACTGTATTGTTTGTATAGTCTTTATAATCTATTTATCTGGCAATTAAATTTTTTTATCTCTGCATTCCGCATTTATGTATTAAAACTTTCAAACTAGATAAGTTTCTACTTGTAGCCTTAAAATAATATTTCTTCCTGAAGGGATAATGCTACTGATATTCTTGTTGAGTAATTCTTTGGCTCATTAGGTAAGCTGTATTTTCATTTTCTAAATTGTTGAAGGAGTTATGTAGATAGGCGCCTATTTGCCTTCTTATTATAAGTGAATGAGTAAAATATTTGTGTGGCAGTAAAAGGTTGGATGCTAAGTGCTGGCAAAGTATAATTTAATGTATAACATCTTGCAAAGGTAACTGGGATTTTATGTACTAAGTTGTGAGGCTCTCTGGTGTATCCTATGTTGTCACCTGAGAGTGGGGGTTTGTCACATATCATAATAGATAAAATTTAAAAAAAAGCGTAGGCACATGAAGTCCAACCTATGAGATTAAACAGATGTTTTCTTCCCATAAATTGAGATATTTTTGTTCAAGTATCCACCATAACAAACCTCCTGCGGCAGAGGGTTCCATAGTCTTATTGCTCCTACAGTAAAGAATCCCTGTCTATGGCAGAACAGAAGACCATGTTATAAAAAGATCTTCTGAAATATCTCTGTACTGCCCATTCAGATATTTGTACATTGTAATGATGTCTCCTCTTACCCGTCTTTTTTCCAAACTAAATAACCCCAAATTTTGTAATCTGTGATTGTGTTTTAATCTGCCTATTTTCCCTAGCAAGCTTGTTTCCTCTCCTCTGCACCCATTCCAGTTACTATGTACTCTTAATACACTGGTGCCCAACCCTGTATACAATATTTCATGTTTGGTCTGACCAGTACTTTGTATAAGGGCAAACCTATATCCTTATCATGAGAATTTATTCCTCTCTTGATACTTCCTATAATGTTATTTGCTTTAGCAGCAGCTGCCTGGCTCTTATCCCCAACTCTTTTTCAGCTGCAGTTTTACCATGTAATTGACTGCTTAGAACATAATTTTCCCTTTTGAGTCTGTGGCCCAAGTGCATTACCTTAAAATTTTCTGCATTAGACCTCATCAACATTTGCTCTTCCCAATACTACAGCTTCCTCAAATCCCTCTGCAATATTAAACTACCAGCCTTTATATCAATTACTTTAGAGCGCTAAGTGTCTTCTGCAAATATTTATACTTTACTGTGTAAACCCTCTATGAGATTGTGGCACTCCACTGGTAACTTCAATCCAATCTGACAATGGACCACTAATGATGACCCTCTGTTTTCTATCACTAATCTAATTTCTTACCCAAATATACAGGTTTTCTTTTAGTTCCAGCAGCTTTATTGTATGTATCATCCTTTTATGTTTGAAACTAATCAGATTAGCCTGACAGGGCTGATCCCTCATAAACCAATACTGATGCGGAGTTATCATGTTATGTGCATTGATATACTTCAGAATAGCATCTCTAATGAATCCCTCAAATATTTTCTCCATACCTCAAGTTAAACTCACAAGTCTGTAGTCTTCGGGATAATTTTTTGATACTTTTTTGAATATTGGCATTTACTTTGTGTTGGTCATCAATTATTAAAAATAATGGTTTATCTATTAAAGTTGCTAATTCTTGCCTTACGAGGAGGTGTAGCCCAATCATCTGGGCCCAATAATTTGTGTATTTTAATGGTTTTGAGGCAATGTCCCACTTCTTTCTAGGTAACATTGCTCTGTAACATTTTTCTGAATCATATAAACTGCCATGGAATTGTAGTTGTAAAGTTATATTCAATATATTGGCCCTTTCCTTATCTGCTTCCACACTTTCAGATTTTTGTTTCATGTCATTTATATATTTAAAAAAAAAACAATAAACCTTTTTTTAAAGTGGAAATCTCAAGCATGTTTATAGTCATACATGTGCAAAGTGCACCATACAACAATGGGTTCAAATAGACTGTGGCACATGCTCATGTAACAATAGACAAATTTGAAACACAATCAGCATAAAGCACCCAACACACCCCTGCACCATATTCCCACCCCAGGACCGCCTCTATTGGTGTGCCCAGAGTAGGGAAAGAGAGACTCATATATGTCAGAGATATGTCATATGTCATGTCATATATGTCAGAGTCAAGCCATTTTTCCAAAATGGCATGGAACCTCCTATCTTTCATCCAATGAGTAAATAACCACTTTTTGAGTGGCAGGGTGTTATTCACTGCCTTGATCAAGTCACACAGAAAGGGGGATGTGCAGCCACCCAAAATCTAGATACTGTCTTCCTAGCATAGTACACAGTTTCAGTAATGAAAGCAAGTTTGTCAGTGGATTGGAATCGTTCACAGACTACCAGAAGGAGATAGAGCTTAGGATCATCAGGGACAGCCGCTCCCATTTTGTGAAACAGAAATTTACGAACCTGTTCCCAGGACCATTTTAGATGGAAGAAAGTTCCTGAGGTCACAAAGCATTTAAGACAGAGGTCTGGAAACCCATGTCGAAATTTACTAACTCCACTAGTAGTTAGGTATGCTTGATGAAGTACGTATACCTGGGACATTCTACTCCCCAGTTTGGGGGAGGCAAACTTAGGCAATTAGAGGACCTCTCCCACAGTACCCTCACCCCTGTAGGTGTTCGTTTGATGTGAGTGGATATTAATTCTTTGCCCATCCAGTATATCAGGGCCCTTCTTGGGGCCTGCAGGAGGATGAGGGGAACAGGAAAGGAGTTTTCTACCAACTTGTCACCTGGAAACCGTGTGTTTATAGCATGGCAGAGTTGAAGATAAAGCAGGTGGAAGAAATTTGGCAAGTCATAGGAATCCTTTAACTGCTGAAATTAGCGGCGGACTCCATCTATACAGGCATCCTACTCCTAGCAGAGTAAAAGATACACCCCTACATATAAAAATAGATAATCCCATAGCATTAGAAGAGAAAACACAGTGGTAGGCTCAACCCACCAAAGCTTTCTTGAGCTAGTATAACCGGTCCCCCTCCAGGTGCATCTCTTGTAGTCACATGATATCATAATTATGTTTTGTAAGGTACAAAAGGGCCAGGGAGTGTTTCACCCTATCATTCACCCCTCTGACATTCCAAAACGCAATTTGTTAGGTCCCTATATCATATTAGTATAATAGGGTATATTTGGTGTTAAGGCCGTAGGGCAGTGATGGTTAACCTATGACACGCGTGTCAGTGCTGACACACGGCTGCCTGAGAGTTAAGTTTCATCCTACATGACCAGGTGCAGTAGCCGGGAGGCTGAGAGATTGCACTGAGCTTCCAGAACTCCCCCCTCCTCCTCCTCCCCCGGGCCGGCCCCTCCCCATGTGTGAGCTGTGCCTAGTGTCTCCAGTCAGCACAGGTATCAGCATGGGGCACAGCAGGAGAGCTGACCCGGCCATACACCCAGGAGGCTCCTCTGCAGCTCCTGATAGTTGTGGTGGGGGGAAGATGACAGCACAGTCAGAGGTCACATCGATGCTGCTTTGTGTGATGACCCAGCAGCTGCCACCTCTACACTGACCATCTCCACAACAGGGGCAAGGGAGGACAACCACTCTCATCATACATACAAGATATCATACAGTGAGTAATGTCAGTGACTGTATGATAGAAGACAGTCATCAGGGCTTGTGTGTCAGTTTTGTGATGTACAAGCTCTGAAATAATCGCAATGCTTTGCAAATAGCCAGACAGGGCATGAGGGAGATACAGACAGCGGCGCCTGCGCCCTCGCTATAACCTATGAACTTTCATGACTGAAAGGTTGCAGGTTACTAAGCATTTCCACACCTGTCTGATTGTAACCGATCTAGTACAATGTGCGATTTGCACATAGTAATAGATGATTGGGAAAATCCCCATATACTGCCATACTGTAGTATGGCAGTACATGGTAGGATCAATCAGACAACCTACAGTTAATGTACCCTAGAAGTTAAATAGTATACATATTTGTTATTTAAACTATAAATATCAAAAAATTATGTTTTTTTGTCAAGCTGACACACCACCCGAGTTATGCTCGGTTTTTTGGCGAATTTTGACACACCAGGCTCAAAAGGTTGCCCATCACTGCCCTAGGGCAAGGTGCAAGAGATCAACGGTGGTCAAAGGTGCAAGACAGGTGTGGTTGATGCAAAAAACAGAAATAGTACAGGCATAAAGAATGCCTTTCTTCCCACTAGACACCAGGTAAATAGGGTGTCGGCATAAATCCCAAAATGAAGTAGAAGGAGGCAGGTGCACAAGTCAACATATCCAGGGCTAACCAGTTCTGTGCCTAAAAAAGGGGGAAAAAAGGAAAAAGGACACAAAACCAGTATTGAACCAAATAAGCTCCAGAAGGGTAGCAATTTTTTACCCCCCCCCCCCCATTCCCTCCCTCAATGAACAGCAAAAGGAGACATGGCTTCATGTGGAGCCATAATAGGGATTCTACACAGTTTGCAACCAGCCAGAACATGATCAGTTTCTTTGAGGGGAGTGCCAAGGTGAGTGAACCCTTGTGTCCAACCACGTTGAGAATGCTTCTAGAATTTCGAAGAACCGGGCCTGCTCCCAGTCCACAATATGCATCCTAGCAGGGTAGAGCATGGCATATTTTAAGCTGGACTCCTGTAGATGTTTTTTGACATGCACATATTGTGCACGCTTCTTCTGCACCTCAAGAGAGAAGTGCAGGAATACCAGGACCTCCGTATAATCAACTTTAAGATTACCCTGCTCTCTGGACAAATAGAGAATGGCAGCTCGATCTCTATAGTTCAGGAGTTTAGAGATGAATATGTGCGGCGGAGCGCCAGCTGCAGGAGGTATAGGGAGAATGCTGTGGGAGAATCTATCATGCCGTAGGTGGATGTCAGAAGATTTTCCAGGATCTTAACCCTCCGAACATTCAGACAGGCCCACTAAATGGGCGTTACACCTTCACAGGTGTTTTTTTTTTGGCTCTTCGGTGCACAGATGCAACAGCTCCAGTTGAGCAGTCGCCTCCTGCATGGTATTCTCCAGTGGGATTTGAAAGTCTCCCACTCAACGTTCAACATCAGTAACTCACTTCCTGGTACGATGGGCATCTTGCCTAAACAGAGAAATGTCCACATCATCAGTCCTTGCGGTAAGGGCCGTTTGCTACTGCTCAGTTGCCAGAAGGGCTTCCAGTGTTTAGTCCTAGATTAGGAGCCGAGGGTTGTGTAAGCAACCCAGACACCTGGTCATGAGATTAGGAGGCAGATGCTTACAGCCTCTAGAAGCACTCCAGCTTCTCTTCAGCTACAGATGTTTTACGGCGGGATGCCATGAGTAGCGCTTAAGAACCAAGGAGTGGAATGGTAGTTCAACAAGGTATCAACACATATGGGGGTCCCCTCTGGAGCAGTCCTGACATTTTAGCAGCAAAACATCAAAGCAATGGAAAACAAATGGTGCAGGGAAGGGTTGGGAGTAGGGTTGGAGCTGCAGGTCCAGCAGCATTTTACACAACAGGTATTGGGGATAGCAGTGGTTATGTAATGCAGTACTGACCTCAGAGAGTGCAGCAGAGAAGGATCCCGCCGGTGGGTCAGCCTTCACCGGAGCCTCTTGGCAGTCTGTCACAAGCGATAGAGAACAAGGCAGCTCCCTGGTGGTCCAATGGAACCTACTCAAAGTATGGAGACCAGGAGTTGGAGAAGGGAGCTCATACTACAAAATTATGCCCTGCACAGCCCTGTAGGGGCTTCAGAAGGTCTGAAGAAATTATTTTCTCTTTAAACCCTTGCTTTCATCAAAGAATGCTCCTTTTGTTGCAATTCCAGTATTCCAGACCTTTGGCATTCTAGCTGTTCATTTGCAGAGGTAATCTGTAGAAATTTTACCCCATGCTTCCAGAAGCCACTCCTACAAGTTGAATTGACTTGATGGACACTTTTTGCATACCATACGGTCAAGCTGCTCCCGCAACAGCTCAATGGGGTTGAGATCTGATGACTGGGCTGAACACTCAATTACAGATAGAATACAAGCTGCCCGATTCTTCCCTAAATAGTTCATGCATAATTTGGAGGTGTGCTTTGGTCCATTGTCCTGTTGTATGATAAAATTGGCTCCAATCAAGCGCTGTATGGTATGGCATGGCATTGGAAAATGGAGTGATAGCCTTCCATATTCAAAATCCCTTTGACCCTGTACAAATTTGCCACCAGCTCCAAAGCAACCCCAGACCATTCCATTACATTAACCATGCTTGACAGATGGCACCAGGCACTCTTTCAGCATCTTTTCAGTTGTTCTGTGTCTCACAAACATTCTTTGTTGTGATTCATAGTTTCATAGTTTTATAGTTTATACGGTTGAAAAAAGACACTTGTCCATCAAGTTCAACCAAGGAAGGGTAGGGATTGGATGAGGAAGGGATTTAGGGGAAACAATCCTATATAGCATAACAATCAATGTTATTTAGGTGTAAAAAGGCATCTAGACCCTTCTTGAAGCTCTCCGCTGTCCCTGCTGTGACCAGCTCCTGAGGCAGGCTATTCCACAGATTGACAGTTATCATAGTAAAAAAGCCCTGTCGCCTCCGGTGATTAAACCTTGGTTTCTCTAAATGGAGACAGTGCCCCCTCGTCTTTTGATTTGATTTAATCTGGAACAATTTACCACCATATTTTTTGTATTCAAACACCTCAAACTTTAATTTACTTGTCTTGATGCTCAGCTGTGCAGAGGGGTCTCCCACTTCCAACTCTTCCTTCTCTGGTTAGAGCCTGTTTGTCCTTTTCTCTAAAGGAAGCAGTACACACCATTGTAAGAAATATTTAGTCTACATGGAATCACCTTCCTTTTTAAGAACAAGAATAGTTGGTCGAGTTTCACATGTAAGTTCTTTTTTCTAGCCATTGTGAGAGTTTCATAGAACAAACAAATGTGATGCTCCAACCAACTACAAGAATGTCAGTTTTATAGCTCTTCTAATCAACTGCACTGTTTTCAGGTGTGCTAATATACTTGAATAAGGGTTTTCTAAACATCCATTAGCCTTCTTAGACAGTTAGCAACCACAATGTACCATTAAACCACTAGAGTGGTGGTTGTTGGACATGAGCCCATAGACAACTATGTATTGCATTAACCAGACATTTGCAGCTAGAATAGTCATTTACCACATAAACAGTGTATAGAGTGTATTTCTGATTCATGTAATGTTAGTTTCATTGGAAGAAAATGTGCTTTTCAAAAATAAAGAACATTCTAAGTGACACCAAACTTTTGAATGGTAGTGTACCTATTTCTTCCTTAGTATATCATGTACATATAGTTAAAGTCAAGATTTTACATTTTGACCTAATGACTCCCAACTCCTCCATCTTCCCCCTCTTTAATGCAGATGAAAGCTGACTGAGATTTGTTTGCACCAGAGTGAGTCAGCAAGCGAGGAAGAGGGAGAGGGAGAAATAGAGCAAGCAGAGTGGATGACACAGGATTATAACAGACACCTTGATGACTCCTTTTTCTTTGCTGGCATTGCTGGCACCTGTCATTAGGTTCAAATGGGAAAAATCTTGATGACAGGTTCCCTTTAATCTCTTACCGGTATGTGCCGTAGTATTATATCACATGCCAGCTAAAAGGGCTGAGCCCTCTCCATACAAGGTGGGCGTTCGCTGCATATTGCAGAAAACACCCACTGGTAACACCAGCAGTCGTCTTCGGCAGATCCGAGGCTATCTGGTTTCTGCAGATTCGTTACACTGAGACAGTATAAGGTAGGAGCAATCAGACCATCTAGAGTTAATGTACCCTAGAGGGTCTAAGATATAGCAAAAATAAAAATCAAAAGTTTAATTACATTTTATAAAAAAACCTGAAAAATTCAAATCACCCCCCTTTCCCTAGAACCGATATAAATAAACTGTAAAAATCATAAACATGCTAGGCATCACCGCCATCATTCTATGAAAATACAATAACGGCTATACCTGGTTTCTAACTCCGTAACTGAAAATAGTGCCCAACGCCGAAAATACCACTTTTTTGCCATTTTGGAAAATATAAAAAAAATTCTATAAGAATTGATCAAAAGGCTGTACAGTCCTAAAAATGGTAGCAATGAAAATGTCATCTATAGTCGCAAAAAATTTACACCACCCACAGCTTCGTACAATGCAGAATGATAAAGTTATTAGTGCCAGAAAATGAAATGAAAGAAATTATGAAATGAAAATGAAGAATTTTTGTAAATGTATAAAAACATTATAAAACCTATACAAATTTAGTATCCCTATGAACGCACCAACCTAAAGAATGAAGTAGGCTTGTCATGTGGGGCACACTAAAAGCCATAAAATCCAAGCCCACAAGAAATATTTTTTTACCATTTCACTGCATTTGAAAATTTTTTCCCGCTTCCCAGTACACGGCATGAAATATTAAATACTGTCACTATGAAGTGCAATTTGTTATACAGAAAACTAGCCCTCACACAGCTATTTACATGGAAAAATAAAAAAAAGTTACGGATTTTTGAAGGGGAGTGAAAAAAGAAAACAAAATAACGAAAAAGGGCTCCAGCTGGAAGGGGTTAAATTCACTTGTAATCAGAAGCAAATGTAAGGTCACATAAGGAACACATCCACATTTCAATTATTTTGGTTAGAGGAGGAAATGAGTGTAACATTTGGTTTGTGGTGCATGAAAGAAAAATTCTGCATGATTGTATGTTTTTGTATGCAACTCCTGCAGTATACATAAGTTTGGAATAAATTAACCAATACCATTGAATGTTATGCATTACATAGAGAAAGCATAATATGGAATCTCATACTAGTAGGTTTTAGATATTAATATCAGTATCACTTGTGCTTTACAATATAAACAACCTTGACAATTTTAAACACTTTTGAGAAAGAAATAGGCCCAGATTTTCTTAAAGTCCCATAATCTCCCCAGTTACATATATTTCGTATTACAGCGTCCATATTAATCTGTGGAATAAATCTAAATCAATACTGAACCCACTCGGTGAACGAAGTAAAAAAAAACATGAAAAACTTCCCATAGTATACAATAGTACATAGTATAGCACAAAAATACATAGTATAGCACAAAAAAATTTCTAAAAAGTGATCAAAAAAATTTACGTTCCCTAAGAAGATATGACTGAAAAGAACAACTCTTTTCGCAAAAAAAAAATAAGCCCCTCAACCAGATCTGACAACAGAAAAATAGAGAAGTTATGGCCCTGAAATGTTGTCGATAGTAAAAAAATGTGATTTCCTCCAAAATTGGTTTTGCTCAGTAAAATTGAGCAAAGATAAGAAAAACTATATAAATGAGGTATCACAGCAATCGTAGTGAACCAGAGAATAAAGATAAAATATTATTTTTACGTTACGGTGAGCGGGGGAAAAAAAAGTGCTAAAAATCCAAAATAAAAATTGATGATTTTGTTTGTGTCTCCCTTGAAATAGTTAATAAAATCTCATGAATAAGCTAAAGACCCCTAAAATTAATTATCTATACATTGTATCTCATCCTGCAAATAATAAAAAATTTAAATTTATAGCTTGTACAAGATGACAATACAAATCTGCTGTGAATAGCACTGCTTTCATTCTATGCCCGGCCGTTTGCCCATACAGCAGTTTACCATCACATATGGGGTATCAGTACAATCGGGAGAAATTGGGCATCAAATGTTAGGTACAGCTTATAGCCCTGTATGATTACTGTTTGTAAACGCATTACGAAGAAATTCTTTGGTCTCTCAGCGCCTGTGTGATACTGCTAGTGAAGCCGTAATAGTACACTCTGGCTTCACTGCACAAGTGCTGTAGATATGCAGCATGTACTATGAAGCTGGAGTGTTCCAGCTTCAGTGAAGCATTGAGAGAGAAGGCACAAGAGCACCAGATTTTAGTGCTCTGTGCCTCATCGGATTTACATCTGGATAAGTATAAACGTCCCATAAGGACCAGTGTGCGGTTTGGTGTCCCCCTGACAAATTCTCTTTAACAATGCCAAGATCCCTTTGGTAGAAGTCAGAGCGGCACTGGTCATACGGATGATACAGGATATGTGTACAGAGATGTCTCCTATAAATCAGTATCTACCACTATATGGTCACTGTATGGTAGAAAAACTGGTACACCTGAGTTGGGGGCCCACTTGGCTGAGTTTTGCCCCTCTTTGCTGAACCCCTAACTATGCCTCTGGTCGCACGGGACCCATTTATGTCACAGCTGCACTATTCTTCACGTGACAAATTTCTGCACAAAAGGGGCAGTCCAGTGCACATTCGGACTGTGGACCACATTTATCATGCAGAGTCTGACAGAAACGTGTTTCATGTCCCATGTTAAAAGTGCACCACAAAAAAGTTGGTGCACACTGCCAGGGCTGTGCAGAGGGCACCAAATACATAAAGGACAGGCTCCATAAATCATGGATCTGGCGCCCTCTACACAGGCAAACTACACTGTTATGGATCATTGCCTTCGTAGAATAGAGATTAAAATGCAGTTGCTCCTAGTAAAATATACTCTTGAGATCAAAATTAGAGAACAATGCACAATTTCCTAATTGTCAGTGTCATTGTGCAGTCTTATGTGAATATATCCTAACATGTAAAATAGCAGGGTTTTTTTTAATCATTCCTTTTAACGACTTTAATGGTGTGCAAGGGCAGAACAACTTGTTTTATGGTATAACACAGAGTTCTAGCCCTTAGCACTCGCAGACGCTGGGAAGCATGTTAACCCCTACCCGCTCTGTGCTCAGCAGCGGATATATCCGCCATGGTGCTGATGCCGGCTCAGCTCTGTATCAGAGCTGAACCGGCATCGGGACACACGGGATGCTGGCTGTAGCTAAAAGCCAACATCCCAGTGTAACTCCCGCGGACGGAGTGGATGTTTAACCCGTTAAATACCGCGGTCAGCGTGACCGCAGCATTTAACATGCCTTCAGGGGATCTTTCCCCCACGATCGGGCCCCTGCGCCGTCTTTGGGGGGCGCCGATCATTGCTATGGCAACTCTGGGGTCTGATCAGGCACTGTCTGAAAGATGGCGTCTCTGATGTCCTCCTAAAGGCACAGTGTCAGCCTATGCATGTGTAATACCCTGCAATACATAAGTATTGCAAAGTATTATCATGAACAAGCAATCAGATGATTTTTGATAAATAATGTTTTTCAATAAAAAATAAAGCAATATATCAATATAAATGCCCATAATCCCCATAACATATAAAGAGACATATAAAGTAAAAAACAGTCTAAATCATAACACAAACCCCACATATATAGTATCACCGCGTCCGTAACAACCAGTAGAATAACAGTAAATAATTATTGAACCCGCATGATGGACACCGCTAAAAAAACTGTTAAAAACCTGCCAAAAATTATGATTTTTACCTATTGAATCCCACAAAAAATGCAATAAAAAGTGAACAAAAAAACATTTGTACTCCATAATAATATTGTTGTAAAGTATAACTTGTGCTGAAACAAACATGCCATCAACCAGCTCTATAGCAAAAAAAGTAAAAATGTTTTGCCACTTGGAAATGATACATCCCCACACCCCACATTAGTGTTTTATTTGGCAAAATTAGTAAAACGTAAGAAAAAATATTCAAGTATGGTATCCCCGTAATCGTATTGACCCATAGAATAAAGATAACATGGAGAACACCAAGAAAAGATAAAGAGTAAAAAATCCAGTACAGAATTGAAGCTTTTTTATTCCTGCCCTCAAAAATAAGTTTTCAAAAATTGGGAATACCAACCCCAAAATGGTAACACTGGAAAAAGCATCTCATCCCGCAAAAAAAAAATGCCATCATATGGCCCCAATAACGAGAAAGCTAAAACTTTATAGCCTAGAAAAGGGACCCAGTAGAGAAACTCGGGAGGGAGGAAAGAAATTGCATAATAAATTAAAAGGTTAGTTTTCTCTTTTTATCCTTTTGGTCCTAAATGAACGTATAACCAAGAAAATTTGACCATTCTTAATTTTACCTCCATTTTGATTCAACTACTATGAAGATCTCAAGGGGCTAAAAATCTTCCTAAAAGCTGTTTTTGATAGGTTGAGGGATGCAGATTTGAAAATGGGTTGATTATATAGGGGCTTTTTGATGTTAAATATGTAAAATTTCATTCAAAACAGTATTTATCCCCAAAATAGTCAAGGTAAATGTTACTCAGCAACTTATTTAGGTGGTAAATATACCTGCCTGAAAATGCAATGATTTCGAATTTGGAAAATGGAAAATGTTTCAAAAAAATTCTACACTTTTTTTTGTAAATAAATGCAAAACTTATCAGCCAACGTTTACCACTAAAATGAAGTACAACATGTGGGTAAAAAAAACAAACAACTATCTCGTTTTCATAAGTAACAGTGTTCAAAAGTTAACTATTTAAAGCGACACATGTCAGAGCCTTAATCTATAAACTGACTGTGTCCTTTAGGGGTTAAACAAGTTATTTCCGGGTATATCTTGCCTCAGATGGCATATGGATTCTTACAATATCTGAAGGGAATGGGGGTGGTAATCGGAGGGAAAGAAGGGGAAGGAGGGGATGGTGTTGGGTAGGATGTGAAAGTGTCCTGATTTTGTCAATGTCTCACGGTATCTAACTGGTGTGATTAGTGCAGCATCTATGGTTATGCAAATGTGGAAAAAGCGGAAGAGTTTTGGAAATCAAGCCAAGGCCTCCATGTTTTAATGTGTTGTTCAGTGGATGAGTGGGAGTCTGCTGTAAGTTCTTTCTTCCCATGTAGTGATATAATTTCCGCAAATAATTCAGAACACAATTGTGGTATGAGTGCCATTGCTGTTATCAATATGAATCCCACTAGCGAGCATTTAGTTTTGCATGTTGCGATTGGGAGGATGTTAGCAATAGTGGCCTGGTTATCACTGAATTTGAGACCTGTCAATATGTTGATTAAGGCCCCTTTCACACTTTTTCACATGCGTGTTCTGTGTGTGCCTTTGACATGCCGAACTTGTAATCATTATATTGGGCATTTCCACCAAATTGACTCGGGAGCTTGTCTTCACCGCCTACATTCCTCAGGATAGGGTGGGTATATCCTGCGTAATTTGGCAGGTGTCCAGTACTACCTGGAGAGAATCTTAAAATTCATCTCATTTGCCCAGCCTGCTGTAGAGAGACTGTGGCAAATTTAGAAGGATTTGGACCAATCCTTTTCCAAGACCTATTTCTAGTTCCCAGGCTATAGCATAGGGTATGTCTGATTCGGCCCAATTATCCAATATAAGGTTGTAAATAGCTGATATCACGCGAGGAGTCACTGTTTTGGAGTCGCAAAGCTGCTCAAAAGGATACAATGGTCTATGTATCTTTAGTTTGCTTTTGTGGGTAGTGTAAGAATGAAGCAACTGGATGTAATCCCACCTCGTTTTCTCTAGAAGGGGTTCTCCCGCTGCCAGTTCCTACTGAAGCCTGATACCCTCTTCTCCTATGACCATTGAGAAGGTTAGTGCGGTGTCTTTGCGCAAAGGTGTTAAGAAACTCTGATGGCAGCCCGGTGGGGAGTCTGCATTGTCCATTATTGAAGTCATCGGGCTGTCTGGTGTAAATAATATACCTCACATAGGGTAGTCTGGCTAATTGGTGATTATGGATAAAAAAAAGTTGGAGACCAGGGGAGTGTGGTGAGCAATGTAGGGTAGAGGCGACCCTCCAAACCCACCCACAATTTCCCTGCTCTTGAGTGAAACCAATCTAATATCCAAGCCATCACCGTTGCTAGTAACCTTTGAAACCAGGTAAGCTCAGTCCCTCCTGTAATTTTCTATGGATTAGGATTCCCCTTGGCCATCTGTGACGGGGATTTTCACCATAGGAAATGGTTAACCAACTTCTGTAGTTTGCTAAAGAAATGGTTAGGGATGGGCAGTGGGATTGTCTAAAAAGGGCAAAGGAGCCTTGGTAGAACCGTCATCTTTATGCAGCTTATACGGCCTATCCATTTGAGTTGTTTTGAAGCCCAATTTGTAAGGTGGCCTTGAAGTTTCTATGAGAAATTGCCACAGTTTCTGGAAAATGTGGAGGCTAGATCTGCCGGGACAAGGATTCCTAAATACACAATGTTATCTGGGAGCCAGAAAAAGGGTAATTGCGTTTTAGTAGATTAACTGTCCCTGTGTCAAGTCCAAACCCCATGGCCACACTCCAGGCAATATTGATCTTATGGTTACTATTGAAACCAAAAGTGTTTAGCGTTTCCATTAGGGGGGTGGAGTGATGTTATAGGATCCGTGACGTATAACAGACTGAGGAATCCCCAGTCCACATTTGTCTTAGGCAATCCTTGTCCCGGCAGATCTAGCCTCCACATTTTCCAGAAACTGTGGCAATTTCTCATAGAAACTTCAAGGCCACCTTACAAATTGGGCTTCAAAACAACTCAAAGGTAGGCCGTATAAGCTGCATAAAGATGACGGTTCTACCAAGGCTCCTTTGCCCTTTTTAGACAATCCCACTGCCCATCCCTAACCATTTCTTAGCAAACTACAGAAGTTGGTTAAACCATTTCCTATGGTGAAAACCCCGTCACAGATGGCCAAGGGGAATCCTAATCCATAGAAATTACAGGAGGGACTGATCTACCTGGTTTCAAAGGTTACTAGCAACGGTGATGGCTTGGATATTAGATTGGTTTCACTCAAAGCAGGGAAATTGTGGTGGGTTTGGAGGGTCGCCTCTACCTACATTGCTCACCACCACTCCCCTGGTCTCCAACTTTTTTTATCCTAATCACCAATTAGCCAGACTACCCTATGTGAGGTATATTATTTACACCAACAGCCCGATGACTTCAATAATGGACAATGCAGACTCCCCCGGGCTGCCATCAGAGTTTCTTAACACCTTTGCGCAAAGACACCGCACTAACCTTCTCAATGGTCATAGGAGAAGAGGGTATCAGGCTTCAGTAGGAACTGGCAGCGGGAGAACCCCTTCTAGAGAAAACGAGGTGGGATTACATCCAGTTTCTTCATTCTTACACTACCACAAAAGCAAACTAAAGATAATAGACCATTGTATCCTTTTGAGCAGCTTGCGACTCCAAAACAGTGACTCCTCGCGTGATATCCAGCTATTTAACACTTATATTGGTAATTGGGCCGAATCAGACATACCCTATGCTATAGCCTGGGAACTAGAATAGGTTTGGAAAAGGATTGGTCCAATCCTCTAAATTTGCCAACCTTATCTGGGAGCCAGAAAAAGGGTAATTGCGTTTTAGTAGATTAACTGTCCCTGTGTCAAGTCCAAACCCCATGGCCACACTCCAGGCAATATTGATCTTATGGTTACTATTGAAACCAAAAGTGTTTAGCGTTTCCATTAGGGGGGTGGAGTGATGTTATAGGATCCGTGACGTATAACAGACTGAGGAATCCCCAGTCCACCCTGTCAAATGCTTTTCCAGCATCCAAGGAGAGCAGCAATGCTGGGGATGAGGAGCTCTTTACATGATGTAGCAGGAAAAACATTTTCAGATCCCTTGCTTCCCTCGACGGAATAAATGCAACTTGATCCGGGGGGACCAGGGATCCCATCAGGCCAGCCAGCCAACAAGATATCAATTTGATCGAGGAAAGCAGCCTATAACTGGGGCAGAGTTGAGGGTCTTTTCCTTCTTTTTGTATGACCATAATGTGGGCATAAAGAAAGGATGGAGGGAAGGGATTTGTTTTTTGAAAGCTCAGCTACTAGCATTTTGTAAAAGGCGGCTGTGTAGCCCTCTAGGCATGGGCTCTTACCACAGGGAATTAGTTTGATGACCTGTTGGAGTTCTTCTAATAAGAGCGGTGTGTCTAATTGCAAAATTGTGGGGAGTGCTGACTCTTGGATGTGTTGAGTTAATGGGTCCTTATTTTAGTCCCCCTTTCACTTTTAAGCAACCCCCCATGTTGCACCAATACGCTCCTAAGCTCACATTTCAGGGCCTTCCACTTAAGTGGCCCTGAAAAATTTGTGTCTCTGGTCTGCATTGAAATCCGCAATTTTAATTTTGAGGTCTGCGTTATATAAACCGCCATTGAGTAAGGATTCCTATAGCCTCCAAGAAAAGGGCCCGGGTTTCTGTGGTGAAATGGATAAAGTGCAAGTGATCAGGGCATGGTCTAAAAGGTATAAAGAGCCTATGTCTGGACAAGTGGCAGCAGGTGTTGTTGGACGAAAATATTGTTAATTTTGCTATATGAGTTACATACTGACATATAGAAGGAATAGTCTCTGTCGTTGGTGTGGGAGATTTGCCAGGCACTGCATAATTGCAACGCGTGGAGCACCTTTCTTCTTTTGTTCAATTTGTTATGTGGAATTGAGGATTTACCTGTGGAGGTGTCTATCAGCGGGTTCATAGCCAGGTTAAGGTCTTTACACATTATCAGAGACCTCCTAGCAGAGGCGCAGGGATCATCCAACATGCCGACCAAAAAAGAGGTCTAGTCTGAGTTAGGGGCGTATACATTAGCTAATGTGTAGGTTGCTCTTTGAATCTCGCACTTAAGAAACAGTAATCTCGCATTCTTGTCTAGCTTGAATTCTAGTAATTTACACTGAGTGGATTTATGAATGAAGATGGACACTCCTTTGGATTTGCCCAAAGGGTTGGTGCAATGAAGCTAAACTGGGTAATATTGGTTTGTGAAAGCTGGTATCTGGTTGGATTTCAATTGGGATTCCTGTATACAGAGGATATGGACCCTCTGTGAAAGTTCTATAGGACCTGAGACCTCTTTTCTGGGGTGTTTAGACCCTTAGCATTAAAAGCAGCAACTTTCACTGGGGTGGCCATCATAAGACGGTTCAATAGTTTACAAGTGGTTGGGTGTTAGGCAAGGGAGTTAGGTAAGACAAGGAAAAAGAGGGGTAGGGGAAAAGTTGGCCTATCTACAGAACCTTGCTTAGGAAAGGCAGTCGTAGGTTATCCCTCAGATAGCCTTGGTTCGGCTAAAGTGGTGTATGAAACTAGCACTGATAAACCAAAGTTCTATACCAGTGGTGGCGAACCTATGGCACGGGTGCCAGAGGTGGCACTCGGAGCCCTCTATATGGGCAATCTTGCCATCACCCCAGGACAGAGTTCGCCAGAAATGACTCAAGACCTCAAGCTCAATATAATGAATCTTCCGAAAATGATAATTCAGAGATATGTAGAATATAGAAAATACAATTCCGAATTGGTTTGGAAAAGTCATAAGAAGGACCAAGCAAAATATGGTTAGGCATTGTTGTGAAAAATAACTATGACTTGTGGACTGCGGTGACCATTAGTGCCAGAGGCAGCCGCTTATTAGGCACTTGGCCACCACGGGCCGAGGACCACCGACACCCCATTGGATGGGGCCGTTAACAATGCGACAGGCTATTCATTTCTCACCATCCTCCATAGGGCACACAAAATTGGTGTTAGTTCTCCTGAGAGCCTTTGATGGCAAGATATTAGTGTGATCTTTGGTGTTGAGGATGAAGTGTTTCTCTGCCAGAGTCTGGTGCGGAGTCCCAGGAAGGGGGCACCCACCATTGGTCGGATAACCGTTAAGATAGGTGCATCCCAGTCTAGCAGAGACATTGAAGGGAGGTTCAGATCTTGCAGAAAAATGGGTATGTTGCGCCGGAACTGGTGTAGACTGCAAAGGGGAATCCCCATCTGTAGGAGATGCCTCTGTTTTAAAGGACGGTGAGAAGGAGGTCGGAGGATGGCCCTTTGGCACAGTGTACATCATGATAGATCTGGGAAGAATGTTATCTATGTCCCTTCAAAGTCCTGTTTGCCTCTGGCCCCCGATTTTTATATTATTTGCTCTTTGATGTTATAAAAATGTACACAACATATCACGTCTCTCGCCTTAGAAGGGTCAGCACTTCTTGTTCTCAGAGCCAAATTTACCTGGGGGTTTCTGCTGGTTGGCCTAGGAGCATATTAAAGATTCCTGTTAAAGTAGGAAACCAGGTTGGGCTGATGCTATGAGTGCGTTCCGGGAGGCCATGTATTCTAATATTCTTGCAACGATTTCTGTTTACAGTGTCGCATCAGTGTCGTGATGCAAGGTGTCGATGCTGCTTCGCTTGGGCATTAACTGTTTCCTGTAGCACAGCTTTTCCCCCCAGTATACACAGCCTGCCCCCCCCCAGTATACACAGCCTGCCCCCCAGTATACACAGCTTCTCCCCAGTATACACAGCCTGCTCACCACAGCATACACATCCCCCCAGTATACACAGCCTGCCCAACGTATATACAGCCTTCCCCCCAGTATATAAAGACTGCCCCCCAGTATATACAAGTCTCATGCCCCAGTATACACAGCCTTCCCCAATATACATAGCCTGCCCCCCCCCCCAAAGCACACACACCCCCCCCCACCCCACACAGCCCCCAGCGTATACAGAGCCTGCCCCCCCAGTATACAGAGCAGGCCCCCGCCGTATACACAGACTGCTTCCCTAGTATACATAGCCTGCCCCCGCAAAGCATACACAGCTGTATACACAGCCTGCCCTTCCAGTATACACAGCCTGCTCCCCCCTCAGAATACACAGCCTGCTCCCCCCTCAGAATACACAGCCTGCTCCCCCCTCAGTATATACAGCCTGCTCCCCCCTCAGTATATACAGCCTGCCCCCTTCAGTATATACAGTCTGCCCACCTCAGTATATACAGCCTGCCCCCTCTCAATATATACAGCTGACACCCTTTAAAAAAAAAACCTTGCACTTACCTCCACCCCCAGCACTCCCTCGCAGCTCTTCTCCCTCCGGCAGCCACATTGTGTATAGTGACACAGGCTGGCGTGCATGATGACGTCACGCCGGCCTGTGTCCTGCAAAGTGGTGCCCACAAGTACGATGTGCTGCACCACTCTACCTATCAATTACGTTGGCACCTTAAAGGCGCAAGCATAATTGATTTTTCAGGTAGTACAAACTTGCCAGCTTTTCGCAAGTCCGTACTACCAGCGGCAAAATGCCGCCTCTTAAAGTGTCCGCAATCTGCCGCCTGAGGCGGGGACTTCACCCTGCCTCATGGCAGATGCGGCCCCCATAGACCAGGAAGAAAATTAAACTCCTTATAGAAACTGTCCTTGGTGTCAGTTGTAAGTAGTTTTAAAGGTCATGCATACAAAAAAGCTTTCCAGCAAACAGGCTATCTAGGATTAAAATAATATTCTCCGGGTGCTACATTCGATAAGGTAGCTCCCTTTACATCAATGCTTGACTTTTGGGAAACCTTGTCACAAGGGATGATATAATAATCAAACTAATAATAGAAACCCATAGACTGTTTCGGAATCATTGTTCCTCACTTTAGGTAGCACTGAAGGTATAGTTTTCCTGTTCCCATGCTTGAAAACTTTACACATCCATTACCAAAAATCCTCAGTGAAGCATGCATGCATGGGTTTTAAGATTATGTATATGTGGCCTGCTAATAATCTCTGTCAGGAGTTTATCCACACCAAAGGCCTATCACCAAGCCAGTATCATAGTATCATAGTATATAAGGCTGGAAAAAAGACACAAGTCCATCAAGTCCAACCTTTAAGAATTAAATAAATGTTTTATCCCCATAACCCGTGATATTTTTTCTCTCCAGAAAGGCATCCAGGCCTCTCTTGAACATGTACATAAAGTCCGCCATAACAACCTCCTGCGGCAGAGAGTTCCATAGTCTCACTGCTCTAGCAGTAAAGAACCTTTGTCTATGGTGATGGTAGAATCGCCTCTCCTGTAGGCGTAGAGGATGCCCCCTTGTGCTGGTCACAGGCCTAGGTATAAAAAGATCTTTGGAGAGATCCTTGTACTGTCCGTTCAGGTATTTGTACATTGTAATGAGGTCTCCCCTCAGTCGTCTTTTTTCTAAACTTAATAATCCCAAATTTTGTAATCTGTCAGTGTATTCTAATCCCCCCATTCCCCTAATAATCCTGGTTGCTCTCCTCTGCACCCATTCCAGCTCTACTATATCCTTTTTATACACTGGTGCCCAAAACTGTACACAATATTCCACGTGTGGTCTGACCAGGGATTTGTATAAGGGCAAAACTATGTCTTTATCATGAGAATCTATTCCTCTCTTGATACATCCCATAATTTTATTTGCTTTAGCAGCAGCCGCCTGGCTCTGGTCGCTAAAATTAAGTTTACCATCCACCAATACCCCCCTTTTCAGCTCCAGTTTTACCAAGTAATTGACCATTTAGAACATAATTATACTTTTTGTTTCCATGGCCCAAGTGCATAACTTTACATTTATCTACATTAAACCTCATCAACCATTTCTCTGCCCACTCCTCAAGCTTCCACAAATCCCTCTGTAATGCTAAACTATCGACCTCAGTATTTATTACTTTACACAGCTTAGTATGATCTGCAAATATTGAAACTTGACTGTGTAAACTAGTTTCCTACACTGTACTGATGGTGAACAATGATTCTTTAACAGGAAGGCTTCTATTTCTACTGGAAAACACTAACTTCTCTATTATCACAAGTCACATCACAAAGCTTTCTGAAAAATGGGTATAAATCTATGTGAAGCTGGCTTAATAGACATCTTTCCCATTTACAATCCTAAAAAATGTATATACTTATCCCTGAAGCACTAATCATATGCAGCAATTGTCTTCCATAGGAGCCTAGTTAAGCTGCTATTTACAATACGTATTCTATATCATACAAATATTGCATTAATGGAAATGTCTTCTCATTAATTCTGCCCAATGTGGGTTTTCTTATCTTCTTTCTTTAAGTCATAGTTCCAAAATAGATTACTTCCATTTTAAGTATGAGCTACCAAAATCTCATTCATTCTGCATACTCAGTTTCTTTGATTATAATGAACAGAGTCTGATCAGAGCAAGTCTCCACTGTGTATTCACAGCCGCTAGCAAAAGGACCTCAATGTGAAAAATCAATTTACCGACAGGCGTAAAGTATTTACTGATCAATCGGAGTCTTTAAACTGGAATTGAAAATGAACTTCATAAAATATGCAATGTTACAGAAGCAAAGAAATGTTACATTAATGACATTTTAAATGAAATGGCAGATTGTAATGACCACTTATATAGTACAAGACATAGGAAAATTATTATTTTTACATTTCTCGACCCATAAATGATCAAGCCTGTGTTACTACATGAGTTCTAATGAGTGCAGTAAATTTTTACAGATTGTTGTCCGAGAATTTTGGATTTTTTTTTTTTTTTGAAAAGTTTTTATTGTATTTCTGCAAAATCACAAACAGGGGTATCTTTAAATATACATTTGATATAAAAGCGTATGCATATCATTACAGCAATTATCTTAAGCATATATTACCAACACTACGCTGCATGGATAGGGAGGGGTAGGGGGAAGGGGTTGGGTACGGATGATGGTGGGGAATATTCCTCTGAGGTCTTTAACATCGATTTTTGACTTGCTTCGGTGAGGATCTTGAAGGGTTTGGTATGAGGTGTGGAAGGGGTTGGGGGAGGGGAGTATCAGATAACAAACAAGGAAATAACATTCCAACTCTTATAACACTAACACCACTGGTTGTGACTGTCTTAGCTTTTTACGTTAGCACTTGACTCAGGGAAGATGATTACTTATAAATAAAATTTGACCTATCACTTGTTACAGTTCGGACATCTCATCAGGAATTTTCCTACTGCTTTGCCCCCTTAGTTTGAGTGATGGTGGGGGTCAACAGTGAGTCCCCACTAGCGATTCCCTTGTCTCTAAATTTGGACCAAGGTTCCCAAATCTTAGAAAATTTGTGATGAGTTCTAGCCTCCTAGTGGGCCAATTCTTCCAATCTAAATAGGTTATCCACTCTGGTCAACCATTCGGCCGTTGTTGGCGGGTCAGGGTTAAGCCACCTAGGGGGTATCGTCAGTTTGGCTGCGTGGACTAGGAGGGTCTCTAAATGTTTTCTTTTTGGACACCAAGATTTGTTGGGCAGCCACAGCAGCACTGAATCTGGAGATTGTGGGATATTGTAGTGTTTGTGATGTTGCGGACCAAGTTCTGAACCTCCTTCCAGTATGGTTGCAGAATTGGACATGTCCAATAAATATGTAGAAGGGATGCTTTGGGAAAATTACATCTCCAACAGGAATCTGAGTGAGTTAGGCCTATTTCTTTGAGTTTTTCTGGGGTGTTATACCACCTGGTCATTAATTTTTAGTTTTCCTGTATTCTAACACATCTGGAAAAACCATGAGAGTTTTTGTGTATTCTCCTAATTTGCTTGTCAGTTATAACCATCCCCAGGTCTTTTTCCCAAGAACCTATGTACGCTGGTTTGACTTCCTTGTCTTTGGAGACCTAAATGTCATAGAAAGATGAGATTAATTTGGATTGAGTGGTATGCTTCAGTAGCCATTTTTCAAGCCATGTGGGGTCCTTCAATATTACATGTTTTTTATGAAGTTCCTTTTTGTACATGTTGAGTTCCGCTACATGTAAAAATTTACTTGGCAAACTGGTATGTGCGGTGCTATGCAAAGGTTCTGAAACTTCATTTTTATGGAAGGTGCAGAGTGGAGTCTTTCTGAATTGCTTCCATAAACTCGCCGTGGTGTTCGCTTGGGGGTTTAAGTAGAATGGTAATAGATTACTGGGTAATAAGGTGGGAGGGTTTCGGATGGCTGCTAGGTGTTCGCTCACCCATTTTATTACCTTGATGGTACCTCTAGTTAGAGGATTTGCACAACTGCCTGGGGTAGTAATGTTCCATAGTTTAGCTAGCGATTGATTGTTAAGTGTTGCTACTTCCATTTCTGTGCCTAGAGTTGCATATGCGGGATTAAATAACTGCACCCACCTTCTTATTTGTATTGCTCTGTAGTACGATACAGGATCTGGGAGTCCAAATCCACCCAAACTCCTTTTTTTAGTGAGTCTGACGTATTTTATTCACAATTTTTTATTTTGCCAAAGGAAGTTGAGAAAGAGTGATTTTATCGTGTTAAAAAATGACCTAGGGAGGTCTATGGGCACCATCTGCATTACATATAAAAGAGTGGGCATTATGAATGATTTTAAGAGGTTCTTACGCCCCATCCATGATACGTAAGGTATGTCAAGCGATCTGAGTTGTGTTGTGATTTGTCTTATCAATTTAGTGTAATTGGCCTGGAATAAATCTTTCTCGGAGTTTGTAATCTGGATGCCCAAATATGTGAGTTTATTATTTTGCCATTGAAATTGTGTTGTTTCTTTCAACGTTTTTATTACCGAAGGGGCGGACGAAATGTTCATAGCTTCGGATTTAGTATAATTTATTTTAAAGTTGGAAACTTCGCCAAAGGCTTCAAAGACTTCTGTGACATGCTTGACAGACATAAGTGGGTCTGTAAGCATTAATAATAGATCGTCCGCGAAAGCGGCGTTCAAATGAGGGGTTCCTTCTATGTCAAGTCCTTTTATATTTGGGTGCTGTCTAAGTGCCTGTAGCAAAGTCTCCATTACCAAAATAAATAAGGTTGGGGATAGAGGGCATCCTTGACGGGTGCCATTCTTTATTAGGAATCTGCCTGATAGGGTTCCATTAATTCTAAGACGTGCACTTGGGTTGCCGTACATTATCGCTTATACAAATTGACAAGGGAAGCCAAATTTGAGGAGGGTTGTTGTCATGTAGCTCCAACTTATCCTATCAAAGGCCTTCTCGGCATCTGTGCCGAGAAGGACCATAGGAATCCTGGATTTTTGTGCATAGTGGATGGCGTTGATCACTCTCACAGAGTTGTGATTCCCCTTTCTACCTGGTACAAACCCAGTTTGTTCTTTTTGGATGAGGCCTGGGAGGAATTTTCCTAGTCTGTTGGCTAGAATTTTGGCCCAGATTTTTAGGTCTACATTTAGTAGCGAGATTGGCCTGTCGCTTCCGCACAACTCTGGATTTTTACCTGGTTTGGGTATGACTGTTATTATAGCTTCCAGTGCCTGTGGGGGTAGCTGTTGGCCGTCCATAAGAGCGTTACACCAATTTGTCATCTGGGGTAAGAGAACATCTCATCTTTTTATAATAGCTAATGGGTAAGCCGTCAGGTCCCGGGCTTTTTCCTAAAGGCATGGAGGATATGATGTCTCCTACCTCTTTTTGAGTAATCGGTGAAATTAAGGAGTGTTGTTGATCGGTGGATAAGGATGGGAGGTTAAGGGGGTCTAGGAAGGCAGTAGTTTGGTTGGGTCTGTCTGGCGCTATTAGAGCGTCTTTATTTGGGAGGTTATAAAGGTGTTGGTAAAACTTTCTCATTTCTTCAGCTATTTTCCCTGTTTCTGAGACTTTTACCCCCTCTTGTGTGCTGATTGCGTTTATGTATTGTTTTTCCCTTTCTTTGTGCACTAGATGGGCCATTAGTTTATTCGCCTTATCCCCGAGGGCAGCTTTTATGTTTAGAAGGTCAGTGACCTTTTTCCTAAGCAACTTAAGCTTATCTAGGTCCGTATTGGTATCTGTACGTTTGTTACAATTTTCTAATTTAGCGATATTATCTAATAAGTTATTCAGTTCTTTCATCTTTTCTTTTTTAGTCCAAGCCCCTAGTGACATGAGTTCCCCGTGTATGTACACTTTGTGAGCTTCCCACAGGGTTGTTTGGGGTGAACTCCTTAAGTTTGGATCCTCAAAGTAGTTCTCCAATTTGTTTTTTATATTAGCTATGTTGCTCTCCTTATCTAAAAGTGTCTCATTAAGTCTCCAGACACTGGTTCTAACTGGTAGATTTTGGAAGTTCAGAGTTGTCGTGACTGGTGAGTGGTCCGAAATTGAGATGGGACCTATATGTGAGCTTTTAAGCATAGATGTCATTTGTTTGCCTATTAAAATGTGATCTAGTCTCTGATAAGACTTATGGGTTTTGGAAAAATATGTGAAATCTTTGTTAGATCCATTACATATGCGCCATGAGTCGATCCAGCCTACTTGGGCCAGGTATTTGTGGAAGGCATTCAAGACTTTCCTAGAGTACACAGATTTCCCTGTGGATCCATCTAGCTGCGGATCTAGAATTATGTTGAGGTCACCTCCTCGAATTTTTAAACCATTTGCTATGGAATCTACTTTGGCTAGTGCTTCTTTTAGCCAACTTATCTGGCTGTTGTTAGGGGCATAGAGTGCGACTAGGGACACTGCCACCGAAGCTATTTTGCCATTACCCAGCAAAAACCTGCCCTCTGGGTCTGTATATGTCAGGATGTGAGAAAAGGGGACATGTTTAGCTATTAGGATGCTCACACCTCTAGCTGCCTTCTTGTAGGTGCTGTGGTATATATGGGAAAAGTGTGAGCTTTGGAATTTTGCCCGATTTCAAGTGAGTTTTCTGTATCATACATATGTCTGATTTTTCTCTCTTGAGAAGGGCAAAGATCTGTGATCTTTTTTGGGGCGTGTTCATGCCCCTCACGTTAAAAGTTGTTACTCTAATATCGGTCATGGTTGTTTAATTATGTGTGGATTATACGTCTTCCCAGACTGTTTACATGGTAACATATCACACCAGTGGGAAACTTGTAAAACAGAATACAACTGTGCCACAGTGACTATCTGCAGCTTCAACCAAACTTTGATTACATGTGTAATTGAGACCTTGGTCTCTATAGGTTGGGATGAGTACCAGGGTGCTGATCCCGCAGACATGGGCGCATCTGAGGGGGGTCCAGCACATTTAGGAATGTGCCTGATCGGGATGTACAACTCTAAACACTTTAAACAAGTAACATAGCCTATTTAAGTTTGGAGGCCTCAACCTCTAGCAACATAGGACAGAAATGTTAATAATTTCAACAACTTCTGGGATTAAGCACTACAAGAAAATCATGACAGTTCTTCTTACGTGCGCCTAATAAGGAACAAGGAGCTTCGGTGCAGTCTTTCAGGTTGTTTGATTGTCACCAGCCTGTTTCTTCTTTTGTCTGGGCGACTTTCCTTTTCCAGCTGGGGTCCATTTTTCAAGTCGCGGTAAAGCCGGCAGATCCATGTGCTTCTCTGTGACTGGATATCAAGAGGTTGTATATCAAGTATATCCCATGCCTTGTGGAGATCTTTGGGGCTCTTGATGGTGCATCTGCGTCCTGCAGATTGGAATGATAAGCCAAAAAGAAAAAGCCACTTGAACAATATTTTCTTGCTTCTTAGGTGGTTAGTGAGGGGTCTGAGGAGATTGCGCTTATATAGCGTTGATGGAGTTATGTCTTGGTATATAATAATTTGTTGGCCCTCAGCAATCACCTCTTTTTTCTCTCTCGCAGCCCGCAAGATATCAGCGGTGTCTCGGTAGCTGAGGAGACCGCAGACGTCTCTGGGAGGCTCAGTGTATTTAGGCGCTGGTCTTAGGGAGCTGTGTATCCGATCAATTGTGACAGAATTCGCCCTGTGTTTAACAGGCCTCTAAAAATCTTTTTCGCAGCGGTTGGAAGTTGTTTGTGCGAGATTGTCTCAGGCAGTCCACGTATTCTCACATTTTTACGCCTGCTGCGATTTTCCTGATCCTCTATTAAGAGGAAGGCGTTGTTAAGTGCCTCTGCTTGTTGGGATAAGTTGTGGGTGACAGCCTCACTGTGATCTATAATGGCGGCCTGTGTGTCTTCTAATAGCTCCAAACTCTGCCCATTGGCGCGTACCTCTTTGTGGATTGCGCTGAGTTCATCCATTATCGGTGATAGCGCTTGAGCCAGCAATTTTTTCAGAGCCAGACCAGACAGTGGCACCGACTCCAAGGTAGAGGCATCCTCCTCCTCTCATCCTCTGATTCTTCCGGCTGATCTGTCTCCTCATCTTGCAAAGTTTCGCGGGTGGCGTGGTAAGTTTTTTGCGGAGGAATTTCTCCATTTCTCTCTGTCCTCTCCTCCCTTTTGGCTTCTCGGGTCTGTCTAGTGACTTTTCCCGTTGCGGTTTGCTCATGCTGCAGTAGGTCGGGGTCGCTAAATTGAGTGCTTCAGAGCTGTGTTGCGGGAGCTCACCAACACACGTCCGCCATGCAGCTCAGTCAGGCTCCGCCCCCAGAATTTTGGAATTTTTCATATAGTGACATAGATGCACCAGATCTTGTACTATGCTGAAAACAGTATGGGAGGTTATAGGGCAACATACAAATAAGAGTATATTAACCATTTTACTATAGATTGATCTATGCATATGTAATATGCAATTTAATTTAACTTGATTAAAAAAAAAAACAATATTAACCCCTTAACGCCGAAGCCACTTTTCACCTTCCTGGCACGGTCCATTTTTTCAAATCTGCCCTGCGTGACTATAAGTGGTTATAACTTCGGAATGCTTTAACATATCCAAGTGATTTTGAAATTGTTTTCTCATGACACTTTGTACTTCATGTCAGTTAAAAAATTTTGGTGGTATGTGTTGCGTTTGTTTATTAAAAAACCCCCAGATATTTGGTGAAAATTTGGAAAAAGTCTCAATTTTTGAAATTGAAAATTTCCTACTTTTTCCATACGTAGTCATAACAGCAAAAAAACTTGATAACTTAGATTAACTAAATGTCTGCTTTATGTATCCATGTTTTTTATGCATTCTCTAATTTTTGTAAGATGTTATGGGGCTTTGAACTTTAGGTACGATTTCTCAAATTTTCATAAAAAACACAAAATCAAGCTTTTGCAGGACCTGCTTAGATTTCAAGTCACTTTAGGAGGCCTAAATAAAAGTAAAACCACATAAATTACCGCATTATAAAAACTACATCCCTTAATGTATGTAAAACAACTTTCATGAAGGTTGTTAACCCTTTAATTATTTTACAGGGGATAAAACAAGATCAGATGCAATTTTGAAATTTACATTTTTTTGGCTAAATGAATGTGTTTTTCCAAAAATGTACAAATTCTCAGTGGATAAAATATCAAAACTGTCCACAAAGTTTGATACCCAATTTCTCCTGAGTGTAACAATACCCTATATGTGGTGGTAGCCTGCTGTATGGGCACACGCCAGGGAATCGAAGGGAAGCTGCGCCATTCAGAGCAGATTATGCATTATCCCTTTTTATTGGCTATACAATCTTTATTTTTTGGGAAATTTGGACAAATAAGGGCTTATTTTTTGCAACAGTATATTCACCTTACAAATACTTCATGTAAGTGGATCATTAGCTCATCAATGAGATTTTATTAACTCTTAAATGTATGCAGGAAAAAAAAAATAAAATGTTTGTTTCCTTTCTTCTTGTATTTTTTTGGGGTCATTCACCATACCATAAAAATAACATATTATCTTTATTCTATGGATCACTACGGTTAGGTGATACCTCATTTATATAGTTTTTTTTATATATTTTTATAATTTTCCTGAATAAAAACTAATACAGAGAAAATCTCATTTATTTTTGTATCGCAATCTTTACTGAGATATAACGCTAATATTTTTCAATTGAATAGAGCTAGTTTAGGTATTATTTTTTACGTGTTGAGTTGTTCTTTTCAGTGATACCATTTTGGCGTACATAACATTTTTTGATCACTTTTTACAACAGTTTTGTGAAGCGATTTAATGAAAAATGTACATTTTTGGCGAGTTTTTTGGGTTCATTTTTTACGGCGCTCACCAAGCGGGTCCAATAATGTTACTCAGCTATTGTACAGATTGGTACAGACGCGGCGATACCAAATATGTGGTTTTTTTCTGGTGATTTTGTATTTTTTTACTTTATTAGATATGTATAAGGAATGTTTGTGGTTAGGGGACTTTAACTTTATTTAATTAATTCTTTTTATTAATAAATGTTTATACACGTGACCGCGGCGTGTAAGGGGTTAATGCCCGCTATCGGAGGAAACTCCAATCGCAGGTACTAGAGATGGGTGCCAGCTGTAACATACAGCTGGCACCCCATGCTTCTGGTACCGGCTCCGGTCACCAGTCGGTACCAGAAGCATGACGTAATAATACTGCAAATTACGGGAACGCACCTCACACCATGCAGTATTATTATGTCAGATGTTGGCAAGGGGTTAAAAAGGTCTAAAAAATATAGAAGTTTATAATTAATACACAACCACCTTCAACCAATTTTGTAGCAAACAGTTATTAGATACAAATATGACAAGCATATTCAAGATGTTAGAAATGTATACATACATGTATAAACTAGAATGTTAAACCCACAGGGTGTTCTAAACAGTTTAAATATCTTGCTATATGAATGTAACCCGAATGAGAAACACCCCAGAGCATAACAATTGAGATAACCAAGGCCACTTTTAGATTGGTATGAGCCAGGGTTCTGAGGGATGTTATCTCTGTGCTGTAGCTTCATTGGCTGTTACAATATGCACATCCCCTCCCACTGTGCGCTAAACTTCACTGCAGGCAGAGGGAGTGGGATGTGTTGATGCAACTACTCAAATATATTACAATCAGAAATAAATTATGCTCTTTGATAAGTGTAAAAGAAAGTTATTTACATAAACATAATTTCATTTACCCCCTCTCCTGGGATGAGCTACCAATGCAGAAAGTAGGTTTACCGTCCATACCGGTTCTGATATTCTGTTTGAGGCTTTTGGGGTGATAGTCAATATGTCTCTCTTGGCAAGGAGTGTGTCACTGGAGCCAATAGGTGTAGCAGAGGGCTGCACCAATCTTCTGCAGAGGTAGTGTAAACTTACTTGTGTCATTACTCTTTGCTTGTGATTTTCTATATTGGCTCATAGCTTACACTCTGTTGTTACTCCTTGTTGTTCTGATTTGTATACTTCACTGCCTGCTAGGTTTTAACCAGGTTTACTGACTTGCTGTGTATAAGTGTAGTGACTGCTGCCCAGTTGTCGCTTGTGGCTTAGTGTAAGTCTGGAAAGTTAGTAGGGATATAAGTTATTAGCAAGTCACACATCACTCCTGTTGTGCCTCTCATCTTAAATTTTTTATCTGGATTATATTTCTCGTGTCCACAGATTACACTGAAGATCATGTACACAATACAAATGCAATATTAACCTTAAACCAAACCGCACTGTAACTACATATGCCAGTATTTTGACAATAAGTCAAATACTGGATCATCATGACAACAGCATAGCCATCTACCTCTAAGTATTTTTTTCAGTGTCAGATACAATTGTAAAATGGTAAAATTGTAGCTCTTATAATGCTCATTTATTGTCATTCCACATCAACCAAACTAAGCTACCTCAAAACAGTAGTCAATATCTGTGAAGGCGAGGACACAAAGATTACACTGTTGATAATAAAAACAGTAGAAAAAAAAACAGAGAAAAATAAAGCATATGGTTTACAATATGACTTTTTTTTTCACAATTCAGAAGACCTCATGTAACATCTGTGCCAATGTCCTACTCTGTCTGCAGAATACGGCTTAGGTGCCTTTGATTCTCTCTTTTTGTTTCATTCTCTAGTTGTCCTGTATCCCTAGTTTGGGAGGCTCAGTTTAGGGCTCATTGTCCTGTCTGTCCTCCGAAAATTCAGAGCCCTCATTACACCTCGCCTATGATTGCACTTTCAATAGAGTACTGGATTTTGTTGAGCTCAGCTTCCTACTTATTTACTTTTACCAGTGTAATCAGGAAGTTCAAATCTTTTTTTTTTTTTGTACTGTCATCTAAACAGCGGCATGCTCATTTGCATATAATCCTTCATCCAGGAGGTAGATGTCCTTTAAGAGAGGGGGAAATTTATTTAGGTATTGACTAACTTTTATTTGTCAAATGTACATATGTGGGTTGGATTGAGTCATGTGCCCTTAAGGCAATTAAATATATAAATTAAACCTGCGTTATTCTTTTATCTCGATCTACCAATCCCTATCTGAGTTGTCTTCTGGCCCAATATACAGTACAAACCAAAAACTTGGACATACCTTCTCATTCAGAGTTTTCTGTATTTTCACACTGAAGGCATCAGAGCTATGAATACATGTGAAATTATGTACAAAAAAAGTGTGAAACAACTGAAAATATGTCTTATATTCTAGGTTCTTCAAAGTAGCCACATTTTGCTTCTGGATGGAATAGTAGACCGCTGCAAGATGCTGTGGTATCCATACTGGTTTTGTATACCTTCAATTTTGAATACATTTTTAACAGTGTCACCAGCAAAGCACCCCCATACAATCACACCTCCTACACCATGCTTCACAGTGGGAACTAGGCATGTAGAGTCCATTCGTTCACCTTTTCTACATTACAGAAGGACACACTCGTTGGAACCAAAGATCTTTGGAATCATCAGACCAAAGCACAGATTTTGACTGGTCTAATGCCCATTCCTTGTGTTCTTTAGCCCAAACTGCGAATTCTGATGCTGGTGACTCAGATGAACTTTTCCTCTGCAGCAGAGGTGACTCTTCCTTTCCTGTGGCAGTCCTCATGTGAGACACTTTATTTGTAGCGCTTGATGGTTTTTGCAACTGCACTTAAAAATTTTCCCAATTTATCGGACTGACTGACATTCATTTCTTAAAGTAATGATGGCCACTCATTTTTCTTTACGTAGCTGCTTTTTTCTAACCGTAATACAAATTCTAACAGTCTATTCAGTAGAATATCAGCTATGTATCCACCTCCTGCACAACACAACCGATGGTCCCAACCCCTGGTGACTACCTCTTGAAGCTAATTAAGAGAATGCCAAGAGTGTGCAAATCAGTAATCAAAGCAAAAGACGACTACTTTGAAGACCTAGAATATAAGACATATTTTCAGTTGTTTCACACTTTTTTGTTAAGTATATAATTCCGCATGTGTAAATTCATAGTTTTGATGCCTTCAGTATGAATTTACAATTTTTATAGTCATAAAAATACAAAAAACTCTTTGATTGAGAAGGTGTGTCCAAACTTTTGGTCTGTACTGTATCACCGTTACTATACATGCTTATATCAAACTCTTTGGGTGTAGTGCTGCACTCTTAACTTTAACCCTCTTGGAGCTAAAACAATGGTCCAGGACTGATCCAGAAGTCCCCTCTCAATGGGAGCATAGTAAGTGGTATATCAAAACATCTGATAGATCCGGATTGGTCTAATGGCACAGGACCCATTGTCCTATAACTATTGAGAAGTTGAAACTCATCCAATTCTCTTGATCTGGTCCAGGTAGGAGGTTTTATAGAACCTATCTAGGTGTATTTCACGGAACTTGTACATTCAGGGAATGTCTATGAAAACTATTTACCTATGTAAACTAATTTACCTAGCTAACCCATAAGGGATCTGCAACATAACACACTGGTCTTCCGGTTTATAATTTTCTTAGGTCATAAGTGAAATCCCGCAATCCCTGGTGCATTGAGTTGAAAAGTCAGTACAAAGACTGGAAAACTGCTGCCAAGGTGTAAATGAGAGGTAAAGATGGATAAGTTCCCTTATTTTTGGCAACCCTGTCCCAACACTAGAAGGTGTTCCAGAAATCTTGGACAGCTGTAAATATATCCCTGCACGCAACCCATAGATATTACAAAATATTACATATTCATCTTGGCATAAAGCCTAAGTAATTATTTCCTAACTTTCCTGGTTCAGTCCACTATTGATTTATCTTTCTGTGCTAAATCCTAAACTCATTCTGTACTGTATAAGTGCTATCAAAATGACTTGTATGACTTACTGTTGCTGAGGGGAATTTTAACTCTCCCAAGGTTCAGCAATGTAACTTTGTATGTGATGGGGTCTTTCCATATTCAGAACCATGCATCCACACTACCATTAAATAGATGTTTGGCATATCTCTAAATCAATGAGATTGATCATTTTTAACCCCTTAATGATCGCCGTATCGGGATTCTATGGCGGTCATTAAGGGTACTTCTTCTAATGCAACGCCTTTCTACGGCGTTAGCGTTAGGTTGGTGCCAGTGTCGGGCTGTGATGTCACAGCTCAGACCCGATACTAACACTCGGGATCGGAAAGACTCAAATCCCGGGTGTTTAACCCCTTACACGTGCCGTGTAAGCGTGTCCCACGTGGGTCCGAAGAGTGCCCCGAGGCTCCCGGCTCCTCTTTTTGCTGGGTTCCTCCTTCCTGGCAGGACCCGGCTGTAAGTAACTGAGCATGCTCAGTTACTAACACTGTACACTGCAATACAAGTGTATTGCAGTGTAAAGGCTTGAACAATCGATTGAATGAACGCTTGTTGAAGCCAAAGGATGGAAACATTTTTACGTTGCGGTGAGCGGGGGGGAAAAAGTGCTAAAAAACCAAAATAAAAATTGATGATTTTGTTTCTGTCCCCCTTGAAATAATTAATAAAATCTCATGAATAACCTTGACACCCCAAAATGAATTATCTATACATTGTATCTCATCCCATACATAATAAGCCCTCATATGTTCACATTAACAAAAGAAAAAAAATTATAGCTTGTACAATTTGACAATACAAATCTGCTGTGACTGGCGCTGCTTTGATCCTATGCTCAGCTGTGCGCCCATACAGCAGTTTACCACCAAATATGGGGTATCAGTACACTTGGGAGATATTGGGCATCAAACGTTGCAGAGCGTTTCATCGTTTCATCTATTATGAAACTGTCAGTTTTGGTCAAAAGTTTCTAAATCGCAGTTCCCTATTGTTTTAACCCATGTGAAACACTTAAAGGGTTATTAGACTCAATTGAAGTTGTTTTACATACGTTGAGGGGGTGAACTTTTTATAGTGGGGTAATTTATGGGGTTTAACTATTATTTAGGCCTTTCAAAGTCACTTGAAAGCTGAGTTGTGCGGCTTTTCATGAAAATTAGAAAAATCGCACCTAAAGTTCTGCACCTCATAACATCCTAGAAAAATGACAGGACGCATAAAATATCATCCCAACATAAAGAAGACATTCCGTAAATGTTAATTAGCAAGCTTTTTGGGTAGTTTTACTTCCTGTCTGGAAAGCAGAACATTTCAAACTTGAAGAATTTTTACAAACTTTTGCCAAATTTTCACTTGTTTTCAGAACAAAACAAAACATTCTCAAAATCACCTGGTTATGTTAAAGCGTTCCGAAGTTATATCTAATTATCATGAGACATGTCAGGTTTGAGAAATCGAGTTTGGTCATTGAGCTGAAAGGGGTGTCGGTGAGGAGGGGTTAAAGATTTTTATGTTTATTTTTCTTTTGATCTTACACAACAGAATACCTCTACAAAGTAACATTGCATAATACAGACTTTTACTGTAACAGCCAGATAATAGAAGAACACGTCAGGGGTATCATATAAAGAAAAGTTTAGGCAGTAATAAAAGACTACTGAAGTTAAATGATGCCACTTTTGAAGTGCTAAGCTTATCACAATATTTATTTTTACCTTGTTATTTGCTTTTACTTTCACAATCATCAATTAGGAAACTAAATCTCTTTGTCATTCCCCTACCTGGTGTTGAAATACTCGCACTGTGATGCATAGATAATAAAGCAAACTCTATTTACGGGAAACATACTTGTACTTTCTGTAAATGACTGCTAATCTTCTACCTTGCACAAAATCCAAAGTTCAACTTTCTGTAAACAGACAAAATCTATGCTCCTATTTACATTTTGTAGGAGTACAGTGGATGTTCATTGGATTTTGACCTTTTGAGACAGAATTTTGATTAGAGGGGTGGCAAAGATTGACCTCACTACACCTTATCTCCCCACACTTATCTCTTCACTAATTCAGTGTCATTAAATCTTCTGCTCCCCTTTCATGAAATCAAAGTCATTCCTGTGCACTGCCAGCTCCTGCTGCACTTAGTTTCCACAGAGACAACCTGTATACTTTCTCTGCTCTCCAGTACTTGTTCCCTGCTGTGGGGTTGTGGATGCATGTTCCTCTGTGTGAAGAAGCTACCCTAACCAGGGGGATTGCGGGAGATATAGGGGAACATTTACTAAGGGCTTTGTGCCAGTTTTGTGGGAGACTTTGCACATTCTTTCTAGTGTGAACTACTTGCACAGGTATTTAAGAAGTGTCCGCGACATATATGTGTTGCACACAACTGTTTTGTGTTGCAGAGCTGCACTAGGCACCATGCAACACAAATTAGGGGGAGTTCTCTGCTCAGTCAGACCGTGCGCCAGATTTAACATGCAAAGTCTGTTGCGCGACCTATGTTAAACAAAATAGTTGGTGAACTCTGCTTGACCAGTGCAGGGAAGCGACAAATTCATGATTTCTGGTGCACCCAGCATTATACATGGGCAGAGCACTTTTGGCAGAATAGGGGCGGCCATCTGCAGCAGTGAGCTGTGGAGTGAAGTATAGGAAAACAAAGTATACAGCCCAGGCTTGTAAGGTAAGAGTGTGTAACTATAAAATATACAAAAGAACTGGCCAGTACATATAGTGACTGGAGACCCCCTTTAAGGGTCAGACTTGAGTGAGCTTATGAACATATTGGACTGTAGTTATACAAAGAAAGTACATAC
Organism: Engystomops pustulosus; assembly: GCA_019512145.1. NCBI lineage: Eukaryota > Metazoa > Chordata > Amphibia > Anura > Leptodactylidae > Engystomops > Engystomops pustulosus. The sequence continues at coordinate 45,690,628 of CM033649.1, forward strand.
CCACTATGTAAAAGAGTGAATCCTCTGTCACAGGTGTAAGTAGATTTGTTTTGGCTTTGAGTACACCAAAGCCAATTAGCTGTAAATTAGCTTCTCATTGCACAATGGGCAGGGCCTCACCTACTGATCTACCACTTTCCTTTAACTGACATTCAGGACCTCCCCTTTGTACAATCATTGATATCCCTTATAGGAAAATGTAGAGAGATGAAAAATAGAGCAGAATAAATATTAGTAATATAATATGTAGTCTCTGGTGCCCCAATAAACTAATTTTCATTAAAAAATGATCCTTTATACAGTGGTCGGACCTAATATAAATGCACAAAGTCACAATTATTCTTTTGTTACAGAAGTACATGTCAGTTTGTTCAGCTCCTCCTGCTCTATAAGATATAAATGGCCAATATACCATCTTTTTGGGGTTTTTAATTATTCGAATTTAGAGAATCTAATATGTTTTACAAATTTTTCATTTTTTATAGACAAATTGCCATTGTGTATAATATTGGAGAGTGGTGAAATGTCAGTTTAGTGGTTTAATGTTAAGGTGTTTCTATGTATAACAGCCAAGCTTCAAAACAAATCTCTAAGACATAACCAAAAATGGATATCAGAAATATCGGAATGGATTCTTGCTGGACTGTTTGTGGGTATGTGACTTCACCTGGGGCTATGCTTTGCTTGAGGCTGTTTTTAAAGACCAAGCTGCCTCTCTGAGCTGGGGGTATGTTACTGGTGCCAGTCGGACCAATCAGCTGCTGGGGCAGTGTCCAAGCACTCCATTCAAACTCACCTATAACTTTTTTCAGTTGCTGTTGAAGAATTGTCTTCTACCTCTTATTCTACTGTCCTTTGCTGTTGTACTGACCTTTGCCAGTATCTTGGCATTTCTCGTAGTTTTCTGCAGTGATGGACTCCATAAGTGGCAGTTGGTCCATTAGGCAATATGGACTCCATAAGTGGCATTGCTACACGGTTGTGTACATCATGTGCAATGTATTGCTTTCCTTTGAACAGCCGTTCGAGGGGGACGGGAGGGATACTGGCTGTGTGGGGGTGTGAAAATTGATTCATCTGGAAGCCCAAGATTCGGATCAACTGAGCAAAGTTTCAAGGGGCGGCTGCGGGCAATTGATAATATGGAACGAAGTTTGCTGCTCCTGGCGCACAAAACCTCTGGGGAAGATGGTGTGGGGAGGGAAAGAACAAGTATGGATGGTGAAGAATGGAGGGGGAGGCAGGATAGTTGGGTTAACCTGTAGAAGGCGGGGGGGTAGAGGTTAGAGGGAAGAGTAGAGTTGTAGAGAGTTGGTCCTGATTTTGTGCACCCCATAAGTTTGCCAGGCTGGTGGATGATTGAGGTGGGATATCAGCTCCGGGGGTGCAAGGTTAGCAATGCTGCAGGAAAGAACATGGCCGCTAGCAACAGGGGGGAATGTCTGCTCCAGTAAGAAGGGTAGATGGGAAAAGAACAGGCAAGAAGCACAGGCAAGGTCAGACAGGTGATGGTTGCTGGTAGTGGGGAGATGAGCTTCCATATTAGCGGGAACACACAGGGCAATCTGCCACAAAGACCGTGCTACCGAAAACAGTGTTTGTTGTTTGCCGGGTGCTAGGAGTTTAGGACATGTTGTTGCGGATGGTTGACGGATATAATGGGAGGGGCGCTGGGAGGAACGAACCAGCGGTCATGGTCCACATTGGCACTAATGACAAAAGTAACAGGTAGGGTGGAAAGGTCCTTATTAAAATGATTTCAGAGATTTTGCCATAAGCTCAGGCAAGGACCTCAAAGTATTTCGCCGGAAATACTGGCCTGTACCACGTGCCACACCAGAAAGGCAAGCGGAGATCAAGGAGGTAAAATAAGTGGCTCAAAAGGTTGGTGTAGGACAGGAGGGGTTTGGGTTCATGGAGAAACTGGGATGACTGTCGTGGGGCACAGGCTCACCGTAGGGATTGGGCTGCACTCAATGGGGAGGGGCCCGTGTTTTTTTTTTAGGGGAAAAAAAAAAAAAATGGCTGAGAATAGAGGTTGGAGGGGTCTAAATAGAGAACCTGGGGGGAGGCCAATTACACTTGTGCAGGGCAAATAGACGGTGTACATAGAGAGCTGGGGACGGAGCTAGTCCATGGAGGAGGAGGAAGGGGGGCTGGAATGAGATTGGGGAAATAGGACAAAACGGATACGGACAGGGAAAACCAATAAAAGGTGGTATGTACACAAATGCCAAGAAGATACAAAAACAAATGGACGGAACTGGAACTTTGATGTTGGAGAAGGAAATATGCATTCTAGTGGGTATCAGCGAGAACAGGGGGGGCTGGACCCCACGTTTAGCTAGGAACTTGACTGGCTGTACTACTAGATGGTGTATAGCTTTGTTAGAATACAGGATCGTATAAAAAAAAGGGGGAGGGGTTTTTGTTAATGTGAATTCTTGCTCAGGCCCCGTCTTGCGAGAGGAATGACATCTGTAAAACACAAATGAAATGTGGAGGTCCCTATGGGTGGAGGGATAAGAGGAGGGAAAAATAAAAAATAAAATATGTAGGGGTTTTGGTTATAAGGCTCCATTAATGAGAGGCAAGAGAGGAAATTGCTGATAATGTGAAATGGATGCGGACGGCTTCAAAGCATGGTGGAAGTCTATCATGGGGGACTTCAATTACCCAGATATTGACTGGGGAGGACAGAAACCTGCAGGTCCTTCAAAAGGTAGCAGGTTTGTTCAACAACAAAAGACATTAACCTGTCGCAACTAGTCCTGGAGCCAACAATGAGGGGGGGCATGCTGGCCTATCCTTCAAACAGCCTGATGGATATCAAAAACTACAGTTGGGGGGAAACCTGGGGAAATAGTTGCTCATAATATCAATGTTTTGTATTACGCGTACTAAGAGCGTAGTGAAGGGGGCAACACAACACCAAACTTCTAAGGGGGCAAATTTTCAGCACTAAGGGAAGACCTCCTTAAAGGCATAGACTGGGATAATGCTCCAGGACAAAAAGCCCCCCAAAAAAAAAAAATGGGACTTTTTTCTCATATATTCTGAAAAAGTCTGTGAGGAGAACATCATTTAGAGGGAAAAAAGCATACAAAGGAACAAGAAAAACCCTATGTGGGCGTAAACTAGTCTTTGAAGGAAAGCAATAAGCGAGAAAGAATAAAGCGTTTAAGGTTGCTTAAAGTGAAGGGTTAGCGATGTGAGGCACTTACAGGATTATAGAGAGAAAAATAAATCCTGTAAAAAAGCAGATAAAGGGCCGCAAAAAAATAGAGCAGAGAAATATTGCAGGGAGAGCAAAAATAAATCCCAAATTTATTTTTCAAGTATTATAAATGATAAGAAAACTAAAAACCAGAGAGTGTGGGTCCCTTAGAAATAACATGGGGGGTAATGGGGAAGGAGATGAGGAAAGGGCCATCTACTGTGAAATGTCGCCTTCTCAACTGTCTTACCCAGGAAAAAACCCTGGTGGAAGACACAATGAGGAATAATGTTAATTCTTTTTATAATGTCAACAGTTAACCCAGGAAGAGGGTACGGTGGAGCCGCCTCGCAACCACAAAGTACGATAAACACCAGGGCCAGATGGCTACACCCCGGGGTTCTGCATTGAATTAGTACGGTGATAGACAGACCGTTCAGTTGTTAATTTGAGAGATTCATGGAGGACTGGGATGTTCCAAGGAAATGGCGCCTAGCAAATGTGGTACGCCAATATACCAAAAAAAAGGATCAAATAGCGATCCTGAACTACAGACCGTAAGTCTAACTTGCTGTGGTGGGGAAAATATTTGAGGGGGGGGTTTATTAGAGATGCTAGTATCCTGAGAGTCTATCACTGTGGCACAACTATAACACAAGCGTCAGCATGGGTTTTATGAGAGATCGGTCTGTCGACTAAGATGAGTTTGTAAGAGGATGTGGAGGTAAGTAAAGAGGATCTGGGGGATGCTGTGGGATTTGTGATAATGTGGACTTCTCAAAAGGCATTGGGACACCGTGCCACATCAAAGGTTGGATATAAAATGAGACTGCTGGGAATGAGGGGAAAATCATGTGTATTTGGTAAAGTAATGGCTTAGGATAGACAAACAGAGGGGTGGTCATTAATGGCACATTCCAGATTGGTTGATGTTACCGGGACGTGCACAAGGGGTAGTTATGGGGCCATCTTTTTAATATTGTTATTAATGACCTTGTAGTGGGTTAACAGTAGTTTCAATAATTTGCATAATAGTGATTAGTGTAAAGTAATGAAATACTGGTCGCTGGAGAGTGTGAGATAAGAAGAGGATTGTGGGAAGCCTAGTTTGGGATGAGGGATGAGGCGGGGAAAAAGAGAAATGGTTGATGAGGTTAATGAGATTAAAGTAAAGTTATTGCACTTGGGCCAGGAACAAAAAGTATTATGTATGTTCTAAAACGGTCAATTACGTTAGTTAAAATTGAAGCTGGAAAGGGACTTGGGCGTATTGGTGGATGGTAACTTAATTTAGGACCGCAGCAGGGGGCTGCCTGCTAAAGCAAATAAAATAATGGATTTATCAAAGAGAGGACTAGATTCTCTGATAAAGACCATAGTTTTGCCTCTTATAAAAATCCCTGGTCAGACCACACATGGAATATTTGTGACAGTTTGGGACCAGTGTATAAAAAGAGGGCAATAATAGAGCTGGAACGGGTGCAGAGGAGAGCAAACCAGGGATTATTAGGGAGGCGGGGATTAGCAAACACTGACAGATTACAAAAATTTGGGAGTATTCAGTTTAGAAAAAAGAAAGCACCATAGGGGAGGAGGGGAGGACAGAATAGACACGGGCAAAGGGTACAAACTGACAGGAAAACGGACAGGAAAAGATCTCTCAAAAGATAGTTTTATTACCGAGGCCTGACAAGGACAAGGGGGCATCCTCTACGCCTAGAGGAGAGGCGATTTTACCATCACCATAGACAAAGGTTCTTTACTGTAAGAGCAGTGAGACTATGGAACTCTCTGCCGCAGGAGGTTGTTATGGCGGACTCTATGTACATGTTCAAGAGAGGCCTGGATGACTTTCTGGAGAGAAAAAATATCACGGGTTATGGGGATAAAACATTTATTTAATTCTTGAAGGTTGGACTTAATGGACTTGCGTCTCCTTCCAGCCTTATATACTATGATACTATGATACTATGATGGTTCTTACCCAGTTTGTTTGACCTTGGTTGTTATTTGTATTCAGGGCCGGATCATAGGGGGGGCTCCCTGGGCTCGAGCCCTGGGGCCCCCACCACTTTGCCCTTAAAAGGGCCCCCACCAAATGTGGGCGATTAGAGCGGTCGCATGACCGCCCGATTCGCTCACTATGTATTTGGGTCCGGGCTGACCGCCGTAAGTAGCGCACATGGGGCATAGAAATGCTTAATGCTATGGCAGAGCCAGGGAACAATAAGTTCCCTGCTCTGCCGTTTGATGATCCGTGGAAACCAAGATGGCGGTGTCCTGTGTTCACGGCGCCGACGCCGTGTGTGACGTCACGGGGCCGGCGCTGCGTGTGATGTCACTGCGCTGGCTGCTAGCAGGGCGCCACCATCTTGGTACACCTCCGAAGATAACCCCGCAGTAAGAACACAAGAACGGCGCGCATCGGGGGAACGGAGGAAGGTGATGTACAATTTTATTTATAAAATAAACTAGATATAACTGTATATAGTTATTATTGCTGGGGGAGCTGTATAAAGGGATTACTGGGGCTGTATATATAGATTACTGGGAGCTGCATATAGTGATTACTGGGGGCTGTATACAATCATTGCTGGAGGGTTTTATATATTGATTACTGGGAGCTGTATATAGTGGTTGCTGGGGGCGGCTGTATATAGTGATTGCTGGGAGCTGTATATAGTGATTGCTGAGAGAGCTTTATACAGTGATTGCCGGGGTGTATACAGTGATTACTGCGGGCTGTATATAGTGATTACTGGAAGCTGTATACAGTGATTGCTGGGGGCTGTACATAGTGATTGCTGGGGGCTGTATATAGTGATTGCTGGGGGGCTGTATATAGTGATTGCTGGGGGGCTGTATATAGTGATTGCTGAGGACTGTATATAGTGATTGCTGGGGGCCTTTGTATAGCGATTTATGTTCCCTGTCTGGACTACATTTAATGGGGGGCCCACCATATTTTACGCCCAGGGGCCCCCACCAACCTTAATCCGGCCCTGTTTGTATTTGTTTGTTATATGTTTCTGTTTTGCATTCACTACAGTTACCAGTGAAGGGAGCAGCTCCTAGTTATCCCCTGTGATTTAGCTCAGGGCCAGCAATAAGCAGGTACACATAATGCAGGTAATTCAGGGCTCACACCTTTTCTTTCCTATTCAAGACAAGGGATTAATGACATTGTGTGAGTCCTGGCCGATGTTGGCTACAATTCAGAAATCTGGGGAGTGAGACTTCCATTTAGGGGGTGCAGAATGTCACATGAGTAGTTTTTAATTGCAAAATAAATGACACAACACACTCCAGTGGAGCTATGCCATTGTGACCTGCATTATATAAAATTTTCAAGTTCACGTTAGTGTAGGGGCCAAAACTGCACCTTTTAACAAACTTGGTTAGGCTACCGTTGCAGATCATTTTTGTAATACAGTACACGGGCCTGCTCCAGTTTAGGTCTGTATGAACATAAACAACATTGGTCTCACACAAGTGAACATCTGCAAAAGGTGTGTCCGTGTTTGCGTGGGTTTCCTCCAGGTCCTCTGGTTTCCTCCCAAACTCCAAAAGTGTACTGATAGGTTGATTCAATTATGAGCCCCATGGGGACTGGAACCGGTTTAGCAAGCTCTGTGCAGCGCTGCATAATATGTGTGCGGTATATAAATGAATAATTAGTATTATATTCTTATGACGCCTAAAGTACATTTATAACAACTGCTGTTTTACATAAGATGAATATTTCTATTATTTTTCATTTTACATTATTTGTTTTCAGAGAAATAGCAGGTGGCAATACGTGGCACATCTCATTGATTTTCAGTCATGTGGTGCCCTCTGCAGTTAACTATATACAACTGCACTGCAAGAAGTTAAAACAACTGCTGCACAAATTTTAAAAAAATTATATATATATATATATATTACACAAAACAGGAGGCAGCAATTCCAATAAAGTGAAAAGTGAGGAATTCATTTCACCTCATGTGCAACGATTTAGCTTGAGTCAGCCTTTTTCAAGCACAACAACATGGTGTGCAGGCCAGATATACACTGGTACAAACTAGTGAGGTAATCAATGAATCAATGATTTCACATCCTTTAACATAATAACTACAATTTTCTTTTTTATAGAGTTAATACAAATTGTTAATAAAAATAAAAAGTTACAATCCCGTATAGTTAAACAGTGTCAATAAAGTAGTGTAACAAAGTACGATATTGTGTATATAAATATATAAAGCTCAAGAACAGACAATCCAGATGAAGTTAACACCCACCTACTTGTAATACACAATAGCCGTTAGCTTCAAAACAAAATCAATCATTCTGCTGGAAGTGTGTCATAGTGATCACAGTCATGTAATTCAGCAAAACAGGAAGCAACAGTACACCAGCCCCATCTTGGATGTGTGTCAGAATGACATCACAGTCATGTGATCCAGCCAGACAGGAAGCATCAGTATAACGGCGCCATCTTGGAAAGGGGCAACATATCTATTGAGCTGCATTGTAGCAGTAAGGGATACTTCATAAGAGTACATTTATGTAAATAGGTAAAGGATAAGGCTTAGAGATAGCACCCTATGTCTTTGTTTTCTGATTGTGCAGTCATGCTTCTAGCTATATAACTAATATTATGCCTGAAACCATACCAGTTAGGTGCTACATGGTTATTAATTTTATTGTTGAATATTTTTATTGCATGAGTTATTCATAATTATCTATTGCCAAGTAATTTAATCACATACTATTTATCTAATACCTTCCCTACAATGGATGTGTATACACTTTCACAGTTTTACACTTATAGTTAGACTCATTTATGTTTACGTGCACCCGTATATGTATATATATTTACTTTTGTATTTACTTGGAGCATGTAGATGGAAGCAATCCACTCCTGAAATGTGAATGCAAAGTCTGAGAATTTTTTTTTTAAATCCAGTGATGTGTTCACTTCCATGTCACTGAGGCAGTGTACCGAATAGGCCATCTGTTTTTTTCATTATGTTTACCCCAATATCCAGATGCCTAGAGAACACAAGAACCCCTACCCACACCCTAAAAATATTTTTTCCAACCATAGCACAACCTAACAACACATTTTATCCTAGCCACTGGGTTTTTCAAACTCTACTACTCCATGGAGTTTATGATTTGTTGATGTCTTTTTTTATCTGGCTTTTCCCGTCTTGCAGCAAAATAGAGAAAAAAATAAGAACATGGCAAAATGTCGTGGCCGCAAAGCCATAAAAACCTACTAACATATGTATAAATTTCATAGCATTTTTCATAGCAAGTCCTACAAAAAAATTGTGTAAAGGAAGCCTTAGTCTATCATTTTTCCTTAGCTGCAGGGATATTGGAAAATAACCAATTCAGAATCTTTAGTAACTTCAGATAATTTAGATAACAGCTCAGTCCACGTCCAAATCTACACTAGTGGTGCTAAGTCTACAATAACTCAAACATTCAATACCTCAAAAAAGGATCAAACACTTGGGTAAGTGATTTGGATCTGATGTAGATCTTAGTGCACCCAAATGGAATTTATATCCTCCAGACGTGAGTTAGTTCTTTTTCTTTTGTCATTTGTTATATTGTTGAAGCTGCTTTACATGCCTTGATGATATAATGCCCTTTTTCCTGATTCATCCTGATAAATAAAGCATTGAAGAAGAGGGAACTACAATACAAAACTGTACAATATCACAAAACAACAGATGATAATGCCCTATGAACAAGATTATCTGCCCAAACGTATATTGTGCAACTTTGCTAATAGAAGTGATCCCAGAACACTTACAATTATGAATCAGTCTTTTTCATTGGGATAGTTCCCCCACTGTAAATATATTCTGTATGTGGAAACCGGCATAAACAGAAATTGTTGAGGAGTAAATGCATTCATTTTTGTGCCATTTGAGCTAAAGGGATACCAGATTTGTAGTTGTAATTGGTTGCGGTTTTTTTTATTGAAATGTTTTGTGTGTTTTTCAGCATCTGTGGAATTCAGCACCTGGAGCGAGCTGGAAATAATTTGACGCTGTTTGATTCTCTATACTTCTGCATTGTTACCTTTTCCACTGTGGGTTTTGGAGATGTGACCCCACAAATCTGGCAGTCAAAACTTTTGGTTGTCATAATGATCTGTGTTGCATTAGTTGTTCTCCCAATCCAGGTAAAAAAAATCAACCACCTATAATAACCTCATTTGCATAACCTAATTTGCAAGTTTCCAATTTCCACAGGGGGAAGTAAAAATTACACAGTAGCCATTTAGAGGGATTATACACCAATGGTACTTATATCTTATCCGAAGGATAGTGAAAAGTGTTATGTACTATATGCTGGGAAGCCTAGTGATCACAAGAGATCACCTAAACCCCTGTGTGTATTGAACAGTAGAGTTAATGCATGACCGCCACTTAATTTATTATTTGTAAATTACAAAATTAAAGGGAACTTGTCAGCAGAAATTGACCTAACCAACCACTGTTATTATGTTCTCATGTAGTTAAATTCCTTTCAGATCACAAATTCCTATTGGTGGTCAGCTAATCAAAAGAAGACCCACCAAATGCCATCCCCTTCTTAATTAAACACGTCAAAACAATAAAGTTTTCAGTGATTTATGTTGTGGTTAAAATGTAACCTTAAATAAAAGACTACAATAAAAAAATTGTATAATTATGTTTATTATTATACTGAGTATAAAAAACAGTCAAATCCTACCTAGTCACTGTAATCTTGGGTATTAATCCAGTTTATATAAACCGAATAAAAACCTCATCAAAACCAAGCAGTTGATATCGGATCCTTTTCTTGGGAAGCGCGTCCTACAACAAACCGGCACTTTCGCCACCCTACCTTCATACACTGTACCATCCGGCACCACCCAGTACCGGAACACGGTTAGACGCTGCATACCCACTCTACCATATCTCCAACCTCTACTCCAACGCACTAGACACAAGGTGTCACCAGGTGAGCAGATTTCACAAACTTCAATTATTCCTCTCTAAGTATCATATTGCACTAGGGGCGCCGCCCGTGTCTCTTTCTTTTTATTTTCTATGTTTATAGAAAGGAAGGGAATTTGCAGAACTGCTAGGTGTGATAAGACAGCTGAGAAACTGACAGAGAAACCTGTTGGCCTAGCCTAAGGCCCTTCAGTGACTGATGGCGAAACCTGTATTGGTGGTTTTAAGAGGTTGAAGGTTATGTTTTAATCACAATATAAATCATCCTAAACTTTACCTTTCAGTTCATGTTTCTTTCATGGCTGAGCCTGGTGCCATAATCAAAAAAATCTAAATTGAAATGAGTTTGCATAACATCAGGGAGGCGGATAATTTACAACTGAAGTCAAGCTCTCCCCACCGCAGAATTCCCCACCCACTGTGATTCACGGTACTGCATCAAGGTGCAACATAGCTGTTTGTAAGACTCCTTTAAATTATATAAAGGAATTTTGAGGCAGGGAAATCTTCACCTAAGCACTAAGCTTTCTAGTTTTGGGACTTAATACAAAAATTTACCTCAACCATTTATCTCAAAATAGGATTTCTGGATTGTGCCACCATGATGCCCATGAAATAAACATGTTGTAGAAGGTGTTAAACAGTTTTGCAACATACTAGTCGTAGTTTAATTCAGTATGTTGACCAGTTTCCTTATGGAAAAAGCAAATTTAATGAGGGTTGTGCATGTGCACTTTAAACAGGGGCTTTAGGGATCTTGTTCTGAAAATCTCTAAGGGTCTGACTGTTTGGGCCACCATCAGTCTTATGGGTTTCAGTTGCAAGGATGCATAGACATCGCTACATTCACTTCTATGGGACAATAATCAATAATCCATCAGTATAATAAAATAAAGAAAATATAACAGCTGACAAAATAAATGAATCATATAAGACTCATATATTGATAAATGTAAGCAGATTGCATAGCAACTCTAAATAAGTAAATTCTGCATTTAGAAAAATTACATGTACCATAAAAGTATATTCAATGCAAAGAAAGCTTATAGGGGTGTTCACATTTCAGCAAATTAATGTTATTGTTCATATTATAAAAAGTTGCACTCTACTTGACCACCCATATTGAGTGTTCATTATCAAAAGACTGCTGTGGGACATGAAGTTACTTCCGGACATTTCAAAAGCAATTTGTTTTTCTACGCAATCACTCCAGCAGTGAAGGTCTTATCCAATGACAACAATCTAATTTTTTAAGAACCATATGATTACATTTAAGGAAAATAATCTTCACACATGCACATTTTTTAATAATATGCAATTAAAGAAATCTATCTATCTAGCAGGTAAATTAAATTAAATGTCAATGCCCAGATGGGAAAACCATTTAACTTTATCCTTAATTTAAAGGAAATCAACCATTTGTTTTTATTCATTGTGCACCAAACATACCTTGAGAATGCTGTAGCTATACTGATGCTAAAAAAACAATTATAAAATTCAGGACCATGTGCGCCGGCTTCCTGCGATTTAAAAGGGCAGGGCGCTGTTAATTGGCGCTGGCTGGCTGCCAATTCTGATAAATTCCCTGCCCTTCCATGCTTCCATGCCTGAGAGAAAGCTGTATTCCAAGCCCTTTGTGATTTTGCTGATTTTCCGTTGTCCTGACCTACTGCCTGTCCCCGGCCATGCTTCTGCCTCACAACTTTAAACTTTGCCTTGGCTGCCACCACGGATAAAGTTGCGCGTGCGGAGTGCACTGGTGGTAACATGCCGCAGCAAGTCCAACCCATCTTTGTGGTGGGCTCTGGTGTAAACCGGGTGCCACTTAGACTCTGCTCCCAGGTGTTGGCTTGGGACATCACCGTCCGCGGTAGTCCACTTGGTTTACTACCCCTGGTGCCTGACAGTAAGATCCGGCCATGGATCCCGCCAAGGTTCTGCTTCCTAAACTGTCCAGCAGTCCCAATGTATTTCTACACAAGGCCAGAAACTTGGACACCTCACTGCGACTAAAAATTTACATTTTTATTAGTAAATGCCAAAACAAACATTTAAAAACATTTAAAAAGCACTAACAGTGCATGAAGCAAGCCAATAGATCCAGTGCCTAAGGTATAAAACATAGTGGCTTTAACCATATAAAGTGCAACATCAGTAAGGTAAAAAGCATCAGATCCATAAGTGTCTACTCTTTACACCCATGATACATAGATAATTATCTGGTTAAAGCCACTTTGTTTTATACCTTAGGCAATGGATCTATTGGCTTGCTTCATGCACTGTTAGTGCTTTATAAATGTTTTTAAATGTTTGTTTTGGCATTTACTAATACAAATTTATGAATTGTGATATACCATGGACATCCCTGTTTATTTATATAATTTAAGCTACTCATCTGGATGTGAATCAGCTGTTATTTCTGGACCCTATCTTGTATATTTAATAAAATGCTCCAGTGCTTGACTGGCAGACTGTGAAGATTCTTCACTAGGGTCCAAAGTGCCAGTCTCGCTGTCTCCCGGTTCCTCCACAAAGTCGGGTATACCGATTGTCCGTACCCAAGACCATGTCAATATATATTGAAGAGAATCTACAGAAAGGGTTCATCCGCAAGTCTTCGTCTCCTGCCAGTGCTGGATTCTTTTTATTGGCAAAGAAAGATGGTTCTCTTCGCTCCTGCATAGACTATCGTGGGCTTAATAAAGTTACCATCAAGAACCGTTACCCACTACCCTACATCACGGAACTCTTTGACCGCCTGCGTGGGGCTAAGGTCTTCACTAATTTGACATTCAGGGGGCATATAATCTCATCCGCATCCGTGAAGGGGATGAATGGAAGACTGCCTTCAACACTTGAGATGAGCACTTCTAGTATATAGTTATGCCCCTTAGACTCTGCAATGCGCCTGTCTTTCAAGAATTTGTCAATGACATTTTCAGAGAATTGATATATACCTGTGTTGTGGTCTACTTGGACAATATCCTGGTGTTCTTTACTGACTGGGATTTCCCATGTACAATAAGTTCTCAGGTGTCTAAGGGCCAATCACCTATATGCAAAACCTGAGAAGTGCCAGTTCCACCAAAAGAGTCTTCCGTTCCCTAGGGATATAATTTCTGACAAGGGTCTACAGATGGATCCCACCAAGGTGTCTGTGGTTCTCCACTGGCCTCGCCCAGTAGGACTTCAAGCTATACAGAGATTCCCTGGCTTCACTAACTACTACTGGCAGTTCATAGCACATTTCTCCACCCTTGTGTCGCCTATTGTGGCGTTAACAAAGCAAAACTCTAAGCTGTGGCCTCCAGTGGCTGAAGAAGCATTTTCTAAATTGAAGTCTGCCTTTGGGTCAGCTCCAGTTCTCGCACAGCCTGGTACGGAGAAAGGGCCCAATGGCCAAACGCTCACCTGTGGTTTCTTCTCAAAGACTTTTTCTGCTGCAGAGAGGAACTACTCCATAGGTGATCAGGAGCTTCTGGCCATAAAACTTGCCTTGGAAGAGTGGCGTTATCTGCTGGAAGTTCATCATCCATTCTGTATCTGCATGGATCACAAGAATCTCCTATACCTATCCAGCAGAGAAGAAGGTTAAGGTTGATGCTCTCTCTCATGCCTCTGATGTGATTGAGGAAGGACCGGCTCCTTGTCATATTGTTCCTCCGGAACGGCTGGTTATTGCCGCTCCTGTGGATCTGCAGCAGCTTCCTCCCGGCAAGACTTATGTCTGACCTGCTCATCATAAGAGAAAACTAATTTGGGGCTCTTGTGTGCAGAGGTCTGCCACTCTCATATCTTGTTACTACTGGTGGCCAGATCTGGTCAAGGTCGTTCAAGATTTTCTCGAGTGTTTGCACTTCCTGTGCTCGTAACAAGTCATCACGTCTCAAGCCAGCAGGTCTGCTCTGGCTGTTGCTAATACCCAGTTGCCCATGGACTCATATAACCATGGACTTTGTTATGGATCTCCCATTTCCTTCCGGTAATACAGTCATCTCGGTGGTAACAGATTGGTTCTCCAAGATGTCCCACTTTGTCCCTCTTCCAGGTGTGCCATCAGCTCCTTGTCTTGCCAGTCTGTTCTTTCTCCATGTAGTCCGGCTACATGGTCTTTCCCTGCACATTGTCTCAGACCGTGGGGTCCGGTTTGTTTCCAGGTTCTGGCGTTCCCTCTGCAATCAACTGCAGGTCAAGCTGGACTTCTCCTCTGCATACAATCCTCAGTCTAAAGGGCAGGTTGAGAGAGTCAACCAGACTGTGAGCTGCTATCTGCGACACTTTGTCTCTGCTCGACAGGGCGATTGGTCCTCCCTCTTACCTTGGGCGGAATTTTCTTATAATTCTCTAGACTCTGAATCTGCCGGTGATGCTCCCTTCTTCATAGTCTACGGATGACTTCTACACCCACCTCTTCCTTTTGCCGTTCCTTCTGATGTTCCTGCTGTAGAAGAACTGGTGCAAGATCTAAAGTCCATCTGGCAGCAAACTCACCACTCTCTACGTCGGGCATCTGCCCGAACCAAAACGCAGGCAAAACGTAGGCCTCCTCCAGTCTTCTCGCCTGAAAATAAAGTCTGGCTGTCCTCCAGATATGTCCATTTGAAGATCCTTGGCTACAAACTTGGTCCTTATTTTCTGGGCCCATTCGAGGTACTAAGGGGCCGACGCCTCGCACTTAAGAATCAGCTGAGGCCGCCAACCCACAGGAATAAAGGCTTGTAGCGCTAATCGGACCTCCGCCACCAATGGGCTCCTGTAATATCCTCTTCTCCCGCAGGAAAGACTTTTTAAAGTTTTGGAATAAATATTGAACTTTTTAAACAAACGGTGAGTGCCAGCTCTCTCTTTTTCTATTTTCACATATACTAACTATAGGAAATTGTCAATGCTAAAAGCTGAGCACCTTCATATACTTTTTCCAAGTTTCTATGCCCTGTGACGCATCTCCTGCAAAGGTTTACCTGGGATAATGAACTTTTGAAGCATAGAGCCCTTCTATTGCTTCTCTCTTTGCCTTTATTATTCATGTCTGTTTGTATCTTTCAGTTTGAACAGTTGGCTTATCTGTGGATGGAAAGGCAAAAGTCAGGGGGAAACTATAGCCGACACAGAGCACAAACAGAAAAACATGTAGTATTATGTGTCAGCTCATTGAAGATTGATCTACTAATGGATTTCTTGAATGAATTCTATGCACACCCAAGGCTTCAGGTACATTTTATTATTACTTAACTATCATTGCTTATAATTCAGCATTGACCTTTATATTGTAAGTTGTGTTGTGCTTTTCATGCCATAACATAATATAATGTCAAGCAGATATTATGAACTGGTGTTTTTTGTTTTGCTAATGCTTTAATTGATCGTAGACAATGTATGATAGATGTGGTGTCAGGTACTGCTGAACTTTCCATATAACATAACATAAAAAGGCTGATTTATACACTTGAATTTATATCAAGTTGGCTCAGACATGATGGCCTATCATATGCCTGGATATGCAAAAACTTACAATCTGCAGTCATCCTGATGCTTAAAATCCCAGAATCTTTAACCACTTCATGTTGAATAGGTATCTCTAGCTTCTGTCTAGATTCTGTCTATTGCACTCCAGTCTCACCACTGGGTTAAATTGTACACACTATAGCATTTTTGGATAGAGAATTGTAGGCTATTATAATGAATATTGGATCATTGTCTATTTTGGAAATATAATCAGAAGGACAAAGTTAGACTAATTGGGTTATAAGTTATCTTCAACACAAAGGCAGCTGGGTGGACTGGCTAACACATTAACCACTTAAAACAGATTGGGGACAGATGCATTATATGACTCACCAGTATAAGACTCAAAACCCATCCCCCCACACTCACCATCGAGGGCGCAATTGCTGATTATATTGTGAGCCTACCTCAGTTTTACACCAGGTCCAACCTGGTATAGAACCGTGCTATAGCTTGTGCCTGAACTTGGCGCATGCTGTAGCTACTGTGCAGACTCAGGGTGTCCGAGCCAACACCATGGTCTGGTGCCACCCCCTCCCAGTGCAGTGAAAAAAAGTGCACTGTTTGATTTCATTGTTCAGATCCGTGCCACTAACTGGAGTTCGTAAGAATAACTAGTACTTGGGCTCCATATGCTACTATATTTAAAATAACAAACAGCCCACTGATCTGGTTTGCGTATATTGAAGCAATTCCCTACTGAATACAGGACTATTATGTGGTGATCTTGTGTCCAACTGAGATGGATGTCCAAGTGAGACGTGTCCTTCAGATACCTATGTGGTCCCAAAGAGTCATCTACTTACAGGGCTCAGCACTTAAAGATCAAGATCTATTAAGAGCAAAGTAAGTACATATTTGATTTTTTTTTTTAAATTGTACTATTTATCACATACCATTTGTAACAATTGAGATTGTTAAAGTTTAACATGGAATAGTATGTGTCCTTTATATAAAAAATGAAAATTAGCTTGAGTAGAGCTACATCATTTGAACATTTGTCATTTTGCTGTGAGTCAATAGTTCAAAACTGAATTTCAAGAAACAACATATACTGTTGCTTTTATAGTATCAACCCAATGAAATACAAATTTTTCAAGACATTCTTTGTAGGTTTCACAACACATGCGCTTTAAGAAAATATAAGAAAAGGGGTTTTCCCATCTGGACATTCACATTTAATTTAATTCATTTGCCATATGTAAACATTTCTTCAATTGGATGTTATTAAAAAAAATGTTCCTCTGTTAAGATTTTCTCATAAATGAATTTCTCATAAATGTAGCCATATTGTCCCTTAGAAACGAGATAGCTTCCTCGGATACGTCCACCTCACATTCTGGCAGGGGTGGCCAGACATGCACTACTGAGTCCTGGATTCAGCCTACATTACCACAGGACGGCTGTGGGACATGTAGTAACTCCCAGACATTTCATATACAAAAACCTTTGTTTCTTTGGGCAATCCCTCCAGCAGAGGTGGCCGTATCCAAGGAGTTAGTCTTGTTTCTAAAGGACCATATGACTACATTTATGAGAAATTATCTTTATCCAGGTAAATTATTTTTAATGACATCTAATTGAAGAAATGTTTATATATGGCAGATTAATGACACTGAATGTTAATTCCCAGATGAGAATATCCCTTTAATTTATGATGAAATGACAGGAAATAGTTATAGGTTTTGTCTTGTGAAAAACATTATTACTATTATTATAATTATTATTACTATTATTATTAAATGTTGATAATAAAATATAATTAATAAAATGTACTAACATATACTCTTGTGAATTTAAACACTATCCTGATTTTAGAACTAATTGCATGGTCTCAATATTTACACTGTCAGGTTAATTCTATCCCTGCTAATTTATAATATCTAAGTCTGTCAAGGCTGAGAATAGAGAAGGTAGAGAATAAGACTGATATAGCTAATGGCCTGAGCCACATATCAACTTTCTTTATACGTGTCACTGATACAGAGATTTGTAGGAAGCTCTCCTATTT
The DNA here is from genome assembly GCA_019512145.1 of Engystomops pustulosus. Taxonomy (NCBI): domain Eukaryota; kingdom Metazoa; phylum Chordata; class Amphibia; order Anura; family Leptodactylidae; genus Engystomops; species Engystomops pustulosus. The sequence continues at coordinate 45,708,347 of CM033649.1, forward strand.
TGGAATGCACTTACAGGGTGGTGTTGGTGCAGTGAGACAGAATCTAGAAATTGGGAGCAGCATTCAGACTAACAATATGTTTATTTATATTATTTCTTTAGCAATATATTAATTTAATATACTTTTAATGAGGTAACATCAAAAAATGGTTTCTATATATTTATAATGATGATGATGATGATGATAATAATAATAGAATTTATAAACGTTCCATAGACTCAATGTAATGACATAATGGCAAACAATATAATGTTTAAACACTTTTCTAGGAGAAATTCCACAGCATAGGAGAAAACTGTTTTAATGTATGTTATGGAAGGGATAAGTTTATTTTATGAAAATGACAATTTGAACTTAATTAAGTATATATTGGGGCAGATTTATTTACCCGGTCCATTCGCGATCCAGCGGCGTGTTCTCTGCGGTGGATTCGGGTCTTCCAGCGATTCACTAAGGCAGTTCCTCCGACATCCACCAGGTGTCGCTGCTGCGCTGAAGTTCGCCGAGGTCCGACGGAGTTCACAATCCTATTCCTGGTGCAAGTAAGCGCGTGTCCAGCGACACTTTTTTTTTAAAAATGTGGCAGTTTCTCCAAATCTGTCGGTCGCGCCACCCGATTTCTTTCGCGTGCACACCAGCACCAAAGTGCCACAATCCAATCGCGTGCGCCAAAAGCCCGGGGCAATTCAGGAAAATCAGCACAAATCGGAAATATTCGGGTAACACGTCAGGAAAACGTGAATGACCCCCATTATGTTCATTTTACCAATAGCATTGCTAAATAGCAATACAAAAGCCAAAATATTTATTATTGGTGTAAGTTATGGAAGGCATTTATTATTGTCAACTACCTGAAAATAAAAAGTCACAAAAATGTATGAAAGAAGTATGCATTGATTTCTGAATCCTGTCCCAGCATTGCGGTCATAGTAGATGCCTGTATTTTTTTCTAGGATGGATAATGCAGAGGCATGTTTTATACTCAGCAGCAGATGTGAAGTAGATAGGACAGCAGCTGTAAGTAAAATTGCTTAAATTCAAAGTGCACTTCATCTTTACATGCTTTTAATGTTTTCATCAACAATAAACCAGTGGAAAATACATTACAGGCTGCAATACTCTAGAATGTATGATGTCTAACCTTTAGGTGGCCTCTATACCCCCCTTCACACCATTTCACAGCCACTTAAAAGGAAGGTGACATATGGGAGAAACTAATTCCAATTTCTGAGGTTTGCAAGTAATTAAGATTATTTCAGCTTCTACACCAGAAAACTGGAGTACAAGCCCTGACAAATCTCCCCCTATGATCCTATAACTGGATTGTGTAAATTAAGCATGTGACATTACAATGATTGACTTATTTAAAATTGACATTTGTATTTGATTACCCAATTATAAGTTGATATAATTTCCTGTATATTTTTAAAATACCATACAAATATTAAAACTATAACTAAACCCTTAAAACATTTCGAAAATAATAATGCAGGCTGTAAAAGTAAACTTTGCAATGTAATTTTTAAGGTAAAAACTCTTCACAATCCCGTTCTGCTCTTTTCTTCTCCTACAGTGAGCGTTATTACTCAAAGTCTTCTCAAGTCTATACACAGCAGACAGAGAAGGACAGGTAGCTAAGAGTCTAAGATCCTTGTACACCTCAAGGATATTTCATTTGATAATTTAGCTCTGTAAATAGATAAGACTACGCAGTGACTGTCTAAAACCTTTTAAAGGGGACAGCTAAAGGCAGTTTCTCATAGAGCCCTATTAAATACCTGACAATCTACTTTTAGCTAAAAATTGTTTACCTCATATCATATAAACTTAAAATGTATCATTTTACCTGGTACCCAGGCAAATCTAAAGTGAGTTGAGGGGGCATGGCCTCCTCAGGCTAAATCCAGCAACTCATCCCCATGCTTTCTCAGCAAACTGTCTCCCATGCATGTATCTGATCACATGACATCTCTGCATATCTCTATGGTCTTCTAACTCCTCCCCATGCCTCCATGAAGGCATGCTGTGATTTCATGTGATCAGATTTATGAATGGTGTACAGTTTGTTTATGAAAGGTGGCTAAACAACCTGACATGATGTCACCTTGGTCCAATAACATTACTGTTGCATGCTGAGAAAGCATGGGATGAGTTCCTGAATTAAGCCCAAGGACACCACATCCTCCTCAACTAACTTTAGATATCTCTGGATATTAGGTAAAATTATAAATTGATTGATTATATGGGGATCTGAGGGAAACAATTTAATTTTGCTAATAAGGTAAATTAATATATATTTGTTATTTAGGACCATCAAACAATATTACGAGCCTGGGCCGTCAAAGACTTTGCTCCGAATTGTCCATTGTATGTTCAAATACTCAAACCAGAAAATAAATTCCATGTCAAATTTGCAGGTAAATTTACATTTTCAATCTGTTTAATATCAATGTGGGTATAACGAAGAAAATAAATAAATAATGCAGACTAATAATGTTTATGTTTACAAAGTTAATGCTTGTATTCAAAAAAATTAGCTCCCTCATCAATGCTATGTTATACAGCTTTCATTTGCAAAAGAAAATCTTAAGGATGGCTGCACATGAGCATTTTCAGCCTATACAAAAGGAACTGGTCATATCTGACCACATTACACAGTATGGTGCTGGAGCTGTGGGTAGGCTGACAGACAGGGAGTCCTTGTATCATATTTTTTGGTGGTGCACAGACTCCCACTGTGTAATAATCAGGACATGTGATCAGACCAAACATATGGGCCCATTTACCTGGGCTGAACATGTTCGTGTGCAGCTGGCCTAAGTCAGAGCCACAAATAATTGATATCACCATCCCTATCAATAACAATACCATATGATACCTGAATGTCCACAAAATAATTTTTCTTTTTGGAATGACACACTTTAAGCTGAATATGTTTTAAACCTTTTATACATAAACTAAATATTTTTCCCTTTTTTGAGTCTCAGGCTAGGTTTTAGCTCAATCAATTCTACCCACTGACGAAAGACATCAGCGGGTATAGGTCCCGAGTTTTCAGCAACTTCTTCCACTAATTGCAGGAACAGGAGATCCTAAGGAGAATGCAAAAGAAGTTTAGCAAATGGACTTCAGGTCACGCTTCCCCTCCTCAATGGAGGTCACGCTTCACCTCCTCATCTGAGGACACAGGCAGAGGAAGAGGAGGATGTGGATGCTGACCATAGACTACAAAGAAGGGAATAGAGCCAGACGTTTCGGAGTCGAGAACTCCGCCCACGGCAATAACGCAGACCAGTCATCTTGTCGGTCCGAGACAAAATGACGAAGATAGCAGCCTAGAGTATAGTTGACTCTCTCTACCTGTCCATTAAACTGCGGATTATACGCAGATGAAAAGTCCAATTTCACCTGGAGCTGATTACACAGAGATCGGCAGAAGCGGGAGACAAAACTGGACCCCATCGTCCGAAACAATGTGCAGTGGAAGTCCATGCAGCTGAAAGATGTGGGTGAAGAACAGGCTGGAAAGATGCAGAGGAGACGGCAGACCTGGCAACGAGACAAAATGGGACCGGTCGGTTACCCAGAGGATGATGGAAGGTCTGCGATAAAGTCCATCGCCAAGTGAGTCCACGGGCAGCTGGGTATCGGCAACGGCATCAGAAGACCGGCAGATTTGAAGCGTGATGACTTATAATGAGCACAGGAAATGCAGGAACCCACAAAATCCCGCACATCTTTGGCCAGATCTGGCCACCAATAATAACGGGAAATAAGGGCTATGGAGCGCTGCACCCCAGGGTGTGCAGCCACCCGTGAGCAATGTCCCCAAGTCAGAATTCTTTTCCGAAGGGCAGGTTGGACGTACCTCTTGCCTGGTGGAAACTGCCGCAGGTCCACTGGCACTGCAAGAACCAGTCGTTCCGGAGGATCAGGATCTTCTCCAACCACATCCGAAGCACGGGAGAGAGCATCGGCCTTAACATTCTTCTCCGCAGGATGGAAATGGATTAGAAAATTGAATAGGGAGAAGAAAAAGAGACCAACGTGCTAAGTAGTGCCATTCCTCCAAAGCTAGCTTTATGGCCAATGGAATAATTCTTCTCGGCAGATGTGAAGGTCTTTGAAAAGAAACCGCACGTGAGGGTACGACCTTTGGGCCCCTTCTAGGTAAGGATGGCTCCAGCACCAACAGATGAGGCATCAACCTCCAACTGAAAAGGTTTCTTCGTATCAGGTCTTGTGAGTACTGGCGCAGAGGCAAAGGCAGATTTCATCTTAGTAAAGGCCTCTTTTGCAGCCAGAGGCCATTGTCTAGGATTGGCATTCTTCTTAGTCAATGCCACATTGGGAGCCCCAAGAGAGGAGAAGTGGGGAATAAACTGTCGATAGAAATTAGCGAAGCCCAGAAATCTCTGAACGGCACGCAGTCCCACTGGGCGAGGCCACTGAAGTATGGCTGACAACTTCTAAGGAACCATCTGGAGTCTTTACCAGAAATGACATATCCCAGAAACGGAAGACTACTCCGTTAGAATTGCCATATAAATGATTGGTCTTTAAGTGCCTGAGAACCTGTCGGATATGGGTCAGGTGAGACTGTAAGTCTGGAGAGAACACCAAAATATCGTCCAAGTAGACTATGACACAGGAGTAGAGCAGGTCTCGGAAGATATCATTAACGAACTCTTGGAATACTGCTGGAGCATTGCAGAGTCCATGGCATTACCAAATACTCAAAATGTCTTCCACTCGTCGCCTTCCCGAATACCAATGAGGTTGTATGCCCCTCGCAGATCCATCTTGGTGAAAACCTTGGCACACCATAGGCGGTTAAAGAGTTCAGTGATGAGCGGCGTAACGTGTAGCAGTTTTTCACCATAACTTTATTAAGATCGCGGTAGTCTATGCAAGGACGGAGGGAACCATCCTTCTTGGATACAAAGAAGAAGCCAGCACCAGCGGTGGAAGAAGACTTCCAGATGAATCCCTTCTGCAAATTTTCCTTTATGTAGGCAGACATAGCCTCGGTCTCAGGCACCAGTAACGGGTATACTCGTCCTTGTGGAGGAGACAAACCGGGCAGGAGGTCAATGGGATAGTCATATGGGCAGTGTGGTGGCAGGACCTCCACTTGCTTTTCAGACAAAACGTCGGCATAGTCTTGGTAGCACACTGGAAGACTCTTCAGAGGCTTGTCGACCAGGGAAGTTAGCAAGACAGACGTTAGGGGAGGAACCTCTAAGCAACGAGACTGGTAGTCCGGGCCCCAACTGACTTGCATGGTTATCGGCTCAGTGCGGTATCGTACCGATCAGAGAGTACTTGCCCGCTAACTAAAGAAATTACCAGAGGCTTGTCTAGTAGGACCACTGGAATGTGATACCGGGAAACCAGTGCGGCATCCATGAAATTCCCCGCGGAGCCGGAGTCCAAGAAGGCAGAGACCTGGATCTGGGTGCCGGTGCCAATGCTGAGAAGCACTGGAATCAACAGGCGTGGAGAAGCACTGCTTACACCTAGGGACACTTCTTCAAAAAACCCTAGGTGCTGGCGTTTCCCGGACATTAAAGTTGGATAGGACAAGACCCAAGAAAATGCTCAGGACTTGCACTATAGAGACAGAGGTTTCCCTTGCGTCTTCTGATATGCTCTTGAGGTGACAATTTGGCTCTATCCACTTCCATAGACTCCTCTGCAAGTGGAACGGTCTTTGTAAGGCAGAAGCTAGGCGAGGAAGGCATCGTGGACGGACATGAGGTTTCTCAAAACGTGACTCTTCGGCACGCTCCCTGAACCCACATCAATGCGGGTGGCCAGGAAAATGAGACCACTGAGAGAAGATGGCAGATCACGAGCAGCCAGAGTGTCCTTAACCTGAGAGGATAAACCTTTTTGAAAGCTGCAGACAGGGCCGCGTCGTTCCAGGAAAGTTCCGAAGCCAAGGTACAGAACTGGACTGCATACTCTCCCACGGAGGAATTCCCCTGACGTAGATTCAATAAGGCAGACTCAGCGGAGGAGGCACCATTCTTCAAACACGGACCGGAATTCAGACAAAAAGGCCAGGCCAGGGCTTTCCCGGAGAGAAGGCTGATAATAAATGCCACCTTGGATCGTTCCGTAATGAATTGGGTCGGCATAAGTTCTATGTGCAGGGAGAACTGAGTTATAAAGCTCCTGCACATCTTGGAATCGCCATCATACTTGCTGGGCATACAACCGTATTGCAGGTTTAACGGCAAATAGACAAGCCGGATCAGTAGGAGTCGCAAGAGCAGCCTCAGGAACCTGTTGCTGTTGCTGGTTGGCTAGCAGTTGTTGCAGCATGGCTGTGACTTTCTCCAGCTGATCATGCTGTGCAGCAATTTGCCGAGATTGGTGGATCACGATGATGGCAAGATCAGGCTTGCTGGGAAGCAAAACCTAGGCAGGATTCATGGCCGGATCTTACTGTCAGGCTCGAGGGTTGTGGATCCTCTGGACCACTGCAGACGATAACACAAGCAACTACCTGGGACCAGATTCTAAGTGGTACCCGGTTTTCACCAGAGCCTGCCACAAAGCGGGTTGGACTAACTGCGGCGTGGTACCACCAGGTCGTTTCACAGGCGTGACTTGTCTGCAGTGGCGGCCAAGGTCGAGGGACAGAAACAGCAGACAATCTCATGGCCAGGTACAGGCACAGGGTCAGAGCAGGTGGCAGAGATACAAAGTCAGAGTCCAATCCGGGGTCAGCAACAGGAGGTCTAAGCAGATGGGTACAGGAACACTGCACACAGGACAGCAGCACGGATGAGCATTAATACACAGGAACAGCAGCACAGAGGAACACTGGTACACAGGAACATGGAGGAACGCAGGAGACACAGGAACGCAGAATACACAGGAAAGCAGGAGACACAGGAATGCAGGAGACACTGGAATGCAGGTAAATCACAGTAGAGTCTTTCTCTCAGGCTGTAAGGCACAAAGATCTGGCAAGGTAGTAAGGAAGGTGCTGGACTTTTAAAGGGGAAGTTATCAGGCAGCGCACCAATCAGCGGTGTGCTGGCCCTTTATATTTCCTATAGGGCGCACGCCCTAGGAGATGGGGATGACAGGCACGGAGCTCTGCTGGGGATCCAGAATAGGGGAAGTTAAGCTGCGCCGGCGCCACGCCCGCAAGCCCCGGGAAGCACGGGTGAGCCTGTGACCCGCGATATGGGTCGTGGGATCACCCGTGACAACAACTAGATTTATTTAGTCTGGAAAAGAGACAACCAAGAGGGGACATGATTCATTTAAATAAAAATATGAATGTTCCATAGAGAAAATGTGGTGGAAAGTTGTTCCAGATTAAATCACCTCAAAAGACAATGGGGGCACAAGGATTAATTACCGGAGCTTTTTTACTATGAGAAATGTCAATCTCTGGAACAGCCTGCCTCAGGTGCTGCTCACAGTAGGGACAGCAGAGAACTTCAAGAAGGGTTTAGATGCATTTCAATACCTAAATAACATTGACATTTATGTTATATAGAATTGTTTCCCCTAATTCCCATGCTCCTCGAATCCCTTCCTTAGTTGAACTTGATGGACATGTATCTTTTTTCAACCATATAAACTATGAATTTAAGACATGTTTAAGTGACTAATGAGAGGGTTCTCTCTATTTAACATCAGAACAGGATGGAATGGAGTTGTTAGGTAATGTATAGAGTGTAAGAGAGGAGTACAGTAGTAAAGGAAGGATGGAAGAGCTAATGTACAAAGTGGACACTGAGGGGATTGATTAGTGGTAAGCAAGCAGGAAAAAAAACAGCTTATATTATAACAATTGCATAAAAGTCAATAGAAATACTTCATACTGATAGTAGGGATTTGTTTGTTTTCCTTTGCCAGCTTACCCGCTGCCTTTTCTAATTGCCATAATATTGCATAACACATGTGCATATTGCATAGGTAAATAGTACAGGCAGCGTATGGCTAATGTATCCTTACGAAGACAAATTGCACCTTGTAATACATGGGTTAAATCGAGACAACCTCGGGTCTTTGTATGACCAAGGCGGTCATGGTAAAAGAGCGCTTGGTGAATATGCAGCAAACACGCATCTTGTACGAAGAGGGCTCAGCCCACGATCCCTCTCCATACACCTGTAGCCTATGTTTGACATACAAATTTGATGGATGTATACAGAATTACATGACGCCACTGCCCTGCAAATTGAATGGTTCCAGCAGAGCTACCTGGTATTGAACCACTGAGATCTTGCAATCCTACTGACAGAGTCTTTGTTCACTTGATAAAGGGGTACTTCAACCCCGAAACGCGTTGTGTTTCTAGACCTTTAATAAATTTATTTGTAAATTCCACTCTGAGTGCACCACTTGACTGGATTACAAATACAATACCATTTGACTTAGTAATAAGTCACACGTCGATAAGGGTTTAAATAGCAATCGCGTTCCCAGCTGTTAGCGCAGGCTTTTACATACAGCAAGGAAACCGCAGTGATCTTAAAGGCTCTGTTTCTAAGGCTGTGCAATCACAAACATAATCAAGGTATGCTAACTACCTGCATACACAATTAAGCATGAGAATATCCTCTTTAACTAGGAACTGTAACTTTACACCTGGCTATACATGGCATAGTCGATTAGTAGTTAATAGTTCTATGCCACACACCATGTATGAACATATTATATTATATATGTATCTAGTCATAAAAATTCTTAATACCTATGTAACATTAGCTCAAAGTTTGTAATTTCCATACTCCTGCTGCCCAAGATGGTCATTGTTGCATGAAGAGATTAGAAATTCTACTATTTGATAATTTGTGTGTATGGCCCGATTAATATTAATGAATCATAGCATGCAATAATAATTTAAGCCAAATGTGGCAAGTCAAGACCGGGATTTAATGGATGAGGAAACAGTTTAAAATTAGAGTCTTCATAAATGCGAGAAATATTCTATATGCAAATGAGGTTATTACTCCCTAAAGATCAGTTTATGAACAATTTTCATTAAAATATTAAACTAATTGTGATGTCTTAAGTGCGTGTTGATAATGATTTAATATGTTATGTTTCGTTGCACATAGTATATGCTGTCATTTAACTAAATTCCAAGTTCATAATTTTATTAAGAAAATAATATGAATATGTTTTGCACCAGTGCAAGGGAAGCTATGCATATCTAAGCTCTGATGCCTTTTTTATATTACATGGTCTTCACTTTAAAAGTTTAAAACAAATATATCATTCAGAGTAATCCATTAAAATTCTAATCACATCCCATCACATCAGGAATAATTATTTAAAAAAAAAAATGAAATTTGAACTTATGATATTTATAAAACTTTTGAGACATTCTCTCTACGCCAATGTCTTTAGAGTTGCCCTTGATGCACATCCATCTATAATGATATATGCATCAAATAGCAAAGTTACCATATTTTTTGGACTATAAAACACTTTTAGCATGAAATCATCTTGCTAAAATTTGAGGCGTCTAATGGTGAGGATGATCCAGCAAAATGTTAAAAGCAGTCACAAGAGTCCCTTTTAATGTAATGTCCACTTACGAGCTCCCCTTTAAAGAAATGTGCACAGCAGATGCCACCTTTAAAGAAATGTCCACATCAGATGCCCCCTTTAATGAAATGTCCGCAGCAGATGTTTCTCTTTAAAGAAATGAAAACCTCAGACGCCACATTAAAACAAATATCTACATTTTAATGAAATGTGTCCACAACAGATATTCCCTTTAAAGAAATTTTACAGAAGATGCCCCCTTTAATGTAATATCCATATCAGATGCCCCCTTTAATGCCTACCTTCAATGAAATGTCCACTGCAGAGAACCCCATTTACAGGTCTACAGCAGGTCCCCTCTTTACAGAATGTCCACAGCAGAGATACCCCCTGTTAATGAAATGTCCACAGCAGAGATACCCCCCATTAATGAAATGTCCACAGCAGAGATACTCCCCATTAATTAAATGTCCATAGCAGAAATCGCCCCCTATTAGTGAAATGTTCACAGCAGAGATCACCCTCCCCCCCCCCCCCATTAATGAAATGTACACAGCAGGGCCCTCTTGAGAAAAAGAAAACCTTTATGCTCACCTTCGGGTTCTTCTCCACCCTGGCACGGTTTTCTTCTCTTCTGCCCTGCACGGCACATTCACTGTGACGTCACATGGCTGCAACAGTGTGTTGTGGCGCGTCACAGTGTATGTTTTCGGGCCAGAAAGAGATATAACGGGGTGATGTATAACCCCTAAATCCCCTATAGAAATAAAATGGTCCCTAAAATAATTGATTATAACATTTTCATAAAACTTTTAAAAACTGCTGTTCCATTTGTAATATTTACAGCATTGTAATAAAACAAAAGGACACTAAAATTATGCACACAAACATAAACACAAGCTTAGATATGGTAAATGTTAGTTAGTAACTAATTTGGGTAGTAATGCTATCAGTTTGAAAAACAGAACATGTTGAATTTTGAAAAGACATAAGTTTTTCAAAATTTTTAGCAAATTCACTTTTTTTCATAAATAAATGCTAAATATATCAAGGAAAATTTCCCACTAGCTTATTGTACAACAGGTCATGAAAATCTCAAAGCCACCTGGGTAAGTTAACCCCTTAATGCTCTGCGCCGTAGCTCTACGGCGCAGAGGTACAGGAGATGTATGAAGAGGGATCACGGGCTGAGTCCTCTTCATACAAAGGTGGGGGTTGTTGCATAATTACCGCCTCCATCTTTATTACGATCACCACGCCCTGAACGTCATCAGGGGGCGGATATTGGTTGCCATGGTAGCCTCGGGTCTTCGTTTGACCCGAGGCTACCTGGCTTCTGCAGATTCGTTACAATGAGCCAGTGGCTCATTGTAATGAATGAGCTGCAAAAATGCCATATATTGCAATACAGAAGTATTGCAGTATATGGTAGGAATGATCTGACCATCTAGGGTCCCCCCATTAATGAAATGTACACAGCAGGGCCCTCTTGAGAAAAAGAAAACCTCTATGCTCACCTTCGGGTTCTTCTCCCCCCTGGCTCGGTTTTCTTCTCTTCTGCCCTGCACGGCACATTCACTGTGACGTCACATGGCTGCAACAGTGTGTTGTGGCGCGTCACAGTGTGTGTTTTCTGGCCAGAAAGAGATATAACGGGGTGATATATAACCCCTAAATCCCCTATAGAAATAAAATGGTCCCTAAAATAATTTTCATAAAAATTTTAAAAACTGCTGTTCCATTTGTAATATTTACAGCATTGTAATAAAACAAAAGGACACTTATAAAATTATGCAAACACAAAGGTTAGATATGGTAAATGTTAGTTAGTAACCAATTTGGGTAGTAATGCTATCAGTTTGAAAAACAGAACATTTAGAATTTTTAAAAGACATAAGTTTTTCAAAATTTTTAGCAAATTCACCTTTTTTCATAAATAAATGCTAAATATATCAACGAAAATTTCCCACTAGCTTATTGTACAACAGGTTCATGAAAATCTCAAAGCCACCTGGGTAAGTTAACCCCTTAACGCTCTGCGCCGTAGCTCTACGGCGCAGAGGTACAGGGTATGTATGAAGAGGGCTCACGGGCTGAGTCCTCTTCATACAAAGGTGGGGGTTGTTGCATATTGTGGCAAACCCCCACCGCTAATAACCGCGGTCGGTGCTTGCACCGATCGCGGTTAGTAACCCTTTCATTGCCACCGGCAAAGGCGCCGCCATCTTTATTACGATCGCCGCGCCCTCGAACGTCATCGGGGGGTGAAGATCATTTGCCATGATAGCCTCGGGTCGTCGTTTGACCCGAGGCTTTCTGGCTTCTGCAGATTCGTTACAATGAGCCAGTGGCTCATTGTAATGAATGAGCTGCAAAAATGCCATATATTGCAATACAGAAGTATTGCAGCATATGGTAGGAACGATCTGACCATCTAGGCTTAATGTATCCTAGATGGTCTAAGAATTAGTGAAAAAAATAATAAAAAAAAGAGTTTAAAAAATTTTTAAAAATTTATAAAATATAAAAAATTCAAATCACCCCCTTTTCTCTAGAACTGATATAAAACATAGTAAACAGTAAAAATCACAGACACATTAGGTATCGCCGCGTCCCAAAATGCCCGATCTATCAAAATATAAAAACGGTTATGGCCGGCCGTGACCTCCGAGACGGGAAATGCGACTTTTACACCTTTTTATATCACATAAAAAATGGAATAAAAAATGATCAAAATGTTGCACAGACCTGAAAATGGTAGCAATGAAAACATTGGCTCATTTCGCAAAAAATGACACCTGACACAGCTCTGTGCGCCAAAGTATGAAAAAGTTATTAGCTTCAGAAGATGACAAAATTTTTTTTTCTTTTTTGTACACATTCGTTTAATTTTTGAAATGTTTAAAACACAATAAAACCTATATAAATTTGGTATCACCGCGATCGCAGCGAACCAAAGAATAAAGTAAGAGTGTTATTTGGAGCGAAGAGTGAAAGTCGTAAAAACTGAGCCCACAAGAACGTGACACGTGCGTTTTTTTTTTTTCAATTTTTCCACATTTGGAATTTTTTTTAAGCTTCGCAGTACACGGCATGTTAAAATAAATAATATTACAGGAAAGTAACATTTGTTACGCACAAAATAAGCCCTCACACAGGTCTGTACACGTAAAAATGAAAAGTTATGGATCTTTGAAGGTGGAGAGCGAGAAATGGGCGAAAAAAACCCTGCGTCCTTGAGGGGTTAAAGCCTTATAAAGCTATTACCAGATAAAGTGACAAATGCAAGTTTGAAAAAATAGGCTCAAATGAGCTTAGTCACTAAGCGTTTAATTGGTGAAAATTTTGGCCAAAATGTATATATGTATATTTTAACTGGTGGAATAAACAAGGCATGCTAAGAGGGTTGACAATCTTTAGTGATTGCAAGATTACTAACATGTACCTAAATTAGAATCCATCTGAAGGATAAATAATATAGAGATGTTGTGTTATTGCATTTTTATTATTATGAAACATTTTTCTGTTTTCTCATTTAGTATGACTCATTTAAATATAATCTGCTCACTACTTTTCTGAAAACTTATAATATTCTGTTAGTAATGTAAAATATAAAAGGATTTTTATTTCAACTGAGTCATAAACTAGCTAATCAGATGAGGAATATATCGTTTATAGCACTTAATTTTAGATTTTACTGCATATCTTAGAAGAGCCAGTGTTTTTAAGTGGAATCATATTGTATGAACACTAATAAATATATTATCATAGATGCATTTAACATTGAGATTATAGAAATTAAAGTACTTAGACCCAAGATTATGGAATTTAGCTTCCTCAGAGCATATGTTCTACTTTAACACACCCTTTTCCTGTAAAGTCACATCCCCTTTCCAGGGGCCACATCCCTTTAAGCTTTCTATTTGTACAAAGCCTTAGCAACTAAGGCCAATAATACATTTGGTATAACACATTAAAACAGTTTTTAGGCAAAAATGGATGCAGATTAACAATTGTTCCTTTTGTTTCTAATACAAAATCTAGGTAGTAAATGTTATTCACTGTCTAGGGCCAATTGTGTTCCTGTAACATCTTCTGTTTCATTCATACCTTGAATATAATCCTGTATATTTAATATTTCTTAACAATTGTTTTCTTTTTTGTTTTTTTCTTGCCAGATCATGTTGTGTGTGAAGAAGAATTTAAATATGCAATGCTTGCTCTGAACTGCATATGTCCAGCAACCTCTACTTTAATCACTTTGCTGGTTCATACCTCAAGAGGACAGTGAGTATTTCCTTTGAATGCATGAACAATTCCACACAGAATCTGGGCAAAATGGTGAAAAAAAGCCTGTTGATCTGACGAGGAGGTGCGGACTGCACCCTTCTGAGTTCACCTACCTACATAGATTACATATATACAACCCACATTGGAGTCTCACCTAACATTGTTAATCTACTACCCACAACTACAATTCGCCCCAATAACATTTATCTGGTATATATGATACCCAGTCTGGGGAATCCGGTAAACCAGTACTGGGATAATTCTACACGTGGCATTAATGCAACCCTGTGTTTTTAAATCACAATTTTGGTCATCATTTATTATTTAATACAAATAAAGGTTAAGTTTTACTCCTTGGTTATGGTGCCTTAGGGCTGGTCAGCCCCCTCTTGTTAAAATTTAGCAGAAAAACACTCACAAAATATATTGTTTTCACCTCCTTGCTTGACAGTGGGAATGGTGTTCTTAACATTTCTCTTCATCCAAATACAGCAAGTTGAGTTATTGCCAAATAGCTTAATTTATTTCTCATCTGACCACAACACCTTCTCCCAATCACTCACAAAATCATCCAAGTTTTCAGTGGTAAACTTCAGATGGTCCTGCACGTATACCTTCTTGAGCAGGGGGACCTTGTGGGCACTGCAGGATTTTAAACCATTACAGCGTAATGTGTTACCAATGGTTTTCTTGTTGACTGTGGTCCCAACTGACTTGAGGTCACTAACAAGTTCCTCACGGGTAGTTTTAGGCTGATCTCTGACCTCTCTTATCATCAAAGATGAGGGGTACCCCTGATTCATGTTGATTGACAGTCATATTGTATTTCTGCCATTTTCTTACTATTATAACAGCTGCGTCCTTCTCATCCAGCATCTTACTTATGGTGATTTAGCACATTCCAGCCTTGAACCTTCTATGATCTTGTCACTGAAATCCTTAGAAAGCTCTTTGGTCTTGCTCATGTTGTAGAGATTAGAGTCTAATCAATTAATCGGTGGACAAGAGTCTTTTTTGAACAGGTGATTATTTAAGACACTGTCTGTAATACAGGTAACAAGTAGATTAGGAACATCTAATGAGTCTGTAGGAGCCAATACTCTTAATGATCGGTATTGGATCAAAAACTTATTTCAATCAGTAAAATGCATAAACATTTCTATAATTTGTACAATGTGATTTTCTGTGATTTTTTTCTTTCTTTCTTTTTTTATATCTCTTAGTGTTAAAATTAACCTACCCTTAAAATTAAAGACTGTTAATTTTTTTTGTCAGTCTAATTATTTGATCAGCCAGGGATCAAATAATTATCTCCTTGACTGTAGATAAATTGGTCCCTTAAAATTGAATTCTATAAAATGGCAGACTAATCGAGGGAAACCATTACCATAAATTGTTGAAAAATGAAAATATACAATCTTTCATAGTGATCATAGGGACACAACAACTACAGTATATATGTGTGTTAATGTATAATACTGTGCAGCCTAGACAACTTATAGTGTGAGGGTCATATCTATAGACCTTCAGAGTAGATTGCAGGCATGAGTGGAGGAGCAGTTGCTTTCATTATGTGACACTCTTTGTGTGAATCGGGCCATCTACCATTATTATTATTGTAGGTTTATTTTTAGAAGGACTCTTTCATCCTTATACAATAGTATATCACACTGAATTTAACTCCATGGCTTCTGTATCTGTTATTATATTGGAGAATGAAGAATCTCAATTTCTATTTCCTAGGGAAAAAAATCATAAAAACGTCTTTGGTCAAAGGCTTTGGAGAAAAATCTATTTCATCTGACTCCCTGCTGGTCCAGGGATTAGGAAGGTGGAATTGTGTTTTATGAAAGCTGTGATAAAAAAGTCACACTATATTTCCGTTTTTGATGTTTTCTTAACACGTTGCCTCCAGTAAAAAAAAGAAAGAAAAGCTCCTTGAATAATTTACATTTGTAAACGATTAAGTTATTATGGAGATGAAAATGTTTAAAGTAGAACCATGATTTTGAGAGCTGTTCAAGAATACTTCATAATTGAAGCTAAATTTATTTTAAGAATTTATTGTTTGGGCTTTACCGAGCTGTTGTAATGCATATTGTACAACTTTTAGTTAAAATACTGTATGCATATGTAGGGTCATATGCAGCACCTACACTCAGACAACCAGCAAATGTACTACTTATAAGCACACAAACAAGATGATAGACTCACCATGGGCATTATTTACTGTAGACTTTGGCCATGACTAGGGGCTGTGTTGACACTGGGCTCTGGACTGGTCAACTACAGTCTGCAAGACAAAGATACAGCTAGAGACACATGGCAGATGCCAGAACAACTGATAAATAAGTTATAGATTTTTGGTGGGGAGTAAAAAAGGGAAACGCAAAAATGCAAAAATGAAGCCTCAGCATTAAGGGGTTAATTTAATTTCCCAAGCTGCTGTTATTAACATTATTTCACTGATTTGTAAAAGTAGACACATTGCCTTTCTTGAGCACCAATGTAGACATTTTGCTTTGTTAACCCTTGCTGCTGTATACATGTATTTTGGTGTAAATATCCACATTACTTTTTAACAGGGTTAACTTAGGATCATTTTCATGCATTTCATTATTCTTGTAATAGCATAGCTTGTGCGAGCATGGATTGGACCATCACATAGTCACATGGATTTCGTATGGGCTTTATTATAGTCACATTTATTCAGTGCCGGTTTAGATAAAGCGAGACCCTGGGCAAAACTAAAAGTGAGGCCGTCACATTCAGTAAGAATCCTCCCTTTACAATAATGCCATCTAAGGATAATTTGATAGGAGATAGATGATAAGTAGATAGAGTCATCTGAAAGCAAGAGAGATAGATAAATAGACAGATACAGAGAGATAGATAAATAGACAGATACAGAGAGACAGATAGATAGATAGATAGTAGATAGATAGATAGATAATAGATACATAGATAGATAAGATAGATAGATAGATAGATAGATAGATAGTATAGATAGATAGATAGAAATTGGAAAAAGCGAGCAGCACTCCAAAGGTAGAATTCAAAAGTTGGTGATCTTTATTGAGGCAACGTTTTGGTGTTGGACACTTTTTCAAGCCTTTTTCAAGCTTGAAAAGGTGTCCAACATCGAAACGTTGCCACTTGCCTCAATAAGATCACCAACTTTTGAATTCTACCTTTGGAGTGCTGCTCGCTTTTTCCAATTTGTATCTGCGTAAGGACCAAGCCAGGACCTCTGCAGGCTTTGCACCCCCCCCCCTTAGGGGTTCCATAAAGCCGTGCGGACTTGAACTCTACTTTTTGTAGATAGACAGATAGATAGATACAAAGATACTTTCTTTAACAATTCTTCACAGTTTTCTAGAAGTATAAAATCAGTGGTGCTCAGACCACTCGGCTGTGCGATTTATGATTCTTGCTGGAATGTATAGAGCTATGTGCATCCTCAGCACATAGATCTCTACTATAGGTTGTATAAAATATGGTGTGATAAAAAGATGAAGAACGCAGACAAATCCCAAGATCATTCAGGTGAAACAAGCATTGGAATATCATTATCATTTCATTGCGCTATTATCTTATAACATCATTTTTTAGGCAGTAAATGTTAAGAATATTACATAATGGAGTAATATTCTTTCTATAACAATAATGGATACCACTATTAGAAGACCATTAGAAGCGTCATGGACCTCGCTAAAAGTTACCAAAATGAATTGTACATTCTCGTATGTGCCAAAAAGTGCTTACCTTTGTGTGGTGATAAGATCTAAATTATGAGAGAGAGACCAGAGGCCAGGACGATCAACATCCGAGCAGTGCTCACCCAGACCCCCTCATAAAAATAATGGAGGCGGAAGAAGATCCACTCTACATCCTGTCACCAGTTCAACTATAGGTTGTGGACTACTCACTAAAGGTCACATGTATAAGTTCATATCTACATTTATACATCAAATGAAAATCAGGCATAATCCATATTTCAGCTTCACCAATGTGCCCATATATGTACAAGTAGGCTTCTATGGTAACCATGTCAATGGCGAAGAGGCGGCTTCACTACAACAGGAAGCAATTACATAACCCCTAAACTATTACCACTAAAATAATCATACCTAATATGTATCTGTGTGGGACATTATGAGGAAAAAGCTGCATTTAAAACCAAGTTTATAGGGTGAGCACAGGGCAAAATATCAGCCAAGTAAGATTCTGAGGCAACAACCCTGCTGTTGTATAGGGTAGGTAGTGGTTTCGAATAGTGCCCTCTCCATGTTAGAAGCTGCCTAGAGAGACTGATCACCTCGCTAGAAGTTCTCCAAAAGTGTGGAACTGTAATTGCAGCTGGAACCACTGCCTGGGAGGGCAAGAATTAACATATCTATTGTATGTAACCAATGGTATATTGTGTTCTTATTGTAAGCAAGCTGGAAGCTGATTGGAGAGTGCTGCCACCTCACTATGGGAGTATAAAAACCAGGTGTGGGCGGCAGCACATGGTCTGACGTTTAAGTGAGCATTCTATAAGTAAGTCCAGTGTATAGCTCCTACAGAGTGCCCCATCCTTCATCACCCAGGGACTCATTACATCAGCCTCTCCCTCCATTTTTCTTGCACACACCACATACTGATGACCTGCCAAGCTGAAGGCCAGGCTAGGTAGGCCCCAGTGGGGGATGTTGCACAAGGTTGGTTCACACCTCCTAGTGATAAAAGTCAATTATTGTATGCCAGGCCTTTTGGTGTTATCACAAGCAGGAGGGGGGGGGGGGGGGGGGGGGCTGGTCAGTGTATCTTGAAATCTATTTAGATGAAAGACACCAACTAAAAATTGTCATTCTTTGGGGGTCCCAGGTGGACATTTTGATCAGGTCTTTCTGCGTCCCCAGGCGTCAGACTTAAAGCGTCATGTAATGTATTAAGTTCTGTTTTCTTTATCCCTTTTTATTTTACCAAACTGTTATCTTTTGCATTGTATGATTATGTCTGTTTAATGTGTGACCCTTTTTCTATAATAACCCTTTTTAATTGTAAGCACTGTCCTTTTGATATTAAACATCCATTTAATAAGAACCTTCTTGTGTTCTAACAATTCCATAACTCTGAGGAGATGTTACCTATATTGATTTCCTAATTTGTGACTGTAATATTATATTGGTGCATAATATATCTTAGGTGTCTTGTCAGCCTATATATGACGAGTGGTGGTTCTTGGAGGGCGGGGAGCTGTCAAAGGACGGTCCAGTGAGACCTGGCGGGTCCTAAGTCAGATCCAGTCAGCGAGCAGCCAGGTTCCTGTTTTTAACTGAAAACAGTTCAGAGTTAAGGTGAATTATTAGTTTATAAAACTTGTCATCTATAGTCTTTTGTTGCCATCTAGTGGAGATCTACCAATTCTACACTCACAACATTGCTTTCCCTGATTACTCAAACCTATACAAGGAACTCTTCAACAAACTATTGCTGCCACCTGCAGCTAGAGCCAGGTGAAATGTTGTAATGGGGCAGAAATTAAGGAGGGGTCTGCTCCACTCATCATGGGTCATAAAAATGTACCATAATATTACTTGTTGATTTAGCATGTAAAATGCAAATAGTAATAGTTTTTTACAATGCTGGTTTGTAGATTGAATATAAATCATCATAGTCTATAGGATGATATAGAATGGAGATATGGACAATACAGCTGATGCCAAACACTGGCTATGTATGGAAGCCAACTTATACTTTTCTTAGGGCAGATATCAGCGAAAATAAGAAATGAGAGTTCTAAAGGACCATAGGTGACTGGTATCAGCTTTCTTCCCTCTCTCCATTTTGCCAAGATTACATATGTATGGTGTAGAAAAAATGCATACTATCATTAAATGCTGAACATGCCTTAGGGCAGCTAGTATCTCAAATAATATCACAAAGCTTACAGATAGAATTTAATCTACTACTAGTTTACAATCAAAAATGTTTTTCTCTTTTATATAAATATGAAGCCATAACAAACATATTTCTGTACATGACCAATCTTCACTTGTGAAACAAAAAACCGGAGGGTGTAGCACAGCCCAAGTATGTGCGAGCCAAATGCACAAAAGACAATATCAAACCAGAACACAAGAAAAAGAGTGCATAAAAGAGGCTCATGGAGTAATGCAAAACCAAATATCAAATTTTATTAATACATGACAGACAATCCACAACACTGTTAAAAACATTTAAAACACATGATGTACAGACTTGTATTTATAAGCAGCAGTCCATAATCATGGATAGTGTCCACATAGACTGCATTGGGCACATTTATTCAAAGGTTCTTCCTGATTTTACCAACTTCTCTCTACAGCAGATTCAAAAGATAAAAAGAAGAGAAATGTACAAAATATAATATAGAATTAATAGGTTAATGGCTAGAGATGAGGGAGCACTAAAATGCTCGGGTGCTCATTATTCGAGACAAACTTTTCCAGATGCTCGAGTGCTCGCCTCAAATAACGAGCCCCATTGAAGTCAATGGGAGACCCGAGCATTTTTTTGCTAAAACAGAACAGTAAAAGAACAGTGTTTAATTAAATATTCCAGATGTTTCCTGATGTTTTGCTTGTTAGAACACATTGAAATAACACTATTCTTCACTTTCCAGGTGTGCGCGCATGTTTCCCGGTAAGTTAGGGGATGTTCGGAACATCTGGAATGTGAAGAATATTGTTCTTTCAATGTGTTCTGCACTTAAATGGTCCTGTATTCACTGTTTTTAATGTTTTAATTCTATTCTTCACTTTGCAGCTGTGCACGCGTATCTCCGAACCTATCGAACCTATTTACACAAAACTATATTATAGTAACTTTTATGTTTAGTGGGACAAACCTTTTCATATCCAGCAAATGTTGATATATACATCATTTAAATATTGAGGGCAGTTTTCAGTATTTTCAAAATCAATAATTCTTGTGACACAGAATTACTTTGCCTATTACTTCTATTACCTATGTCCATCAGTCTTTGCTATCCTCTGCATTTTAGCCTGTCCCTGCAGTCTGTCTTCTGTTAATGTGCTGCTTTTGTCTGTGAATTAAGAAACCAAACAGATTACACTGCTGGAGGTAGGGCTGCTGCTCTCTGCTCATTATTCTATAAGATGGGGGTCATGAGATGTTTTATGTGTATAGCTAGCAAAAGAGCCTTGTGTCTGCAGATGTGTGGATTAAGAGGTCTTCTGCAAAGAATATTGATGTACAGGGGTTCCCCATATCAGTCCCTCCTTCCCAGTCTGTAGAACCCCCCCCCCCCCCCAAGTCCAGCTCTCTAGACACTATCTACACAGCACAGACCACAGACTACTTATTACATACTAAAAGCTCCTCCATGTCAAAAGAAAAACTTCCAGAATGCTTACTATGTAGTCGTGTATACGCATACATGTGGATTTACTTCACTGGTAGTAAGCTCTTGTGAGCAGAGCCATCATTCCTATTGATTTGAGTGCCTTTGAATGTGGCATGGTTGTTGGTGCCAGATGGGCTGGTCTGAGTATTTCAGAAACTGCTGATCTACTGGGATTTTCACGCACAACCGTCTCTAGGGTTTACAGAGAATGGTCCGGAAAAGAAAAAACATCCAGTGAGCTGCAGTTCTGTGGGCGGAAATGCCTTGTTGATGCCAGAGGTCAGAGGAGAATGGGCAGACTGGTTCAAGCTGATTGAAAGCCAACAGTGACTCAAATCGCCACCCGTTACAACCAAGATAGGCAGAAGAGCATCTCTGAATGCACAGTACGTCGAACTTTGAGGCAGATGGCTAACAGCAGCAGAAGATCACACCGGGTGCCACTCCTTTCATCACTAGAACAGAAACTGAGGCTACAATTGTGCACAAGCTCACGAAATTGGCAGTAAAAGATTGAAAAACGTTGCCTGGTCTTATGAGTCTCGATTTCTGGTGGCGACATTCGGATGGTAGGGTCAGAATTTGGCGTCAACAACATGAAAGCATGGATCCATCCTGCCTTGTATCAACGGTTCAGGCTGGTGGTGGTGGTGTCATGGTGTGGGGAATATTTTCTTGGCACTCTTTGGCCCCTTGGTACCAATGAGCATCGTTGCAATGCCACAGCCTACCTAAGTATTGTTGCTGACCATGTCCATCCCTTTATGACCACAATGTACCCAACATCTGATGGCTACTTTCAGCAGGATAATGCGCCATGTCATAAGCTGGAATCATCTCAGACTGGTTTTTGAACATGACAATGAGTTCACATGTACTCAATGGCCTCCACAGTCACCAGATCTCAATCCAATAGAGCATCTTTGGGATGTGGTGGAACGGGAGATTCGCATCATGGATGTGCAGCCGACAAATCTGCGGCAACTGTGTGATGCCATCATGTCAATATGGACCAAAATCTCTGAGGAATGCTTCCAGCACCTTGTTGAATCTATGCCATGAAGAATTGAGGCAGTTCTGAAGGCAAAGCGGGTCCAACCTGTTACTAGCATGGTGTACCTAATAAAGTGGCCGGTGAGTGTATGTCCATTTCTTAGCATTGTTATAGGTATTTGTGCGGTTAATGTTCATTATGTTACATTGAAGCATTGTGACTGTGCAGCACATTTCAGAAATAGTCTTCCAATACTACAAGGAAACAGTTGGTGGTGCTGTACTACTGCAGATCAGAGGCGAATACTCAGTACACAGAAGTTTTTCAATTTTCTCAGTACATATCAGGAAATGATCATGTATATATAATTGTAAGATGCTTTAAAACTATGTATTGTGCTGTTCTGTCTTCTAGAAAATTGGAATGCAAAATGTTTTTGAATGACTTGAGCACTAATCGTGCCTGCTTTATTTTTTAAACTGCATACTAATCATGAATCCTTATTCGTCCTCCATCTGAATGGTGATACATGACTTTCATTACAGATAAGTAAACAGTAGCATTGGCTCTGTTGGAAATAGAAAGTGCTGACAATGATGTGAATCAAAGCATCTCAGCGGTAACTTTATGTGATCAAGAACAATAATTAAAGCCTGCTTCAGGAGATCTAAGAAAAAGCTTTTTGGCTACATTTGTTTGTTGGAAACCCGTGTCTTGTCTTCATTTCCAATAATAATAGTGTGCAGCAGGCACCTCTCTCTCTGTATATATATATATACATACTAGCTGTAGTTCCCAGCGATGCCCGGGATAGTGAATGACTGCTTTTAGCTGTGACAAAATAGAATGGATTAACAAAAAATATTTTAAATGTATCTATAGACTATCTCAGACTGTCTCAGACTGTCTCTGTCACTGACAGTCTCTGTCACTGACACTGTCTCTGATACTCTCTTTCAGTGACCGTCTCTGGCACTCTCATTTCAGTGACTGTCTGTCTTGGGCACTTTCATTCCAGTGACTGCCTGTCTCGGACACTCTCATTCCAGTGACTGTTGGTCTCGGGCACTCTCATTCCAGTGTCTGTCTGTCTTGGGCACTCTCATTCCAGTGACTGTCTGTCTCAGGCACTCTCATTCCAGTGACTCTCTGTGTCTCTGGCACTGTCATTTCAGTGACTGTCTGTCTTGGGCAATCTCATTCCAGTGATGGTCTGACTCGAGTTCTCTCATTCCAGTGACTTTCTCAGACACTCTTATTCCAGTGACTGTCTGTCTTGGGCACTCTCATTCCAGTGACTGCCTGTCTCGAGCACTCTCATTCCAGTGACTGTCAGTCTTGGGCACTCTCATTCCAGTGTCTGTCAGTATTTCATTTTTGCACAGCTGTTTATAAACTTACAGCTGATCTCTGATTGGTTTCCATAGGCAACTGAGACAGTTTTACCTCAGACATTTTGATAAATCTCCCCGTATCACACTCATTGCCTATAGTAACCAATCATAGCTCAGAGCTCATATAAATGACCTGTGGCAGAGCAGCAACTAATCACAGCTCAGCTTCCAACTGCCACAGCAGCAACAGCAGCAGGCAAAGGCTTCTGTATATGATGGTTAATAAGTGGATTTTGGAAAGTACAGGGTTAAAATTCTGGGTCAAAACTTTCTATGTCACAAAGAGCAGCTGTTCAAAATTTGGTGACTGGTACAGATTCCTTTAGGGCACACACATACACACACACATACACACAGCTTTATATATATTTGATTCAGGCTAGGGAACCAGTAAACCACATGACTGGCTAAACCTATTAAGTGAATATAATGCTGCATTGGTTTATCCGTGGGCAACCAAGAAGGAACATTGCACTACTGGCATGTGGCCTAAACTGGGCTTATAGAAGACCGGTCACCAGAATTGTACCCCTCACACCAGTAAAACCTGCTGTCAAACAGTTTAAAGTCCTCCCAATATCACCTAAAATTTTCTGAAACTGTTGCATTGCACCTTAATTACAGATGTTTTTCTGATATGCTAATGAGTATGTATCATATTATGAATATAAGTGGCATGTTTTCTCCAGGCTGCCAGTGCACAATGCCTCTTCCTTTTGAATGCTGCTCCTCTCACTGCATGGTGAACTTAGCAGTAAGCACTGTGTGGGAAACTGCCAATCTTGTCACTATTTCAAGCACCCCGCAATGGGTGTGTCCACAAGGCAGTGGGCGGGGCCACACATTAGTGGATAGAGCCAAACTATACAAAGGCTCGTGGGAGGAGTCAGATTTAAGTAGCGACATCTGCACAGCACTTTTCAACAATGGCACGGTTCTTGATGACAAGTTCTCTTTAAGAACCCATTTAAGTACCCCATTACACTGGACACGCTCTTTGGGAGAAAACCTGGAGGGGAAGCCAATGAATGTATTGGACAAGCAGCAGGATCACAAGCTGCTTAGATTTAGGACAATCCTGGGTGATTGCTCACTGAAAGTGTGTCACCAGAAGTTTGTCAGATGTACATGAGCACCCGATGTAGATGTTATTGCGGAAAGTAGTACTGGCAACTAGGACTGGATCATTAAAAAATGGGAAAGATATGTCTGGAAAGCTTAGAATTTATCCCTAACAGTGCTATTTCAGTTGAGTGTGATATGGATGATGATAGTCCCTTTAAAGTAGAAGAGATCTGGAGATTTATCAACAGTTGAGGATTAATTTGCTACACAGGTATTGTTTTCACTCTACTTGTTATATTGTACTGTTGGTATTTACTGGTTTTTATGGCTTAACTCAGTAATCAGGTCTGTTATTTGATACAAGAGTTACAAGGGACCTCATTTGTGATAACTAAACAAGCAATAAGACATGTTAACCAACCTTAGACTTCTAGCTGCTGACAAAAACACCCTTATTATAATCTGTTAATCTCTGTAGTGTATTATTGTAAGGTCATTAGCAATGAAAGTAAACAGAAAACCCCAGTAATTAACAATATAAATTACAAGTTTACAAATGGAATATATGCATAATGCTAAAATTATTTTTCCTTTACAGGGAAGGACAGCAGTCCCCAGAGCAATGGCAGAAAATGTATGGTAGATGTTCCGGAAATGAGGTCTATCATATTAAAATGGAGGAAAGTTTATTCTTTGCAGAATACGAAGGAAAAAGCTTCACATATGCTTCATTCCATGCACACAAAAAGTATGTACAAAGTCTACAGTACACATCTGTATTCACTTTCAAAGAGAACCTGTCATCAAAAAGTGGCCTAATAAACTACTACCAGTATGTTGTCTAGCAGCTTTACACCTTACAGATCATGTTTCTTTCATAGCCCAGCATCACCCAAAAAATGAACTTGAAGAGAAAATGAAGAGAAATTTAAATGGTAATATAAAGTCAAGGAGGTTTAACAGTAAAGTCAAGCTCTCCATGCCTTTCAACACCCCCATCCTGTGACTTACATCATGCACCAGACCTCAGGAGATCTGGTTAGTGATTTATCAATTGCAGTGAAGGGGGATTTCTGAGACAGAGAGAGCTTGACTACAGTGTTAAAATCTCAACCTCTTTGACTTTATAAAATTAATTTAGATCACACTTCAAAGATGATTTTTTTGGATGATGCCACCACCCTTGGCCATGAAAGAAATGTGACCTGGAAGGTGTTCAGCTGCTTGACAACATACTGGTAGTGGATTATTTATTAGGTATACTTCTGCTGTCAGGCTCCCTTTAATGTATTCCTCTTCGTTGAGTCCTGTACTACTAATCTTATGCCTGAGAACCTCCCTAACATGCCCTATTACTCCAGACCTATTAACTCTTGTTCTTTGGTTCTTCATTATTTTCCTGGAGTGATGACGTGCAGTACATGTGACCGCTGCAGCCTATTATTACCTTGGTGCCAATGCTTGCATATACAGTACAAGACTGTTAAGCTCAATCATTGGCTGCAGCCAAGGGGTTAGTTGTCACTGCTGCACTAAAATTATCAAAGCAGTGACACAGAGTTATGGGGAATCAGATCTGGAATGTTTCTTTTAATATTCTCTCTCTTTATGATGGTCTTTTATAGGAAATCATACATTCAAGGCATATCAAATATGCACAGATATTACGTGTAGCTATGATATGTCAAAAAGCATCACATGGAGATACCATATTAAATTAATATTACACCCACAATCAAAGCAAACTCATTCCACTAGTCTTACTAAAGTAACAATACAATTTACTTTTATTAGGAGGAAGGGGATATTTATTTCAGAATTACATAAAATGCTGTTTTAGTTTGGAAATCTTTATAGCATGTGAAACAGAATTCTTTAGTGAGCCTTTAAAATGGCAGTTCATGTATTTTTTTACTTAAAACTACCATCAAAATAAAGCATGTTAAACTAGAGCACTTACTCCTTCCTCCAAAAATCAACTTTTAAAATTATTCTAATGATTTGAAGGACTCCTGTGAGTGTTATCAGAGCCCTTCTATTCTGCAGTTTCAAAGACAATGTGCAGGAGCACTACTGTGTGCAATGAGATGACAGCAGGTAAAGGGAGGGAAGAGCAGAGTGGGAGGCAGAGTAAACCGCTTTGAAGCCACATACCCCAAGCAGAACTTCAGGCTCATTAGAATAAATTTAAAATGTGATGCTTATTTATATAGCACCATCATATTCTTTAGCTCTTTACAACTCATTGGGGACATATACAAATATAATAAGACATTACAAGAGTACAAGCCGTCATAGGAGTGAACAATAGGTGTGAGGGCCCTGCTTGCAAGAGCTTACAGTCTATGAGGGTGAAGGGGGTGACACAGGGTATACAAGCTTGTGAAATGGAACAGAATAAAATAATTTTTTAATAAAATAATAAAGATGCTACTGCTTGAACAATCTTATTTACAAGGTCCAAGGTGAATGTGACTTCAGAGAAGCCTGGAGCTTGGTATCTGGTGTTTGCCAGATAGCAGACTGGACAAGGACACATATTGGGTTAGTAAAGAGGGAGTTGAAATTTCATGCGGGTAGCGAGTGTAATAGACCTGCCAAAGAGTTGGGTTTTAAGAACTTGTTTTAAACTTTAGATAGAAGAGAGATCGAAGAGCACGGAAGAGTTTGGCAATAGAGTGAGATAGAGAGGAAAGGTAACAAGGTGCCGCACAGTGTGGATGAGGGTTATTATTTTAAACTGTATTCGTTAAGAGATGGGCAAACAGTGCAGTGACTGGTACAAACTGGAGGCATCTGTGTAGGTTTAGGTCTGAAAGACAAGCATGGTTGCGGCGTGAAGAATAGATTGGAGAGGTCGAGAGTTAAGTGAGTGATGCAATGCATAAGAAATATAAGAAGAATACCACACTCACATGCCTGGATCTATAAGTAGGTGCCCCCAATTAATTATTAATGCTTGATTTTGATGGTAGATTTTCTTTAATTTATGTTGTTTGTTTCCTAATGGAATATTATGTTTGTTTATAAATATTGTGTTTTATGGAATTTATATTTTGAGCTGCAATGAATACCAGTTTTTTAATAATGTACAAGTGTGCTGTATGGAAGTCTGCAGAGAAGATCATTGGAGGTTATTGCCACCAGGGGTGTTCCAGGTAAAGGCTTTTAAATACATATGCAAATAACTAGTCACAAGAGCAGAAATCAGTTAGATTAAGTCATGCAGTCCTTATTTTATATCATGATCTGTGAGGTTTGCCTGACATGTCCCTTACTCAGACTTAATCCTGATGTCCTACAAGCAAAATCTTTCTGGATTAGCAAAATGATTAGATGAAGCTACTCCCCACCCCCCTCACTTGTTCACACAAAATTTTACTTTGCAGAGAGCTTTGTGGGGGCAAAATAGGAAAAGCTACTTAATGCTGCACATGATGAGGCCAGTGGAAAAACCCCTTTTCGATGAGTGTTGTACTATTAAAACTGGTGGACAGAGCCTCCAGGAAAGATGTTTACTACATTATGATCTGCACTAATCGCGTGTGTTAATTGTATGAAGGACATCTAGCATGACGTGCTTCTTTCTTTATGCACTAATCGGAACAGTTTTTAGTGCATAAATTAACAGAATATTTGCTGCTAAAATGACTTTTAACCCCTTCCGACATTTGACGTAATAGTACTGCATCGCGGGAGGTGCGTTCCCGCAAAATGCAGTGCTATTACGTCAAACTTCTGGACCTGAAGGGAGCCGGGGCCAGAAGCTGCGAATGTCGGCTATATGTTATGGGCAGGACCCGGCTGTAACACACTGAGCATGTGCAGCATGCTCAGTGTGTTACATTACACAGTGTAATACATCTGTATTACGCTGTGTAACGTGAAGAAGAGCTTGAACGACCGATCAGTGGATCGTTTGTTCAAGCTTACATGTAAAAGTAAATAAAAAAAGTTAAAAACATTAAATAAAAACATTTTTTAATAAAAAGAATTAATTAAATAAGGCTAAAGTCCCCTAAACACAAATATTCCCTATACACATCCAATAAAGTGAGAAAAACACAAAATCGCCAAAAAACCCCACATATTTGGTATTGTCGCGTCCGTAACAATCCTTACAATAACTCAGAAACATTATTGACCCGCTCGGTAAACGCCGTAAAAACAAAACCCGAAAAACACATCGAAAATTTACATTTTTCATAAAATCTCTGCACAAAAATGTTCTAAAAAGTGATAAAAAAAAAGTTATGTGCGCCAAAATGGTACCACTGAAAAGAACATCTCAACACGTAAAAAATAAGCCCTAAACTAGCTCTGTCAACCAAAAAATATTAAGGTTAAGTTCCCGAAAAGATGGCGATCCAGAAACAAATGAGATTTCCTCTATATTAGTTTTTATCCTGTAAAATTGTAAAAATAAATGAAAAACTATATAAATGAAGTATCACCGTAATCGTAGTGATCTGTAGAATAAAGATAATATAGTATTTTTAGTTTACGGTGTACGACCCCCAAAAAATACAAAAAGAAATTAAACGAAAATTGACAATTTTCTTTTCACCCATACATTCAAGAGTTAATAAAATCTCATCAATAAGCTAATGACCCACTAAAATGAAGTATTTGTAAAGTGCATCTCATGTTGCAAAATAATAGCCCCTTTCTTCCAAATTGCCAAAAAATATAAAGATTGTATAGCCAATAAAAAGTGACAATGCATAATCTGTTCTGAATGGCGCAGCTTCTCTTTGATGCCCTGGCCCATACAGCAGGTTACCACTACATATGGGGTATTGTTATACACGGGAGGGATTGGGTATCAAATTTTGTGGAGTGTTTTGGTATTTTAATCAATGAAAATTTGTAAATTTTTTGAAGAACACATTCATTTAGCCAAAAAAATGTCACTTTCAAAATTGCATCCGATTTTGTTTTAACCCCTGTAAAACAATTAAAGGGTTAACAAATTTCATAAAAGTTGTTTTACGTACGTTGAGGGGTGTAGTTTCTATAATGGGGTAATTTATGGGGTTTTACTTTTATTTAGGCCTCTCAAAGTGATTTGAAACTAGAGCAGGTCCCTCAATAGCAGGATTTAGCTTTTTTTATGAAAATGTGAAAAATCACACCTAAAGTTCAAAGCCCCATAACATCCTATAAAAATAAGAGTATGCATAAAAAACCACGGAGGCATAAAGAAGACATTTGGTGAATGTTAGTTATTAAGTATTTTTGTGGTTATGACTATGTATGGAAAAAGTAGAACATTTTTCAAAATTTTTCAACTAACATGAAGTACAAAGTGTCACGAGAAAACAATCTCAAAATCACTTGGATATGTTAAAGCGCTCTGAAGTTATAACCACTTATAGTGACACTGGGCAGATTTGAAAAAATGGTGAAAAGTGGCTTCAGCGTTAAGGGGTTAAAGACCAATTGCATACATTAATATCCAGCAATGCTGAGAGCACTCCCTAGTCATTTACATATTTCTTAAAAGTCATAATGTCATTTAGTATCATAATGTACTAAAAACTGTTACAATTAGTGCATAAAGAAATGAATCAAACTGATGGTGGATGGCCTTTAAGTAGAGTGGTACTCAAATGACAGCAGGGCATGGTTGCCACCAGCTTGTATCTGCTTATTGCCCCAATGTCATTGTCATTTACTATGACAGGCAGAACCCTTACTGGGGATCCCATGGCAGTCATGGCAGGATAACATCTTGTGGTAGAAGAATTAAGAGTAAGAGCATTTTCTCGATGGTTTTACATTTTTATGCTTATCTCCCAGATTTGGTGTCTGCCTAATTGGCGTTAAAAGAGAAGATAACAAAAACATCTTGCTGAACCCAGGGCCACGATACATCATGAGTTCTACTGACACCTGCTTTTATATTCATGTGACAAAAGAAGAGAATTCCGCTTTTAAACAACACGAGCACCTTGAGAAATTACGCAAATACAAATCATCATACCATGGACCTTCCAGGCTACCTGTCCACAGTATAATTGCCAGCATGGGTGAGTATCATTTAATATGGATGTAAAAGAAAGTTGTAACGTGTGCTTGATCAAAGTCTGAATTGTTCTTTAACCCACAAAAAGCTTTTGAATTGCTGCACACATTTAACCAAAAATGTATTCAGAATGAATAAAAGAGGCAGAAATATTTCCAAAAATTTAACAGTGGCTACTTTTTTAATGATATGTGTACAATGCCCTACCCAAATGTTAATTTAATCCATCCCTCTTAATTTATTATATTAAACCAGAAATAAGCTCAGTATACAAATATAGCACTGGAACCAAGCTCAATACATGAAGACAACAACAAAACTAGACTCGAGTACAGAAATACATTACTGTTGTAATTGTTCATGAAAAAATACTAAGATAGCCCAGCCGCATCTCCCTCATAGAGTATTTTAATCCATTTAGTTTTGCTGTTAAGATAATATCATCTAACATTTACTAAGATAACCCCTATGCCGAGGGGCAGAGCAGTGCAGTTATAATATCAAACTGTGAAGGTCACAGGTAAATATATGTAAGCAACAAAAGAAAGAGGCTATCTGGGGATAATCTGGGGATAATCTTTTATATATATTATTTACACAAAAATGCAATTTCAGTATAGAGGAGTTGCTCTTCGCTACAATGTGCAGGGCCTTTGTCTTCTCTCCACCTCCCCATGCTTCAATGTATAAATTGAATAGAAAAAGGACCCTTGGGAAAAAAAGCCTCATATAAGAAAGGGAAGAAAGCTCCATTGACCTCTCCTTGTTTGGATAGTAGGAATACCTAGGCACAGGGCAAATAAGCATCAACCCCTTTGTTTTTGTTAGACCATACACTATTCTGTATATTTTAGGACAGTGTGTAAGAAGCATGCTGCAGGAAGAGTGCACCCAGCCCTCTGGATCAATATTGCCCACATCATATTGTATATCCCTTTACAGCAGTACAATATTAGTGTTGAAAGACCAACGGTTGATGGCGTAGGAGCAACTGAACGAAATGACCCCCTACTCCCTTGCTGTCATGGCAGGGCCACGATCTGTTGCTATGACAGGTCTTCATGTGTCATAATTTAGAACACCTAAAAGCATTTGAAACCTGTAGCCTATACTTCCAAGCTGCTGGTATGGTGAAGTTATTATTTTAATGGCTTTGGATATATCATGAATAAAATAACAATAGAGTAAAAAGAATGGACTGGTGCCAGATTGCAAATAGAAATAGAATTAATAACAAAATAAAACTTTTTAGAAAAAAAAAATATAAAATTTAAATGATTATTAAATTTAAATGTCTCCAGCCTGAATGTTCTCTCAAGACTCATAAATAAATGAATTATGCAATCTTTTACCTTGACTTTAATTTTATGAACTACTTTACTGTTATTTGTGACAATATTATCATCTGTTTTTGAAGAAATATTTGCATCTTTTAAGTTGATGCACATCTCCTGCCAATACAATTCTTGTTGGGAGAGCATTCACACAGCTGTAAAGCCCTCTGTGTAAAGAATTGTTTCTGTTACTGAGGATTGTATCTTTTCTTTCCAGTTTTGCTTGGCAAGCTTGTGTCCCCTGTGTGGGGATGTATTGCTGAATAGATTTTGTGTAATGAAATACATATTCATGGTGTGGTCTTACCAATAATTTCTAAAACACCAAACTTCACAGTTTCTCTACTAAGTTGTGTTATAGCTTATGTGCTCCACATCTAGATGGCCTCTTGAGGCATTTGATCGACATTGAAACTTCGTAAATAAATGCAGTTAATGGTTATCTTATTATTCATGGTCTAACTTTTCTAGTTTTGTACTATGTGACACTTGGAAAAGTCTCTCACTTCTGCCCTTTAGATAATGAAAATTGACCATTAAATCTCACTTTCACAGTATACTGTACATACATCAAGCATGCCATAAATGTGAATATGGTCAGATGTGTCTTGTTCCCACAACCATCTGAAATAAATATTTTGTTTGCATTAAAAATTGATGCTTAACTTCAGTTTAACATAAGGGAACCCGTCAGCACAAAATGACCTAATATACCACTCATGGCAATTGCTCATGGACAGATAAGATCACATGACCCTTCATCTGTGGACAGTTTATGGTCAGGAATGTGTGTCTGATGAGATAAAAAACAGCAGGCAGAACTTTTAACCCCCTAGTCACTAAGACCTATTTTTCAAAACCAGCTTTATCCGGGTTTAACTTTAGAACACTTTAACTTACCTAAGTGTTTTTGAGTTTGTTTTTTCTATTGTTCTACAAGTAAGGGTACATTCCTGCAAACATAATGGGGACCGATATGCAGCTGCATCATTTGCGGCTGTATATCGTTCCTCATTGACATTTATGGCACCCGGACACTGTGCTATGAGCATGTGTTGTAGCACCACACAGTGACTATGCACTGTGAAATCTAGAACATATGTGATCGGCCCTGTGCTCCTCTATGTAGAGGAAAGGGTGAGCAGCGCTCATCCCTCCTCCTCTCCTGCATGCTGACATGTGAATGTACCCTTAGTGGGAAATTTTGGTATAATACATGGAGGACATTTATCATGCTCCAGTGCATTGTATGCCGATGTAAGCCCCGCCTCTCCACTGTGCCTGGCGTATCAGCATTTCTGGCATCCTGATGTATCAGGTGGGCTTCTCCACTCGCATGCAACTCTACCTGTCACTATTCCGACCTAATTGGTTAAAGGCTATAGGGAGTGCACATCCACTTTTCACACCTCTCCATGCCTTTAAAACTAATGTACAAGCCCTGATAAATTTCCCCTATCAACTATATTGTATTAACTTATTTCAACAATGACTTCTGTGATAAAGTTACTTGTGTAAATCAATAATATTCTAGTAGAGTTGTTATTAATCTCTTCATAAATGCAGCATCACCTTACTCCCCTTTATAACTTTAGGTTTTCTATAATGTTAGTTCATAACTATAACCTTACTATAACTATTAAATTATTACCTGTAAGAAACCTAAATATTTTGATCTATGAACTTTTATTCAACTATTTTGAACTATTACTCCTAAAACCTGCCCTTGGCTAACAACCAGTAAAACTAAAATGAAAAGTGAAATATTATCTCCATGCTAAACAGACAGAATGTATGAAACAATACATTTTGCAGGTTGGACACAACATTGTCAACCAAGCTAAACTCATCTAGACATTCCCGTAGATGGAAAGTAGTTATGTAAATATCATCTGCATGTGTGAATTTCTTTTATTTATATGAGGTAACTAAAGGTCATGTAGATTTAATGTAGTCACTTTCAGAAGATTTAATTTGACAATACTCTCTATATTGTTATTTGCAGGCACAGTGGCAATAGATTTACAAGACACTGGTTGCCACTCTCCAAGTGGCCCAAATCTAACCCTCCCCTCGGAAGTTAGTAAAGAAGGAAGGAGACCCAGTATTGCACCTGTGCTTGAACTTGCCGATAACGCAAACATCCAACCATGTGATCTTCTCAGTGACCAGTCAGAAGATGAAACCAATCCATCTGATGATGAATGTTCTGACTCCAAGGAGTATGTATAACATATATCATTATGAACCTTCTAGTAGTGAAGCCATTAGTTATTGGAGTAAAGAAGTCATAGTTTAATATCTTAGCATGCTATTTTCTTTTTTTGAACTTCATCTAAAATCTCAGGTTTGGAATTCCAAATCATTCCATTCCCTAGTTCATTAAATCACTGCAGAAAAACACCCTGTTCCCTGCATACATTCAGTAGTGTGTATGTGTCCCCGCCCCTGGGCTAATGAAGAGGGCTTTCCTTTTTTTTGCAGTACTTCTCTAGAAGTAATGTGGGATGCCATGATGAACTATCAGAATACACAAATATACCTGTGTGTTTCTCAGTATAACATTTAGAGGATATAGAGGTCAACTTAGAGCCTATACATTTGAATGGACATAGTATGATGTCCCTGTACTATTCTTTACGGTGAAAGTATTTTCAGTATTATCAGATATTTTCATTTTCAGAATTTAAAGTCATCGTTTATTTCTTATTAGGACATCGCTGCATTTGTCAAAAGAGCTGGTGTGCAATTTCGGGTACTAATAGTTTTGATAAATGAAGGCTGTAAAAAGTTTATTTCTTAATAATAATTTTAATCTTATTACTCACCCTAGTGAAAAAATGAAAAAACAACATCTCTGCTGATTTGACAAATGTGACCCATTAATCTGTGGGTAGCGTGCAGTGGGCCTGTTTGGATTCTGTATTTTGTCAAAACCCTATAGTTGTGTTGTTTGTTCATTGACTTATATTATGCTTTGTAATTACTTGTATCATTTGTGTTTCTACATTCATAAAAATATAATATATGTAGAGCCATATCTGCTTGATATCAGTCTGCCTTTCTGAGCAACTGGATGTTCTTGCTCAGAATAGTAAATCACTTAGGTCTTTATCAAATCCTGTAATACATGAGGTAAGATTTTTTATGATTACTTCTACTGATACAGATGAAACATAAAAAAGAAAATTATAATTGTAATAATAATAAGTGGAAGAAATAGAGTACAATAATTAAAAAAGGAAAATCCACCTCAAAGGGGTTTTCCCACAAACTAAAGTTAGGCCCTATCCACTGGATAGGGCCTAACTTGCTGATCAGTGGGGTTCTCAGTGCTGAGACCACAACAGATCGTGAAAACGAGGGGATCTGTCGGATAGGTCCTAACTTTAGTTTGTGAGAAAACCACTTTAATCTTCCGTTTTTAGATCTCAAATGTTAATTGTTTGGGAGTAAACTGAAACAAGTTTTATATACACAAACATTTGTTGGAGATCATTATCTAGGGCTCAAACAGCCCTTCTCAGTTGTAAGGTGACTTGTGAATTAACTTCTATAACTAAAATGGCTACTGGGATATGAGCAGAAACCAAGACACACACTCCAGTCTCTTACAGAATGCAGAATCACAATCTTTATTAGCGTGGAGCCGCATATTTAAAACACAGAAAATGATCTGCATAGGGGCATGACAACGTGATAAAATACTTAATACTTAAATTCTATAGGCGAGCTGAATATACCAGAGCCTCCCCTTTTAGACATTTTTACCAAATGAACTTCATTATTGGAAAAATAATAAAATAGGGAGAAACAGAATGTTTATACTAATTGCCCTTGTGTTAGCTTTGTATAAGTCATAACTTGGCCTTCAAGCAGAGAAGCTACAGAAAAGACAATCTAAACAATAGCGAGGACAAAGTAATTTCTAAACAGTTCACACAAAGTGATGTTTGAATCATGACATGGCTTCTGAGTTGACAACATGACCCCTGGCTTAGACAAGACAAGGCTTTTGGTTGGAGAAGATGACGTCTGTAGAGAAATATATCTCTCACACATTCATCTTATTTTCTATTACTTTTTAATATTTATTTAATTTTTTGGACACTTTTACCTGTATTACCTGCCCTGACTGCAACATACTCTCTAAACACAGTCCTCATCTGTCCCCTCAATGCCATGCAACAGTGCCCGGTTCTTTTCAGATCAGTTGTCAAGCTACAGTTCCATTATTGCAGCAATTCTCCATGGCATTGATCTATACTTATGTTAAGGAGATCACACTGGTTTCGGACGCCATCTTGACTACTGTCCGCCATCTTAGATACAGCGGCCATGTTCCCTGACCATTGTCAAGTTAATGTCATGATTCAAACTTCATTTTATGTAACATGTTTGCTCGCCTGTCAGCTAATACCCTTTGACATTTAATGAGAAGCCAGTCTGTCCTCGAAGCTGCATAATAATATGATCCTGGAGCCACTTATCTTATTCTTCTCAGCATTAGTATAAACAATATCTGTGTACAAGGTTTCTGAGAACTGAGCACAATTAATTAATTGTTTTTCCCAGAATGTGCTGATGACCAATAGGTTTGGAGTATACTATTCACGCCTCTTTGATGATTCTTCTGTTATATATTATGCATTTTGATTATTAAAGGGGAGAAGATCTTGACTAAGAGATTGACGTATGTCTTGGTCTTTATGTTCAATCATGGGTTAATTAGGACTCACAAAGTCAGGAGGGCTGTTGGGGCCCTGCATAAAAAATCCCTAACACTTATTATGGGCGCCATTCTAAAGTGATAATCTTTAGCAAGAACTAAACTATAACTTCTCTGTCAATGCACTCAAACTGTAAGCTACTTGTGTGCATACTCTAACTTATGAATTAACTTAGAACAACAAGTCCCTCATGGTGGCCTTTATGGCAGGCTTTCTGGGCAGATGAGATAGCCTTGAGGGGTTACTCAGCTACACTTGATGACCTGATGTCACTGGCTATTTCTATTGATTTGTGATTTAGAGAGTATCTAATCGTAGCCTCTAAAGTGATGACAGCTTATCCAATTCATTTGCTCCAAAGACTTCTGCTTCTTATCTCATCCACATGCCTCCATATAACTGGGTTGGCTTAAGCTGTCTGAAATGGAACTTAAATGCAGAGTGCCGTTGCCTTAGCCTTATGATTTTTG
The DNA here is from genome assembly GCA_019512145.1 of Engystomops pustulosus. Taxonomy (NCBI): domain Eukaryota; kingdom Metazoa; phylum Chordata; class Amphibia; order Anura; family Leptodactylidae; genus Engystomops; species Engystomops pustulosus. The sequence continues at coordinate 45,745,570 of CM033649.1, forward strand.
CATGCATAAAAAATATCAAAATTGACTTTTACTTTGACTCTGCCTCTATTGGAACTTTTAAACATCATGCCTTAGTAACTTAATATGCCACTTTTACACCACATTACACACTTTTCTACTGAAGTTTCATAAAAGCTCTTGTACTATGTCCCTCTTGAGCTGCTTAATCCATTACTCCAAGGATTACCTTGGCTACTACTGCATGTTCCCTTGTTGACTAGATCATAAAACAAATTATCAGTTGGATATTGTCTAAACTCTCTGGTCCATAGACTGTTCACCACAGTTACAACTAATTTTCCTTTATAATAACTTTATGAATGTTAAGTTTATTTTTTATTTTTTGTTTATAGTTTTCATTAATACTATTTTGATTTTTGTCTGACTTAAATTTCATTTTTTCTTTGCAAAGCAAAATGTATGTTTTTCAGCATGGGAGCTAAATATTAAGCTACATTTATTTTATTATGTGTCTTCAGTTTTAAAAACTTTCTATTATTAAATATTAGAAGTAAAGATTAAAATAATAATAATAATAATACATCTTATCTGAGTAAAAAACTTCTTCAGAGTGGACAAACTTATAAATAATGCAGAATAGAAATAAAGGAGTTTGGCCATTTATACCAAACTTTAATAGGGTAAGAATAATAATTAATAGGGTGACTTGTATTATACTTACCCTATTAAAGTTTGTTGGTTGCCGCCAGGAGCTGTGGGTGACATGACCCCTAGGCTCAGGACTCGGGACTTCCTCTGATATCCCCTGTCATTATTGTGCGTAGAAGGGGCTGTACAGTCATTTCTATTTGCATGTCCCTCTGTCTAAACCACTCCAAAACATGAAGTTAGAGGGGTACCTTTTATTCTCAAAATTATTGCATAAATAGGAAGGGTAGATAATTTAAATGTAAAGTACTGCTGCAAGCCCAACATTTGTGAGGATAATGAAAACATGGAGAAAATTAAGTTCCCTTTTTTTACACTACCCAGAATGAAACTAGGGGACAATAACATTCAGGTATGAAAAAACTTCAGGTTTTTGACAATAGCAAAAGACAATTGCCTGTCAGAAATATTCTAGGATGCAACAAGAGAGGGGGGGGGAGTCCTAGACCTTAACTTAAACATCAGACCTAAAAGGATATCGAAAGTTAAAGTTGTAGGGCCACCTAGGCAATAGCAACAACAACATCCTTAATTTTTAATTATCATTTAATAAAAAATGTAACCCCTTACCGACATGTGACATATCTGTACACAGCAGTTGTTAGCTGCATTATGGCACCTATAATGGGTGTTGATCCCTTTTTTGCCACCATCAAGTGCAATCTTGTATCCATCAGCCGGTTGCTATGAAAGCTATGAGCCTAACGCAGGTTTCCGTGGTAGGCTCTTTTACATATCCATTGAATTTAAAATACAAAGCAATGTTGTAGTGTTGCAGTATATTATGTCAATAATAAGACCCACTAGGTTTAAAGTACCCTAGGGAGTCTTGAAATAGAGTAAAAATAACATTTAAAAAAAAAATAACAATTGAAAATTGAAAAAAAGTAAAAGTTTAAATCCACCCTTTTTTTGTCCTAGGACTGAAATAAACAATAAAATCCATAAACATGTTAGGTTAAGCTGTATCCATAATGTCCCATCTATTATTAAATAAAAATGGTGAACCCCTAAGGGAAAATAGCGCTTAGATGTCCGAATTGCCACTTTTTTCATATTTTCAACCACATACAAAATTGAATAAAAAGTGATCAAAAGGTTGTACAGTCCCCAAAGGGTAACCATGAAAATGCATCATGTCATCTTACACAGCTCCATATGCCAAAATATAAAAAAGTTATTAGCTTCAGAATATGGCAAAATGAAGAATTTTTTTGTACAAAACATTTTAATTTTTTAAACCCTCTTAAAACCAATTTAAATTTATATAAATTTGGTATCTCCTTGATCACAACAACCAAAGGAATAAAGAGGAAGTATCATCATTTACAGTGCACAGCGAAAGTCGCAAATATGGTGCTCAGAACAAAATGGAGCTTTCCAGTACATGGCGAAGAAAAGTACTAGAAAGTACTGAGTGACTGGTTACTCAGAAAACAAGCCCTTATAAAGCTCTGTACAATTAAAAATAAAAAAGTGTTTGATTTTGAAATAAGGGGAGCAAAAAAATCTGAAAAGGAAAAAGGGCATTGGCAGGAAGGGGATAATAGAGGAGCTATGAAAACTCTAAACGGGCAGGTTTTTCAGTGGCTGAGGGAGAGTCATTGATACAATCTGTCACAAAAGCACAATTTTGAGCTTCCGCCATGTTCCCATAGACAATGAATAGCTTATCCCAAACTGTGTTAATAAAACTTCCGGGTTTAGTTGTTAAAACAACTTTTATTAAAGTTTACCTGGTTTCATGTCAGCTTGTCCTGTGTCCCTGGGACATGTACAGCACAGAGCACAGAGCACAGAATTTGCCTCCTCCTCGGCCCGCGAGCCCTCTCCATGCACCGGGACCCGGTGCGCGCCGTACTCGTACAGCGAGTCGAGAAGGGGTTAATATAAGTTATTATTTTAACCACTAATGCCAGAAGTTGTATAAAAACAGCCTTGGGGATAAGCTATGTGTTGTCTATGGTGACTTTTAGGAGGCTCAAAAAGGGTGCCTGGTGACAAATTCCTCTCAATGGCATAAAATGTCCTGACATTTTTTAAAAAATCTATACAGTTCCTGTTAAAGATGTATAAGGACTTGTGTCATTATTTAATGATCCATGCTTGAACTCTAGGGGGGGTCATTTTTGCATGCCTTTTTACTCCTCTCATTTCAAAAGAGATAACTTTTTTATTTTTACATTTACAGAGATGTGTGAGGACTTGTTATCTACTGGACAAATTGTACTTTTTAGTGACACCATTTAATATTCCATGCATTGTTCTGGAAAGCTGGAAACATCAGAGCAACGCGCATCAGCAGCGATGTTAGGTGCTGTGGTCAGGTTCGACGATAGCACTTACCATGTTTACAGCCGCGATTGGTGCTAGCAGTTACCGTGGCAGTAACAAGGAGGTGTCAGCTGCATTATACAGCTGACACCCGCTGTGTATGGAAAGAGGTCAGCCCGTGAGCTCTCTCCATACACCCCCCTGCAGCAACAGGACATAATAGTATGTCCTGGTGCACAAAGGGGTTAAACATTATATTGTAATACTGCTACTAACACCCACAACGTATGGAGAGGTCTAAGCCTGTGGACCCTTGCCATATATTCTTATCTGACATGTGACATACTCCAATCGATGTTAAGTTGTTAATATATTTTATGACTGAATAGAGGGTTAGATGATTATCCTGAATCATAATAATGGTGTTTAAGCGCTTTCACAATCTTGTGCCCCATATTCTGCCTCCCCATGCAACCTTATGGAAATACTGTTCTGTCCCCATAGTGGCCTGATCAAGGACAGCCATCAGCATCTTAAAGTAATTCTATCAGCCTATGTTTATGCTATCTCTGTATGATTCCTTGTCCAAATCCCAAAGTAGATCTAAAAAGTAGTGCCTCCTAAAGACTTTACTTTTCTATAAAAGAAACACTTCATTAGGTAAATAAAAAAACACACATATGTTTTTTCTGCAGTTGTAAGATTTATTAACATGTGAATTTTTTGGGCATCTCACAAAAAATAGAAAATAAAATATCAAAATACTTCTACCCCAAGATGGCAAAAACTACAGCTCAACCCACAAAAAACAAGTTCAATTTTTTTTTCCAAATGTTATGCCTAAGAAGGCTTTATATTTTTTTTTCATTCTGAAAAATAGTAAAACGCAGTAAGAAAACATTATGATAAATCCATTTTATGTACATTTTCTTCAATATAACAATCAGGTAAAAGTACTCTCATGGCACAGTGGCCTAGATTTGTTAAAGTCCCTGCACTAGTTTTCTGTTGGACTTTGCATGCTCTTTTATGTGAAAACTGCTTGCACATGTATTTAAGAAATGTCTGTGCCAGATATGTGACGCATGGCTGCACTATACCTGACTCAACACAAAATGTGCACTGAAAAGGGCACATTTATTATGCAGACTCCGAAATGTGTCACACATCCCATGTTAAAGGTGCACCAAAAAAAGTTGGTGCGCTCTGTCGGAGTAGTGGAGGGAGTACCAGATTCATGAAGATCGTGCACCATGCACACTACACAGGCAAACTGCAAATACAGTAGTGCAGTTTGCACTGTTTTTGATAAATGTGGGGCCGTATGTATTGACAATATACCATTCTGGTCAACATGTAAAAAGCTTTTATTATGGGACATCATAGGAAATTGTAAAGCATTTGCACAGAAAGGCTATTATCATGGGATATCAAGGGGAAACCATACAGGTGAGGGCATGTTATAATTGGATAGTAAAGTACAATATGTATGTTTGGAGAGGGAGTAAGAATCAATTTGGGTCATAATTATTATGTTAGCTCTCATACAAGTGAACATATTTTCCACATGTATCCTAGCCATTGTAAAGGTAACTCACATCCCCATGTATTTCTATGGGTTCATACACACAGAGATGTATTTTACTCAGCCCTATATATGAGCCAAGCACCCCAAAACAAAAAAACTCTGTTCTGTCCTACCATAGTCTATGGGGATGTGAAAAATACAGATGCCACCCAAGTATCATCTATAAGCCAGTTGTATGGATGAAATACAGGTGACACACGAACCATTCTTGCAGGCATGTGGCATGAAACTTTAAAAGTATTGAAGACACACTGACCGAAAAAATGGACAAGAATGATGTGGTTACTCAGCAAAGGAAAAAAAGGATTGCATGCAGAAAGCCTTAGACAACTTCTGATTTTATTGCATATACAAGATTTATCTGAAGAAAGTCAAAAAGAAAAATGGTGACTGAAATTGGTCACACTTGTACCAAATCTATGAAAGTTTAGCTCATCTCTACTTTAAATTTGCCCTGGCAATTACTAAGATATAAGAGCACATTTCAAAGAGGCAAAATGTCCAGATTGTTATCATGGATTATCAGAAGACCATGGGCAGCTAAGAGTCCTATCAAATACCTGACGGTGTGGAAAATATTTTAGGGGAGATGCTATAAGGTATGAGGTATGTCAATGCAAATTTATTTTGCTTGAAGTTTAAAAGACAATAAACTTCCATTTATTTGCACCTGTGTCTGTGCTGAAAATCAGTGTCTATCTTTGAGCAACCCACCAAATATGGTGTTTCGGATGTGGGCAGTCTGATCGAAAAGCACAGTGGTAGCACTGTATGTCCTGGCTGAAAGCAGTAACACATTTTGAGAGCATGGAGGAGCACCAGGCCCAAGAGACAGCACCAGAGTAAGAAAAGCTGGTGCAAAAGATTATTCCAGTGGATGATGTGGAGTCATTTCTGTTTTTGAGAGAGTTCCAGAACATTAAAAACAGCCCCCAGAACAGTAGGCAGAGTTCCTAGGCCACTGCCTGACTGGCAAGCCCCAAAAGGCATACTACGATTTGACTATGCAAGATGCCAAAGAACATGTCAAAATTAAAGCAGAAATTTTGGCCTGTCTTGGGGTGACGTTGGCGGTAAGGGCACAATGGGTTCACAATTGGCGCTACATCAAAGAAATATCTCCCAGGTCCCAGATGTTCAACCTGCTCTTTCTGTTTCATAAATGACTACAACTTGACACCTGCACTCCTGCTCAGGTGGTGGAAAAAGTTGTCATGGATCGGTTTATCCACTCACTACCTGAGTTGGTCCTTTACTGGGTTGCCAAAGGAGACCCCTAGAATACAGATGTCCTTGTCAGTCTTGTAGAGCAATATGTGGCTTTGGAGAACTCCCTAGGAAGCCAAGAAATCCTGAGGTCAACCTAATGTGGAGTTTGAAGTGAAGCTGGAACTCCAAGGCCGTTTTCCAAGTCCTGCTTTGAGGGTCATCTGAAGACCGAGGAAGGATCAAGGCTGGTGACAAGGAGACAGGCTGGTTCTATTTTCTGCTGGAGGTGCCATGGTCCTGGTCATAGATGCCCATTGCCCTTGTACAAGTGAGCCTATGAACTTATCTGCAGGGTGACATTGCTCCTTATTTGCCTGCCTTGTCTGCAGTGCTGTTGCTCCTCATGGTGAGGGACCTCAGGCATGCCATGTGACTATGAAAGGGGTTTAAGTAAATGGTTGAAGTAAAGGGGCTCTTGGATTCATGAAATTTTGTGAGCCTTGTGACACACTACCCCATGAGCTGGTACCTGTTAAATGAGTGGTAGTTATGTGTATTTATGGAGATACCAAAGCGTACACCATGGCCCAGATTACTTTCCACGCTGTGTGTGGTATAGTGTCTCATATGGTAGGAATTGTAAAAGACTAATTGAATGAGATAATTATTGTCTGGGATTTCCCTGGGACTTATAGGGCAAAGATATCATGCCTGATAAACCAACTTGCTGTAATGATTCTGAGGAAACTGTAAATGCATCTGTCATTTCAAATTAATTTCCTTTATCTGTGCGAGGATGAGGAAGAGGAATTATCCTCTGAAGTTATTGACCCCTATCTCTTGAGGTCTCTTGAGAAAATTTTCGGACAACCCAGCTCCAAGACTTAACAATAAATGGTGCTCTTTACCAGATGACCATACAAAATTATGTTGCCCAAAAGCCAGGGCCTGGTACTCATTTTTCTCACTTTGCTGTATCGGGTAACCAAAGTGAGGGATGGTGGGGCAATTATTTGTACAAGGGCCCTATTGATGTTTGGACTTAGATATAACCCATTCACATGTGCTGGGTGATCACCTGGGTGCTGAAAAGATTAAAGTGAGAGTACTGCAAAGGCTTTACTGGCCAGGTTATTTTAGAGTCTTGCTCAGTCTGCCAGTTAACCTCCCTATTCACTCAGTTCCATAGTCCATTAATTCTGTTACCCTTTATAGAGATCCCATTTCAACAGCAATAGATTTGGTGGGACCACTGGCTAGGTCAGCCAGAGGTCATTAATATATATTAGTGGTAGTCCATTATGGTACTCAGTTCCTTGAGACAGTACATTTAAGAAATACCTCTGCTAAGTTGATAGCCTGAGAGTTGTTCCAGATATTTTCACGAACAGAACTACTCAAAGAAATTTTAACAGGCCAGGGAACCCCTTTTCGATCAAAGGACATGAGGGAAGTGTCCAAACAAAATTACCCAGTCGTGCACCTCAGTATATCATCTCCAGACAAAATGCCTAGTGGAAAGGTTTAATAAAACCTTATAGGCAATGTAAAAAAGGGGTAGTACCTCCACAGGATTTTCACCTTTTAAATTATTGTATGGCAGGCACCTTTGTGGGTTACTGTATATACTGGCGTATAAGACTACTTTTTAACCCCTTAAAATAATGGCTACAGTGGGGGGTCGTCTTATACGCCGGATATATGGGGGCCGCACTGTGTGAGGTGTTTTTTTTCCCCGGTCAGCGCGCAGAGAGTCGCTTCCTGGGACCGCCGCGCATGCGCGGCAGTCCGCCTCTCACAGTCATTAGAAGAGGCTTAGTACGCGCTGACAGGGCGGCGCGCTGTATGCTAATGCAGCCGCCCTGTCACAGCGGTCGGCGTCACAGAGCTGGGGGTCACAGGCGGCACTTACAGAAGCATGTCGGATCTTCATTAATATCGCAGCTTACAGTTATGATCACCAGGCACTTGCTCTCTTGTTTGTTTTGCAAAGTTTTAAGCAGACTTTTTTTCATTTGGGAGAGGGGTAGTCTTATACAGTGAGTATATACCAAATTCTATATTTTTAGGGCAGAAGTTGGGGGTCGTCTTATACGCCCAGTCGTCTTATACGCCGGCATATACGGTACTTGATGTCGCTAAAGAAACATGAGAGACTGAGGCTACCCCTTATAAAACATTGATAGAGCATGTGGCTCAGAAACAGGAATCACTAACATTATGTCCATTGTAAAAGAACACTTGCTTAAGGCACAGGACAAAACTACAGTGTTAAACAGTCAACTAGAGATAGACAGTTTCAACTAGAAGAGTGGGTCTTCATACTTGCACCCAAAGAGGAAGTTTCTGGCCAAGTGGCAAGGGTTATATGAAGTGGTGGAAAAAGTGGGGGAGGTGAACTACAAAGTCCATCATACAGGTAAAAGAAAGCCCTTCCAAATATACCACATATATTTAATCAAACCGTGGTAAGAAGGAGACCCTCTTGAAACATCTTTCATGGTGGCCCAAACTGAGGCTAGTATTGAGAAGGTGAAAATTTAAGAGGCTTTGCCAACAGTGTTGGGAGTGCTTGCAAAAGAACAGGGATATGTTCACAGATTTGAGACATTTTCATGGAAATTCATGTTTGAGTGAATACAAAACCCTACAGAATTCCTGAAGCATGTAGGGAGGTGATTTTAATGTGGTAAAATGGATGTTAAAACTGGGTGTAATTGAAGAGGCAAAAATAGGTGGTCCAGCAGTACATGCAGTACTTGGAGCTTTAAGAATAGACTGTGAACCTCAAGAAATGTGCCATGGGTATGGAAGAGGCAAGGTTACTAGGCTATAAAGTAGGTTAGGGTAAGATAAAGCCACAGGTAAACAAGGTGGAAGCCATACATAACTGGCTATATCTGACCATGCCCCATTAAAATAGATCAGGGAGAGGAAAGGGATTAATCTAGAGGAATATATTTTTATTTTTGGGTTAGCACTTGGCTTAGCAATAGAAAACAGAGGGTTGTTGTCATTAATGGTACAATATCAAATTGGGTTAAAGTTACAGATGTAGCTCTGGTTAACCAGTACCAGTAGTGTACCGGAGAGGTCAATATTGGGCTCACTTGTTGTTAAATTTTTATTACTTACCTCATAAAGGGTTTACACAGTAGAGTTTCATTATTTGCAGATGATACTCAGCTCTGTAAAGTAATTGATAACTAGAGTATTGGGCAGAAAAATGGCTGTGGAAGTTTAATGTTGATAAATGTAAACTTATGCATTTGGGTCATGGAAACAAAAAGTGCAATTATGTTCTTTTACTTGGTAAAACTTAGGGCATTGGTGGACAGTGATGTGGCCAGAGCCAGGCAGCTGCTAATAAGGCAAATGCAATGTGATGAATCAAGAAAGAAATAGATTTTCATGAGAAGGACATAGTTTTGCCCTTGTCAGACCAGACATGGAATATTGTATACACTTTTGGGTGCCAGTGTATAAAAATGAACTTACAGAACTGGAACCAGTGCAGAAAAGATCAACTACATGAATGGGAAGTCCAATGATCTTTACAGTATATACCTAGGCTTTTGGTCAAGACTAGGAGGAATAGGCCTCTCCTACGTCTAGAGGAGAGACGGATCTACCATCATCATAGACAGGGATTCTTTACTATAAAAGCAGTGAAACTTTAAAACACTGTGCTGAAGGAGGTTGTTATGGCTGATACTTTGTTTATGTTCAAGAGGGGTCTAGATGCCTTTTTGGAAAACAAAAATATCACATTTTATGGGAAATAAAACATTTTGTTAATATTTTATATGTTGGAGGGGCTGGACCTGCATCTTTCCTCAATTTTATCTACTATAATACTATATAGTGGCAGTCTTTATAATATAGAATTTGTACTAATTTCCATGCCAGGTGCCAAGTAAGAAAATATTGTTTTCTCTAATGGTTAGCTGAAAGACAATTCCTGTTCTAAAATCTCCATAGTAATCTGCAATAGCCATTATATAGTATGAAATGTTATGGATGGGCAGACTGTCCTAGTGTTGTAACAAGAAATATGGGCTGTGTAATGGTTTGTCATTGAAATACTGTGAGCAGTCATTATGTTTATTACTGCTTTTATTCTTCTTACACATGCTCAAGAATTTCAGAAGTCAAAAGAAAAAAAAGAATCAGCTGAAATATTTTATACGACACCCTGTTCTCAAACATACTGAACAAGTCATTTTTTTCTGACTCTTCCCAGAGAAAAATCATTACTGTTACAATTTTATTTTTCCAGCAGGAGGTTTAAATCCTGCCTGTGCAAGATCATATTTTTGAGTTTTCATCCCTCTACAGAAACTTTTGCAAATAATGATGGTAGTTTGGAAAAAATGTAAGACAGAGTGATAGAAATGATAGCAGCAGGGGGTTTTACACTAGGATTTTTTAAATTGCACCACCTCTGTCTTTAGTATTACATCTTATTAGAAGCATGTCCCTTTTCCCCTCACAATTTTAAGTTTAGCAGCGTGTTTCAGAAATAAGAGGCTCCTCCGTGCAGTAAAGTCTATAAAGCTAAATATATACTCCAGTTCACATATTACAGGGGAAGCCACAGTTGTGCCATTGTTGGAACATGTTTTTAAAAATGTTGTGAAAAGAACAACTGAATTAAATCTAATTATTTTTCTTTGAAAATTTTTATTTAGAATATGTGTTATGTTATTTGCTTTGCTGAGATTTTGTGTGGCTACTATGTCATCAGACCAGGATGTCAAATAAGTGACCAAACCATTTAATTTAACCTCTTAGTGACTGGCCTGTTAGGGTCCTCAATGGGCAAGTTATTGTTTCCTTTTTTTTCTTTCATGCATGCGCATAACATTATGTCAGCATAGGTGAATGAGAGCTTGTTTTTTGTGTGACACTTTGGGATCCCTGATCCTGACGGTCCGACGAAGATGAAGTCCGGCGCGATTCACTAAGATCGTGCTCCCGAGTTCCTGCATCTGTCGCTTCCCTGCCAAGGTCCGCCGGAGTTCACCTTCTTCTTCCCTGTGCTTGCAAGTGCGCGTGACACAATTTTCAATGTTAAATCCTGTGCATTGTCCGAACCCGTCGGATCGTCCAACTTCCGTCGCCCCGATTTGTGTCGCATGAAAACCGTCACGAATGCGCCAAAATCCGATTGCGTGCACCAAAAACCCATGTTAAATGCGGTGCACTGGCCCGACAGAGATCACCAATGTTTTTGTGGTGCACCCTTAACATAGGGCGTGCAACACAATTTGCATGTTAAATACGGTCTTTGGTCTGGATCAGTCGGACTGACCACCGGCACGCCCCCTAACTTTTTGTTGCATTGAAGCCAGCTCACCTGTGCCACAAAAGGGTCACATGCAACACAATAGCTGCGCAGACATGCGTGTGGAGGAATGTAAACTGACACAGCCACTCACAGGCCCTTCCAAGAACTCATCACATACTGCTGACAGGAAGCCAGGTAATGTGAATTAATCATAAGATTTATACTCAAGTATAAGCCGAGGCACCTAATTTTACCACAAGATACTGAGAAAACTTATTGACTCGAGTATACGCCTAGGATAGGAAATGCATTGGTCACAGCCTCTCCGATTAATGGAAAGTCCAGGCAGCCTCCCCCAATTATTGATCAGCAGCCTCCCCTACTAATGAAATGCCCTGGTAGCCTCTCGTACACAGTAACAAAATGCATTGTAGCCTCCTCCAGTAATGTAATACCCAGCAGCCTCCCCCAGTAAGGCAATGCCCAAATGCCTCCCCAGTAATGAAATGCCATATGCAGCCCCCCAGCATCCCCCAGTAATGAAATGCCTCATGCAGCCTCTCCTAGTAATGAAAGCCCTCCCCAGTACGGAAATGTCCTGCAGCAACTCTCCCCTGTAATGAAATGCCCTGCAGCAGCCCCCTCAGTAATAAAATGCCATGAAGCAGCCCCCTCAGTAATGAAATGCCCTGCAGCAGCCCCCTTCAGCAATAAAATGCTATGGAGCAGCCCCACACTGCAGCAGCATCCCAGTAATGGCATGCCCTTCAAGTGACATGGCATTTAGAAAGTAAAAAGGCAGTTAAGCAGCAGTTTGAAACTATTCAACACAAGTTTTAGTTTATCAGCAAGATAGTTGGGTAAAAATCCCAGAATCGTTCATGCATTCACTTCCTTGTTGCAATATGATAATTTCTATACTTTGCATATACTTTTTTTTAGTTATATTTAGCTTATTTTTTATCTTAGTTGAAGGCAATGTATAATGTTGTGTAAGTCTATTACTAGAGAGATGTCACTTGTACATTATTTAGAAAACCAAAATGTCCAGTCTGTAAGTTAGATCTCCACATTGAATATACATTAATGGTCCATACACTAATCAACTCTATGGGAATATTGTGAGAAGCTGAACAGAAGCTTGCAGAGTTGCAGATTTGAATTGAACTTTATTTGAAGTATGCAAAAAAAAATAACTAAAATACATTTTAATGCACAGTTTGAAGATCAAAGTTTATAATTCTGGAAAAAAATGGTATTGACATGTCCACTGTCAAAAGACATAGATTTGTAAATCTACTCATTAGTTTGGTTAGAAAATATCCAGTGTACATTGTACTTTATTATTTCTAAAAGTGCTGCACTTAAGTTTGGAAGGAAGTTGTTTTGATTGAAAGTCTTTCCCCGCGTAAATGTGCATCCAAAAAAAATGGCAATGAAATATAAATTTATGCTAAACCTTCTTTTAATACAAAAACTATTTCTCAATCTTCGCGGGTCCACTTGTTAAAATATAGAATGCTTGAAGAGTCCATTTTTTTTGTTGCGTAAATAACTGTTCTTTAAATGTGACAATTTAGTTAAATTGTTGTAAAGTTTGTCTGTAAAGTAGACACTCCATACTCAACATTATCTGACTATAAATAAAAAGAAAGAAATCGTAAATGTTATTTTACTGATATTCTATGTCTATGGTATTCAAATCAGAAAACATATTTATCGATGATGAGGATTTTATAAGAACACTTAAATTTTATTTGAAATCTGCAGTATAACGTGATTTCATGTTTCATTAAGAAAACGCATCTTCACCTATTAAGGACACATTGTAAGATTCCTATTTATTTCACTGAAATAAAAAAAAATACAAATGTCATAATCTATTCTTTTTTTTGTTTTCAGGTACATTAAAGGTTATCCTCCTAATTCGCCATATATAGGCAGCTCCCCAACCTTTTGTCATCTTTTGCAAGAAAAAGTCCCATTTTGCTGCTTACGGTTAGATAAGGTACAGAAAATATTTTATTTTAAATTTCATAATTGTGGTAAAAATGTCTGTATGATATGTGATTGTCATAATCTCTGAAGACAAAGCTTGAGACCTTCTGGCACATCTTTAAGCCATCTGTTTGCTCAAATTCTAGTCACTAAAGACAAGGTTAAAAAAAATCTCCAAATAGTTCAGCCAACTGACTACAAAGTTGTTTTAGGTAATTCGACTCCAAAAGTTGAAGATATCAGTTTTTCTCATTTTCTCAAATTAAACCTGATTCAGGCACTGTGCATAGGGCAGTAAAGATCCACTGATCAACAATCTTATATAGTAATATAGTCAACACAACTTGCCATATTTTACAAGCGACAGGGTTTGTTAAACTCATTTTATTGAAAGATATAGGCATCCAAAATAAAAAAAAAATATTTATGAATTTCCACATCTTGCTGCCAATGCTTGCTTGCTGCCCATCCATTTTTGGTCCCCTCCTTTAAAAACCAAAAGCAGGGCTATATGTTGCCCGATCCCACAGAAAGCACACCTTGTACAGAAGGGGAGTCCTTGCGTTATGCCATAATATGATGCAAGGATTTCCTATCTGTCAGCCAAACTTCAGTGCTGGCTCTGTAACAGCACAACCAAAAACATAACCCTTATAGTCTCAAAGTATATCATATACAGCCCTTAAACAATCATGAATTTTTTGAAAAAATTTGATTCGACCCAAATCGAATCAAAAAGAATCATGTTAAAAAACAGGCATTTCCTGGCTGCAGTGAGCCTGTAGGGTGTTGTAGAACGTTGTGCCATGCTTAAATATGCATAGGGAGCGTGGTTTGGTCTTCAAACAATGCTGTGTTTTAATATGACACGCACATGACAGCAGCGGCTCTTAGAATCGCTTCACTCTTCACTTCCATGTGCACTTACATAGGCCAACCTCCCCAAATAAGCGAAGCGGGAACGCAGCCTGACAAGGTAACGTCTGTGCCAGCTCGAAAGGACAGAGCTGAGGGCCAAGATCCCACTATAACATCAAAAAGTGTACTCTTTTTACACTGACATCAGATGATTCCATAGATTACGACAGAACCTGTTCTGTTAAATGCGAATACATGTGGAAAGTCCCCCAAAAGAGTGCAGAGGATGTCGGCAGTAATTTTGCATTGACGTCACTGATAATTTTGCCATTCTTTTCACTGTATAAACTACTGTATAAACTAAGTGGATTTGACACGTGAATCTGGCTGTAAGCTAGAGACCCCAAAAGGTATTGCAATGTGCGTTATACAGATACCCCGCAACTGACAGTGTAATTTCAGCGAAAATCACTGTATAAACTATGTGGGTTTCACACGTAAATATGGCTGTAAACTAGAGCCACAATAAGGTATGGCAATGTGCGATATACAGATACCCCACAACTGACAGTGTAATTTCAGCAAAAATCACTGTATCAACTATGTGGATTTCACACGTAAATCTGGCTGTAAACTAGACCCCCCAAAAGGTATTGCAATGTGCCTTATACATATACCCCACAACTGACAGCTCACTACTGCAGATGCATGAAAGTCAAACAGATTTGTTCCTATTCGATTTTTTCACAAAATAGAACTGCTATTTGGGGTATACAGATCCCCCTTAAAGAACAACCAGGGATTGGTCCACCAATCGCTACTGCAGATGCATGAATGTCAAACAGATTTCTCCCTATTCGATTTTGTCACTAAATAGAACTGCTATTTGGGGTATATAGAACCCCCTTAGAGAACAGGGAGGAATCGCACATTACAATAGCAGCAGCTGGACGCTACAACATGAAGTGTGAAGTGCTGAGATAGAAAATGGCTGGGTTTTATAGGGCTGTGTGCAGGGGTGAACCAAGCCTTTCTGCTGCCTGAGGCGAGCCATAGACCGACGCCCCCCCCACCATATATGTAATATATCAGATACAGAGTAAAAATCAGATACAGCGTGTCGCCATGTAGTGTAAAATGCATACAGCGTGCTGACATGTAGTATAAAATAGATACAGCGTGCCGCCATGTAGTGTTAAATGTATACAGCGTGCCACCATGTAGTATAAAATGCATACAGCGTTCCACCATGTAGTATAAAATGCATACAGTGTACCGCCATGTAGTATAAAATGCATACAGCGTACCGCCATGTAGGGTAAAATGCATACAGCGTGCCACCAAGTAGTATTAAATGCATACAGCGTGCCGCCGTGTAGTGTAAAATGCTTACAGCCTGTTGTCATGTAGTGTAAAATGCATACAGCGTACCGCCAAAACTAAAATTGACATGGCAGAGAAGCCCTAATAAATATCCCCAATGCTGCATAAAAATATATATTCACACACACAGTATACAACCTCTACGCACATACTGAGTATACATACAGCAAATACACATATATAAACATTATATAGAGCAAGTATACACAAACCCCTATACACACACCTATAAATATCAACACACACACCTATACATACCCACGCACACACACACCTATACATGCACATACACCCCTATACATACACACCCCTATAAATACACACACACACCTATACATACACACACACACCTACCTATACACACATGGAATGTGTATGGAGCATTAAAACCCAAAAAATTGTCCTTTAAGACAACTTTTATGTGGTCAATAATGATCATCCATCGCTATAAAATAAGATTAGATGTCACTCTAGTAGGTCGTTATGTGGTATCAGGCCCTCTGTTGGTTTAAATTACCTCCGCTGTGGTGTGTTCTATATAAGAGGCTATGTGCGCTGAGTGCGCAATGGCTATGTGCGCTGAGTGCGCAATGCTTGGGCGGAAGGGCCGACAGACCGGAGCTGCCGTCAATTGTCTGGCGTCTCTTAACCATTGATCCATTCTCAAGAGATCTCGGACCCATGTGTTACTTCCAGATCTCGGAGCTGGATCTCGCCTGGTTCGCATGCGCCACAAATCAGTTTTTTACCATGGGCATGATGAAAACCACCTGGCAGGTATTTTACTATTGGTGCATAATATGTATATATACATAACCCAATGATTTGATATTAGCTTCATTGCCTGCAGAATGATTTAGTATTATATACTTTTTTTCATTACAACTCAATTGCATCCTGTGCATTTTTGGTATCTTATTGCTGCCCATTGGTTGTGTTATTATTACTATACTTTTTGTGAAGACAATGGGGCTCATTTACTAAGGGTCGCCGCACTTTTGTCGGGTTTCCCAAATATTTCTGTTTTGCTCCGAATTGCCCTGGGATTTTGGAGCATGCGATCGGATTGTGGCGCTTCGGCGCCGGCTTGCATAAGACAGAAATCGAGGGGCCGGACGTCGGACAATCCGATGGATTCGAACAAACTGCGGAATATAAAAAAGGAATTGTGCACCGGGAAGAAGAAGGTGAAGTCCGGCGGACCTCGGTACAGCAGCGACACATGCAGGAACTCGGACACACAATGTTAGTGAATCGTGCCGGACCCAAATCCACGTTGGACAATGCACCGTGGGATCGCAGTGGGACCCGGTAAGTAAATCTGCCCCTTTTTTTTTCACGATCTGTAATTATATGACATTATCTGTGCCCTCACCATATAGTGCCAGATTTCTCCTATAATTTTTCCTATATTTTTCCTATAATTGTATTTTTATGATTATTTATAATAAATATAGATTTTTTATTCTACATTGTTGTTTATGTGTGGAATAATTTTTTTGGTTTAAATATAAAAAAAATATATGTTTTTTTCACTGCGTTTTACCCCATAACAGATAATAGCGGCCGAAGTTAAAAATGGCACTTTTTTGCCATTTCGAAAAATATAAAAAAAATTAATAAAAAGTGATCAAAAGGCCGTACCGCCCTAAAAATAGTAACAAAAAATTACACCATCCACAGCTCCGTACATCAAAGTATGAAAAAGTTTTTAGCGCCAGAAGATGGCAAAATAAAGACAACATTTTATACAGGAGGTTTACATTTTTATAAATGAAATTTTTGTAATGAAAACATTATAAGACCTATACAAGTTTCTTATCCCGGTGATCGCACCGACCCAAGGAATGAAATACTTATGTCATTTTGGGTGCACAGTGAAATCCAAGCCATATAATCCAAGCCCACAAGAAGATGGCACAAATGCGTTTTTTTCACCAATTTCACAGCATTTTTTTTCGCTTTCCAGTACATGGCATGGAATATTAAATACTGGCACTGTGATGTGCAATTTGTTACACAGAAAACAAGCCCTTACATAGCTCTCTATATGGAAAAATAAAAAAGTTATAGATTTTTGATGGTGATTTTTGAAGTATTCCTGCATCAAAATGTCTGAGCTATCAAAAATTAAAAATAGTTCTTTTCAGTGGTAAACCCCATAATAGAATAAAATATCCAAATGTCTGAATTGCCACTTTGAATCGCACTACTTAAACATTGGAATAAAAAATGTGATTAAATGATTGTACTGTCCCTAAAATAGAAATGTTAACCTACAGAAAAAGACAGTCAGTGTTGCCTATACCAATTACTTATTTATTAATTCATTATGTTACAAAATATGAAATATAGAATCAGTTTCATCCAAGGGCCCTAATATAGAAATTGTATAAATATCAGCTCATACTGCAAAAAATAACACCTTACACAGCAGCATGCACCAAAATATGAAGATCTTACTGGCATCAGAATATGGAGCCATAACAAACTATATAAAGCTGGTGTTTCCCTGCGCATTCAAAGAATGATGAGGATGTACACACAAGTACATAACCCATAACCCATAACAGCACAACTAAGCTTTTTTTGCCATGTGTATCATATTTAGATTTTTGTCCACTTTCCATGTATATTGCTTAGAATATTAAATACTGACACTAGGAAGTCTAATTTTGCTGCAGCTCTGCAATTAGAAAAACAAAAAGTTATGGCCCTTGGAAGGCCGAGAGTGAAAAAGGGCCCAGTATTTTTAAGGGATTGATAAAAATGAGGGATTTTTACAAAAGGTCTGTCGAATTCTTTCCTTCAATCAAAATTTACTTACTAAACCACCATGTTATTTACAATTTTCTAAGGTTCAGACGGTTGTCTTGAATCTGTTAGATCCTAAAGTTTCCAACCATTAAATGGAAAAATACCCCCCAGATTGTGACCTATTATTTAAACAATGTTTTTTGTTAAATCTACCTATGGTTCTTTTACATTGTAGATCATTCTGAACAAGCTTTACCAGCACATTGGTGGCACATAACTATAAATAGTCAGGAATTGCAGCGTCTAATAGCCCTTCACATTCTGCTATAAAAATGACTGTTTATCTGTCTTCTTCTGGTCCGTATTATAAATCAGTGCACTCCTGAATATCTTTTCCTCTGTTTACTGCATTACCTGATTTTTCCACATTGGCCAATTTATCATGTTTCTGTTCTCCATTACTTTATTGACTGTACTATTCTCCATGCAAACACTATTAGCAGCTATGCTTGAGAAAACATGTATTTCTAAGTATGTTGATACTTTGTGTTTATTGATTTCTAAAGAAACGCTTGCCACAGTGATAAACAATAACTAAAGATGAAATGCACTACATACTGGGTATAATAATAAAATATGTCTTTAACTCCTGCTTTAGGGTTGTCAGCATAACTATTATGAAGATGCTAAAGCCTATGGTTTTAAAAATAAAGTCATCATTGTTGCAGCCGAGACAGCAGGCAATGGACTGTACAATTTCATTGTTCCACTCAGAGCTTATTACAGACCAAAGAAGGAGCTTAATCCAATCATTCTACTGCTGGATAATCCGTAAGTGTTAAGAACTGATTATACTGTATATTAGTAAGTCTGAATTTCAAGAAAGTTGCAAAGGTCACATAATAAAAACTTTCTTAATGTACATTTTCAATTCCAGATCTTTTAATAATAAGTCTTAAGTTAACAGCCTTGTATGAACACTTGAAATCTGATCAGGTACCTCGGGTATTATGGAAAAAAAATCTCAACATGCTCCTTTATATATTTAGTTATAATAGATAGGCACAGAGAGAGTTTATAATAAAATATATTTTAACAGTAAATCCTACAAAGTATATAGAGATGTCCAGGTAGAATTTGGAGAGCTAGCTGCTATCACACAGTTACTTCTCTCTTCTCCCTACTGCCTTCTTCATACACAGTTTATGTACTCTAAATGGTCAGTTGGCTTTATTCCATCTTTGGTATTAGATGATAGAGAACTCAACGTGACAGTTTTCATTAGGTTTGGGACCCCTAAACCATCAGCATGTTTCCATAAAGGTGAGTATGGGGTTCCAAACATTTATACCATAGAGGTGTTTTTTTATCATTCCTCAAATTTTAAAGGGGAAAGGCAACTAGTGACTAGAGTCTGCCTGTGCCCTCACCACATGTGCACTGCGCACAGTGAAGCCGTCCTAAATACACTTTGATTCACTGAAAATGCTGTGAACATCGGGGACTAGTTCAGTGAAGTGAGGTCTTCTGACGCCGGTTTCACTATACTCGGTGCGCACATAGCATACTCCAGTCAATAGACGCCCTAGCCTTTCCCTTTGGAAATGCTAGGAATGCAAGAATAGATTAAATGTTGGGGACCCTAAACTGCAGGGGGCTACAATTCACAAAAATTGCTGCACTTGTTTTTTCACATAAGGGTCATGTCGACATTTCTCTTGGAATTGCTTCAACTGTGAGGAAACCTATATCTCCCCTTACCCCCATATGTACCACAAGTTATAGAGCAAAATGTTGCAAATGGTGAAAACATACATATACGAAAATTGTAAAATTAAGTAATTATTAAAACAACATAATGAAGACAATCCCTTGCCTAACATTTTTCTGACATTATTGGGACAATGGCTGCAATCAGGTATATTTGGGATAAGTATATATTTATAATATATCACAACACTAGTGTTAATCGAGTGGTAATGGCCGTGACTGAGAGTGACCATGCCAGCAGCAAATGGCGCCACCTTTATGAGGAGGATCATCAATCCCCTATGCCATCACCTGGAGCAACGACCCTCCCGAAAATGACTGCAACCAGCGCCGCTGGCATGTTAATGCGGGCACGCTCCATTGATTTAAATGCCATTGACTGTGCTGGCACCAATCATGGGTTTTTTTTGTTGGGTGTTCGGGTCTGGCTTCTGGTTTGGTACCTAAATCTTTACCCAAACAGATTTCTAAAATTTGGGTTTGGCCCATTTTGTGGCCACGGTAATTTAAATGACACTGGCGATTTTGCTGACAACATTTAAACAGTTACTGGTGAGGGTTTATTTATAATAACTCTTTATATAGCGGACACATATTACACAGCGCTACACAGAGCTTGCCAGATCAGTCTGGATGAAACTGAATTTTACTGGGTCCTCTCATCACTACACAACACCAAATAGTTGATAGAGATAACATATGGTATGGAGGCCTCATGTCACAAGTATTATACAAGTGTGTAATGTATTAAATAGTCCCACGGATACAGAACATAATACTTTATATAAAATATACATGCTGAAATATTGTTATAGATAGGAAATGTCTGTGATGTTTTTGCATTGCTCACATTTGTGTAAATATTAAAAAATACATTTTAGATCAGAGCTTCTTTCTATTGTGTAAAAGGAGGCAGTGTAACGTATTATCATTAGGTGTCCTGGTAAACAGCCCACACAGATTTCAATTTTAAAATGTGTCTGCAAGAGATGTATTCATTCCATTTCTAAAGTATTTTTCCTAGGATACAGTAATGGCCTTTCTGAAATGCAACCATTTGTGTAATAGCTATGCAAAGAATTGCCTTAAACATAGTGTCAGCCACAGAAAATGACACACGGCAGTCTCTGTGTGTATTACTGTGATAGAACACATTTTTTTCTTTCAATTTTTTTCCTTGGTAGTTTTTCGGAAATTATATTAGGAAAATGTAACAACATAATTTGTCTGTGGAGCACAATATGTTTTCTATTTGTATATCACTTAAATTAAAAGGAATGTGCATGTTCCTGCTAATGAGCTGGTATAAATAAATGCACTCCGTCTGTATTTATATATATACCTTTGTATAATCACTTTTCTTTTCTTGTTTGTGGACAGAATTATTGTTATTATTTCTATTACTTTATACATTGTTCTCATGCAATGTAAATTGAGTCTATCACCCCACTCCACTGCTTTAAAACCCCCGTAACAGCCACATATTGCTCCATATATCCCTATAGATATAAAAATGGATGAGTATTTATGAAGAAATTTACTGCACCCAGTCTCCCCTCTTGGTGCTCTCCAATGCTAAGACACTGATGTCATCAGATGGGGGAGAGATGAGGACAAAGAACACCGGGGAGAATTCATAAATGTGTCTCAGGCTCTGACAGTGCAGAGCTCGAAAAGACTAGACTAGTGCTATGGCAGGTCCTTCATTTTGATGATGAATCTGTCGCAGTATAAGACTGTCAAGTCTAACTGATAGACCAGCTTTTAGCCGTTCTAAACTGTGCGCCACAATGTGTCCCTTGCTCCTAATTTTTTGGCACACTGACTCATTTGCATACCACCTCACCCCTTTTTTCCAAAGACATGCCCCTTTTCATGAGGTCACACCCCCTTTGGTGGATCAGTCAGAAAAATGGGAAATAGAGTTTGTTTTTGATCTTACCAATTGTTTGCAATGTAACAAAGAGTGAAAAATGCAAAGGGGTCTGAACACTGTACATAAAAAGAAAATGAGAGGAAAAAAGGACAGAAACTTCCCAACAGAGGAGAGCGCCTTGGGTAATACCATTTGGTTCAAACTCCTCAGAGAAACATCCACCAGGGAAAGTGTTCACCTACAGGCCAAATCCATGTAGTAAGAATGTCTGTAATCAGATGATGTGTGTGTCAAGCTGACAAACAGGGATGACATGTGGTTACTTCACAAAAAAAACTGAATAACCAGAAAGAAAGCCAGAAATGCATGTGCAATAGGAAAACATAACAAAAGGTGGGCACTTACAGGCACCAGCAAGTGTTTTATGTTTTACCTATTGCAAAAGAAATATCACAGGCAGAAAAGCAAAGAACTCTAGTAAGGTGATAGTAGAAAAAGGTAAAATTTCACAATCCCAGTCACACCTTTACCTATTTTTACATTCATGTACAGTGCAGTAAGGATACGTGCATTTGGTTTGTTATTTTTAGCTACTGAAACTAAACCTCCCACAAAAAAACTTCTAATCTAAAGCCCATTAGAAAGGTACTGTACTTGGTGTTAATTTTATTGAAGGAAATCCTCTTCCTGGCGGAGGCACCAGTTTCTTTTAGTCGGGGTTTTACATGATCAGCAGACGATCGATGTTAATATTGATAAAATGAGTAGATAAACTGACTTTCTGTCTACACATAGGCCCACATTTATTTTGTGTGTGACTTTGCACTAGAAAGAACATACAAATTGCTTGCACATGTATATATAAAGTGTCTGCGCCAGTTTTGTGTCGCAGCAGCACTGTGTCCAACAAGACAGAAAAAACGTGCACCAAAAGGGACATTCTGGTGCACAGTCAGATCGTGTGCCACAATTGTGTCTGTGCCACAATCCCAAAGCATGAAGAATAGCACCAGAATAAAAACGGTGCATTCTTGCGGAGAAGTGCAGGAGGCGCCAGATTCATGAAGAATGTGTGACACATTTCATGAATCTGTCGCACACTGCACCCAATGCAGTTTGCACTAGTTTTGAAGAATGTGGACCATAGTATGGGTTCAAGAATCACATGAAACATGTTTGAGCTGGATGAATCAGATAACACATACATCCACTATTAGGAAGGTTAAAATGTTGGAGTTCTACTTCAAATTTACATACAGATTTTGGTGACAGGTAACCAAAAGTTTATGGTCTCCTATGTTCTTGGGACTTTATTTCAACCTCAATACATCTCACATTAAAGATTGTGTAAAATATTTAAAAAAAATCCAGACAAATAAAAAGAAAATTGATTCAAACATAATTTTTTTTTAGAAGTAATTAAATATTTTATCTTGTTTTTCATTATTGCTTAAAGGGAACCTGTCACCAGATTTTACCCTATTAAATTACCGTATATTCCGGCGTATAAGACGACTTTTGAAGACAGAAAAATCTTCTGTCTAGTCTGGGGTCGTCTTATACGCCGGTAATCGCGACCGCCCGCCGTGTATTCACGGCGGAGGTCGGGTCGCGCTGCATGGAGAGGGCTCACAGTCCATAGCCGGTAAGTCTTTGCAGCAACTTTGCTAGCACCGATCGCGGGTGTTTTCACAGCGATGGCTGCCGGCAAAGCTGCCGGCAGCCTCAAAAAGATAGCGGCGCATGGGCGCCGCCATCTTACCTGGGATTGCCGCTCCCCATGACGTCGTCGATCCGTCTCCATGGTAGCCTCGGGTCTTCCGAAGACCCGAGGCTATTTCGTTTTAACCCCTTCGTTACAATGTGCTGATAGCACATTGCAATGAATGAGGAGGAAAGTCCCCATATACTGCCATACAGTAGTATGGCAGTATATGATAGGATCGATTACACAACCTAGGGTTAAAGTCGTCTTATACATCGGAATATACGGTACTTGTTCTCTCTGGTAGATGAAATCTCATTTTATATAAATTCCTGACCATTTACCTATGAAATTAGCAGTATAGAGAAAGAAGTGCGGCACTCACCAAGATGTGCAAAAGTCCTTTATTACGAGTGCATGGTACAGGAAAGGAGCCTGTACCATGCACTCGTAATAAAGGACTTTCGCATATGTGCTGCACTTATTTTTCTATACTGCTAATTTATGAGGACTGTGTATCATCAGCGGAGCACCACCAGTTATGCTTATTCCTTGCAGTACTGTACCTAGGGCTCTATCTCTGTCCGTCCAGTTTACCTGTTGGTGCCTTGGAATAGGTGGATAGTGCCGAGTGTCTTTGCCTTACCATTCGTTTACCTATGAAAAATCACAATCACAGTCATAAAAATGAAGAATCTTATTTTGCATGTTGAGTCAGTTCTAGGCTGCAAGGAGAGTATCAATACAAGTATCCTTATCTTCAGTTCTAAAGTCCATAGAAAGTAAAGCAAATCTGAAAAATGAGATTCTTATGATTAATATTACACTAATACCATGTATCTAGGTAATATAGGACTGAATATAAGGGAGTTTTACATGAAACTATCCCTGCAGCCTCAAAACTTGATTTATCCCATTATAACTTGTCTCTGCTTATTGCATATATAATCTGTAATACAGGGAATAGTTACATGCATAGATAGTGTAAAACTCATCATAAAAACAGCTTTTCTGCTCAGATAATTTTTACTGACTGGTAGAATTGCTGCTATTTTTGCAATCTGTTCTTTCACAGTGGAAAATATGGTGACATTGCTTTTGAAGATTGAGAATTTCAGACTTATTGGAGCTTTCATTTGGATTAGTTTACTGCAGCCCTCATGGGGTAGATGAGGACTCAGATGGGTAATTATGATTCTACAGTAGGTGAACATATGTGCACAGAGCAGTGGATAACACATTAGGTTGCTGACTTCTGCACACTGGCATTATGTAAATGTCACAGTGAAGCTAACAAAGCTGTTTTGACGTGTTTATGGATTTTTATAGAAACATTGCAAAAGGATGACCAGTCTATTCTGCAGCTATGAGGATTCTTTTGCTACTAGTGACAACTATGTAAACAAGTGACTTTGTATTTTTATATTTAGCATAATAGCATATTGTAATATTACATTCATAAGTAACCTTTGAACAGCCTTCACTACAAGTCTTTCATCAACATTAGGTCACATGATCGGTGATAAATGTCTGATCACATTAGTGCGACTTCCCATCCTGTGAATATGGGATAAATGTTGTAAATAAGAAAAATAGACTTGGGCGGAGGGTTTTCGGGAGCATTTACTATAGGCTGTGCTAGGATCCTGTCGCAGGTTATAGCTGGATTCTTATTCAGGCAGTACTGGGACCTCTTGCTATAATTGTCACAGATATATCCGTCACTTCTGGATTTCAGTTATTAAAGCCAGTTCACACCTATTTCAAGTATTTCTCCTATACTCTTTTTAGCAGGATTTAGCAGTGCCTTTCATTAGTTTCCAAAGACCTACATGCATAGCAGGGACCCTTCATTAACACTTCCACTAATTATAACAAAAAACAGTACAGCATACCATCTTCATTGTTATATAGAATCATGAGAGAAGGGACCTCTCAATACATGTACAGGAAGTCTATAGAAACTGGTGTAAATCGAAGGGCTTCTGTACCCCATTAGGATTTGGATTTCAATATTCCTTTACATAATGGAACATAACAAAAATTCGAGTTTACACTTTTGCTTAGACATAAATGAAAGGGGTGTCTGAGGGTATAAAAAAAAAACCCTTGGGTGGCTGGGATGGGGCGGGTTAAAAAAAAAAAAAACATTTACTTAACTACAAATTCCCTACCAGTGTCCAGAGCTGCAATCTCTCTGGTCCATGTCCAAAATGAACAAATAGGGACACGAAAGCTGCACTGCATTCAGCCTCCGGCCAGCCGAGGTGGTGGGCTACACCCACCTGTCCCTATTCCCAGCATTGTAACATGCAGGATGGGTGGGCATGGCTGGCCGGAAGCTGAGCGCAGCGCGGTCTAAACTAAGCTTGTGATTTTTTGAAACCATGTCTATGTACACGATGGCATCAGTCTAAAATATGGAAATTTATGATGTTCTACAATTGTAAAATAAAGTACAGTATATACATTTTGTGTGTATCTGGACCAATAGGACAGATTAATTTAAATGCAATAAAATTCTGGTTTAATTTTTACTTATAATGTGAAATATATTTATAATGCATTTTCCCACGTTAACCCAACAATGGCGTGTGGCTTTATGTGCAAGTTGCATTCCATTATTGTTGTCCTTGTGACAGTATTAGCAGAAAGTGATAGCCTGAGCCCATTCTTCTATGTAAGGCTTTCAACCAGGTCCACACATGGAATAGTTATATGGTTCAGCTATACCACCAAACAATTGTGTCAGAGAAAGAGTGTGCCACAAATTGATATCACCATCACATTGCACCTGCACCGGCAGAGGCTCGGTGGCATCCAACTCTATTTGCGTCTAAAGGACATAACACTCGCCACGCAGGACAGTGGGTCTAAGCCTTAAAGCTGTCCATCTGGATCCGGGAAAGTTGGGAAGTACAGGTTCAATCACTGCTATACTTAATGTGGGTTAGCCTGCTGTTATGTTCAGTATAAACATAGTAAATAAGATTTTTTTATATCTTTTATGTCAAAGCATGCTCATTAAGATATTGATGTAGTTGTAAGAGAGATATATATAACTCATAGAGCCAGTCTCCTGATTAATCTTGTGCTCATATCCCCATTGGCCATGCCATTATTAGCTTGTTTTTTTAACGCCCATGTGTTGTAATATCAGCCTTTTGCAGATTTCATGTGTGAGAGTGAATCATGTCTGGGCTTTAATAAAATTGAAGAGGTGGTGAATACATTCGGCTTCTATACAGGAACTAATGTTTATTACACAAGTCAAGTGCTTCACATTAATCATCTTTCTTTTCTCTGTCTTGTGGAAATGACACATTAATACACATTAAAATACAGTGTAACTGCAATAAATCATAAACAGATCATTTCTTCAGCCTCTAAGTCTTTTATTTTGTTCTGCATATTGTACTTTGATTTATTTTTTAATAATGTATGTCAACATTTTTCTAGAAATATCAAAATGATATAGCAGATGTTTATTGTGAGTGCATGAATATTAAATAGTATGTTTGTCATATATTCTTCTAATCCCAATGTTAGGCCAGATATGCATTTTCTGGATGCAATTTGTTGGTTCCCAATGGTCTACTACATGGTTGGCTGCATAGACAAGTAGGTGAACCTGCTCGCTCCAGTTTTATTTGGTGTTGTGTGGTTGTATAGTTTGTGTTGTCCTGCATGATTTTTGTTAACTGTTGCATTTTATCATGTATTCCGTTATGCAGTGTGCTGTTTTGTTACAACCTGTACTTCAATAAAACTCAATGTGAATTATATACAGTACCTTCTGTCCTACATGTGAGCTGTGCAGTTTTGTTTCCTTTGTAGTTATTTGTAATGTGCCACTTGCCAAAACGTGCCTGATGTAAGTGTTTTAGTGACACATCAGTGATCCTCCAAATTTCCAGGTATGAGTAGAGTTCCATATTCTTGTTGCTCCCTGTCTATGTTGATGGTAGAATTACCTCTCTTCTAGGTGTAGTGGATACCCCCTTGTCCTGGTCACAGGCCTAGGTATAAAAATATACTGTAATGACCCATAAATTCTAGAGTTTGTGATAATAATAATAATAATTTTATTGTTTGTGGTGTTAACATATATGGAATCACATTTGCAAATCAAATTATGTTCTAGATTTAGAACTCAACATATTTTGTATCTTCATTGTCTGGCATTGTCAGTTGAATACAAACCATCACTCAATATTCTCGGCTTTTTTCCACTTAAAGTGTAACTGTCACTCTGAGAAAAAAAAAAAAATACATAATTCTGTTCCAGGTGTCCATGGGTATCATTCCTCAAAGTATTTTGCCACTCGGTCCTCATTTAGTACCTTTTTGGCCCATAGCAACCATGGTTTCAAGCTCTCAAAAAAAACTACAACAGCAGAATGGTAGGGGCGGGGCCTGCCTCCTGTCACCTCATCACAAGGGTGCGCTGCTGACCAATGAGACCATATCTTTCTGATATCTATCTATTTATCTATCTCATATCTATCTATGCATATCCTATCTATCTATCTATCTATCTCTAGTCTATTATCTAGTCATATCTATCTTTCTTTATCTATGTATTATCTATCTATCTATCTATCTATATACTATCTTTCTATCTAAGTAAAACTTCAGCACAACACATGAGGCCACAGCTTGCAGACTTGGAGAGTGTCTCCTGCCACTTCCTGTGTAGTGTGAGGTGACCGAGGGGGGCTTCAGTTTCTGTCTGTATGGATAATTTTTTTTAGGGAAAGTTGAGGTAGAGATGAGAGTTTAGATGTTTGGTAACTACATTATTTAGTGTTCCTGTCAGCACATAACTGCTGTAGCACTGAGCCATGAGGTGAACAGCTGATTGCAGGAAGAGAAAAGGGAGCATGTCTCTAGTTCTGTAGTCTGCAGTGAAGAGGGGATGTCCCTAGCAACAGATACATGAGACATCACTGACTTCTAGGGGAAGTCTGCAGAATACAAGAGGAAGGAGCAAGATTCGGGTAACTAATCCAATTCCAAAAGGGCTTAAAATTACCTGCCGTACCGCATATCAAAATTTTTTTTTAAATGACGGTTACTCTTTAAGTTAAGAATAAGTGCAGCCACTCCATTTAATTGCACATGTATGATAGTGGCGGAAATTGCAAAAGCAGTGCTCAGCTATCTCCAACACTACCATCAACAGTAAATGGGAGTGCCAAAGATAGTCAAGTGCTGTGCTCAGCAATTTCCGACAAACCATTGAATGCATCTCCACCTATTGTTGAGAGCAGGATGATTCTCTGGATTTCATAAAGTCCGTTCCCCTGACAGGTGAGTACAGCCACTCTGAGGCTGGTTTCAAACTAAGCATTTTGTAGCATTATTCCTCACATAATCATTGCAATTAAGTCTAAAATGTACTAAGTACTTTACTATAATGTAATAACATGTCTTTACATGTGATGGAGATAGCCAATGTGTCTTATTTTATCTCCATGTTATTGTGAGCCATAACTGGATGAGGCAAATCATTGGCCTTCACTGGAAATTTGTTATATGCATAAAGTTTGGACTTTTTCTGTCTTGAAAATGGTTATATGCGACCAAAACTGACACATTATAAGATGAACATTACATGATGAAATAATAATTGTTCAGTTTTACTGTCTTCTGAGACTAGTCAACAGAATCCATTTTTTATTGTAACAATTAGTTGCTGAGGAGAAAACTACAATCAATAAAACAACACTGGAGACCTATTCAATAAAAACTGGAGTAGTTAGAGTTAGGGTTGCTGCTGAAAATAAGGGACAGAAACTATGAGCAGAGGTTGCACAGGAGAGCTGTGTAGTAATCTATTTTGGCTCTATACAGGGGTGTAACTAGAGACCTCCGGAGCCTGGGGACTAATTTGCTAACAGGACCCCTTTCTCCTATCCATGACCACCAGGGCCAGTCAAAATACCATATGTGCTAGTTGTAAATAAACAAAGGTACCACACATTCCCAAAACAACATTTGTGTGCAGGGGACTTAGCTTGTGCCCCCTCTAGATTTACTACCCCTTGGCATTTTCCTCTGATCTTTCAAGGTGAGTGGCAGGAAGGTGCCAAGCGTCTCAGAAACACCATTATGCTGCCAGCACTGGCAGCATTTACGGGGATTTAGGGCAATTTCTAGGTCATTAAGCCAACGGGTCAAGTTATGTTGACAGCTGCCACATAAGCTCATAAGATGCACATTTGCTGCAGAACCTTGTAATATAAATCACAAACAGACATATGCACACATAAATATACATATACAAATAAGCAAGTACACATATAAATATGTACTCATGCATGAATTTATACATATGCATACGTACATGCAGTGGCTGGGAGATTGTCCTCAGCTGCCACTCTTTCCCCCGATATGTCCCGCCTCCTCCTGGTCCTGCATATTAGAGCTGCTGAGCATTTAAAGCATCAGGGCCAGGAGGCGACGGGATCAGCCCCTGTTTTTAGTTTAACACCCACAGGGGGCCACAGGAAAAGAAGGATAGAGGGCAAGGGCCACAGGAGCAGGCAAGAGTACAGGGAGAGGAGAGAGTATGTGAATGCTGTGTTGTAAATGGCCCTGCACAGAGCACACAGGGGGCCCATGCTACTGGCAGAAACATCATCCACCAGAGGGGCCCAGAGCCCAACAGCTAGCTGTCAAGTTCCTGCACTGTATGTCAGTGGGCCCACATGTAACTAGAATCAGCTTCTTGCGGAATGGAGGATGCATCCTTCATGCCTGTTTTCAGAACGGTTTCAGAACTTTTGGAGGACCTTGAAAGCTCCTGACATACACTCACCGGCCACTTTATTAGGTACACCTGTCCAACTGCTCGTTAACACTTAATTTCTAATCAGCCAATCACATGGCAGCAACTCAGTTCATTTAGGCATGTAGACATGGTCAGGACAATCTCCTGCAGTTCAAACCGAGCATCAGTATGGGGAAGAAAGGTGATTTAAGTGCCTTTAAACGTGGCATGGTTGTTGGTGCCAGAAGGGCTGGTCTGAGTATTTCAGAAACTGATGATCTACTGGGATTTTCCCGCACAACCATCTCGGGTTTACAGAGAATGGTCCGAAAAAGAAAAAACATCCAGTGAGCGGCAGTTCTGTGGGCGGAAATGCCTTGTTGATGCCAGAGGTCAGAGGAGAATGAGCAGACTGGTTCGAGCTGATAGAAAGGCAACAGTGACTCAAATCGCCACCCGTTACAACCAAGGTAGGCAGAAGAGCATCTCTAAATGCACAGTACGTCAAACTTTGAGGCAGATGGGCTACAGCAGCAGAAGACCACACCGGGTGCCACTCCTTTCAGCTAAGGACAGGAAACTGAGGCTACAATTTGCACAAACTCATCGAAATTGGACAGTAGAAGATTGGAAAAACGTTGCCTGGTCTGATGAGTCTTGATTTCTGCTGTGACATTCGGATGGTAGGGTCAGAATTTGGCATCAACAACATGAAAGCATGGATCCATCCTGCCTTGTATCAACGGTTCAGGCTGGTGGTGGTGGTGTCATGGTGTGGGGAATATTTTCTTGGCACTCTTTAGGCCCCTTGGTACCAATTGAGCATCGTTGCAACGCCACAGCCTACCTGAGTGTTGTTGCTGACCATGTCCATCCCTTTATGACCACAATGTACCCAACATCTGATGGCTACTTTCAGCAGGATAATGCGCCATGCCATAAAGCTGGAATCATCTCAGACTGGTTTCTTGAACATGACAATGAGTTCACTGTACTCAAATGGCCTCCACAGTCACCAGATCTCAATCCAATAGAGCATCTTTGGGATGCGGTGGAACAGGAGATTTGCATCATGGATGTGCAGCTGACAAATCTGCGGCAACTGTGTGATGCCATCATGTCAATATGGACCAAAATCTCTGAGGAATGCTTCCAGCACCTTGTTGAATCTATGCCACGAAGAATTGAAGCAGTTCTGAAGGCAAAAGGGGGTCCAACCCCTTACTAGCATGGTGTACCTAATAAAGTGGCCGGTGAGTGTAGTTCTTGGGTACATGTATATTGAGAACAGGAACAGATGTACAATGATTTCATGCATGAGGGTCCTTCTCATTATAAAATTTGGTAGGGGGTTTGGGTGGCCATGGGCCCACTAGAAGCCTTGGGCTTCGGGCTATTGCTCAAACTGCCTATATTGTAATCTACTACTGCCATGCAAGCACAATGGTTATGCCCCTGTCTCCATTCAACTAGAATGTTATACAGTACAGAACTATTACATGGTTTTGTGCATACAAAACATTGTATAACAAAATTAAACATTTTTATACATTAAACATTTTCTTTTCTATATGAGAAGCTTTATCCCTGCATGTTGTAGGTGTTTTTTTATCAGGTTTTTTTTCTGTTTTTAAAAGCCTAGATGACTTGCTGAAGTCTGGAGTGACATTTGCAGCAAACATGGTGGTTGTAGATAAAGAAAGCACAATGAGTGCAGAGGAAGACTACATGGCAGATGCCAAGACAATAGTCAATGTTCAAACACTTTTCAGGTGGGTAACATTTTTTGTCATGTTCTGTAAGTTTGGACATCCAAAATACAGTTTTTTCCAGCACATCCAACAGATGCCAGCACACTCGAAGGAGAATTGCTGGGTTGAGATCTACTGAAGTGTATCAGGCTTGCAGTATGCTTTGATTAGTGATGGGTCCCAGGCAGCTGCCCAAACATCCATATTATAATATATTACGTGTTCTTATTTTCTTATAGTGCATAAAAATAAAACAAAGAGTGTAATATTTATGTTTACCCAGCAAGAGAGAGCGAGAAAACCCCTTAATTAATAGTTCAGTAGGATATATCGCCACAAAGCTCACACCTATGAATTATGTTTTTGTTTCTCTTTCCCTCTGTTGCTGCCATAGTAAATCCTATCTTGAATCTTTACCTGAAGATATAAGATTATTTTCCTTACTGAAAGATACTGAAGCTCTTTTCCCATACAGTGCTCAGAAAGTGTAAAAAATGATGTGGCATTCAGATATGCAAGATCAAATTTTAATTCTTAGCAGATAAAATGCTGTTACAATCAAATATATATTTTGATTATTAAAGTTTTGACTTAACATTTTAACATTTTGCACAATAGCAGACAAATAAATACCTGAAGTTTTAAATTTCACAGCTAACAAGCATGAATACAGCAGATTATTGCAGGAAGGCTTTCAGATTACCAGAGGCTCCAAGACACAGACTTACGTTAGGGTCAGACGCTCAGAAGTCTGATTTGGTAGTTATAGGAAACACAGTCCTTTCTTTAGTAGACTTGTTTTAATCCGGGTTAAAATCCAATCAGAGAAAACACAACAAGGTCCAAACAGAAGTAAACTGTGCTCACCTACTAACCAGTCCCTGCAGGTCCCATCCACAGACTAAATACCGAACTGATGATTATTGCTTGTCTTCTTCTTTTTTTTTTTTTAGATTTTTTTTTTCTTTTTATTCAAATATCTCTAATATTATTGTTCTGTCATTGTATATACTGCCCACTATGGCACATTTTGCATACAGGAAGGAACGCTTTGTTCGGTCTAAGGGTGCGTTCGCACGTGGTGTTAATGCATGTGTTTTGAAACATATCACAGCTGAAAAGATGAGATTTGCCTAATTACATTGCTGTCAACATTGTGCTTACAATACGCATGTGCTAACACAATGTTAACATAACGTTAACTGAAAATGAATGTATATATGTCTTCACCCTCATTTATAGACCCTCAATTGTCTCCACTTAGTCAAGATAAGTAAGTAGTCCTTTGTGTCTCTGTCACTGACCTCATAGCTATAATTAAACATAATCAATAAGAATATATTAAAAAGCTCTCGGTATCCACAATAAGTGACAAAGAATAACTGGATTCAGGAAGAATATAAGATGTAATTTGGTAAGGTTTAGCGAGAAGGTTTTAGCAACAATGTATTTAATAAGAGGCTAATGAGGGATGTTTTTGACAAATAACATACTTGGCTGGTGTTACCAGACCCCCTCCATGCTGTAACTGTACTGCCTGATACACTGCCTGGCACTCCCCCCTTTTAGAGTGTTGGAGGAAACCAGAGGACCTGGAGGAAACCCATGCAAACACGGAGAGAACATAAAAACTCGTTGCAAATGTTTATTGATTTTGTTGATAGATTTGCTTTAATATTCCCCATTATTTCCATGTCATGATGCTAACATGAGACAAACAGCCAAGGACGGACCCAGATGGTGAGTCCTAATGTTAGCCCCACCCAAGTGTCTCTATCTACTTCACTAGATGGTAGGTAACCACTGGGTGATATTTCATTTCCTTCTGCAACACTGAAAGAAAAAAAAATTACAAAACAGATCAAAAAATATGGGTGTAACTAAAAGGAATACACATAACAGAACGAGAAATAGAAGTCAAGGAGATGATCAGAGAACAAAAAATCCCAAGTAAAGCAATAGAGAACATGCTAGCAAGCTCCAGAAAAGACTAGGAAGCACAAGTGAGAATGTGAAAGCAAGCACACTTCTAAAGGGATATCAGAGTCCTGGTCCAGCTGTGAATAGGTAAGATGTTAGGGGTGTCAGCCCAGACAGAAAAAACAGACCAGCAGCAGAGGAATGTGAATGGAGAAGGCACCTGTCCATCACAACTAGCTTAACCATCAATAACCCAGAACAAAATCAGCAGGGCACAGTTGGGGGTGGTGGAATTCAATTAAGACAGCCAGAAGTGAAATACTGTAGTACAAAATAAAATCATGGCACTGAACCACTGAAGCAACAGATGTTACACACCCTTTGAATAAATAATGACCCCCCCCCATTGAATCTATAATCCCTCATGAAGTGCTGCCCCTTGAGTCTTTCTTATAGTTTAAGTGCCCCTGTGTCCTCCATGTATTTACTTTACTCTGATCATTTGCTGTTCCTATTTATTTATTTATATATCATTTTTTTTTTTAAAGTATTTTTTTATTTATTTTAACGAAACAATAAGGTTACATACAGTAATTTGTGTTGCAACCTAACAACATACTTGATTGCTTAGTGAACAATGGACATATATTTTGAACATTACAACTGAGTTGATCACTTAGTCGTACATTAGGTAGATCTTTATTAATGTTCAGCTAAATTTGGGTTATCTGGAATGGGTCCATCCATTTATCCTACTTTGTCACAGTCTCTAATGCGTAGTTAGAAATGGATCCACTTTT
The DNA here is from genome assembly GCA_019512145.1 of Engystomops pustulosus. NCBI lineage: Eukaryota > Metazoa > Chordata > Amphibia > Anura > Leptodactylidae > Engystomops > Engystomops pustulosus. Next base: position 45,780,193 of record CM033649.1, read on the forward strand.
TTTTTTTTTTTTTTTTTCCTTTTAGTCTGCTAAGTTCCATTAACTTTAATAAAACAGAACATAGATACAGTAATAATAATAAGAGAGAAAACTAACAACTTTGGGGATGGAGCCTGCACAAAGGGGGGGGGGGTTGTTCTGGCAACAGAGTTATCTCGTTGGATCTGATTTTGTAGGGTGTTATAATTGGACTCATAGTTGGTTATGGCTGATGATAAAGCTATTGGTGGTAGAAAGTACTAGTCATCCAGGTGTCCCAGTTTTTGGTAAATTTTGATGTAGTTGAGAGCTGGTAGGCCAGGATTTTCTCGTAGGCACAGGTGGTGTTAATTTGCGCTATAACCTCATTAATATGTGGGGCTTCTGTTGATTTCCAGTGTCTCGTGATCACCAGTTTTGTTGCCATAAAAATGTGTCCTATTATAGTCCTGTGCGCTGGAGCAAAGGAGTTCATGTTGATCATAAGTAGGGCTTGAGCTGGAGATTTAGAGACGTCTTTTTTGGTTAGTCTGCTGATGATGTTGTATGAGGCCGCCCATAGAGGTTGTATCCGGTCACAGCTCCAGAGCGTGTGGAGAAGGTCTCCCTCATTTTTGCAGTTGCGCCAGCATGTGGAAGGGGTGTTGGGATATATTTTGTGTAGTAATGAGGGAGTATAGTACCAGCGTAGATGTGTTTTTAGTATTGCTTCCTGGTGAGAGATGCAGCGGAAGTTTCTTTTGATGAATAGGTAGGCGTCGTTCCATTCTTTTTGGGATATTGTGGTTGCGAGGTCTTTTTCCCATTTTTCCGTTCTGTTTGATGGTGCTGGTGTTGATCTTTGGCCTAATGTGTTGTAAAAGAAGGAGATGCCTTTTTTCTTCTTATCTTTTTTGTTTAATAATGTGAGGACGTCCTTGTTGATAAATGGTGTCGCATATAGAAGCTTGTTTAGCATTGTTCTGATTTTATTGTGTGTGCTGAGTTCTGAGAGTGGGACACCTCGGTTTCTGTGTAGGTAGACAAAGTCTAGTTCGTTGTTGTTGTTTAATAGTTGTTTGATATTTGTTATGCCTTTCTCTTTCCAAGTCTGTAGATTGAGGGTGATGTCTTGATTTTCTATAAAGGTTAAGGGGATTTTTTCCATAGGTATTTTCTCAGTGTTTTGGGTGGAAGCCCAGAGGAGTTTCCAGGTCCAGTCTGCTGTACGCATGGAAATGAGGTTTGTTTTTGGGGGATTTGTTCTCCAGCAGGTGGCTAGCATGCGGTTTTGTAGTGGGGTGTTATTATTGTGAAGTTTTTCTATGTGTACCCAGACTTTATCCTTGTTATCTGACCACCAGTGCTTCAGCTGGTCTAAGTTGGCTGCTATGTAATAGTCTCTTAGGTCTGGGAGGCCTAGTCCTCCGGCTACTCTTCTTTTGGTCATTACAGAGCAGGCAATTCTAGGTTTTTTATTTTGCCAGATAAAACTCTGTAGGTGGGACTTGGCTTTATGGAAGAAGGTTTTGTTAATTTGTATGGGTAATGTTCTAAATAGATAAAGAAATTTTGGCAGTATCATCATTTTGAAGGTGGCTATTCGGCCAAACCACGAAAGTTGGTGTTTGGAATAATCTATTAGTTGATTTTTAATAGACTGTAGTAGTGGCAGGAAGTTGGCTTTGTATAGTTGGCTGATGGGATGTGTTAGGTTTATACCAAGATAAGTTATTTTTTGTTTTTGCCATTCTAATTTGAATTTCCTTTTGAGTGCGTTTAGGTCAGGTTTGGTTATGTGTATGGGTAATATTTGGGATTTGGATGTGTTCATTTTATAGTAGGATATATGGCTGTACTCTGATATTGTTTCATATAATGCGGGTAGGGAGTCAGCAGGATTGCTTAATGTTAATATGATATCGTCTGCAAAGAGAGCGATTTTAAATTCTTTTGGTCCTATTCTAATTCCTGATATTTGGGTGTTTTGTCTGATGGCTTCTGCCAGTGGTTCTATAGAAAGTATAAAGAATATTGGGGAGAGAGGGCATCCCTGGCGTGTGCCGTTTGTTATGTTGAATTGTTGGGATAAAGTACCGTTTACATATACATTGGCTGCTGGGTGGGAGTATAGGGCTTTTATGGCTGAGTATATGGGGCCTGTTAATCCAAAGTGAGTTAGTGTCCTGAAGGCAAAGTTCCAATTTAGTCTATCGAATGCCTTTTCGGCATCTATTGCTAATATTGTAGCTGAGATATTATTTAGTTCGCAGTGTTGGATGGTAGAGATTAGTCTTCTGGTGTTATCTGGTGCTTGTCTGTTGGGGATGAACCCTACTTGGTCGTTTTTTATTAGCTGGGGGAGGATGGTTTGTAGTCGGTTGGCTATAAGTTTAGCATAGATTTTTATGTCGCTATTGAGGAGTGATATAGGTCTATAATTGGTTGGAGTTTCTGGGGATTTTCCTGGTTTTGGTATTGTGATTATTAGAGCATTTAACATATCTTTTGGGAATTCTCCTTTTTTAGCTGCTACGGAGAAATCTGTTGTTTTACAATATACATATCTAACATAGTGCACTTAAGCTTCGCAGTGGGTATATAACCTCCGCGAATTTGGGGGTGGGGTTTCAGCAGGAGTAAATCACTTAACCTCTTGAAACCAAAAAGAACATACATATACAAATAAAGTTCTGTCTACTTAGCTGACAGTATTATTGCTTTCGGCTCCAGGTTTTCATGGCACTTTTTTCCATTCAGTATCTATTCTCCCAGGTGGACAGTTTGGACTTGGGGATGTTTGCGGTGATATGATGTTCCATTTTTCTAGAAGTTTGAATCCGTAGTCTGCTGAGGTTACTGGAATTATTGTGTTTTGTCGCTTGATCAGGATTTTGGTAGGGAATCCCCATCTGTATGGGATGTTGTGGTTCCTTAGAATAGCTGTGAAGGGATTGAACTCTCTTCTAGCTTGTAAAGTGGCAGCTGAGAGATCTGTGAAAAGTTTAATATCTGTATAAGGAGCTGGTAGGCATTGTAGTTTCCTTGTTTTGTTGAGTAGGGATTCCTTCACATGGAAGAAGGTAAATCTTGCTAGTGTGTCCCTAGGGACTGTTTCTGGGAGGTTGGTTGGTTTTGGGACTCTGTGTACTCGGTCCATGCATAGTTCATAATCTGCTAGATCCGGTAGCAGGGCTTTAGTCATGTCCTGGACGTATTGTTTTAGTTGGTGACCCATCACGGATTCAGGGATGCCTCGATATTTTATATTGTTTCTCCTGCTTCTGTCCTCGTAGTCAGTAAGTTTCGCTTGCATCTTGTACATTTTGTCCTCTAGCTCATTGTGTGAGTCTACCAGGTTGTTGTGGGCATCAGTGATGGAGGTCATTCTGTCTTCTGTTTCAGAGACCCTTGTCCCCAGTTGATTTACTGATGATTGTAAGGGGGATACGAGTTTGGATATATCGGCTTGTAAAGAACAGCGGAAGGCTTCCAGCATGTTTTTTAGTAGTGTTTCTGATACTGTCTTATCTGATGCTTGGAAGTCAGCAAACGCATCTGATGTATTCATGTCTGGTTCACTGTCCTGCAAGTCCTCATCTAGCTTTTGCTTTTGTTTAGCTGGGCTTACAGTGGGAGATAGTGATTTACTGGAGGATGAGGAGTAAGAGGAGCATGACACCTGCAGTTCCTCTCTGGTGATGGTGGGGGAGGGTTCCCTTGTATTTTCCCTCTCTAGGTGTGGAGGGGAGAGGGTGATGGTGTGAACTTTGTTGTGGGATTTTTGGCTCCCTTTTATTGTACCTTGTTTGGGAGATCCTCTGCTGGCTTGTGGTGTGTCTGGGTTGGTGCCTTGTGGGTTAATTTTTAACTGTCCCGCTCTCCTGCTGCCTGATCTCTGTGGGAGAGACTGAGCAGCATGCTTATCAGCACCATCTTTGTTTCTCCCCGTGCTGCTGCCGGCTGCCTGTACCTCTCTTATCTTCCCTCCTATGTCCTCCCTGGAGTTTCTTTTCCTGGAGGTGACACTCATCCTGCTCCTGTCACTTTTGATGGCTTTATGATGTGGCTTTTGCAGGTTAGTCGCTGTTTCAGCTAATTATCTGGAGGAGCTGTTCTCACATGTGGCTGATCAGCTCAGCAGCCAGGCCACGCCCCCCGTTCCTATTTATTTATACAGCATTATTGTATTTATAGTCTATGTGGCCCATAATGTGCCCATATGGCCCCTGTTTTATTTATAAAGCACTCCATGTCCCCTTATGTATGTAGTGTTCCCATTGCCCTTTAAATGTCATGAGCACAAAGAGGGGATCAGTGCCACATAATGTGCAGGTCACATGATGCAGAGAATTCACACGGAGATTGACAGTCTCTGGTCCTTTGACCGACAAGACAGGAGATAGTTTGGTAATGTATAGGCAAAAGCATATAAAGAAATCAACATAGTTTATTTTTTTTACATTTGCCCTTATTTATCTTTCTCATTAAACTTTATTTTTATATTGTGCTTCTCATTCTGGAAAAGTAGTAAATTCTGCATGATTTCTACTTTTTACTGTCAATCACTTTATTGGTCTCTCACCCAATAACTCTTTCTATCTGTGCTGCATTATAACAGCAATAATACAGACTGATGCTGTTCGGATCAACAGCATTTTTATTAGCACATAAAGCCTGCTGTTCAGTGCACTGAATAACCTGAAATATGGAACAACAAAACACAGATTATATTACTACAATGTTCCGTTTAATTATCTCACTTCAAATTAGATTCCAAAACATTTCCATATTATGTATCCATGTTCATAATAGAATCCCTAAATAGATTACATTATTATTAGTCATGAGAGAATGGTTGAGGAGCTTGCCGGAAAAGATAAATGATGGAAAGGATTAAAATGAAATTCAGCCAGATTCCCCTACGTGTGAAGCTGCTGCTGGTGTACGAGTCCAAACACGCCAAGGTTACTCCATTTACAGGATGATTCAAGAGGCTTCAGAGATGGGGGAAAGTTCCGGTTAGTCACCAAACATGCTGCACGTGGTTTCCATGTAATTGAAAACACATACATAGCATGATATGTATTTCCTTAGCTTGATCTTGTCTACCTGAGCTTGTTTTAAAGTGGTAGCTTTTTTCATAAAACAAAATTGCCTCCAGATTTTAGATGTTGGTTTATGGGATTTAAAAACATCAACCCAAAAAATTTTACTTGTAACATTTATTTGGGACTAAAAGACACCTTGGTGATCATTTATCTTTATTTAGGTAATTTCTTCCTGTTTCTGGTAAGTGAAGTGTTTTTACACAAAAATTTGTGACATTTTTTATAGCCAACAATGTAACAACTTCAATGTCTGGATCAGGCACAACACAGGAATACTCAAGCATGGCGGACTTGCAAATTGTGTGTCTAAGGCACAAAATACTGTGCAAAAAGTATAAAATAAAAGAGCAAAATATGCAATAACCCCCTATATGCTTCCCTTGGGTTTTCAAGACTTTTCCAAGACTGCATAATTTTTGGTTTTATGTAGGTTCTCATGTCTTGCATTCTAACAATTACAACTTCCTGTCACTAGACAGAAGACAAAGCCTACTCTGTGTACATTTCTATGTCCTATGATCATGCCAGGCCAAACAACTGATTGCTGAGTGCTACTTCTTAAACCACCCCTTTAATTAATTGTACCCTCTTCTAGTGATTGATAATAAAATAGTTAGATATAGTAGTGGTTGCTTTGTGACATGAAACATGACATATGCTTAATCAGTTTAAGTTCATTATTAAGAAGTATAGAAGTACAAAAGGTAATTGGACCGCTTTTTTACTCTGTTTCACTCTTACCTATTGATAAGATCAAAAAAGTTTTTTCCTGGTCATCAATGTACACTCTGCTCTGAACTTGACAGAAAAAAAAACAGAAATGTAGATATTTTTGCCAACTTATTTATTAAAAAAAGAAAATTTAAGTATGACGTGGTCATTAGAAATCATCCCCTTTAACTCACATGCTATTCATTTCCTTTTGATCTTCTTCCAGAGGGTTTTAATCCTTCATTGAAGCCCTGCTGTGGTAAATTAAAATGATTGGTCTTGATTAGGAAAGGCACACACCTGTCTATGTAAGACCTCACAGTTCACAGTGCATTGCAGAGCAAATGGGAATCATGAGTTCTAAGGAACTGCCGAAGGAGCTCAGAGACAGAATCGTGACAAGACACAGATCTGGCCAAGGTTACAAAACAGCACTCAAGTTTCCTAAGAGCACAGTGGCCCCCATAGTCCTTAAATGGAATAAGTTTGGAACAACCCCAACTCTTCCTCGATGTGGCCATCCAGCCAAACTAAGCAATCAAGCTTAAGAAGAACCCCAAGATCATTGTGGCTGAGTAATCCATTAGTAATGTCGTCCAGTAATGCATTAGGGCAGAGTGTGCAAAAGTAACCACTCCTCAGTGCAAGACATATAAAAACCTGCAGGACTAACAGACTATGAAAAATAACATTCTCTGCTCTGAAAAGATGAGGAACTTTTGGTGTTAATTCAAAGTGGTATGTGTACAGAAAACCAGGCACTATACCTGCCAAATACCATCCCAACAATGAAACATGGTGGTAGCAGCATCATGCTATAGGGATGTTTTTCAGTTGCAGTGACAGGACAACAGGAAAGTTGAATGAAGCCAAGTATAAAAATATCCTGTATATTCTAGAGGAAAGTTAACAACACCTAAGCTGAACTCTGCAGACAGAGGAAGACTTTGGCACACATCTTGCTGTGGCACTGCAGTTTTGTTTGGACATACACTCACCGGCCACTTTATTAGGTACACCTGTCCAACTGCTCGTTAACACTTAATTTCTAATCAGCCAATCACATCGCGGCAACTCAGTGCATTTAGGCATGTAGACATGGTCAAGACAATCTCCTGCAGTTCAAACCGAGCATCAGTTTGGGGAAGCAAGGTGATTTGAGTGCCTTTGAACGTGGCATGGTTGTTGGTGCCAGAAGGGCTGGTCTGAGTATTTCAAAAACTGCTGATCTACTGGGATTTTCCCGCACAACCATCTTTAGGGTTTACAGAAAATGAAGATTCCAAAAACGTTGCCTGGTCTGATGAGTCTTGATTTCTGCTGCGACATTCGGATGGTAGGGTCAGAATTTGGCGTCAACAACATGAAAGCATGGATCCATCCTGCCTTGTATCAACGGTTCAGGCTTGGCACTCTTTGGGCCCCTTGGTACCAATTGAGCATCGTTGCAATGCCACAGCCTACCTGAGTATTGTTGCTGACCATTTCCATCCCTTTATGACCACAATGTACCCAACATCGGATGGCTACTTTCAGCAGGATAATGCACCATGTCATAAAGCTGGAATCATCTCAGACTGGTTTCTTGAACATGACAATGAGTTCACTGTACTCAAATGGCCTCCACAGTCACCAAATCTCAATCCAATAGAGCATCTTTGGGATGTGGTGGAACGGGAGATTCGCATCATGGATGTGCAACTGACAAATCTGCAGCAACTGTGTGATGCCATCATGTCAATATGGACCAAAATCTCTGAGGAATGCTTCCAGCACCTTGTTGAATCTATGCCACGAAGAATTGAGGCAATTCTGAAGGCAAACTGAAGACAACCCGTTACTAGCATGGTGTACCTAATAAAGTGGCCGGTGAGTGTATATTGATGGAGGTGGAATGTTGAAGATGGTGCATGAACTGTGCAGGTGTAAATTATGTCCTGGAGCCGCAGTCCGGAGGGGCTCTATTCATGTCACCAAAAGCACTTCAGATTAGCTTCAGCACTGATCATTTTAAACTTTTCTTGGCGGTACAGACAGTGGGGACAGGTATGTCTGGTATACTGTGTTGAAGCATTGCAGGAAGGTATTTTTACTTGGACTATCTCACATGATAGACCTCCTTTGAACCCGACAAGTTCTTCTGCATGAAAAGCTTTTCATCTTGTTGCCTCTAATCTCAGAATATGTTGAGGAAAGGTAATCAAGAATACATCTGACCAAAGTTGTCGAAGGTAATCAATATAAAAAGATTATTTTTATATATTAGACTGTTTTTGAGGCTATTGGCATTTGAGTAGTTTAGTAAATCAGACTGAGATCAATTGAAATGGAGCATCAAAAAGGATGGGTTATCAATTATTTTTATAAGCACCATATAGGGAATATCTTTATATAGGAATATCCAAGGATGAAACAAATCAGATTTGTTTCTTCTACCTATTTTCTCTAACCTGCTATGGCCCAAGCAATACACTTATACAACATTTTAGATTAAAACAGCAGATAATATCCTGCACAATACATTTAAAGGAAATCTAACATTGTAAATTGGTAATTTTGACCTAAACATACCGTTACACAGCGCTAGGTAAGCCGATGCTGTAGGTGGTCGTGATATGGCATGGAAATCTGCAGTTTAGATTTTAAAAAATCCATTTATCAATAGGCATATGACCCCATTCGGTGCTCCTGGGCTTTTGACACTGGGCGCTTGGTGCTTGGTCCCGATCATAGCAATGCACGGGCCATGCATGCTTGAAACTTCTCCCCCCCATCACTTGATCCCGAAAGCCGGTGACATCACCAAGCTCTCTGAAGCACTGGCGCATGGCACTGTATCTTCATTTCGTGTGGCCGCACATAATGAAGATACAGTGCGCATGTGCCAATGCTCCCAAGAGCTTGGTGACATCACTGGTATCAGGAGCGAGAGGGGGGGGAGAGAAGTTTCAAGCATGCAAGGCGCATGCAGTGTTATGAATGTGCCCGAGCGCCAAGTGCCCTGTGTCAGATGCCCAGGAGCACTGAATGGGGTCATATGCCTATAGATAAATCTATGTTTTATTGAGACTGCGGATTTCCGTGCCATATCACGACCACCTCCAGCATGGGCTTACCTAGCACTGTGTAACGGTATGTTTAGGTAAGAATTACCATTTTAAAATGGTAGATTTCCTTTAAGATGACAACTGCTTTTGTAATTTCCAATTTATGTGCCATCTTGTGAATGGGGGATGAGTTAACCCAGACTCTGCCAGTGACTTCAAACTTATAAATATTAACAAAAGTTTTTTTGTGAAATGTATAAAAAAATTTAGGCATTTAAACCAAAATGAGCACTTTTCAGGCTTGGATAGGGGTTAAAAAACACTAAGTCTAAAAATCAAAGTTTAAGCTGTGATATAATACATCATATGATCATGGGAAAAGGAGAGATAAGGGTAGAAGTTTCCTTTTTGTGCAATGTTTGTGTTTAGTTCTTCTCATGCGTAGAAACCAGTGTCGGGGCAACCTGAAGTAAAGATAAAAAGGAGGTAAGAGAAAATGCGGGTTAAAAGGTCATTAAATACCAATTGTCAAAGAAAATCTTTAGGGCATCAGAGAACCATGAAGTGACAGCCTCCTTGTGCCACAATTATGTGTGCATTGCTTGCATCACATAAAACTATTCTATTCATGGCTCTTGTCTTATACTAATATTCATCTTCTGAACATTGTATTTCAGGCCTGAAAAACAATTTCCAAAGCGATACACAGATACAATCCTAATGTACATCCTAATGTGCAGTCATTTCCACAGATGACGTACATTGACATCTGTAGAGTCAGATGAAAGCATAAAATAAATTGTTTATTTCAACAAGCACTAATACATCCATTGCTTGATAACAGATTTTTAAAACTAAGTGAATATTACACATTTACTGACAAATTAATGTTAATTCAGAGATAGTACCTGCTGCATATTTCCATTTAAGGGTATCTGTCATGAGATTTGACCATACAAAGCTGCAGACAGTGTTGGTCAGCATCCCTGGAGCAATGGGTAACAATTCCTTTGTGTGTGTTGTTAGTAAAAGCAGGACTGTGAAAAAAAATGATTTATACTCCAAGATTGTATCTGTTTTGTAGAACTCTGGTGCACTTAAATGGGGTATTTCAGGAATCAGCATAATTCATATACATATGGGTCCTTAAAATATAAGCTAATATATAATCAGTTGTTATTTGAAATTTTGATCCCCTTAGCAAAAAATGCTGTGGACATACACTATAATGGAGAGCTAAAATGTTACTGGCCCTTTAATAAGTCCCTTGATTTCCTCCGATTGGAGCAGACACAGGATAGAAGATGGCCGCTGGTCACATGTCCACATCAGATGTCCTGCACCTGCCTGGGCAGGTCATGTGATCATCATTAGTTTGGTTGTAGTCGGTTGGTTGCAGTGAGACATCATCTCAGTGAGGTAATGTGTAGAGCAGGGAAGTCTGTTGCATCATCACTGGAAGCAGAGCTTAAGAGGTAGGAGGAGTTACTGAGAACTAAAGGATTATGGGAACTGTAGTTTCCAGTGGCGGCCACCTTGGTGATAACTCTGCATACTTTAGAGAGGCTAAACAGTTTTGTAAATAATAGAATCAAACTATTTAAGCTTCATTTTGTGACTAATGACTAATGAGTTTTGTTATATTCATTTATTTATATCATCATGAGTCTTTACATCTGACATTCATATTCCCAGAATCCCCTTTAAGTGTGAGGTCTCTTCACTGAACACAGCCCAACTTTGAATTAAGTTATAATCCTGGAATTTATATATACAGTCCTGCTGTTACCAATTTGAGTATATGATTACACATGTCTTAAAGGCTGCTACTCATCACCATCTATAGATTTACATTGTCAAAACTGGTGTTGAATTCCAATTAGTTGTCCATGACTTATAGATAATATACAGTATTCACATTAGAAACCATAAGGTGAATCTAAATTAAAAATATATATATATATATATAATTTCAATAATGCATTGATTTCAGTAGTGGTCGAGTCAAGGCCTTCCCAACACCAGAGTCCATGGCTTTTTAAATGACCTCACAGTTACATTTACAAGTATTGTAGAAATCCCCAGGCAGTAAAGTGAAACAGCTGTCAGTATCAGAGAAACATAGGTCATGCTTCTCCTAACTGAAGCAATAATTTCAGCTCCATTCTTCCACCAGCGAGGTTCTTCACACCTTATTATTTCACAGTGTAAACGTTTTAAGGGGATGAAAGACACTGAATTGGGAATATACTGGGAATAAAGTCTATGCTTTACTTCTTCATTGCTTTGTCTATAAGAAAACATTTGGAAGTAAAAAAGACTGTTCTAAACAATGGTGCATTATAATACATTGAGCATCAGTACTGCTAAGTCTCCATTTTTTTGATTGCTCTTTTTATTATTATTTATTATATTATATTATTTCATCCATTCCACTGTTGCTCAAAATGACACAACATCTTGGCTTTTAGGATTAGCATTACAAAGTTCATCTATTATTGTGTTAGGAAGAAGCACGGTAGGCCAAGAAAGGAGGAGGATTTTACTGAATTCAGAATACAATACTAGTGCATGGTCATACTGAAGGGCACACTAACACTGAACCTGTGTTCTTAGGCTTTCTCGGAATTGTTGATTACTATGATACAAATAAGGCGCAATATGTCTTCTTTTTAAGTCCAACTTTCACAGATTTCCGAACCACAAGATGATACCAGGTATGTGAAAGATATTGGCAATATGCCATTTTCTGTAATTATTCGATCTGGTAAATCATTTTATAAGTTGTACCTTCCACTAACACCTACTACTCCTCCTTGTATCAACTCCAGTTACTCCCATTTACCAAAAGGTATATTGCTAAAGTTATTTGGGTGGGGTCTTTTAGATCTCCTTAGATCAAGCTTTGGGTGGTTACACATTGGCATTGTTTCATATCAGTGATTTTTCACTGAACCCATTTTGGCTTATGGACACATGGTTTTCTCTTCCTGGCTTCAGTGATTTTTCACTGATGCCTTACTGAATTATTCTTTTCAATCTGAAACAAAACTGAAGTGTGAAACCACTCTTTGTCTATGTCTGTAATTGGCCATTTATATTATTTAATTGATCTCTGCCTTACAAAATAACTACTCATAGACTAATAATATGGAATAAACAGAAGAGATGTACTCAGTAGCACATTCCCTGTCACCTCTGCCTAGAGCTTCTATGCATTCTAAAACCTCAGTGAACTGTTTTTTTTTTGTTAGAAAGATGAGTTTCACAGTACCATAGATTTCAATCATATCTTTTGTTATCTTGAAAAGAGAAAAGATTCTGTACACAAGTTCTACCCCTTTCCATTCCGTTCGTCTTGTGTCAAAATCAATTGTGATAAACAAAGCACACTTACTCATAGATCTAGTCACCATGACTGTGGTAATCTTTTTATTATTTTCCTTCTAAAATCAACTTTTAAAATTATGCTAATGAGTCTGAATGGCTGCAAATTCACAGGTGGTTACAATGAGCAGAACATGAGTAAGTACTCTATCATGCTTTTATTGGTAGGTTTCCTTCAAACTAAAGTAAACTAAACAAAATGATGTGGGTATGTTGTACTTGTTCTTACAACTTGTTCTTGCATTTATTGTGTAACAGGTATGCCTTGTTCTGCTATCATCTCTCCTTGCAACACAAGTAGTTATTCTTGGTATTTCTTGGTATTATATAAACACTTAATAAAAAAACTGTTTGAAAATCAATATGGAATTCACCAAATTTTCAGACTAAAAAGTATATTAGGAGAGAGAATGAAAATAGCCGAAGTAAGTGGAGAACAAAAAACTTGATGTTCCCTACTCTAGGCATGTGCTTAGAACTGATGACAGAGAGGCTAGCAGACAAGATAGAAAGTCACAAGCAAAGTGAGCATAGCCAGGTAAAAGACAAGATAAAAAAGTGAACAATTGTTAGACAAAAAAATAGTCAAGAATGGAGCTGTGGTTGGAAAAACACAGCAATATTGCAAAAGCTGAAGAAAAAACAACTGCGTGCAAAAAGACCAATATAACCAGCATCTGACTGTGGTCTGGAGCAGCTACATGTGGAGTTGTAGCCCCAACAACTGAAAGGTTCGTCTTGTACTTACCCTATTTTTTGGACTATAAGATGCACTTTTTAGCAAGAAAAAATTTTGCAAGAAAGTACCTGCATCTAATAGTCAAAAGGTCAGGAGAATCCAGCGTTGCCAGACTTTATTGACTGCTGTAATGGAGATCGGTGACGGACCGACATAGCTGAGCACCCAATCTCCTAGAAAGGAGAGCCTCCGCACTGGGCTCTCCTATCCCGGGTGTCCAAACATGTCTACAGGACAGGTAGTGATGTCAGAAACATGTGGCTGATCACATGCTTCCTACATCACCCAATTTTCTCATTCTGTAGGATGGGGCAGAGAAAGCTGGGGCAGGGTAAGAAGAAGAGGAGGGGAGGGGAATTGATATGTATAGTAGATCCCAGTGTGTTTCTCTTGTGTGTAAGCCAATGTTGTGTGTGTTTATGTGTATATAGCAGTGCCTAGTGTGTTTTTGTGTATAGCATAACTGTATGTGTGTTTATGTGTGTAGCAGTGCCCAGCCAGTGTGTGAGTATTTGTGTGTGCATAGCAGAGCCTAGTGTATGTGGTAGTGCTCATTATGTATAGCAGAGCCCAGTGTATGTAACAGTGCCCACTGTGTATAGCAGTGATCAGTGTATGTAGCAGTGGCCATTGTGTTCCTACATCTGTATGTATAGCAGTGATGAGTGTGTTCCTATTTCTATTTGTTTGTGTGTGTATAGGTGAGTTGCTTGCTAAGATTACACCACCTAGATTTCCACAGAATACAGAAGCTCCCAAACACAGCCTCAAGCAGTGCAGTTCTAAATGTGGTTCACAAGCTCAGAACATTTCAACCAGAACACATTCATTGAGTTATGACAATGCTACAAAGTTTCCTAATATCACTGGCAGGTTGTCCAAAGAAATGCAGTCCAAGAATGAATTGTTAACTACCGGTAGGTCTTGCTGGAATTCCTCCCCCCGATGATCAAAGCCTAATTTTGTTAGGACCCCCCATAAAAAGGTTACAATAATTGTGGGAGAAACCCTTTGCTATCTACATTGTTTAGGACAACAAATATTTGTTATGTTAAGAATCAAATGGATTTCTAAAAAATATAATTAGACTTTGGTATAACGGACAGTGTTCATTTACTAAAATACTTTACGCTACCTCACAATGATTTATAGAAGTTCTAGGCTTTCACAGGTTCTCTTATATTTGAGCAGAAAACACATATTTCCCAGAAGGGATTCTCAGCAGAACTGTAATAGAATGGGAAAAAGTCAATGTTTAGATGTAAGAGATTTACCACAGCTTTATGTAGCCATTGGAGCCGTAAAGTCTAGCAACACAAATAAACAAGAAAACAAATAACACTCAATATTTGAACATCTGCAATTATTGCTTTTTTAAAATGTTTTCTTATGTCATTAAAAATTCATGAAAATTAATTAGTTTTGTGTAAAGTAATTGTGTTCCCTAAATTAAATGCATACTGAGTTCCGATAACTTGCTTCTGTCAACTGCGTATCAGCATCTAAGGGTATCATCCCTACTATGCTGTGTAAAATATAATCTCACTACTCTTCCTCTGTTGGGATTATATTCACATTGTGCTAAATGAAATGGCACTTGTGCATTCTAAAATTTCCAATATTTGATTGGCGACTGTGCAGAACATTATTGTACTTGAGTATTTCCAGTTTCTTTGTAATAGTCATACATTATTTAACCCCTTATCACCGACACTAGTTTTCAGCTCAATGACCAGACTCGATTTTTCAAATCTGACATGTCTCACGATAATTGGGTATAACTGCTTCCTACATCACCCAATTTTCTCATTCTGTAGGATGGGGCAGAGAAAGCTGGGGCAGGGTAAGAAGAAGAGGAGGGGAGGGGAATTTATGTGTATAGTAGTTCCCAGTGTGTTTCTCATGTGTGTAAGCCAATGTTGTGTGTGTTTATGTGTATATAGCAGTGCCTAGTGTGTTTTTGTGTAAAGCAGAACTTTATGTGTGTTTATGTGTGTAGCAGTGCCCAGCCAGTGTGTGTGGTAGTGCTCACTATGTATAGCAGAGCCCAGTGTATGCAACAGTGCCCACGTTGTATAGCAGTGATCATTGTATATAGCAGTGGCCATTGTGTTCCTACATCTGTATGTATAGCACTAGTTTTCAGCTCAATGACCAGACTCGATTTTTCAAATCTGACATGTCTCACGATAATTGGTTATAACTTCGGAACGCTTTAACATATCCCGGTGATTTTGAAAATGTTTTCTCGTGATACATTGTACTTCATGTTAGTTATAAAGTTTAAGTGTTAAGTTTTGTGTTTCGTTCTGAAAAAAATTCTTCATTTTCCAAGTTTGAAATGTTCTGCTTTCCAGACAGGAAGTAAAACTACCCAAAAAGTTTGATAATTAACATTTACGGAATGTCTGCTTTATGTTGAGATGATATTTTATGCATCCTCTCACTTTTCTAGTATGTTATGAGGGTCTGGGCTGTAATATCACAGCCCGGCACCAACGAGACCCGGTGTCCCGAAATCTTCTTCTGACGTGCCGCCATAGAAAGGCGTACGCGTCAGAAGAAGTACCCTTAATGACCGCCGTAAAAAGGTTAATAATCATACTATAATAGTACATAAGGTTGGAAAAAGACCTTGAAGTCAAACCTTAAAGAACTTAACAAATGTTTTTATCCCATAACCCATGATATTTTTGCTCTCCAGAAAGGCTTCCAGGCCTTTCTTGAACATGTATATGTACATTGTTATGTTAAACCATAACAACCTCCTGCTGCAGAAAGTTCCATAGTCTTACAGTAAAAAATGGTATGGTCAATGGTAGAACCACTTCTCCTCTAATTCTAGTCACAGGCCTAGGAATAAATAGGTCTTTTGATAGATCCTTCTACTGCCCATCCCCCCATTCCCCTAACAATCTTGGTTGTTCTCCTCTGCAGCTGTTCCAGTTCGCTATGTCCTTTTTATACAATGGTGCTCAACACAATATTCCATGTGTTGGTCTGGCCATTGATCTGTATAAGGGTAAAACTATGTCCTTATCATGAGAATCTATTCCTCTCTTGATACATTCCATAATTTTAATTGCTTTATTAGCAGCTGCCAGGCTCTGGTCACTAAACTTACCAATACCCCCAAGTCTTTTTCAACTGCAGTTTTAAAAAGTAATTGACTGTGTAGAAAATAATTGTACTTTTTGTTTTCATGACCCAAGTGCATAACTTTACATTTATCTACATTAAACCTCATCAACCATTTATCTGCCCATTCCTCCAGCCTCCACAAATTGACCCCTGTGGCACTCCACTGGTAACGTCAGCCGAATCTGAGAATGTGCCATCAATGACCACTCTCAGTTTTCTATCACTAACCCAATTGCTTACCCAAATACACAGATTCCCATTAGTCTCATTTTATTTGACAATATTTTATTTGACACTGTATCAATTGCCTCAGAAAAGTCTAGATAAACAACATCCACAACCTCCCCCAGGTCCAATCTGTAACTTACTTCCTCATAGAAGCCAATCAGATTAGTCTGGCAGGGCCGACCCCTCAGAAACCCATGCTGATACAGTGAGATACTCCAGGATAGCATCTCTAACAAACCCCTAAAATATTTTCTCCACAACAGAAGTTAGACTCACAGGTCTGTAGTTTACAGGATTGCTTTTTGATCCATTTTTTGTATATTGGCACCACATTTGCTATGTGCCAGTCCTGGGGAACAAAAATAGTCCTTAAGGAATATTCAAATAGTAAATATAATGGTCTAATCTGGGCCTGGTGATTTTTCAGTGATTGTGAGGGGGCACTGTACCTCTTCTTGGGTACTGTTGACATTAACATTTTACCCTCCATTGTTAAAATAAGGCATTTTCACAGGGGTCCTTGAAATTTGACAATCCCTTTAATTATACAATCAAGATTCAGAATTTCTTAGATATTCATTCAGGTATTTATCCACTGTATACCAAGGTTAGTGGTCATTCGATTTAGAAAAAAAAAAAAATTAAAGAATAATATAAATTGCTTTATTGACTGGCATTAGAACAACATATTCTCATTCTGTTAAGACCTTATTCTCAGTTAACTTTCACAAATATGAATTTTTCAATTACAATTATTTGTCTAATTAAATAAAGTGCCATAACTCCCTGTTTCTAAGGGGTTTTTCACATTGGTGGTGTTTTTCAATATTTGTTTTTGAAAAATATTTGTATTAGAGCTAAAAGTATTAACAATAGTCAAAGCAAACATATTGACAGGCCATGCAACTTACATACATATGCATAGGGTCCAATTTTATATTAGACTATACACACGGCCATTGTTTTTAATGGGTATTTTCACATTGGCTTATTTTTTTCAGTGATCAATTGTTCATGGAAAGCATTTTACATATGGGGCAAGATGCATGCTTAAGTTCAAATACCCATCGCCTCTTTAAACATCTACAAAGAGTCTGTATGTTCTCTCTGTGTTTGCGTGGGGTCCTCTGGTTTCCTCCCACTTTCAAAAAACGTTTGTGAGAAAGTGAGATTGTGAGCCCCGTTGGGGACAGGGGCCGATTTGGCAAACTCTGTGCATCCTATATAAATAAAGAATTATTATTAACTTTGGCCAAGTGATAATCAGTTTACAACTTGCTCCTAGTTTCTGCACTCACACCTTGTGTGATCTATCATCCCTGGGGTCTCTCTCATTTGCCAGATTTTGTCTGCTGTGAATAATCTGCTGCTATCTTTATCACTTAGAGAAGGAAATGGGAGAGCAGAGGTAACGAATATAGCCATAACACTGGGCTTTCATATATATGCCTATACCAGCAGTACAGTCATCCTTGTAAAAGTGTTACACAGCCTCTACATCAGATACACGGTGTGATATTTTTAATAAATATTGTTTAGGCATTGAGAAGAAGCAAATTAATAATAGAAAAATATAGAGGTGTACAATGGAAATGACTTCACTCACAGCAGTCAAACTTAGTAGTAATCACCTAATATGTTTCCATAGACTAAAATGTGTTTTTCTTTTGCTTAGGTTATTTTCAAGCCTCAGCATCATCACAGAGCTAACGCATCCAGCAAATATGCGGTTCATGCAGTTTAGGGCTAAAGACTGTTATTCTTTAGCTCTTTCTAAGCTTGAGAAGGTAAGAAATAAATATATATATATATATATATATATATATATATATACATATATAACATTAAATTGTTGAAATATATTTGAGTAAATGCTGCACTGCTTCTGTAGAACAAAAACCATGGCATATCCATCAAGGGCTTTCATTTCTATTGTTACCCGTCTCCAATTGTACCTTATTATCAGAGGAAGGAATGTGGATGAGGAGAGTCTGAATATTAAAAATAACTCAAAGAAGAGGCCACACTTACTGTTCTAGATAAGAGGTCAGAAATGATTCAATTTGGCATGAAAGCAGACACAGGTGATGACACTCAGCTGCAAAACACCTATTAGACACCTGCATTCTCAGCTACTATTTATAAATATACAGAAACAAAACTTCTACAACATTATGTATACTACTTTATCTCTAGATCTGTGTTTCTCCACACATACAGATTATAAATTAACCTTGTGTTTAATGTAGTTAGATTTTACTCCATAATTCTTTTTGCTGTGTAAAATATAGAGGAGTGTACTAAGTAATGGAGGAAATGCTACAGGATCAAAATGGAAAACAATGCCTTTTGCTACCTTGAAAGGCAGCCCACTCAACAGCAAGCATGACTTACAAGAAGTCTAATATCATGATGTGGGATTAAGCCAAACCAATATATCTATTCTAGAAGGAACAGATTCCCAACTATAGACAACACTTTTCAACTTCTTCAGTACTGCATAGGGAACAGATTCTCAACTGTAGACAGATCTGGTTGTGTCTTTTCAGTGCAGAGTAGGGATCTGGATTAGATGTGTGAGAGGCTATTGACTAGGGTCAGAAAGTAAGAGTTTTCCTTATGGAGAGTTTGCCAATTAAGGCTTTCTTATAGGTGTGTGTAGACTGATGGCATTGATACTCCACTAGGGATTTCTGGGAAATATGCATTTTAATATATTTAAATTAATCTTCACATAGCTACAAGTGAAAGTGCCCACCCTAAGTTACAGCAGCCACCAGTCACAGCACCTGTTCCAAATAACAGTAGCCACCAGTCACGGTGCCTGTCCTCAGTTACAGTAGCCACCAGTCAAAGCACCTAAGCCAAGTTACAGTGGCCACCAGTCACATCGATGAAGCCAGTTATAGAATTCTCCCATCATAGCACCTACCCCAGTCTCAGTAGCAACCAGTCACAGTGCCTGCACCCAGTTACATTGGCCTCCAGTCACAGAAGCAACCAGTCAAAGCGCCTGCTCCCAGTTATAGTAGCCCCCAGTCACAGTGCCTGCCCTCAGTTACAATAGCCACCAGTCACAATGCTTGCCCTACAGCCTCCAATCACAGTACCTGCCCCCATTACAATAGCCACCAGTTACAGTGCATGTAACCCAGACAGTGTGCATTCCGTTAGGAATATACACACAGTCAGACCCTTTTCCCCACTGCCTGGGACTTGCAGTCCTACTGGAAGCTGCATCCTCTTCTCAGCACTGTTGCTAGAAGAGGAGGTTGAAGAGATCTAGCAGAGAGAGAAGACCAAGCAAGCAGTCTGACTACATAAATCAGGGGAGAAGGAGGTGAACAGCTGACCAGATCCCACCTGAGTTGACCACTTTACTACAAGTTTCTTGTAATTTGTGGGGGCAGGATTTTTTGTAATTTACCTATATACATCTATTAAAAGAAAGCAGTGTAAACATTTTAATAGAAGTAAAGGGTTAATTTACCTAATATCCTGCCCCTGCATATTACAAGACACTTGAAGCAAAGTGACCATCCTATTCAAGATCCTGTCATTTTCTCATCTGGCAAAATTATTGACCCTCAAAATGAAGCTCACAGAACACCACCACAGTCAATAAGATATTTTAATTAACTCTTCCTCTGTTATGTTGTGTGCTCCAGAATCAGAATAACAGAAATTACATATGCCGATGTGAAGCTAGCCTGAGCTGTATATACTGCACACTAAATAATTGTAATCAGAATTCTAATTAAGCTCTAGTTTTCATTTGCTAAAACACTGAAGCAAAGAAAAGGGGCATAACCTTAAAAAACAATAATCTTGGGAATTTTAGAAGTAATTTATAAGACATAAACAACCCCTTCAGTAATTGCCTTTGTTCCTTGAAACACAGCATCAATAGGCAATTGTTAAATTGTTGGTCTTAGGAATGAATTTGGCTATAAAATAAGCTGTTTATGAAGCAGCAGTACGTGAATTAGTTCATCAAATATTAATGAGGGGCCATATACTACTTTTTTCTTATTATGCTCAACCACATCTTTGATTTACAAGCAATTAAACTGGTTTGAAGGCGATCTAAATTTGTCTAATTAATTATTTATCCAAATGTGTAATGAAATAGCGAGATGGCTAATGGACTGGAGAGTTTAACATTTATTTTCCCATCTGTTGCTCGGTGTCAAGATGCTTTTGGTGAAAATCAGCGGCAGATGAATCACCTCGAAGGTCTAGTAATTTCCTGCATTAAATTGCTGCTAAAAATTTTAGTCACCAGCATTAAACAACAATTTTGATGTTCCCGGATGACTTGTGGGATTATGTGATAATAGAATGTGCACAGGATATGTCAGATACTTAATGGCTTTATTGTACTACGCGGGTGTTAATTACAGTTTTAAGCTGTTCATGCGACTGCATTTCTCTCTTGAACCTATTATAAACCTATTGCAGATACCTACAGCTGACAAATACATAAAACACTTTCTCTGCTGTTCAGTGTTATAAATTGTATGTGCTTGTCCTAAATAACATTGATAATATTGCTTTCAAGACAGAAATATTGGGGAAATTCTATATGAACTGTTCAGTACCTTATTAGTTTAGAAAGATATCCAAAAATCTATTTGTGAGTCTCTTGGGTGATCTTAAATACTCCAATGACCATCCATTGCCTTTCATTGCATGTATGTATTGCACCAACTTCAATGTGAAACCAGCCTTATACTTAGTAATTAAGCAATACATTCAGGTAAGATCTTTTCTAAGTTACAGAATCACTAGAACACAAGAAGGTTCTTATTAATTTGAAGTTTTAACCACTTAAAGTCTTGGTGCTATTTTTTTTTTTTTTGCAATTCCATTTTTCAATCCCAACCATAACATTTTTTATTTTGTCATGAGCCGTGTGGGCTTGTGTTCTGCATAGAAAACTTTACATCAAAGTGCTGGAATGTGGCTATAGTTTTTACGAATTTCACTGTGCACTTCAAATGAATTTTCTCTATTATTATTTGGGTAAGTCTAATTATGGAGATACTGAATTTACATAGGTTTATGTAGTTTTTTCATTTTGTCATCTTCTGGTTTCAAACTTTTGGGCACCATTTTACGTTAAGAGGTTCAACACTGTGAATAATAGTTATTTTACTGTTTCTTTTTACATCAGTTCTAGGTAAAGAAATTTTGAGTTTATTTTTTAGATTTTTTTTTTACTTATTTAGATTTTTCCTTATAATTTTTCACAAACCCCTAGGTGTATCGCTCTGATGATGTTATGGGGAGTGAGGATCTGAAACAAAGTACATTTTGTATAGAGAGCACTCAGCACATGAGCCTTCTCTATACACATGCAGCCGACACATGACAAACTAATTTGTCACACGTCGGTAAGGCATTAATACCAAAAAGGACAAAGGGATTATCATACAAAATGTGTAACTTAACGAAAAAAGATATATAAATGCAATGCAAGTATTTTTTGGCCCATAGTAACCATGGTTTCCAGCTCTAAAAATAACTACAATCAGCAAAATAGAGCGGCTGATCTTCTTTGCAGCACCTAATAGCATAAACCTTGGCGCACAGATTCTTTCCATGAGGCCATAGACACTTTTTCAAGGTCACACCAATCACTTTCACCCTCTGGCAACTTCTAAAACTCCCTTAAACCCTGTTGAATTTTACATTTTCTCAGTTTGTATGGGCTGATTTTTTTTAAGGTCACAGTTTGCCTGTTTTTGAATAAGTCAAAAGGTAAGAGCTTTGAGGCTTTCGACCAATTAAATGCAATTTTGCTCAGAAGGTCACATGATAGGCCAATCATCTGTCAGTATGTAGAGGAGGCTGTAAATAATTCATTCTTTCAACATGTGTTAATATTCAAGAGACCTTAATAGTGAACCTCCTGATAAATTAACTCCATTTGACTGGCACCCTAATGAATATACAGTATTAGTATATTGCATATATTTTCAGAAAAATTCTCGGAGCTCAGTGCTAATAATATGCAGGGTTGCAGAAATGTCATATTCTCCCTGCTTTCCTTAGCAGACCTGTCAACAGAATCCAATCCTTCACCAGTTGACAGCAGCTGTTACATCCAAATTTAGACTTATGACGCTCTAAGAGAGGAAAGTGCATTAAGTTTAATCTCGCTAATAATGTGACTTTCTTGTACATAGTTAATTTTTGAAAACATTTTTTTTTTCAGAAAGAGAGAGAACGTGGATCTAATCTGGCATTCATGTTTCGCCTTCCTTTTGCTGCTGGAAGAGTATTCAGTATCAGCATGTTAGATACTCTTTTATATCAGGTATTTTATATTAATACAGGGAAATCATATAATTGCTTTCACAGTTTATATAGAGTAAAAATAAGACGATGATCAAAAATAGGCAACAATTTATTATATTGTATGTTATATGCTGGTTATTTTCTGAATGCCTTTTTAAGGTACCGAAATGTGTACTGTCCCAACATATGTGCACAACATATTTTTGAATCTATCTGTACAGCGGATCCATTTTTCTGGAAATTTGGTGTCAGCTTTCTTCCCATTTAGATGTATGATAACAGTAAGATATGACAATCTGATTCACCAACTAGTTGTGGTGTCTTTTAGTTGTGGTTTTTAGTGAAAAATTTGCCAATTCCAATAGAATTAAGAATTGTTTGACACTGTGTTGGTCATACCTGTTTAGCAGTAACTTTTGGATAGTAAGGCCTAATTCAACATTTACTGGAGTTGTACCATTCCGGCAAATAGATGTTATTGTTTGTTATACAATTTTCCAATGCACTGTCAATTCCTCAAGATTTTCTTCTCTGCTTGCTGTCATTCTATAGGAAATTTCATTGTCTACTTCCAGTGGGTATATATCTGTCCATGGTCATGTGATGGAGAAGAAGAAAAATATATCTTGGTGGTGCCTTACTAAGAAATGGGGTGGACAGAAATCTAGGTATGTGTGTGTTAACTAAAAGTTTACATTTATTATTATAACATATGTAGAAATAATGGATTTTGGGTTACATATATGCATAGGACACCTGGGAAGAGGTAAGTCCTCCCCCAAAAAGTGTTGTTTCTCCATATGTTATAATAAATGTTATCTTTTAGCAAATACATACACACCTAGACCCATTTTTTTTTACTTTTAAAAACATGAGCATGGACAAATTTCTATCCATTAGAAGCAGACAATAAAGACTTTATAAACTGATAGCAAGCAGAGTTCTAAAAACCAAGAGGAATTGATACAGGAAGTATATTGTAAAATTGCACATCTCTTCATGAAACAAATAACAGCATTTATTTGCTAAAACTGGACATCCCCTTTAACCTAAAGGCAGTTGTGTATGGGAAATTACTGAATATTTCCAGAGAAATAAAAGGAAAATTGCATCAATGCCAACAAGAAATTATGGGCATCAAATAAAAAATGCAAAAATGGCAGCAAGCAAGCTATTCCCCAGGGTGAGAACTAACACTACCAAAGTTACTGCTGATGGTTAGCAAAGCTGCTGTCACACAGCTATAATAATGGCAACACTCTTCAAAACAATTAAAACCATTACTTTCGACACATAGACTATTGTGAGAAAAAGAAATTGAGACGCATTTCAAGACACGGACTGGGCTCATCATCAGTCAGATAAAATGCACAATGACATTAGTTCTTTTAGTTTCTTTTTAAAAAGTACTACGGCATTGTTCATTTTATCTGACTAATGACGAGCCCAGTCAATGACGAGCCATCTCAATTTCTTTTCATTTCAATAGTCTATGTACCCATAGACAGCAGTGATGTTTTAATGGTTTTAAATATATCTAAAATCCAATAATTTTTACTGATGGATGAGGGCCTATATAAATGTTATTTTTGGCTTGAGACGCACATTTCAGCTCTGGATGAGCCTTCGTCTGAGGCGGTCATCCCGGACAGTGGAGCGTTTTACTTCTATTAATTTAGTAAGGACTGGAATTTACTGTTCGGTGGCCTTTCTATTACTTGTCACATTACAAGTCTTCCTTGTGCATCACACGCTTAACACTGTGATCCAATAGGCCCCCAATGATATTTTGCATCCAGTTTCTTCTTAACTTTTCCACTAACAATCTCCACACAATGCCTGGGTGAGTTTGACTGTATTTCCTCTGTGTTTGACCAATACAGATTGAACTGTATTTTCTGGGCACCTTACTTATGGTGCCAGGTTTTAATGTAAACATTGTACCAATAAATATTAAAAAAATGTTATTGCAATTTTCTTATGTGTTAAGTCTTGTCCTCCCTCCCCTCGCTCTGAAGAGTACAATTTGGTATATACATCAAGCTATCTGAGGCAACAGACCAGGTGCGCTTACCAATACAGGGGGGTCACTTTGACATTGGGGTGTTATTACTACATAATACTCTTGGCACTTTTTGTTGTCCCTTACCCTCCAGTCTGCTCCTATCACTTGGACCTAGAATTGTAATGGTACTGTCACTAATGTGACACAATTCCACCATTAAAAAGGACAACAAATAACTTGTTCCTTGAAATGTAATTTTTTTAAAATTTTATTTACTTTTTTACCATATGATTTAAATCCATGAACTTGTTTTCATGTAAGTTAATAGGTACATTATAGCGTTTTGTTGTCTCATGCACCATTGTATTATTAAAGTTTACTATTGTACATTTATAGCCCATGCACTAACATTTGCTTTCCTATAACAGTCATTTGTGAAGGATTATATGATCTCCATCACAAGACTGCTGCTGGGACTGGACACCACGCCAGGGTCTGGCTTTCTTTGTTCTGTGAGTTTCAAATTATATGGCTAAAAGGCTATTACAGGATTATCTTTACTAGAATAGAAAGAAAGAAACAACAGGTTTGCTTCATGAGTGACAAATCTACTCAGACTGCTATATCTTATATATCTAACTTGTTTTGAAGACATTTTTTTCAATAAGTGAAGTTTCAGGAAAGAAGTAAAAAATAAATTTATTAAATGATATATAGTTCCTGCGCCTCAGCAAGGCATTAATTAACTAAAAAAAAAAAGCCGGCATAATCACCATCTGTCCATATTTCTAAATTAGAATGGCTTTTTTTCAGTGTTAAATTAACACTCATCTACACAAATGAAGGTCCACAAATATATGTAAATTCATATTGGGACATCGTTTAATTAGTGCCTATAGAAGGGAATGTCAAAATTAAATATTTTCCAAAATTATAATAAAATGTTATTACCTTCCCCCCTTCCCCCATTAATCTTTTCCCAGTATTTATATACTTACCATCCACGATCCTGTGTTCGTTCCTCCGTAGGACAGTTGCAATGTATTACACCTGATCCCACATCCCCCGATCACATGACCATTTCCTTAATCACGTGATCTGATCATGTGATCTGCTCAGTATGACCACTTCCAGTCAATTGTTTGTGTTCCACCACAGCGATCTAGTGAGTTCTTATTATATACAATTTCTTTTTTAAAAAATTATCTTTGGGTTCCTTAAGAATAGTTGATATTATGTAATATTGATTTTATTTTGCCCCAACAGGCTTTTTTAGACTGTTTAATGTATTATGTTAATTTGTATACTGGCTGTGACATCACTTCCTCTAAATGGAAATATATATCACTCTATCAGTAATGTGAATTTAGACCTGATGAAGCGTCCGATTGAGAGGATGCGAAACGCGTTGTCTGTATTTTAAATCGGTTTTATTAGATTAAATAAAATCGTATCTGTTTTACCAAAATCCCGGATCGGTGTGCACCCTGGAAATAGTCTTTTTTTCGGACCTGCGAGGAAGGTAGTGTATCCCAGCCTTGCGGACAATTTTTGCTCTTGTCGCCCGTGGCATACGTCTCTGGTGTGGACTAGGCAGCACCCGATGTGTTCTACTACAGTGTTGTGCCTGCATGCACAGGCACAGGTGAGCGTGATACCTTATCTATAAAGACGCACTTGGGGTATCCCAAAATTTATTGCACCAGGGAGCGCTTGTTTTTCTTTGTTTTAGTATGTACAAGAATATAACTCCTATAATACTGTCCCCTATGTACAGGAATATAACTACTATAATACTGCCACCTATGTACAAGAATATAACTACTATAATACTGCCCCCTATGTACAAGAATATAACTACTATAATACTGCCCCTTATGTACAGGAATATAACTACTATAATACTGCCCCCTATGTACAAGAATATAACTACTATAATACTGCCCCACAATCTAGTGCTACACCTCCAGCAGGCTCCCAGTCTGTCAGGCAACCAGCAGTTGAGCTATCAAGTTTTGCATGTAGGCTAGGCTACACGAAGTCATAGCAAAGTATGGCAATAGGTCACTCCGTTTAAAGCAGAAACCAAGTGTTGTGGTGTGCAATTTACAGATTTCTTATAGCCACATGCTCCCTAGTTCATACAATTATAGTCCATAGGACTACATGCAGGTTATGCTGGCCTTTACTACAGGCAACTTGTCCAAACCATAATTTTGAAAAAACCAGTGTGGGATAACGGTGAGTTGGCCACAGCATTTATTAACATAAATAGCATAATGAACATTAACCTTGTATTTAGTAAATTAATGGAAAAAACAAACTGGTTATGCTCTCAAGTGCCCCTGTGCTCATAAGGGCAAGATGCAAGCATAGGGAAATCAAGGAGGATTACTATGCAATACTCTGCCCCCATCCCACTTGCCAACAAATGAAGACCCTTCAGTACCATCTTGGAGCCTGACAAAATATTTTGGGTCCAATGTCGTTCAGATAACCCCATCAGAAGACCCTGTTGTCACCTCAATTGATGGTGGCGATCAACCACCCCTCTGTGAGACCCTGACAAACCAAGTTAGCTGGGAGTTAGCAATGGACCCTTTCCATTGTGATAGCTCTCGTGCACCTGGGAATCCATACCAAGACCACATTGGGAAAAAACTCAGAAGCTCTTTGTTAGAAGGAACACTTCAGGCCAAGGACACAGCCAGTATTGTGGCATGCATTTGCATATTTACATATTTATATAGCTGCATGCAGTCCTAAGACCCTTTATACAACCGCTGTCCCATAAGGAGGTAGGGGTTGTCGTGTGTGTATGGTTCCAAGGGCCACTTCCACTGTATTTCTCCCTATCGCGTTACGGAGTACAATGTTTTAGGTAGTGTTCAGGTCAGGAGTGTCCATCACAGTTGTTCTAACCTCCCCCACTATTAATTTTCAATAAATAATTAATTTCAATATTACTAAATCCTAAAACAGAACTACAGGTGGTTTGGCTCAGGCTGCTTTTGTCGGATATCACTTGTGACACAATCTCACTGGACAATATTGTCTTGAAAAGCTGTTTATCTCATGACACACATGATGACAGGAAAGATATGGAAGAACATATCTATTCTTCATATTCAAAATAACTAGTAAAAGAATAAAATTTTTGTATGAATAACAATCCAGTCTCATCACAACTTAGTATAGATTTTATATGATATCTTTTTTTTAACAATGGATAGGTGACATGCCATATATTCCATACCAATGGCATGCTATTTAAGCAAATTAGAGAATCAGCAGAGAAGAGCACATATTAAGATTTTCTTTTTCTCAGTACTACATTGAAAATTAATAAATGTGCAATTTGCTAAATTTTCAGATGAAAATTACAGAGGATGACTTATGGATCAGAACATATGGAAGACTTTACCAGAAACTATGCTCATCTTCAGGAGACATTCCAATTGGGATCTACAAACAGAGTGCCAAAAACTTGACCACATCAGAGTTTATATAAAAACTAACTAATAAAATAATATGTATTTAGCAAAGGTCACGGGATTAAAATCATGTGTCAGATTATTTCTATTTTTCGACGTCCTTCGAGTCCTGTTAGTAGTACTGTAAAAGGGGATTAGATCATGTGATTGGAACAGTTCAGGTACCGGACCCCTCGCCAATCAGATATGGAGGCTATTATAGAAAATGTGTAAATCCTTTTTAAATCTACACCCTCTATATGGTTACATAGATAGTACTGCATTCAGAACTTTGGTACTGTGTTTTGTCAGGCAGGTAAAGCTTATTATAATTGGGGGCTAGTAATGAGATATTTCTATTAATGTGGTAACATGTTATAAACATAGCTAATCATACACTTGGGGCAGCTATAACATCAATTCTAATTTGTGGTCCTATAACCACATAGACAAAAGTTCAGAATTTGAAATGTTATGGGTTTTTATTTGGTTACCCTACTGTTATAAGTGGTCTATTTGAACACATCATAGGAACAATATGAACATCTTGTCACAGGTCAGAGATAACACTTCATATGATCTGTAACAATGATTCCACTGTACACGAAACTTCTGAAGCTACAGCACAAATATAACTAGTGTTGAGGGGACGCAAACTGCAAAGATCAAGTAACACACTTTGCGGGTTTGGCCCAATCTTCTACCCAGTATAGGAAAGCTCAATAAATAAACAGATGGTGACAAAAAAGTAGAAAAAAAATGCCTACCATAACTTTTTCCACTGAGAGGATTGCTGTCCTACCCCTCACTGCTCCAGCAGCATAAGACAACCATTCTGTAATTTTTATAGACACCTTAAAGGAAATCTACCATCAAAATTCATCATGATAAACCATGGACACTTGTGCATAGATCCAGGTACCGTCACTATGTTAATCTTCTTATATTTCTTATCCATGGCCTCCTTCCCTCTAAAATCAACTTTTAAATTATGCTGATGAACCTGTTCTGCTACCCTAGAACCTCTATGATCTTGCTGTCTCACACTCCCCCTGCTCCCTCAGTACTGAGATTACAGCAGGTAGTGCTCACTTCACAAGTCCTGAAGAAGCAGGGGGATGGTGGGACAGTATAACAGTCTGTAAAGCCAGATCATAGAGGGGTTATGGTAACCCCTTACAATCATTAGCATGGTGGACATATATAAAAAGATTAATATAGTCATTGATGCTGCTACCCTACCCATAATTCTGTAATGTACACTTTCCTACATTTTAGAAATGACATGAGGAAGGCATTATGGGCAGTATATGGTTTACAGGCACTATTTACAATTGTATTTAGTCCACACAACCTACATTAACCTAACTTTAACCAGATTCCAGCATCGAGAGGTTTGTATTGACTAAAACTAATTAGTGTAGTCTGGAAAATACATAATAGCATAATGTATGGTGCCACCATAAACATTCAACCCACAGAAGTATAACATTGCCACCCACAGTTTTCTCATAGAAATATCATATGGAAGATACTATGGCCCGTTGTGCTCAGAGATTGCTAAACCACAATCTCCACAATAGTACCATAGCCAAGCAGGGTTGGACTGGCCCACAGGTACACCAATGAAATTATTGGTGGGCCCTGACACATTTCGGCCCCTTCTTACCTGCGGCACCTGCTGCATCTGTGTGGTGAGGCGCAATGTGAGGACGGCATCACTGTATGCAGATGAAGATGAGATCTGCCAGGGAACTGGAAAGGTTTGAGTATGTGTTGTTTTGTTTTTACAGTTGACACCAGCAGACGAGGGCCACAATATGAAAGGGGGGGGGGGGGGAAAGTAGCATAAAATGAGGGGAACATGAGGGGCCAGGAGGGGAGATGCCACAATTGCCACAATATGGAGGAGTGGGGGTTGGAGGGTGTCCACATATGAGTAGGCTACAATATTAAGGGGGTATATAGTGGCACATTATGAGCTTGAGAATGAGCTGATGGGGGGCCCATGGGATGAGATGGGGGAGGGGCAACAATATGAGGAGGGGATGATATGAAGGGGAGATGGGGGCCCACAATATGAGGAGGAGATGGGGGCTCACAATATGAGGAGAAAATGGGGGCCCACAATATGAGGAGAAAGTGGGGACCCACGGGATGAGGGGAGTCAAAATATGTGGGGGAGATGAGGTGTCACAATATAAGAGAGAGATGACATGTTCCACAAGATGAGGGGGGGGATGATGGAGGCCCACAGTATGAGGGGGAGATGATGGGTGTCACAAGGTGGGGGAAGGAAAAATATAAGGGGCAATGAGAGGCCGCAATATGAGAAGAAGATCATGGGGGGGGGGCACAAGATGAGGGGAAGATGAGAGACCACAATGAGGGGGAAAGGAGAGGCCACAATATGAAGGGGATATAATAGGGCCACAATATGATGGGGAGATGATGGGGCCAAAAGATGAGGGGGAGAAGACAGGGGGGCCATAAGATGAAGGGGAGATGAGAGGCCACAATATGGGGGAAGATAACAGGATGACAGTGGCCATGATATGAATGGAGGGGAGGGAGCACAAAATAAGGAGGGAGTGAGCAGCCATAAATGTGAAGGAAGGTGAGGGATGCCACAATATGATTGGGAGATGAGAGACAACAATATGAGGGGAACAAAAGAGGACACACTATGAGTGCTTGAGGTGCCACAATATAAGGGGCCAGAATATGAGAGGCCAGAATATGAGGGGGAGATGATGGGGCAGAATATGAGGGAAAGATGAGAAGCTACAATATTAGGGGCACAAGAAAGGTCACACTATAAGGGGTTGAGTGGCCACAATATGATAAGGTAATGAGGGGCATGATATCAGAAGGAGATGAGGGGCTGGGCCACAATATGAAGGGTCACAAATTGAGGAGGAAATGAGGGGCCACTATATTAGAGGGAGCAGGCGAATGCAAACATTGAGTTTAATAAGAGGTCTTGCCTTATGCCTATATTCACACAATGCGATTGAGTTGCATATTAAAATGTATTTCAAGCGCAACATGGAAAAACCCTTGTTGCTTCTTACCAAACAACTGCAGTTGTTGCTACTTAACAGGCATTTAGCTCTAAACATTGCTCTGGAAATCAATTTTAAAATGCAATTCAATTGCATCTTGTGAACGTGGTCTTAGGCTGCGTTCACACTGTGGGGGTTATCTATTTTTAGCCAGGAAATTTGTGCGTGTCTTAGTTTTGCTAGGTTTTTTAACCTGTTTGATTTACCATTAGAGGTTGATTTGTCGGGCAGTTGAGTCTGTGGGGTTTAGCAACTTTTGATCAAAAACGTGCACGAAAGTCACAAAAAAGTAGCAAACTCTTCTGCAACCCCTTCTAAAATTTTTCTTATGCCTGTGCAGAACTGTTGTTTATTTGTGACTTTTTTTTTTATTTTTAAAAATTATTTCATTGAAAGTAATGAAAGAAGTCATACATACAGTAATATATGATGAGCAGTTTACATGTCTATCACTGATACATAAGTAGTTGTACTAGTTATCAATTATGCTGGTTAGTAAGGTTAGAACATGTATATTGGTGGTTCTTCGTTCAACGGACGGACAACTTAAAGAACCGGACTCTTGGAGTACTAACCGGCCTAAGTTAAGCCCAAGGTTTTGATTTGTGACTTTTTTAACCACGATTGGTGACAAAATTGTGACTTTTTCATAGGTTCATGTCTGGATCTTAAAGTAATATCAGGTGCAACACTGAACAATTCTTGCACTGATAACTTTGCTAAGTGATTGGAAAAGTTACAGATTTAGACGAAAATTTACAAATGTGCCAAAAAATTTCACAAATAAAAGAGAAATACTATGATAAATGACCCCTCATCTGTTTGAATTGCATTTTAAAACATTGCAAACACAACAGGAAAATGCAACTTGAGTTTGGCATCATTAATACTGATAAGTTTTGTTATACGTTGCGCATTTGCTGTGCGTTTTAAAACTCAATGAAAACATATTGGGGCAAATTTACTTACCCATCCAGAGTTGTTCACAGAAAGTGCATTGTCCATGTATAATGCACTATGCCGTGATTCATTAAGATGCGTCCGTGCGTGCGTCCGATATCCTGCATGTTTCGCAGCCCCGCTCAGGTCTGTCGGAGTTCACCTTCTTCTTCCTGGTGTATTTAATTGCGACACAATTTTAATGTTAAATCCCACGTTCAGTCCGAATCGGTGGGATTGTCGGACGACCCGCCCCCGATTTCTGACACATGAAAGCCGCGCTGCTGCGCCAAAATCCGATCTCATGTGACACAATACCCTGCTAAATACCTGTCACAGCCGTGGAATCCCTGAAAATGTCAGGAAAATCCAACTTAAGTGCAGCTGCGGACCCTTAGTAAATAACCCCCTTTGTGTGAATGCACCCAAAGACTGTACAAGTAATATTTCCTTGTAACAGTAGGTGGGCCCCCAAAATCAGTTTCACTGCTAGGCCCTAGGCCCCCCAGTAGCCAAGCACGTTAATGCCGGCCTTCTTCCGTCACATGTCCCCTAAACCAGAGCCAGCATCAGTACCACATATAAGTGCCCTTCTTAATGTCTGTATGTCTTTGTTGAATTTTTCTATTTTCTTTAGTTTATTTCCAGATTCCATGAACATAGTGATATGCAATGATTGGAACGTGTTTGCTTTACAAGTGTTTCTCTCTTGTTCCATCTGTTGTTATTACCTACCCTATGTCATAAATCTTTCATTTCAGTCCAAATAAAGATAATAATAGTGTCCATCCCACAACAGGTTCACAACCTTGATACTAAATACAGTATAGACTGTTATCTTTTAAGATTTTATGCAATAAATCTTATAGAACCTCAAATAAAGTAATAAAAACTTTGGTTTATCAACATGAAAGATTTAAGTAAAACACCACAACCTTTTTATTTTTTTCAGTAAAATAACAACAGTCTATTACATCCAAATATTATTAAATAATCCATATTTATAGAGTGCAGATTTAAAAATAATAGTGTACATATACTTACTAAATTAGACATTATAATGTAGTAAAAGAATAATCAGCTCAAACAATAAGAGTGCCACAGCTTGCAATCCATAAGAGAGCTTACAATTCAGTATTAAAATATACATCTCTACATGGATTAAATAAGAAATGGACAGAATTATTAGCATAAAAACAGAACAGAAAAAGATAGGATACAAGTGCCTACTACTACTTTACAGTATTAGAATATAAAAAAAACACGTGGCATTTTGTCAGACTCCATTAAAATTTCAATTGTCTTTCATTTTGCACCCAGTTTGGAGAAAAGTATGTGGAGTGCGGCAGGAATGGACATGATGGTGGGGGTACTTTAGTCCCATTTATCGTTTTAGATCTACTATAACCTGCACAACAAATTGATGCAGATTATATTTGAAATGCTTTCATTCTGGTTTAAGTGAAGCTCCATGATTATTGTGAGGCAGGAGTATATGATATGAGTATTATGAGGCGGGAATATGAACATCTGATACAAAAATGGAGCTTAAATAGTTTGATTTTATGATTCACAAAATGTTATGGGCTTTCTAAAGTAGACGGAGTTATTATTAAAATGGCCGCCACTGGAAAATACAAGTCCCATGATCCTTAAGTTCTCAGTAACCCCTTCTCCCTCTTATGCACTGTTCGTAGTGATGATGTAACAGACTGTCCTGCTCTGTTACTATAGTAATGATGTGTAACTGCCATCACTGGACATTCCCCTCTGAGATAACATCTTACCACAACAGCGGCCATATTGGATGTACTGAAACCAACCTACTACAGCCAAACATAGTGGTGACAGACCACAAACAAAATTAGGCGTGCACAGCTAGCAAATCTATAAACTGGCTCACACACCAAATATTATGAAACAACAACAAAAAACGAAGTGTGCTACAAGGGGCCTATGGAATATTATAACAAATTCATTTTATTATATAAATTCATAAAAGTACACACAAAATAAACATTTAAAATCAATTTAAAAGTAACCAGTACCACACAAAAACAAAGGGGGGGGAGAAAAAATAGGTGATTATTTTCTCCCTCCACCACCCAAGACCAAGGTATGTTGGTCAAAGAGTAAGTATTCTATCAAAAGGTAAGTACCTCAATAAAACTCTATACGGTAGCCACAATCACAGTACATCAAGTTTTTTGTGCAAATGCATCAACGCCTGCTGTCTACCCTACTACTGGATCACACATGAGTATGGATGACATGCACATGCTGGATCCTCTCCTGTAATGAACCAGAATATACAAATGAATAACCAAAGGGTTACCTA
This sequence comes from Engystomops pustulosus, assembly GCA_019512145.1. Taxonomy (NCBI): domain Eukaryota; kingdom Metazoa; phylum Chordata; class Amphibia; order Anura; family Leptodactylidae; genus Engystomops; species Engystomops pustulosus. The sequence goes on from CM033649.1 coordinate 45,814,638, forward strand.
TGTGCCGGGCCCAGCACCTTGGTACAAACAGCAGGACAACCAAGTGAAAGGGCACCAATTACCATCAACATTAACCTTGGACGGGGTGGAAACATAGTTGTAATCACATGACCTGCCCAGGCAGGAGCAGGACATGTGATGTGGACATGTTACCAGCGGCCATCATCTGTCCTGTGTCTGCTGTGCATGAAGAGCATCCACATCGGACTGATTAAAGGGCCAGTAGCATTTTAATACTTCATTAGAGTGTATACCCAGAGCATTTTTCTGCTAAGGGGAGCAAAATTAAAAATAACAACTAATTACATATTAGCTTATATTCAAAGGACCCATTTCTATATGAATTATGCTTATTCCCGAATTTCCCATTTAATGGTATTAATAATAAATGTTTAATTCTTCTGCCAACTATTTTATCATAATTAAAACATTCTGTAGTGTATAAAGTATTTCATAAAGAGCACCAATTAAAGAACACATGAAACTCATTTATATATGTTCAATCTATTCTTGCTGCTATTTTTATGTTGATTTGATGAAGAGAAGAGAAATGTAGCCATACCATATATACTCGAGTGTAAGCCAACCCACCTAATTTTACCACATAAAAACTGGAAAATCTATGAACTTGAGTAAAATCCTAGGGCGAGAAATGCATTGGTCACAGCCTCCCAAGTTTATAGATTTTCAGCCCACCAGTATATAGCTAGCCAGCCCATGCACCCAGTTTATAGCTAGCCAGTCTCCTGCCCCCAGTATATAGCTAGCCATCCCCAGCCGTTTGGTGTATAGCCAACAAGCCCCTTATCCCCAGTATATAGCAAGCCAGCCCCCTTCTGCCCCCAGTATATAGATAGCTAGGCCCTGTCCCTTTATATAGCTAGCCAGGCCTCAGTATGTAGCCAGCTATCCACCAGTATATAGCCAGCCCCCTGCCCCCAGTATATTGGGAGCCTGCCCCTTGCCTCCAGTAATCCTAGCACATAAAATTAATAAATTCAGTACTCACCTTTTTGACCCCCTCCCCCTTCCCACAGGTCCTCTTCTTGATTCCTTTTTGCAGGCAGCAACAGTTCTGTATGCGCTAGGCCGTGCACACTCTATGATGTCAGCCACTTGCTTACATTATAATGTATGCACAGGCAGCAACAGATCCGTGCACATGGATCAACAGGCGGCTAACATCATAGTGTATGTGTGTGCATATGGGCATGGAGCTGTTGCTGCCCGTGCACAGGAATCAAGAAGAGGACTTGCGGGGAGCATCGGAAACGTGAGTATTGAGTTTATTTTTTAAATATCCAAGTAAAATCCAAGGGAAAAAAAAGTGAAAAACTTGGCTTATACTCTAGTACAGCATATTTAGTTAGATTCATTTTGAGATATAGCTGAGATTCAACTGAGCAATGTTTTGTTTTTAAGTCTCAGATATCTATCAGTGTGGAAGAATGGGAAGACACAAAAGAAACCAAAGAAGCCACATCTAATCGGAACAACCATCGAAATTCAACATCCAGTGACCAGTCAGATCACCCCTTACTGAGAAGGAAGAGCATGCAGTGGGCCAGAAGACTGAGCAGAAAAGTCCCTAGACATTCCAACAAAACTGCTGAAAGAATAAGTCAACAGAGAATGACGTTGTGTCGCAGATCAGAACGGCAGGAACTAGCAGCATTGGTGAAGAACAGAATGAAGCATCTTGGTCTTTCAACAGCAGGTTATGGTATGTAGAATAAATGAATAGAAATTCCAAAAAGTATATTTTATTTAGTATGTATAATTAATAAAATTAAAATATTTCCTACTAAAATTCCCATAGCATGCTTATTATCATGACTCAAGTACAAGCCACAATATCTGGTTGCATATGTCCAGCTACTTGTCATCATTAACAAAACTTATTTTGAAGCTTTGACTTATAGCAGGACGATAATTGGGACCATTTTGGTGTATTTTGACACTTCCAGATTTTGACCATATTTTCCAACTTGATTATTTGCATGGCAGGCAATAGAATTCTATTGGTCTGCAAAGATGCCAGGTTTGTTTTTTCACTGATGAGTTGGGATGTTTGCAAAGAAATGTTAAACCTTCAGTTTAAGCAAAATGGAGAGACAGCACAGACAAAACTCAATGAATGAACAACAGAAATTGAGCACATACACCAATATGAAACTACCATAAATGTGCATCTGTATTAGCAACTATGATAAATCTGTCATTTTCTGGCTGTCTAGTGTAAGTTTGCTACAACTACTAGTAAATGTAGACTGAAAAAAAATCTACCATCAAAATCCATCATAATAAACCATGAACATTCACTCATAGATCCAGGCACCGTGACTGTGATAATTGTCTTATATTTGTTATTCCTTCTAAAATCAACCTTTAAAAATATGCTAATGAGTCTAAGGACTGTTACAGTGTACAGGAGCACTTCCCCTTTCATCATGTGCTGCAACTTCCTCTGACATAGAAGGGCTTATTTACTTAGGGTCCGTGGTGGCACTGTTGTTGGATTTTCCGACATTTTGGGGTTTTGCGCGGCTGTGACAGGTACTTAACCGGGGATTGTGTCGCACATGATCGGATTGTGGCGCAGCTGCGACGGGTTTCATGTGCAGAAATTGGGGGGCATGCTGTGAGACGATCTGACTGATTCAGACTGAGTGCGGGATTAACCATTTAAATTGTGTCGCAAGATCAAGCACTTACACTTAATTATTAGCATAATTGTAAAAGTTGATTTTAGAAATAAGGAGTCCATGGATAACAAATATAAGAACATTACCACAGATATAGTCCCTGGATTCATGGATAATTCCCTTGGTTTATCATGTTTTATTGTGTGAGATTTCCCTTAAAAACAATGCCCAAGACAGCAGAAATACTTTTGCTTCAGTAGCTACCATTGTATTAAAAAAGTCAAAAGCCACTACTGAAACTCTCTGCAGTAATTGACATTTTACTTTGCATTGCAGTTTTTATTCACTTGTTCTTTTGATATATGAAAAGTTTGTAGTAAAGTTAGAGATAATTTAAGCAAATTACTTGTTCAATTTGTTCCAAATCCAATAGAACCGATCTGGAAAATAATCTAGTCTTTTTTTCACTTTTTGCCTGTATAAAATAAAATAATATAGATTAACATTTACTACAGTGGAAAATTCACTGTCGATCAAACCCTATGTGGCAGTAGTTGTATAGAATAAGCATAAAGAAGCTGGTGGATGAGTTCAACTAGTTAAGAAAAATATAGGAAAATTGCTTTTAAAATATCTTGGCTTTGGGAAAACGGATTGATGAAAGAACAGTAATGATATGGTTTGGTGAAGTATGAAAGAAACAATGTTCGTAGGCTGAAATATTTGTTTACATACTTATGTAGCCATTTCTTTCCATTTGCCTGTCAATACTCACACAGGCGACATAACATACAAGCAAAATTGATTCAATAAGAGATTGAAAAGAGGGCAGCATTTTTAGGAAAACATTGAAAAGTGTCTATGTGATGTATAGAACCTGAATATAACCCAGAGTTTATTTGACTGTCAGAACAATCTATCAGCGTCGCACACGTTAGCCAGGAGATCAATTTTTGTGTATAATGATTGTGATGCACATCAGCAATATAATCCATTTCTATTCATGAAACAGCAATGGAAGAATGTGTAATATATTCCACAAACCATTCTTTTTGTAGCTGTCTTTTATCGCTCTGGGATGTAACATTCCTCCTGTGAGTTTTAAAAGAAGATTGAAAGTACTTCTTGTAAGAATTCATCACTCAGATGGACTAAGATACATAACCCTCTTGGTTTATAAAAACAAAACCTCTATTCCAAGGCTGCTACCTCCGAGGTTCCCTTTTTCAGTATTTTTCTTCTTTCATTGTTAAAGTTAGCGTTCCTCCACTTTGTCAAATATTTAGTAATGCCAACCAATATCAAGAATTAAAATGTTTACATATGGAGATGGTATAATCCAGAAATCTGTTCTGCATGAATCTATCTTTAGAAGACAAATTGTACATGCCCTACTTTTTTAATAAAAGTGAGCATTTTACTATAGCCTGCTCCAGAATCCTTCCAGCCCACAAGTGCTTTGTTGGATTTAGTTAGAGGACTGCCCCTCATTTTAAATCGGGCATGTCATGGGATGGTGCGGAGATAATTAAGACCAGAGCATGATGTCAAAGTCTTAATAAATTGTTTTGTTTGTTTTATACTTCATATAGATGTAGCAAAAGTTAACTTGATGTTTATTGTATTATATGGCATGATGCAGCATAATTAAGTTGACATTTTTAATGGTAAGTTAAATTAAAGTTGTTGTCTGACTGTCATACAAATTTATTAGGGGAGGACTTTAAAAAAAAATAATAAAGCTGTATTCACCTGCTCTGTCGCTCCCCACTTCCCAGGACCTGATACAGCGCAGTTGTCAAAGAGGAGCTTCTGCGCCCTTCTGACACAACCCCTCTAAAGTTGGCTACAGCAAGTACAGTACAGGGAGATGTTGTGATAAGCAGACCCATTGACCTCTTCCCGACATTTGACGTAATAGTACTGCATGGAGGGAGGTGCGTTCCCGCAAAATGCAGTACTATTACGTCAACTTCTGACCCCGGCTCCTAAACGGAGCCGGGACCAGAAGCTACGGGTGTCGGCTATATATTATAGCTGACACCTGGCTCTAACACCCGCGATCGGAGACCGCGGCGTGTTAGGGGCATTTGACAAGAATTGGACCCCACCCGCGGCACTTACCGGGGGAGGTCCGCTGCTCCGGTCCGATGCTCCGGTGCCCGGGACTGCAGGTGCCCGGGGCTGCGCGATCCTCCTTCCTGCCTTCTGGCAGGACCCGGCTGTAACACACTGAGCATGCGCAGCACGCTCAGTGTGTTACATTACACAGTGTAATACATCTGTATTACACTGTGTAAGGTAAAGAATAGCTTGAACAAGTGATGAGTGGATCACTTGTTCAAGCTAACCTGTAAAACTAAATAAAAAAAGTTAAAAACATTAAATAAAATCATTTTTTAATAAAAAGAATTAATAAAATAAAGTTAAAGTCCCCTAAACACAATTATTCCCTATATACATGCAATAAAGTGAAAAAACCACAAAATCGCCAAAAAACCCTACATATTTGGTATCGCCGCGTCTGTAACAATCCGTAAAATAACTCAGAAACATTATTGGGTCCGCTCGGTGAACGCCGTAAAAACAAAACATGAAAAACTTGTCAAAAATGTACATTTTTCATAAAATCTGTTCACAAAAATGTTCTAAAAAGTTATGTGCGCCAAAATGGTACCACTTAAAAGGACAACTTAACACGTAAAAAATAAGCCCCAAATCAGCTCTGTCAACCAAAAACTATTATAGTTACGTCTCCGAAAAGATGGAGATCCAAAAACAAATGAGATTTCCTCTATATTTGTTTTTTTCCCAGTAAAATTGTAAAAATAAATGAAAAACTATATAAATGAGGTATCACTGTAATCGTAGTGACCTATAGAATAAAGATAATATAGTAGTTTTAGTGTACGGTGTACGACCCCCAAAAAATACAAAAAGAAACAAAACCAAAATTGACAATTTTCTTTTCATCCATACATTCAAGAGTTAATAAAATCTCATCAATAAGCTAATGACCTAATAAAATGAAATATTTGTAAAGTGCATCTCATGTCTCAAAAAATAAGCCCTTACATGTCCAAATTGCCAAAAAAATAAAGATTTTATAGCCAATAAAAAGTGACAATGCATAATCTGCTCTGAATGGCGCAGCTTCCCTTCGATGCCCTGGCGTGTGCCCATACAGCAGGTTACCACCACATATAGGGTATTGTTATATGCGGGAGGGATTCGGTATCAAATTTTGTGGAGCGTTTTGGTATTTTATCCACTGAGAATTTGTACATTTTTTGAAAAACACATTAATTTAGCCAAAAAAAATGTACTTTCAAAATAGTATCCGATTTTGTTTTAACCCCTGTAAAACAATTAAAGGGTTAACAAACTTCATAAAAGTTGTTTTACGTACGTTGAGGGGTGTAGTTTCTATAATGGGGTAATTTATGGGGTTTTACTTTTATTTAGGCCTCTCAAAGTGACTTGAAACTAGAGCAGGTCCCTTAATAGCAGGATTTTGCATTTTTTATGAAAATGTGAAAAATCGCACCTAACGTTCAAAGCCCCATAACATCCTACAAAAATAAGAGTATGCATAAAAAACCATGTCCACATAAAGTAGACATTCGGTGAATGTTAGTTATTTTGTTTTTTGCTGTTATAACTATATGTGGAAAAAGTAGAACATTTTAAAGTTCAAAAATCGAGAATTTTTAAAAATTTTCACGAAATATATGATTTTCTGATAAATAAATGCAAAACATACCACCAAAATTTTTCAACTAACATGAAGTACAATGTGTCACGAGAAAACAATTTTGAAATCACTTGGATATGTTAAAGCGTTTCAAAGTTATAACCATTTTATAGTGACACAGGGCAGATTTGAAAAAATGGGGGTCTACCATGGCTGTAGCTCCATGCACCCGTTCGTAACTGGAAGACAGAGGAGATCCTTCAGTGGGGTCCTGATTGCCTGTCTCGCTGTGTGGAGACACCTCATCCAGTGCCAGTCTTGGTTTCTTCTGTGGCTCCCAAGGTCCTGGAAGGTCCTTCCCACTTGCAATCAGGACTTTTTTGACGTCTTCTGGAAGAAGCAGGCCGGACTTTGCCGCATCACCACCCCTACGACTGTGGATCTGCTGCCGGGTGAGTCTGCTCCTCGGGGCCGTGTCTACCCACTCTCAGTACCAGAAACTGCAGCAATGTCGAACTACATCAAAGAGAACCTGCATAGGGGATTCATATGTAAGGCCTCTTCTCTGGCTGGTGCAGGCTTTTTCTTTGTGACCAAAAAGGACGGGTCACTCTGTCCATGCATTGACTACTGCCGTCTTAACAAGGTCACAGTTAAGAACCGCTATCCATTGCCGTTGATCACAGAGCTGTTTGGCCTTCTTTGTAGAGCCAAGATATTCTTCTCCAAAGATATCTTCTCCAAATTGGATCTTTGAGGGGCCTACAACCTCATTCGTATCTGCCAGGGAGATGAGTGGCAGACCACTTTTAATACCCATGATGGACACTTTGAGTACCCGGTGATGCTGTTTGGACTCTGTAAAGCACCTGCCGTCTTCTAGGAATTTGTTAATGACACCTTTGGAGACTTGCTTTATGTCTGAGTTGTGGTCTATTTGGATGATATTCTGGTATTCTCTCAGGACCTTGAGATCCACCAAGTCCACGTACAGCAAGTCCTCAGTCGTTTAAGGGCCAATTGCCTTTAGGCCAAACTTGAGAAGTGCCAATTCCATCAGCGTAGTCTTCCATTTCTTGGATATATCATCTTTGACAGTGGTCTCCAGATGGATCCTGCCAAGCTGTCTGCGATTTTTCATTGGCCCCGTTCTGTAGGACTACGCGCTACACAGCAGTTTCTGGGCTTCGCAAATTACTACCAGCAGTTCATCCAGCACTCCTCCTCTCTGGTGTCTCCTATTGTGGCACTCACCAATAAGGGTGCAAAACCAGTCTGAGATGATTCCAGCTTTATGACATGGCGCATTATCCTGCTGAAAGTAGCCATCAGATGTTGGGTATATTGTGGTCATAAAGGGATGGACATGGTCAGCAACAATGCTCAGGTAGGCTGTGGCATTGCAACGATGCTCAATTGGTACCAAGGGGCCCAAAGAGTGCCAAGAAAATATTCCCCACACCATGACACCACCACCACCATCCTGCCTTGTATCAACAACAAACTTCATAAAAGTTGTTTTACGTACGTTGAGGGGTGTAGTTTCTATAATGGGGTAATTTATGGGGTTTTACTTTTATTTAGGCCTCTCAAAGTGACTTGAAACTAGAGCAGGTCCCTTAATAGCAGGATTTTGCATTTTTTATGAAAATGTGAAAAATCGCACCTAACGTTCAAAGCCCCATAACATCCTACAAAAATAAGAGTATGCATAAAAAACCATGTCCACATAAAGTAGACATTCGGTGAATGTTAGTTATTTTGTTTTTTGCTGTTATAACTATATGTGGAAAAAGTAGAACATTTTAAAGTTCAAAAATCGAGAATTTTTAAAAATTTTCACGAAATATATGATTTTCTGATAAATAAATGCAAAACATACCACCAAAATTTTTCAACTAACATGAAGTACAATGTGTCACGAGAAAACAATTTTGAAATCACTTGGATATGTTAAAGCGTTTCAAAGTTATAACCATTTTATAGTGACACAGGGCAGATTTGAAAAAATGGACCGTGTCAGGAAGGTGAAAAGTGGCTTCGGCGTTAAGGGGTTAAAGCTCAACTTGAAAAATCTGCACAGGGCCTAGACCCGAATTCTACAGTAGCACCCACTGACAACATTCAAAAAATTCTGTGGAGTGTGCACACCACCACTAGTGTTCCAGTGGCACTGTACACCACCATTTTTGGGAAAATCAACGTTCCCTAGGATGTCATCAGGAAGCACTGATACTCCTTAAAGTTACAATGTAATCAATATTACATTGATTTATATGTTGCCGGCAGTTTTGCCAGTGGTACTAAAACAGTTAACGTGCAATCTGTGCCAGCATCAATCTCGAGAGTTGACAATGAAGGGGAACTTCAGACTGAAGTCTGGGTTTGGGGGGCCCACAACTGCAATGTTCAGTACAGATGCTAACATTGCATTCAGGCCTGCAGATGTGTTAAATGTCAAAAGTTCAAGTGTGAAAATAGGCATAAACAAACTTGGGGAGAATAGAGGTCATTGTATCTGATACCTACTAACCGAAATCAAATTTTGAGTTTATACAAAGACTAACATGTCTATCATTCTAAGGCCAGAAAACAACTCAGCCACTACATTAGTTTTTACATCAGTAATTGTAAGCCAAATCCAGGTGTGGAGTGTTAGGTTTGGAAAACAAGGGCACGTTTACAGAAAAATTCCTTTGCAGAAATTTTTAAGTTGCCAAAAAGGTTGAAATCAGCAAGTGAATCAATTCAGCATTGACACTGGAGATCCAAATAAGAGAACAATGTACTCACTTGATTTCACTAGATTTTTTTCAGAAATAATAGAATCTCCATTGATCAACATTTGATGGACTTTTGTAAGGGGTACTCCAGTTCAGGAAAAAAACAGTGTTTTAAAAAATTACCAAAGCATATCAACATAAAACCTTTATCTTTTTTTAAAGTGATGATCATAATTAGAGAACAGCAATGAATGTAGTACAGAGAAGATGACCATAACATTTTCTGATTGTAAAAACAGTCACCAATCAGTAGGAAGTACTCAGGCCTTAGCTTTGAATGACTTCAGTACATCTGCAGCCGTACAACATCCCTACTCGTATTGTGTTGCGGCTTCACTACGCACACTGAGACACAATCCTGTGCACAGAAAGCGGCTTTCCGGTACTCGCACCTAGTGCAGCACACACCACCTTCATGAAGACTGACATCCGGTCTATATGAATGTGTCGCCCGCTACACGACAGTAAGGTAAACTGTGGACCTGTGGACCACTTCTTTTCTGTCTACACGACATGCTCCTCAGCAAAGTTAAGTCCAGCCTTTTTATTCTTTCTGCTAATGAGAGGTTTGATCACTGTAGATTGGGGTTTCAGGCCAAATTCACGTAAATGTCATGACACTGTATAATGAGACAGATCCTTACCCTGTTCAGTACTGAACTGGTGAGAAATTCCAGCTGCAGTGTTAAAACAATTACTCATGGAGATTCTTAGCATTATCATGACCTCTCTCTCATTTCAGAGAATGAAAGGGATAAATATAAATGAGAAATGTACAGATGTACTACTTGATTATATACAATAAAAAAGTAAGGATAACTGTGACACATATCAAGAAATAATCAACACACCAATAAAGTTAGTATAGTACTCCCAATTTAAACTATAGCCAAAAAACAATTCATGGGGAAATACACTTAATTAAAAAAAATACACATAATTGAGTAAACATTCATCAATTCTATTGTTACATTAAAATTAGCACCATAATTCTTACAAAATGGGATAAATATTAATATGGGACCTATAAGACCTATAAAAGGTATAGTTTGTTCGGAATCCCCCACATTCTATACCATATCAATAGTAAATACCACCCAAAATTACAAAAATTGTACAGATTATAATATAAATCATAGAAAAATGTCTTGATGGCTCACAATGGAGCTTCATAACTTCTTAAGCAAAGGTAACATGTATATGAGACTTACATTAAACCAAGGTATGCCTATGGTATAGGGGGAGGGTCGCAAGCACATCACGCCACCTATACCATAGGCATACCTTGGTTTAATGTAAGTCTCGTGTTACCTTTGCTTAAGATTAAGTAATGAAGCTCCATCGTGAGCCATCAAGGCATTTTTCTATCTGGCAGTAATTCATAGGTCTACATAAGCACAATTCATGAACAAACATCACATTAAGATACGTATAGGGTGTAATTCATTATCTAATTATAACTATACATGGCTTCAAACAAATATAATAAAAATAATATACACAATTAATAATAATTGGTAATAACCCTTGTTATTCAGATAATTCTAATTCAACATTGCATGGCATGTGATACTTGTACTGACTGGTGAGCTATGATGCAAATGTTGTCTGGGGGTAATTAACAAAATAGCAAGATAATTCCCTACTGGTGATATTAACTGTGGGAGAGATAGATATAGTTAAAGATCAGATTGTAAAGTTGAATATCATGAGGGTAACAGGAAAAAGATGTTACCTACATTGACAGTATGCAACTTGCGGCTTGGTTGCTGGAGTTAGCGTCTCTGCCAGCCATGTGCAGCAGGCAGAGCGCTTCATTCAGTAACAGACTCCTGTGAGCAATAGATGGCTGATGAATAGATCTTAATGTATAAAAATAAGAATGAATGGCTGGTTTTTGTGTTGGTGAGAATAAAGAAAGATTATGTTACAAGAATAAATAATATGTCAATGATATCTACTGATTGATGAGTAAATACATGAAAGGGTTTTCGGGTGATGACAAATATGGAACTTAGAGGATAGAATGTAAAATATGTGTATATTACATTGAAAAGTGATATAAGGAGCCCTATGGGACACCTGGACACATTTGTAGGAGCATCTGAATAATGCAGATATTAAGTTAAAGGAGTTTGTCCATAAAATTTAATTCTCAAATTCAAATCTGCTAGTGATGTTTACACAATAAAGATCATTTTTACCCCCTTATTTTATAATTTTACTCCATCTAGCACTATAATCCATCTAGTGCTATGTGAGATGCTGTGTATTGGCAATGTGCTTAGATTATCATGGTACATGTTTATATACACTACCATTTAGCTTATGAGCATTCACTAGCATCTGACACATAGACAGATCAGCAATAACAGATGATGAGATCCATGAGATGCATATTACACATAAATCCTACTAATATTGTCATAACATACCCAGCTCTGCTATATCGCATCGATCATGCATACTGACAGATATGCTGTGCCCACCCTCCCCTGGATAAAGATCTTATCTGTCTGTAGCTTTACTGTCCTCAAGCAGTGCCGACAGGAGGTCAGTGTGTGTATGTGTGCTTGTCCTGGAATGCAAGGGTGGGGAATAGAAACAGAAATGTCCAGGGGCAACCAAAATTGTGTACACCAGGGCTGACAGTTTGAAATTATATCTGTGAAATGTTGTATTTTTGTTAATAACAGTGAATTAGAGAATCTGTTATTTTGTTATCCTGAGTTCATTTAAGAAACTTGTCTTTTTGGGAATACCCTTTTAAAGAATTGCAAAAGGGGAGCTTTTGAGTGGTTATGGAATGAGGCATATGGACTAGAAGATCAAAGTTAATTCACAATAAGCTGGAGGATTGGTCCTAATATTGTGCATATTGAATATAGATGGGGAGAGGTCAGACATATGTATATACAAGGTTAGGAGATGGTAACCCTACATAATCTACACTATTAAGCAGGAGCGTAACTAAAACCGGAGTGGCAGGGCCTCGCTTGGCTTGGCCACAAATACAACCCCCTCTCCTGGTCCCACAATGAGTGATAATATGGGCTGGGTAGTGCTTTGGCCGTCTGCACACCCTCCCCGCCCCACAGTCAGCAATACAATGAATGGAAAATAATTAAATGAAACCTACATAGTGTCCGCGCTTCTAATGGTGCAGAACTGCATCATTAATATTTATTTTAAAGTAGCAACAACTCATTATTAAATATTTAAAATAAATAAATAAAATCATTACTCACCTCCAAACTGCCGACCGTCCCATGACTTCCTCTTCTGCCTGAGTATCTACAGAGATGTAGGTGTATGTAATCACATCATCACGCATGCATGGGTCATATAGAGGCTGCAAGCTGAGGTATCTCTGCTGACTGCTCTCTGATCCTTTTTTGAGGCGGTCGGTGTGGTGCGATGCTGGTGTTATCTTGATTGGGAGCTCAAGCAGATGTGGGCCCCCTCTAACTCCATGTTCGATCATTACGCCGCTGGAACCAGCCTTAACAGAAGATTCTATTTGTTAGAGCATTGCGCCAACATTTATTTCATTTTCCTTGAACTAGTTTCCACTCCTTGTCGGTACAGAAATTATGGGAACTAATTTGGAAATTCAGTTTCTTTTTTTTTACATTGAGAAAATGGGCCTTACACAAATAAAATATATGGCCTTAAAAGTAAAGTGGTCTGTATAAAACGTATACCTTGTATGAGAAATTCTGTGGCCTGAATGTAAAATCTTCATTTTTTGTATGTGCAAATTTCAGTGCCATGGGTGAGGTCTTCAGGTTTAGTGCACCACATCTTTTCCAGTATCTCTGCTGAGCACCTCCCAATCAAGAGGTCAGAGGATTCAATCATGGTGAGCTAGAGAGCTGTTTTCTTATTTTTCCACTCACAGTAAAGGAAGGGTTAAAGCGATCACCTTGAGAAAAGCACCAGGATGCCTCACTATTCAGCAGCCAATTAAGCAGTTTGCAGCTCCTTAGCAAACACAGGCATGTCCTCTTTGAAAGGCACTTTCGCTCTATAGTTTGCTGTTGCATCAAAATCTGCAAGGCACTGTTGCTGTGTAGCTTACCTGTCTATCAAAATCTTAAAGGTGCTGTTGCAGTATAGTTTGCCAGTCCACCAAAATGTTAGAGGTGATGTTACAGTATAGTTTGCAGTTCTGACATTATCCAGGGTTAAGTTAAAATATCAGTTTTATATGTATTTGCATCAGTGTTACTTCACAATTCACAGTTTTACAAGTATTTTCATCAAAAACCGATATACAAAGAAGACATTGCAAGGTTTTGTTGAGTAGCAGGGAATACCAGATTCATGAAGCTTGAAGCTTATTTACTAAGGGTCGCATGAATGTTCACCGTTTTCAGGATTTGCGCAGCTTTGATACGTATTTAATAGGGGTTTGCGTTAGGATTGTGTCGCAGGCGATAGTTTTTTGGTGCTGCTGCTCCGGCTTTCATGCGGCAGATATCGGGGGGCATGCCGTCCCGACCAATCCGACTGATTTGGACTGAGCGCGGGATTTAACTTTAAATTCTGTCGCAAGACAATGCACTTACACCAGGAAGAAGAAAGTGAACTTCGGAGGACCTGAGCGGGGAAGCAACACATGCAGGATATCGGGTACATGATCTAAGTGAATCACGGCAGAGTGGATGATCGTCGGACAATGCACTGTAGGTGAACTCAGTCAGACGGGTAAGTATCTCTCTCCCACAGTAAATTCACTCCCTATCTTTTCTTCTTTTCCCTTTCACTGATCCTATAATTATATTACATGGCACTGGGCTATCTTCACCACGCTCAACCTCTGTTGAAAGTGCATAGCCCCCGCCTCAACCCCCTTTAAAACAGCAAAGCCATCTAACACAGAGGACATGGAGCAGTCAGTCATGCTGTACGATGACTCTCCTGGCTGGGATTCTGTGGCCCATCTACCAGCCCCTGCCACAAGGTTGAAAGATCCACAAGACCTTCTGTCTGAGGATTAGGGTGTGGATAGAAAAAGGACGAGTGAAAGGGTGCCAAGGTGAAATTGTCAACATGTAGCCACATTGTTGCCAGGTACTGCCCAATGCTCTAAGGGGCCTGGCAAACAAACCATGCAATGAAGACAGAACATGTGTCATTTGCACTCTGTGCCACTAATTTATAAAGCACTGCCAAAGCCTTAATGATCTGGGTCCTTCCTATATGACCAGGTACCTGCAAATTTAACATAAGCTACTGGATGAGACATCAAAAAAGTAGACTCCAGGGGCTTCTTCTAATGCTTTGGTTGGCTCAACTTGTGCCACCACCTTACAACTTCCAAGCCACCTGTCTCACCTGTATATAATGGTGACAAAGGAGGAAGAATAGGAGGAACAGGTCTTCTCAAATGGCTCGCAGTATGGGTTGCTGGTTCAGTGGTCAGGTACGGCACTCTAGACAGGGGAGCCTTTTGGAAAAGGAAGAGGAGGAAAAGTAGGAGTGCTTCTTTAATCATCTATGTAAATAACTGGGTGTGAACATCCAGAGCCCCTTATTAAAAAAAAATATATATACAGTATGTTTTTTTCTTTGTTCATTTATTTTTTAATCTTTCACTAACCATTTGTGGGCAGGACAACTGTCCTGTTATTCCCACTAATTTTCAATACACACATACGTACATATAGAGCAAAGCCTGTATGGTACAGTCCATTAGGTTTTATCACAAGGACAGGTTTGGTGACCCTTACAAGACAAAGGAAATACATGGAATTATCAGCGGGCTACATGAGATGAGATAACATGTTCTGCTGGGGACTATAAAACATAACCATTTACTGCCCCCCCCCCCACCTCCACTGATCTGGTAGCACTACTTTAGGTCCCTACCTCACTCACTAGAGCAGTGGTGGCTAACCTATGGCACTGGTGCCAGAGGTGGCACTCGGAGCCCTTTCTGTGGGCACTCAGGCCATCACCAGAGAGGACTCCAGGTATCTTCCTGCAGTCCCAGACAGCCCAGGACTTGTTGTGCACAGAGCTATTTTAAAGTGACAGCTGTACCTGGGACTATTTTCTGCTTTATTGGTGTCCTCAGGGTGCTGGTAACAATGAAAACTGTGACAGAGAAGGGGGTATAAATCACAAATTAAATTTCTGTGTTGGCACTCTGCGATAAATAAGCGGGTCTTTGTTGTAGTTTGGGCACTCGGTCTCTAAAAGGTTTGCCATCACTGCACTAGAGGAAGCTGGGTGGCTTAAAGAGCACATGACTGGAGACTTCCTTTCCAGAGGACTAGTATAATAGGATGTAGGGAAGTGCTCCGCTTTGGTGAGCAGGAGTGCCACTATGTAGGAAATAATATGTAAAGAGAAAGGAGCGCTAACTAAACCCTTTCACTACAAGAACTGTTAATAGCTTCACATCAAAATAATCTCCTTAGATCTGATTTTTATGGAAACAGGGGCTTAAAGAACAATATCATAGGGGATCTGAGTCACAAAAAGTAGTTTGGCCACTTCAAATATATAATAATATAACCAATAAGAAATTATAATTTACCACCACAAGAATTTGGACCTTTTTAGGAAGGAAAGAGACTAGATATGAATCGCATATCTCATGAATTGTCTCATGAAACATCATTCTAGTGTTATTGAAAAGAAGATCAGCAGTGTTGCTACAGGACAGCAAGTAAAACTAGAGATTAGGTGATAATCTGTACCTACGTATACAATTCTTCTCATTCTTATTTGTTGCAGTGCTTACACCATAAAACCCTTTCTTCTATGCTCAGCTGTACCTCCAATGATTGTTTCATGCACATAAAACATTTCCTAGGGTTTTCTTTAAATCTCTTTGTTGCATTATTATTCCCTGTGCGTGTCTGGGCATGATATATACAGAGAAAGAGGTTTTTCTTGCATTTCATAATATCCTCATCTCAATTACAACTTCATGAATGCAAAGTGTCTTTAATGTATTTTTTGTAAAGGTTCAAAGTGTTAAAACATTTTTGCACACCATTCAGTTTTTATTTTTTCTAACATTTTCCTCAGTTTCTTTTGTGATTCATGTAGTTTGATTTTTAAGATTCCTAAAATAATATTTTGTTATATTTTGTATTATATTTTGTTTGTATCACCTACTCTTCTATACAAAGGTAAAATTTATATATGCTAATAGCTAGTTACCTAAACCGTTTCCAGAAAACATCGGCAATGATGTATAATATATAGTATTAGATACTGTATACTGTAAAAGCAAGAAGGATTGGTAGCAATACTCAGTTGAGCTGCAGTATACACAGGAAAAGCAGAATTCCTTGAAAAGGGTAACCAAAAAAATGGAAATGGAAGATATGAGTATATGAAATGCTAATTTTATTAGATATGTACTAAAAACAATGGGCCACATTTATCACTTTTGTGCGCCTAAGTGTAGTAGTTGCGCCTAAATTCTGGCGCACTGTTTTGCCAGAATTATCACAAGCTACAACCATCTGTGATAAGTATATTTTCTGCCTCTTATTAATCACTTTACTTTAACACAGTTTAGGTGCAATGTTAGATTCTGGCACTTACATGTCATCCTGCTACAAGCTCCTCTCTGCTTCTCCCACAGCCCAGAATGAAGATAACAATCACAGCAGCACCCAGGTGTGTGACACCCTGCACCCAGTGACCTCCTCAGCAGTGGCTTCTCCTGGAGGGGATCCCCCAGTGCTGGTCTCCTGCTGCACCCCTTTAATTCTGCACAATATCCCCCTCAGACACTGTGCAGAATTACATGGGGGACACTTGTTTGTAGTATCTGCAAACTTCTGCAAGCTTCTGCAAACTTGTGCAAAGTTCTCTTGCTCTTGCTGTGAGCTCAGCGTTTTGCAGAATATTTTGTAAATAGAAGGTGATGAACTGTAAATAGAGTCTGCAGCTCCTGTCTGCAGAGCATCTAATGTATCTATTATATGTTCCAGTGTCTGGCTGAGCTCTGCTGCTAGAAATGAGCTCTTCTGCAAAGGGGCTCAGTGCTTTCTTCTCAGTTAACGCCACCTTCGGGCTGGAGTGTTTTTGCGCCCGTTTTTGCGCCCGTTTTTGCGCCTAAATGAAAACGTTGCAAGTGATGAATATCATTAGGCGCAGCAAAACATCTGGATTGGTAAGATAGATGAGGGAAAGCTGGTTATTTTTGCTGCGTGGCTAGTTTGCCGTTTAATTGCAAAAATGGCGCAAAAACGGTGCACCTGAATGAAAAGGCGCAAAAACAACAGAAAAAACGAGTGATGAATGTGTCCCAATATATTTATTCTAAGTTTTAGATTGTAGCGATTTGTCACTTAAAATTCATTTGGGTTACCACTGTAGGATGGTGTTATAGGGACCTGGCAAGGAACACGAGGCCGGTCCCCTATTTAATTACAATATCTCCCTCTATTCCTGATATATGTGTCATCAGAGGAACATCTTAGGTGGGATTGTGTAGTAATGTTAATTTTGACTGAATAGTGGTACTGGGGGATATTTATCTGGCCCGGCATATGATAGCCCGATACATCAAGAGGCTTCAT
Source organism: Engystomops pustulosus (assembly GCA_019512145.1). NCBI lineage: Eukaryota > Metazoa > Chordata > Amphibia > Anura > Leptodactylidae > Engystomops > Engystomops pustulosus. The sequence goes on from CM033649.1 coordinate 45,832,312, forward strand.
CCTGATGTATCTGGGTCTGGTCCTGGGTCCCCTGAACATTTCTCCGAGGGGACTTGGCTTCTTCCAAAGGGACTCAGAAATTGAAAATTCCTACCAGATGTTATCCTGCTTTATCTAGACTTTCAAAGGTACTATAGATTTTTCATAAGTCAAAATTTTCCTTTCTGATATAGGCAATAAACAACACCAACAACAATCAATTTTGTGTTTTCATTTTTTACTCCTCCTTATAACTTCTTTATTTTATCATGTAAAGAGCTGTGTGAGGGTTTGTTTTCTGCCTAACAAATTTCACTTCGCAGTGACGATATTTAATATTCCATGCCGTTTGCTGAGAAACAGAAAAAAAAATCTAAATGCAGCAAAATTGTGGCCTTGGTTTTTACTGCTGTCACGTGTGTTCCCCAAATCACATGTCTCCTTTATTCTATTGGTTGGTACAATCCCGGGGATAATAAATTTGTATAGGTTTTGATGTGTTTTAATATATTTTTTTAAAAATTAAACCTTCTGTACTGAAACAATCTTCATTTTACCATCTGCTGGTACTAATAACTTTTTCATACTTCGCTGTACAGAGCTGTTTGACTTGTCATTGTTTTGCAAGATGGGATGACAATTTTATTGCTACCACTTTGAGGACTGTATGGCCTTTTGACCACTTTTCATAAAAAAAAAATTATGTTGCATAATGTAATTTCTGTTACGGGAGCTAAATGCTGGGAAGAACTGTGATTATGTTTTGATTGATAGGACATTTTGCCTAACATTTGAACATATGATTTTTACTGTTAATTTATATTTATATCAGTTTTAGGGAAAGGGGTTTGATTTCAATTTTAATTTTTTTTAAATGTATTGATTTGTTTTAGCTTGTTTTTTTACTAGTCTTAGACCCCCTATGGTTCTTTAACCCTTGGCTGTCTGATTGATCCTACCATATACCGCCATACTACAATATAGTAGTATATAAGGATTTTACTGATCATTTATAACAATGTACCACTAGCTCAAATCATATATACAGCCTCAGGTCATATAAAGATCCAAGGCTGTCAAGGCGACAGATCTAAGATGATCTAAGCCATGATGGCGACGCCCAGACGCTCAAAGTGTTAACACCAGTGTTACTGGTGTTGCCACCCACCTTTTATGGAGAGGGATCAGTCAGTGAGTCTCTATGCACCCGCAGCCAACATGTGACATAATACTATGTCATATGTCGGAAAGGTGTTAACGGAAATCAAAGATTAAGATTAAGAATGCATAGGATGTGAAAAATCAGATCTCCGAGTTGTTTGTCCTGCACATTCTCTTTGAACCAATCACTGCCTAATTAAAAAAAAAAAAAAAAAACTTGCCTAAGCCTGACAAACTCTTGATCCATACCAGATAGCTGAACCCAGTATGCACACGGCAGTGTGGCCAAGCAGGACACATGACCCCACTGTAAAATAGATGCAGTAATGTGTGCCCCAGCAACATTACAGTCAGGACAGACCAAGGGAGAGTGATAATAGCCACTACCTCCCTACCTGCCTTGAAAAGGGCAGCTATATTAGAGGAAATGTTAATCTTTGCTCCCACTGACACTTACTCATTGAACCGTTACTGGTTGTGGTTGATCCCTCAGGTGGTGAAACTGTCCTTAGGCTCCTTTCAGGCTAACTGATTTTTTTTTTCGGCTGTGTGCTATTGTACTCTTATCCTTATGGGTAGCAGATGGCCACATTCACATGCATTTGAATGGCTGTATTGCCACCTGACTGTACCGGCGGTGGAAAAATGATAGGGCTCTATCTTCAGCTGTACATACGGCCCGGTTACATAGCTCCCTTTCTACAGCCCAGGGTATGATACATCCGGGTCCCAGGTTGGGCATAGCATAGGAAAGAATCCTAAGAGAGAACGGAGACTATATTGTAACTACCATCAGTAGAGATGCCATAATAAAGGTGGGGAGGGGCAGTTTTTTGGAGTACTCTGCTGATCAGCCCTTTTCTTTTTTATTTATTGATTTAAATGTAAGTCAATAGTTTTGTTATTGTAAAAGCAATTTTAGCAAAAGAAAATATCTCCCTTGACAGGAGTGTGATACATAAACTACACGCAACTTTATTAAAAAGGAAGACAAACAGTGTTGCTGCACGGCAGCAACTAAGGCAAGTGATTCGGTGATAAATGTGTCTTTCTCTTAGCTGTGCTGTACACGCATATACAATTCTTCCTAGAGTTATTTGTAGCAATGCTTCAACCATAAACCCTTCTTTCTATGCTCAGCTGTACCTCAGATTTTTTGATGCATATAAAACATTTCCTAGGGTTTTTACTATTCTTTAAATCTCTCTGCTGCATTAGTATTTCCAGTGCGTGTCTGAGCAGGAGATACCGGGAGATATTTTGCTTGATTTTAATTATAATTTTCATGTCAAGTAAAGCAGCTAAAGTGCAAACTATTTTTCTCTTCATTTTTTAAAGTTTGTAGGGATAATTATTTTTATTTTAGTGTTTTTGAGCTTTTTCTCTGACATTTTGTTTATGTAAAAATTCTACTTACTAGCATGGAGGCATGGAGTACTGGGTAAGATTGTATTTTAATATATATATATATATATATATATATATATATATGCACTACAATATTCAGTGCTAAATGAGGCATAATATATGGGATGTTGTGCTGTGCATTATAATAAAGGCTATCAGGATCTACAGTGTGTCCTATATAAAGCTTTTAGTGTTACAGGAGCTGTATATTACATACTGCAACTGCTTCTTTCCCTAGGAAGATACGAGGCACTGCTCAGTATAACTGCCTCTGACAAAGGTAAACAAACTAAAATAAACTATTGCTATCATCTAGTAAAATGCTAATACAGGCAAGTACAAGATACGTTCTGTAGGTTTGTTCTTAAGATAAATTTGTATGTAAGTAGAAACTGTTTATTTTATAATTGTAACTCAAGACAAATTTTTTTTGGTCTTTGTGACAACTGCATTTTAAAAATGAACCAGGATTAGCAATAAAGCTTAATTACAGACTCTTAATAGCTATTATAGCTCTTTATTGTAGTCTAAGGCCCGTTCCACACCTGTACCTGTGTTCTTCCCTGTGCCCCTCCATGTCAGCAACTGCAGTTCTTACCTTCCCTGGTTCCAGCTGCAGTCCCCCTCGCTGGGCCGCATGCACCCCCGCCTCCTAGGGAGTGCACACGCCAGCTTTCTAAGATTTAAAGGGCCAGCACGCTGATTGGCGCTGGCTGGCAGCCTTCTCTGTTAAATTCCCCATCCCTTCCTGTGTCCCCTGCCGGATCTTTGAGCCTTGTGCCTGAACGAAAGCTTTCTAATTGTGTACCTCTGCATTATAGTGATTCACGGTTGTGTCCTTCTGCCTTGGTCCTGACTTTGATTCTGTGCCACCTGTCCTGACCTCCAACCTGTCCCCGACCTTGTCTCAAGCTCCATGATTCTGTACTTTGTCTTGGCCACCACCGCAAGCAAAGTCACTCCTGTGGAGCGACCTGGTGGCATCCGCAGCAAGTTCAACCCACTTTGTGATGGGCACTAGTGAAAACAGGGTGCCACTTCCACTCCAAAGTGTCGCATTACGTTATAGCTCAAGGTTGTAAAGTCGGTCATCTACCTCTGAAATATCTCATCTATAACACACACACCCCCAATCGGGATAAATATCTTATCTGTCTGTAGCTTTACTATCCTCACGAACCACTGGCAGGAAGTCAGTGTTTGTGTGTGTGTGTTAATAACAGTGAAATAGAGTATGTGTTATTTTGTTATCCTGAGTACATTTAAGAAACTTGTCGTCATGGGAATGCCCCTTTAAGTCACATGATTATTGGGTCCTAAAGAGCCACTAGCTGTCTCACTTCCTTATTTCAGTATATAATGCAACCTAGTGTTTTATGAACTCCGATATTATTGGAGTAACTTATGTGACATCCAGAAGTGCAGCATTCCTCCCTAGTTCTCTAAACTCAGCATTGTATGTATGATGTTACTGTGTGCAGTTCTATGCAAGTAGTTGTTCCAATTTATTGTACTGTCGAATTATTCTACATGGATTCCACACCAGACTTAATGTTAGGTATTTTGTAATGTCCCTGGAAACAAGACCATCAGCATATAGGACATTGTAAGGCAGAAAAAACGTGTTATTTATATGAACTGAAGTACTTTTATCCTAGATCTGTTGTATTTCTGTGTGCTTATTTATTATCGTGCTATCTTTGGCTCAATAAAGACATATTTGTTTTATATTATCTCTAATGTAGCTAAATAGACACATATAAATCACAGTTAAGTTCACAGCTGCACCACTTTTAGAAAACTTAGTTCGGGTACTCGCCCTTCTCAGTGGTTTGACTCTCCACCTCTTGGAACAAAAAGTAAAAAATAGGCTGCACACCAAAATGTAAAAAGAAGTGGGTACTTTATTCACCCAAGTGCTACGTTTCGGATCCTCTTCAGAATCCTTTCTCAAGCCAAGTGTCAAGGATACAAGTTCATTCTTATATACACATCTCATACAATCATGTGACATTATCATGTGATCAAATCCATACTACAATACAAATCTTGTTGTGTCGCCATCATAACGTGTGTACTTAAAGATACTGTATGTGTAGTATGGATTGATCACATGATAATGTCACAGTGAGTAGGAGATTTGTAAATAAGAATGAACTGTGACGTTGGCTGAGAAAGGATTCTGAAGAGGATCCGAAACATAGCACTTGGGGAATAAGTACCCATTTTTTACAATTTTGGTGTGCAGCCTATTTTTCTACTTTTTAAAATCAGACACATATCTACTTAGCAGACAGGCATCCTAGGAAGATTGGTGACTTAAACGTCACTGTCAGTGGATGCCATTAGACACATTAATTTTCCATACTTTGTCCCTCTAGAATCATCATTGGGAATGGACATTTTTAGGCAGTAAACTGCTCAGTAACAAAAGCTCGCCTGGATTAATACTTTAAGCCACCAATCCAAGTCATAGTTAGCTCTATTCAGCACATTTGGCATCAGTTTGCTCATATAACACACTACCAACTTAACATAAATCTATCCCCTCATTCTTTGTCTTCTTCAGTTGATATACATTACAAAGGTCAATTTTTACTGGGCTCTGGATTTTTTTTCTTTCCTTTTTTCCCCTTTTTAGTACATTGGAGCAACGTCCCTTGTTCATCACATGCTTCATGATTGGTTTTTATAGCTGGCACGAACCCAATTATAACGCCAGAGTCCGTAATAGGAAACTCTATGAACATCGTCAGCCATGAGTGCCCCCTGCAACATCTTCCAGTAAACTGTGCCCTGGAAATAATCTTGAAAATCGCAATTATCGCTTTTTTTTCTCTGGTTTCCATGGCGGGTCATGTATGGTGTTGTGCAATCATTGCTAAGACGAATCCTTTTTTCTTCTTTCCCCTTCTTTCCTTCCCCCCCTAACGAACCAGCACCCACGCCAATGTGATTTAATTTTTGTATATTTGTCTGCTTTCGTGCTTCATATTCAGTTCTTTTCCAGTTAGCTTACGCCACCTCATGTGTGGTAAGGCTAAAATTAAAGGAAACCCTCACTCACATCTAATAATAAGGTGAGAGCCGCCGCTAGGCTCATCTCTGAAGGCCCATTCGTCCAGTTCTATACGTCTTCCATAGTCACATCACAATAGGCAACTATAAGATGTTAATGGCGCTCCCGCGTTATAGAAAGGTGGGGCCCTGGGCAAAACTAAAAGTGGGGCCCCCAAGAATTACACAAAATATGCGTAGGGACAGGTCACAGTCAGCAAGAGGCTCCACTCTTTAGGATGTAAATTACAAACTGTAATATGGTGAGGAATTTCTTACCCCTCCGAGGAGATCCTCTTCTACTTTCATTATAATTAGATGATAGGGAGATTAAGGGCAGAACGGTCTTCTGTCCTCAGTGATTCAGAGACGTACAGATTGCAGCGTCGGTCAACATCGCCATTTTAATGCTTTTTGTAGGTTTCTCCGGGGTCTGGTGGCGTTCCTTCCTCCGCTTGGCTACTTCCGGTTTCATCCACACTCCCAACAATTCACTGGGTAGTGTTGATTTGAGACTCGTGACGGCACTTACTGTGGGGCACGCCTCCCGGGCTTTCCCGATATTGCTCTATCTGACTGAAATGTCTAACCGCCCCACTATGCCCATTTTCAAAAATTGCAACCTCAAAGATTTTCTCCAGATACGCGCCCTTATGCATTGTGACCGTTATACAGCTATTCGTGAACCATTTATTAAAAACCTATGATCAATTTTCATCGGACACCACCTAAAACTTGATGTCGCGTATCGGATAGATCGACTATAACATCGGGGAACCAAGTCCAGGGTGAGCTGGTGCGGAGCTGACCTATGCTCAGTGGTTCAAAACCGCCTTATATTGCGTGTTAAATTCACATTTTGATTCAGCCCGAGGTGCTTCCGGCGTCTTTTGAGCGATTAGCTCGGTGCGCCCGCGCATTAGCGCCGCCATATGTAAGTTCGGTTTACCAGCGTTATCAACCTTTCGATCGTCCACTGATGTCGCTGCCGACCCAGCGCCGATCGCCTACTTCTCGGCCTGGTCTGTTTTTCACATGATTGTCAATACTACCATCACGCCACAGCTGTAGTTTCTTTACATGGGATTTCCCTTGATGCAGCAATCAAACTACACTTGTGACCCCCAACACAGCCAATTAATATTTACTTCGTTTCACCATCTCCTTAACTGGACTACTTGATGGCACTGTGTAGAGTTCAAACTGTCCATATATTGATTGTTCACATAACCACAACTATTTTAACATATATTACTTTTATAAACACGGTATACTACATAGATTATCTGTCTTTTCAGCCTTCCCACACATTTTAGCCAGTAACACCCTGCAAACTATAGCACTAATCACAGAAACCTAACACGTGACCGGGCCATCAACAACTTGACCATGCACGACAATTTTGAACAGCAGACAACCAGGCGATGAATTTGGAATGAACACCTTACAAACAATTTCTTGAAAATATGGCAACTCCTGCATATTCATACATATTGAACATAAAAAAATTTTTCCTTCTACCCAGTCCGCTGTGAGGGATATACCTACAGATCCACCCACCACCATTCGCAATCTAGACTCTCCCATAGTCCCCAAAATACGCACGCACACATGGTAATCTGACATAACTTATACCCACAATATCCGCCCCCCTGCTATCCTTTAGACCAATCGTGCAACCCACACATAAAATCATCTCATATCACTATTGAAACCCTCTCTAAAGAGATACAGTAAAAGTGCATTTTTTAGATTTGTTGTAGCATGTGTCTTCGTCACGTCACACCCAATACAGATACCCCACCCCTTAGACCGCCTTCTACGATCCTTTGCGTGATTGCAACCGTGTCTATCTACCTCGGCCGTCAAGCTATGGAGGTATGGTGTGATTTAAAGAATACTTTTATTGACTCAGGATCATTTTCGGCGTTGTGTTTTGGTGTGCCATATCACTTAGGACACGGTTCTGGTCGCCCCTTTTGGTTCCTTGTAGGTACATACGGCGAAGAGCGATGACTATTGTTCATCGTATCAGTCAACTTTTCCCAACAACACCTAAACTACACCATAAAAAAGGGATGAGATGCAGAAAGTGGTCAACCATTATCACTGTGTGTTGCGTTTTTAAGTGTCTGGAGTTGCGCTAAATTCCTGTTTGCGCACCTGGTTCCAGAATTGATCACTAAGGCTTACACCCATTCGTGCTAGTTTGTAATTTCCTGCTTTTATTATCATCCACTGGTATATTTTCACAAAGCAGTTTACCGCGTGCTAATGGCTTGGGTTCTTTTGGTTTCAGTTCGGCTCGCAATGGTTGAGGTCAGACACTTCAATGAGGATACGGCCCTCACCTCCAAGCTCTTTCTTTTGTGCTTCTCCTATAGCGCCCGATGAGAAACTACACCCCCATTGCTTATGAACCACACTGGTGCGTGTTGTACACACCTCCCTTTGCACCCAGTTGACTCTCTCTCAAGCTCAGCCCGCCCCTCGTGCCTCTCTTACTGGAAGGTGATACCCACCGGCTCGGTCTTACTCGCGCTCGTAACCCTGGAATGCGTTTTCGCACTACGTATCCCCTCACATGAAACACATGGTGTACTGGGCAGAATTGACAGCGTTGGGACCTTGCGCTCTCAGACTCTACCCCAAATCTTCGTCCCCGTACGTTATCTCCCCTCTTGATTTGAGTTTTCATTGCCGACGATCTTGAAAGCTTCTTCCCTAGGAAGATACGAGGCACTGCTCGTATAACTCTCTGACAAAGGTAAACAAACTAAATAAAACTATTGCATCATCTAGTAAAATGCTAATACACGGCAAGTACAAGATAAGTTCTGTAGGTTTGTTCTTAAGATAATTTGTATGTAAGTAGAAACTGTTTATTTTATAATGTAACTCAAGACAAATTTTTTTGGTCTTGTGACAACTGCATTTTAAAAATGTTGGGTTGTCATAGAACCAGGATTAGCAATAAAGCTTAATTACAGACTCTTAATGCTATTATAGCTCTTTTTGTAGTCTAAGGCCCGTCCACACCTGTACCTGTGTTCTCCCTGTGCCCCTCCATGTCAGCAACTGCAGTGTTCTACCTTCCCTGGTTCCAGCTGCAGTCCCCTCACTGGGCCGCATGCACCCCCGCCTCCTAGGGATGTGCACACGCCAGCTTCTAAGATTTAAAGGGCCGCACGCTGATTGGCGCTGGCTGGCAGACCTTCTCTGTTAAATTCCCATCCCTTCCTGTGTCACTGCCCATCTGTGAGCCTTGTGCCTGAACGAAAGCTTTCTAATTGTGTACCTCTGCATTATAGTGATTCACGGTGTGTCCTTCTGCTGGTCCTGACTTGATTCTGTGCACCTGCCTGACCTCCAACCTGTCCCTGACCTGTCTCAAGCTCCATGATCTGTACTTGTCTTGGCCACCACCGCAAGCAAAGTCACTCTGTGGACGCGACCTGGTGGCATCGCAGCAAGTTCAACCCACTTTGTGATGGGCATGGTGAACAGGGTGCCACTTCCGCTCCAAAGTGTCGCATACGTTATAGCTCAAGGTTGTAAAGTCGGTCATCTACTCCTGAATATATCATCTATAACACACACATGAACTGAAAGTACTTTGCTTTTATCCTAGATTGTTGTATTTCTTGTGGCTTTTTATTATCGTGCTATCTTGGCTCAATAAAGACATATTTGTTTTATATTATCTCTAATGTAGCTAAATAGACACATATAAATCACAGTTAAGTTCACAGTGCACCACTTTTAGGAAACATAGTTCGGTACTCGCCCTTTCTAGTGGTTGACTCTCACACCTCTGGAACAAAAAGTAAAAAATAGGTGCACACCAAAATTAAAAAGAAGTGGGGGACTTTATTCACCCAAGTGCTACGTTTCGGATCCTCTTCAGAATCCTTTCTCAAGCCAAGCGTCAGGGATACAAGTTCATTCTTATATACACATCTCATACAATCATGTGACATTATCATGTGATCAAATCCATACTACAATACATCTTTTGTGTGATCATAACGTGTACATTTAAAGATACTGTATTGTAGTATGGATTTGATCACATGATAATGTCACATGATTGTATGAGATTTGTAAATAAGAATGAACTTGTATTCCTGACGCTTGGCTTGAGAAAGGATTCTGAAGAGGATCCGAAACATAGCACTTGGGTGAATAAAGTACCCACTTCTTTTTACATTTTGGTGTGCAGCCTATTTTCTACTTTTTATAATCAGACACATATCTACTTAGCAGAACAGGGCATCCTAGGAAGATGTGTGACTTTAAACATGTCACTGTCAGTGGATGCCATCTGTTAGACACATTAATTTTCCATAACTTTGTCCCTCTAGAATCATCATTGGGAAATGGACATTTTTAGGAGTAACAAAAGCTCCGCCATGAAATACTAAGCCAACAAGCTCATAGATTAGCATTGGCAAGTACTAACACACATAACACATACAAATCTCCTGTACTCTCAGCTGAATACATTACAAAGGTCCAAACTGGCTCTGGATGTAACATTGGAGCAAGTTGTTTATCACAGGCTTCATGATTGTGTTTTTATAGCTAATACCACTTATAAGCCAGAGTCCGTCATAGGCAATATTAAATGTCAGCCAGAGTGCTGCAAAGTAAACTGCTGCTGGAAAATTGAAAATAGAAATTTATTCTCTCTGGTTTCATGGGGGAATCTAGGTTTTGTGAATGTCAGAAGAATGAACAAGCACTGCCAAGTGTAAATTTTATATTGTCTGCTTTGTGCTTCATATCTAGTTCCAGTAGCTTAGCTCATCTATGTTGTGGTAAAATTAAAGGAAACCCACCTCACATCTACTAATAAGGTAGAGCCGCCGCTAGGCTCATCCTGAAGGCCCGTTCAGTATACTTTGATAGTCAATCAAATAGGTATAATATGTTAAAAAGCTTTTTTTTAGTATTATGTAAAATAACAGCAGAGGCTACTTGGGCGAGAAGTAGCCGCGCCATGGAGCGTGAAGTAGCCGCGTCATGGAATGGGAGTAAAGGCATCTTCACGCCCCAGTAGATACGTATCCTTGAACTAAACGGAGCTACTGCTTATGCGGTTAACTCCGGATTCCTGGATGAGTGCGTGCCACTGTGCGTTGAAGAGAAAGGTGCTGAACTGGTCCGCGTCATCAATTCAGGCTACTGGGGCGTTGAGTAGCCTTTACTCGCACTCCACAGCGTAGCTCCTGCACACAGTAGCCTCTGGTGCTAATTTACATAAAACTAAAAAAAGCTTTACATATTATACTTACTATTAACACAAAATGTACTATATGGAACTCTCTGCCGCAGGAGGTTGTTATGGCGGACTATGTACATGTTCAAGAGAGGCCTGGATGCCTTTCTGGAGAGAAAAAATATCACGGCTTATGGGGATAAAACATTTATTTAATTCTTAAAGGTTGGACTTGATGGACTTGCGTCTTTTTCCGGCCTTATATACTATGATACTAAAGGCAAGGGACTTTCAGTATGAACCTACCAGTGGATCTTCCTTTTAAAGTAGATCTGTTTCCTCACTTCCATATTCCAAAATTTAGTGTAAGTCTTCCTAAAGACGTTTACACTACAGATCCTATTTTTGTCACCTGCTGGCTGTACATATATAGTTCTTTTCCAAGGGATCTGTATGAGTTGTCTTATTAATTCACAGAAGCCAATGAGTTAAATTTGAAAGCACATTTTCTGCGTTTGCAAGGTTCACATGTCCCATGTTGCATTTCTTTAAAATAATTAAAATAAAATTAGTAATAATAATGATGAATATTATGAAAATTGTCACAATTAATATTCATCATAATCATAATAATGAGGATAAGGGTAAATATTCACAAGTACAATAATTGAAGACATGCACAATCTTCTTGTTTTTCTTGCTTATTTTTTTCGCACATAAGCCAGGACGTTGTGGAGAGCTGATGGAGCAGAAGAAGAGTGCCGCCATTTTGTTGGAAGCATATTCCTAGTTACAGTACCAGCAGTAAACATAGCAATAACACGCATCTGGTTACATTGCTATGTAGGAAATAATGTAAAAGTGTTATTTTCCAAAATAAATGCAAAATATTTTGGCACCCTCCCGAATTACACTGTACTAATTGTGAAGGGGTTAACTGTGGATGGTTGATATGTTTCCCCAGAGTTTTATTTTTATGAAAGGCCTTAATGTGGAGGTTGTGTTTGTCCAGCTACAAACACTGTAAATCTGGGAAGTATGGCTCAAACAAGTTATTTGTTACTCTCCTTGGTCAGATTTATGGATTCGCTGGCTGGTAGTGGGGCGGTCCAGTGAGCAGAGCTGAGAGAGTTGGCTCTGAAAGGAGGCTGGAGAGCACACAGCCCTGACCTCTGTGCCTAGAGCAGCGACATCCTTTATGTTTTAGTGGGGAGTTAGGGGAACTCTGTTTAGCTAGCACCTAGATGGGTAGGAATTTGTTTATGTTTGATGCCTGTATGTGAAGGTTGCTGCTTGAATAAATGTAGGCAAGACCTGTTTGGACTAAACTTTGGTGTCACTGTCTTGAACTGCATCACAAATCTCCACTATCTCAGTCTCTACAGGGCCAAATCTCCCACAATGAATATTACATCTTAAAGGAGGATAGACCAATAGACCCTACTGCACAGGCCATCTTCCAGTAGAGAACTCAATAAGGGGCTATGGTGATGCTGGGACGATGTATCATACCATGTACCACAAGGCATGAAAAATTAACAAATCTTGGAGCATACTATGGAATTCATAACTTTTTACCCCAATGCAACAGTTTTTCCACTTTTAAAAAAAATGGTGCAGGCTAAATCTGAGATCTATAACAGGGGCTCCAGGCTTCATTAATACCTATGGAGCCCCTCAAGCTCATATGTATACAGCCCTACACCCTGATGGTAGATGCCCTTTAAATAGCATAAGATGTCACAACACACAAGTGGGTAGCACAAGGATGCACAACTTAACATCCAACTACCTCACCAGTATTACTATAAAATGCTGCATACATTTGAATTTTTTCCTTCCTCCTCTCCAGAGGTGATGAGTATAAATGTTTAAAATATCTTTATATTCTCTGTTGTAATTCCTTAAAATGTTCCAATTTGGAAATAGGAAGAACTCACAAAAAACAAACAAAAAAAATTGCGGGACATTCAGCATAATTTATTAACTTTTTTGGTGCAGTTATTAAAATTGTCTCTTTTGCGACTTTTCTGGGTGCAAGCAAAAGTCTAGCACTTAGTGTGTAATGGCAGGACACAAACAAGGACAGTGAGCCCTAACAGTGAGACCCCCAATCTGTCCCTACCTACTTATTGGGTCCCCCCTAAACGGAGTTCAGATTCCAGAACTAGAGAATACAAGAGAGCTAGTGAACCTAGCAGTTTGACCAGCAAGGAGTCAAAGCTAAACTGGACACTTATAGGGAAACTCAGCCCTGCCACAGGTGGAAGGAGTAAGCAATTACAGATCCACAGAGTTAACTCTTGCAAGACAGAATCAGTGAGGGTTTTGGCAGACATCAGGTTAGACAGCCATAGAACCTAGTTCAGACTGCAGGATGATGAAAGCTCAGTGTCTCCTAATCATACCAGCAAGGATAGAGGAGACAGCAGGCACAGACGAGACATAGTGCTTTTGAGTATCTGCATCTTTTGAGCTGCATCTATCATTACTGTGAGTCTAAAAAGTTGCAAAAAAGTTGCAAAAATACACCTGGTCTAGGGAGGCGCAATTGAAAAACATCACCCTTTTCAATACTGGAAACAATGATCCACGCATCCCAAATAAAAAAATTAACTGAATGCAACATGAAAAAATACTTCAGCACAGTTTTAAAATGTAAAATTTCATCATATTTCCATTAAAATGGCTTCAAGTCACTACCTTATCATGTTTTATAGGAAGTCATATTTTTGGGTGGGATTATTGCCATTGCTAATGTGAAGACTCCATATCCTATACATTATAATAAAAAAGGCAAAGACTTATTTGAACAGGAAATTGTATTTTGTTTTTTTGAATATTCTTTAACTTATAGTCTCTGCGCATACAACAATATGTAGTCTGGATATTGTACAAGCATTCACTTTTTTTGTGCAAAAATGAAACTAGGATTGTTCTGTCACAGCTTTTCTCAGTCTAATTTCCTTATTGGCCGCAAATGAGATCTACTTCGTAGGGGAATAATTTGCGGCAAATCCGGCGCAAATGAATCTTCTGTGTGGCTATTCAAAACACATTTAATAAGACAAAACAAGATCAATCAAAAATCACAAGACAAAAAAAGACAAGGAAAAAACTAGGTGCAAAAATAGGCAAACTTGAAACACACTATGATTAATGTCCCCCATTAAGCCCGCTGCTAAGAGGTTTGCTTTATGTATATGCTGTCATTCAAAAATGGGGTTATCAGTCCAAAAAAAAAAAAACAGAGGCAGATTAACAATGTAAACTGTGACGAGTCTTAAAATGCACCAGACTTATTATGGTGCAGGGCAGGGATGTAACTACCATGGACATGACATGCCATGGCAGCTGCTACTGGGCCCACAGAATCAAGGGGCTCAGTGTGGCCAGTATTAGGGGAACGCTGAGTGACTGCCCAGGGGCCCCTGACTATGTTGTAGATAATACCTGTGGCCATAGAAAAAGGTTTGAGTATTATAGTACCTCTATGGTATCCATGTCTGTATGTGCACAGCCTTTCCTAGTTACAACCCTGGTGCAGGGTGTGACATTTGGTGTCTAGCTTAGGTTTATACTCATTTGGCTTTCTTTGCATTACAGTTATGGCACTCATTGTCATATTATAAATCAGATCCACTTGGAAATGATGGCACAGCATGTAGGCCATTTTGGACAAGCTGAAGTAAAACACTTGCGATAGAAACGTAGAAATAGTAAAAATTGGATGGTGATCTACTTTGTCCATAAAAAGATTTGACATGGAACTATTCCTAAGGCAGTTATCTAAATGGTTCTCTTATTATTTACCCTTTAACTGTTTGCAGGGATCTGAACTATCTCTTGGTGTAGTCTCCTGTCAATTACAGCTGAGCCACACACATCCAAAGACACTGTGGTACGTACCCCAAGGAAAGGCTGGACAATCAGAGATCAGGAAGGGAAAACCAATTTGGTGCATGTTCAATGATTTGATGAAGCATGAAGGAAGGGAGAAAAAAAACGGACAAAAAATATTTTTCTTGAATAAAGTATATTACAAAGTTTCTAACTATTGTATGAACTTTAATTTATGCTACTCTCCCAATGTGCCCCTTTTCCATTGTGTATTGGTTGCATTTTGATCAACTGAAAGCTGATCTAGGAAGTTCTAAACCTTTTAGTCTGTGCGCCAATTCATTAATTGCTTGTGCCACAAATTTACATCCCACTGAAAAATATAGCACGGTTCCAGTGCCACCCTGCACCAGAATGAATAATACCCCTCATTATCTTAGAAAGTTTGCTGTGTATATGAACCTTTAGTCCATATTTATGTGGTATCAACAGGATACATATTTTTCCTTTGTTATTAGAATGAAAAAATGCAGCAATAAATGATACCCATAGTCTGCTCACATACTGAGGTAATTTATTAACCGTCATTTCTGTACACATTGACTTACACATTTTACATCGAAAAGCCCAATATGACTGCTTAGGGCAGCAAAGGACTACAAGACCACATTACTATATAAATAATACAATATAAAAAAACTAGTATTATGATCATCATTATTATTATGTTTTATGAATGTGCTTTTCATCTCCATTTGTTCTAACAATTCTGGGAAGCAGGTGGTGACAATATTTTATCATTTATACTTTGATATGCAATAGTCAGTCAGGATATAATAGGGAACAGCTCTTGTACACATCATTCATATGTGAATATTTCTCATTTCAAATTCCATCATTTAATGGTGTCTTTTGCCTTCAACTGCAGTTTTCCACACTCCCTATGACAAAAGGCCTATCAATTCTGTCTCATTTTGTCTATTTTTGCCAAGTAACCTCAGGGCATCTGTAATATGAAATCCATCCTTCCTAGCATAAACATAGATTACAAATTATTCACCACAGAGTAAACAACATGTGGGAGAGTTCTCTCAGAAAATTGGCCAGCGCAGGTAATAACATTCACAGCTGTAAAACTGAGGCTTCAATTATACTGTTAACCATTTATGCCATGCTCGTGCCCTGTCCTTTACTTAACATTAGCCAATGACACATTCTATGACACTTTGAATGCCGTATTCTTGTATTAAGATTTTACAAAATGTACGTTGGTGTAATTTCATACTGTGTGTCTAAAGCTGGGTTCACACTTTGCTTTTAGTATCCAATCAGCATATACATCAGGAAAGCTGCGTTGGGCATTGCTAGGGTGGTAAAAGATTCGGGGCACAGGCCCCAATGCATATGTAGCGCTCTTACAGTAATTCCCACTCCTGTACATAACGCCCTCACATGTGGTTGTGCCAATATCAACTTTACTGAGGATATATACAGCTAGAGAAACACAGGAGAAATCCCTACTTGTTCCCTCCAGTGCCTGCAGGTGATGTGTCCTCTATCTTCTCCATTAAGCATCACCACATCTAATGTTCCTCATTGTTCCTACATCTTGATTCACTGACAGCGTTATCCTGCAGAAAGGAATGTGCCCACACAGCCCCCCAATAATGTCCACACACCCCCAGTAATGTCCTCGACACAGCCCCCCAGTAAGGAATGTGCCTACACAGCCCACCAGTAATGACCCCACACAGCCCCCAGTAATGTCCTCCACACAACCCCTCCCAGTAAATAATGTGCCCACACAGCCCTATAGTAATGTCCTCGACAGAACCGCCCCTCAGTAAGTAAAGTGCCCACACATCCCCCAAGTAAGTAATGTGCCCAAACATCCCCCCAGAAAGTAATGTCCTCTAACAGCCCCTCAGTAAGTAATGTGCCCCACACAGACCCCCAGTAAGTAATGTGCCCACACAGACCCCCAGTAAGTAATGTGCCTCACACAGCCCCCTAGTAAGTAATGTCCTCACACAGCCCCCCCAGTAAGTAATGTGCCCACACAGCCCCCCATGTTCTCCCCTCACAGATGCAGCTCTGTGCACTGCTTTTCCCAGCAGGTCATTTGATCATGACATAATCACAGGTCCTTCAGCCTGCAGCTACTGCTGGGGAAAGCAGTGAGTGCACAAGTTCTCATCATGATATGTGTCCTGAAGAAGCAAATGTCCTGCTGACCCGAGGCTCTGGCCAAAAGATCCGGGGCACAAGCCCTGGATCTTTTGACCTAGCAACGCCCCTGGTTGTTGCTCAGTATAGAACGTATTGTGTGAAAAAGACCAGATGGAAGTATGTAGCAAGCTATGTCTTTCTATCCGGCTTCCTTCTGCTGAGCAACAGTTGTGGAGGTGGCAAAAGAAGCCTTTGGCGAGCGGATGCAACATCCCCCCCGAGTTCTGCTGACCGCATATGGCACTCAGCAGGAGGGAGGATACTGGTGACATCACTGGGGAAACACCGCTAACAGGAGCCAATGCATTCTGGGGGGAGGAGAAACTAGGCAATGTATTGCACTGTATAAGCATATAGTGGGATATCCCTTTGCAATCTGACATCTGCTTATAATGTATAGCAAAAAACAAGATGTCAATGCAGCAATTATAATGTAAAATGATTGAAATGTAAAACAATTGGAAATATATGCAGTCATACTTAAGGCTCCCATCCGGCTTCTGTTTCATCTTAAGAGGAGAAGATTCCAAATGTCTCCATGGCTCTAAAACCTGTTTCCTGCGCCTAGACATAGGAACAGGTTAAAACTAAAGACATGGCATATTTATTACCAAGCATCAGTCTGTGTGATAAATATACTGGTTTACATGGCCTAAATCTGCATCTCTGTAAACATATAACAACAACCTCAGGTCCTTTACTTATTTTGTCATTTATTCACAAGTTTTTGACAAGCATGTTTTATACTACAACCAAAAGTGATTAAAGGAAAAGGCTGTTCCTCTGTGGAATTAAGGTCTCTGGGCATTTTACCAAGTCTCAATGTTTAAGATGAATAGCTTGGCTTCTAACAGGAAGCAGCATACTCTTTTCTAGGACAAGCTTCAGTTACTATCACTCTGGAATATTTGTTAATGTGACACCTGTCAGGACCAATCTTTCCTGGAATTTTACAATACTGTGTATAGTAAATGCTGCTCTGGTGTCATTTTGCTTACAGTACTCATTACCTGGGGTGTTCTTTGCTGCTCTTAATGTCTTCTCGCTGTTTATCTTCACTAACTATACTATTGTCTGTCTGTGACGCATAAGGAAATCACAGAGGATTTCTGGGAATAATCGTGCCTTTTCTTTTGTTCCCTAGATGAGATGAATGATCATCAGAACACCCTGTCCTACATCCTCATCAATCCTTCCCCAGACACCAGACTGGAACTGAATGATGTTGTGTAAGTCGAGAACCGAGAGCTCCGAGATCTCATCCACTTTGCTTTTCTTTATTCATGCAACATTTCACTCAATGTCACCCAGTTTCCCGCACTCTGTGTAGCAATGTGTCTCCAGAGTCACCGAGAAGTAGTTGTGTACAATACTCTCTATATTCAGGTTTTCTAAAGAGTCAGCAGTGCACATGAGGCAGGTTAATTCTCGCTGCTATGAGTCTTGTAGTAATCATTGCTTGTCACTACACATAAGCTCAATAACAAAAGAATAACACATTATATTACAGTGACACAAGCACTATAGAGTAAAGGGGGGGGGGCCCATGAAGAAGAGAGATGCAGCAAAGAATTAGCATGACAGTATGGAATTTTCGTCTTCTGGAACAGTTCTGTGCACATATACTGTATATAGTTATGACCGGTTTTCTCCTTTTTTTGGTTGCTTTGCCTAGTTATATAAAATAGAAGGTCTCGTGGGCACTCTTGTACCTTTAGCGACAAAAGCAACTCATAGATCAGCTAGAATAATATAATAATATTACAAATATAATGTGCATTGAAAGCTTGTTTTTAAAATACCATACAGAGCGGATCTGAACCAAACTTCAGTGAGCAGTTCATCTCTGGGTTTGTCTCAACCATTCATCAATTACACCTAATTTCTAGTGTTAACTCTCTTAACGCCATGGAATGTGCATTCCAGCACTACCATGCCATTTCATGATGATTGTTAACCCTCCACTAATGTCACCAGGGTGCCGATCCTCCACAACATGGCAGTGCACAGTACCATAATGATTTAAATACTGCCAATTACTTTGCCGGTACTACGGTAATCACTTGTGTTACTTGTGAGGTCTTCCCATCACTGGTCTTAACCCAGTTAATTAATTGGAAGTGGCTGAAGGCTCTTGTGGCTTCTAAAACATGTTTTATACTGCAATAGAAATACTAGGTAGGACACTCATTTGTGAATTAAGGTTTTAAATTATAGTTATTACCAGCAGGGATCCTTTGTATTAACATGTAGGATGGAATGTATTCTTTATTCCCACCTTAATCCATACTTTATTGGAGCACAATGCTCCAAATCTGCTCCATAATAAATTTGCTCTGTACTTGGCCCAAAAATGTGATTTGTGATGCAATTGATGTGTCATTACCAGCCCAGGGCCACCTACTTGACATCAGAGACCCTAATTTGCATAGGTTCTGGGTATTTTTACTCTATACTTGGTAGGTTCAAGAACAAACACTCAAAAAGGGGCTATTTTTAGCCCATATACACCATATACACCATATACTAAAATGTAACTTTTATAAATATATTTTTATTAAAATTGAAATTAATTTTGAACATTAAGAACACAGTGTGCCGCTGTGCACGTAAGTCATAATGTACACAAATCAATGGTTTTCCAGGGTATACAGGCGATCCCCTACTTAAGAACACTTGACTTACATATGACCCCTAGTTACAAACGCACCTCTGGATATTGGTAACTTATTGTGCTTAAGTCCTAGGCTACAATGATCAGCTGTAACAGTTATCAAAGGTGTCTGTATTGAAGCTTTAGTGTTAATCCTAGTTCTTATGACAACCCAGCATTTTTAAAATCCAATTGTCACAGAGACCAAAAAAATTCTGGCTGGGATAACAATGATAAAATATACAGTTCCAACTTACATACAAATTCAACTTAGGAACAAACCTACAGACCCTATCTTGTATGTAACCAGGGGACTGCCTGAACCAACATAGGAGTCTAAGACTCTCATTTAGAGCGTAGGGTCAGTAAAGTTAAATGCAATGTTGGATATGTTATTGCTAGAGAAGGGCGAATCATTTCAAATAAAGTGGAATTCAATGTGAATTTCACAGAAAATTTGATTTGTCACGAGTAAGAAGTTTACGCTGATTCGTGGAAACAAGTTTTTTTTTAAATGGCCGCGAGCACAACATGTTACATGGGGCAGAGAACTCTGGGAAGGAGAAAGGAACACCCTCGATGACATCTGTAGACCTGTAAGCCAATCAGCAACGGGCAGGCTTATGTGATGTCACAACCCTAAAAAAACTGTCAGCCAGTTGCAATCTCGGAATTTCACGCTGCATGTGCTGTGCTGTAGCGATTTCTGCTCCAATCCCAGGGTGTACATTTAGGGGGATCTGCATACCCCAAACAGCAGTTCTTTTTTGTTACTGAAGCGACTAGTAAGAATTCTGTGTCATATCCGCACAGCTGCTGTAAAGATTTCTGTTTCGCTCCCAGGGTGAGCCTTTTCGGGCATCTGTATAGCGCAAATGCCCATACTTTTGTGTTGCTAAGTTGAGAGCAAGAAACACACGTCAAATCTACATAGTTTATAGCGTGATTTTCGCTCCAGTTACAGAATGTCCATTGTGGGGTATCTGTATAGCGCAAATTCACATATTTTTTGTGTTGCTAAAGTTGAGAGCAAGAAATACATGACAAATCCACATAGTTGATTAACCACTATGTCAGACAGAAATGTGGCAAGTGGAGCAGGCAGAGGTCACAGCACAGTAAGGGGACGTCACAGCAGGGGTGAATCTGTCGTTGTCATCTAGCAGCAGTGTGTTTATCAACAACCCAAAGGTTGTTGATTGGTTGACTAGGTCACCCAATTCCTCTAAAATAACATCTGAAAACCCCAGCCAAGAGTCCGTGGGTTCGTCAGATACAACAATTAGTTGGTATGGCCCAGGAGCAGGTCAGCGGCCATCACCTGTCCTCAATCTCTAACTTTCTCTCAGCCAGACAGCTAATAGGTGGTCTGGGCTCAGCGCCACTATACAGAGAGGATGAAGCGTTTGAGGACAGTCAGCAGCTGCTTGGCAGTTAAGAGGTGGGGCAGACATCCGCTGCTTCGTGCAGTAGGCAATCTGTGCATACTGACACAGTTGAGGAGAATAGCAGTTACAGGGAAACGCAAATTGACGATGATGTAGCCAATCACACTTGGGAGCCGGTTGTAGCAAGGGATTCATCATCGTCGGGAGAAGAAAGTGTCAGCTTGCGCAGCAGGCAGTACTAGGAGTACAAACACCGCTTCGGAGGTCCAATTAAGCAGTGTTACAAAGGGTCAGCGAGGAAGTGGCGTTAGTAGTTACTCAGTGCAGATTCTTGGCAGTAAAATCACTACGGTGGCAATTTTTTGTTAAGTCACCAGAGGAGCCGAGCATGTGTATATGTAGAATCTGCGGGCAGAAATTGAAGCGTGGCCAGGGAGCTAACCTTAGCACTATGGCCCTGCGTCAACACAAGCAGTGTCACCATCCAATGGCCTGGGAGAAACAAGGAACAGATGTGGAGGTCCATCCTGCCGCAGGAGCAACAGCAGCAGCACCTAGTGGCACACATGCCATTTCAGACAGTCAAGGCTCCAGCACCTCTGCCAAAGGGAGCTGTTTGTCTTTGACATCATCTCCCAGTCCAAATGCTCCTGCTCCTCACTACGCATGGTGCCAGCAGTTGTTTACAGAGGCGATTACTAAGAGTATGTGTCCAGCCGTCTTAAGGTGGAGAAGCTGACGTGCTCTTGTCCAAGTTGTTGGTACTGCAGTCCCTCCCTTTCCAAGTCGTGAACTCTGCACCCTTCAGAGAACTTATGTCTTGTGCTGAACCGAGGGGGAGAATTCCAAGTTGAAATTTTTTTTTCCAAAATTATGTACAACAGAAGGTGGGCCAATCCTTGAGCTTATCAGTTTCTTCCAAGGTGCACGGCAGCGCGGATGTGTGGAGCTTTAACTACGGTCAGGCCCAGTACATGTCTTTTACGTCCCACTGGGTGAATGTGCTTCCCGCCCAGCAACACCAACAACTTGAACAAGAGACACCACTTTCTACTCCACGTTGTAAAACTGCTGCTCCTGCACCAGTGTCTGCCTCCTCCTTCTCCACCACCACCTGAGCCTCCACAAGGCTAAGTGCTGCTCCACCATACCACATGTGCAGGGTGCAGCGGTGTCACCGGGTTTGCCTTGGCGAATGAAGTAAAACAGGGGAGAAACTGCTCCACTTCATGCAACAAGAAAACAATCTGTGGCTTTCTCCACACAACTGAAAATGTTGACCGTGGTGACAGAAAATAGGAGGAACATAGTGTCCGCACTGCACCGAGGAGGATTGGCCCATGCGTGCTGCATGGCGCACATGTTCAATCTGGTAGTCAACAGGTTCCTGAAGTCATGCTGCAAAATCTCATAGCCACATGAGTCCGGTGGGGGCTGAACTGGAGGAGGAGGACATTAGAGCAGAGTCTTGTGAAATCAGTGGTTTAGAGTCCTTCAGAGTCACTTGCGCAGATGGCCCACAGCATGCTGCTTTGCCTAACTAGTGACAGCCGAATAGTCAACCACCTGCATAGGGATGAATTTTGGCTTTCTATCCTCTTGGACCCTCAATACCAGTCAAAAATGAGTGACTTTTTTTCCAGGGAAGAACAACTGGCGTACTATAGAGAAAAATTGAATACATAGTAGGCCGCTGCCTTATTGTTCATACTCTGTCAGGTCTGACCGAGGGATTCCTGGCAGTGATTGCTCACATACTACTGACATGGATGCAGTGGGGGGGATGGGGGGGGGGCAGGAACAGTAGCAGCTCCAACAGTAGCAGCTTAAGTCTGGAGTCCTTAATGAGCAACTTCCTTCACCCACCTAGTGAGGAGGGTAGCCGCCACCAGCAGCAGCAGCCCCTGCACCAGCGGGTGGTTGCCTACTTGGACAGCACTTTACCACCCCCGGTAGAGGACTACTGGGCAGCCAAACTTGATGCTTGGCCTCAACTTGCAGTAGAGAATCTGTCCTGCCAGGAAATTAGTGTGGCATCAGAGTGGGTGTTCAGTGTGGTGGGGGCCATCGTTACCCCAAGGAGAACCTGCTTGTTCACCCATAATGTGGAGAGACTGACCTTTGTCAAGATGAATCGGGTTTGGATCAGCCCGGATTTCAACTCATCAATGCCTCAGATTAGATCAGCCATGACGCCTCCCCCAAACGTTGAGAAATAAGTCTGGATTCTAACTACCTGCCTCAGCTACTATTCTGTTGCTGCCACCTGCCTGATGCCAACATCTTTTGCCAGTTGCTCCATCTGTCTCCTACCATCTTTACCAGAGACTGAAATTGTCAGCTACCTACACAATCTGTCATTGTGCCACTCTGTGGGCCCCTGATGCTGCTGCCGCCGTCACCTCCACACTCTATTATTGTGCAACTCTGTGGGCTCCTGCTGCTACCACCTCCACACTCTATCATTGTCATATTCTTTGGGCTCCTGCTTCTGCTGCCGATGCCACCTGCACACTCATTGTGCCACTCTGTGGCTTTCCATGTTGTTGCCACCTGTGGTATTCTGCTTCTGCCACCTCCACTCTATCATTGTGCCACTCTGTGGCCTTCTGCTTCTGCTGCTGCCTCCGCCATCGCCACACTCTGTCATTGTGCCACTCTGTGGCCTACCATGTTTCTGCCACCTACATAATTTGTCATTGTGCCACTCTGCGGCCTACTCATGCTGGTACCAACTGACTGCTGTTTAGCTGGAACACCCTGTGATTTCCATAATTCTGTTTTCACCCTCCACCTCTCTATGACATTGCCACTATTTTTAGTTTTGCCCTTCATTTCATCTGTCAGAAGGAATGAAAAGCCTCAGGATTGATCCACTCCTGTTTGTTTTTGGCTTTAGCAATACTGATGATGCATTATTGACCTATTGACAGCGAACACAAAATTAAATGAAGGGCAAAATGATCAGCGACGTCAATGCAGAATTACTGCCGACACCCTCTGCACTCTTAAGGGGGGTTTCTACATGTACCCACGTTTAATTGAACAGGTTCTGTTGTAATCTATGGAATCATCTCATGTCAGTGTGAAAAGAGTGCACTCATTGATGTTTTACGGGGGTCTTGGCCCTCAGCTCAGTCCTTTCCAGCTGGCAAAAAGGTTACCTTGTCAGGCTGTGTTCACGCTTCGCTTAGTTGGTGAAGTTGGCCTCTGTAAGTGCCCATGGAATTGGAAGAGTGAAGCGATTCTAAGTGCAGCGGCTGTCATGTGCGTGTCATACTTGGTTTGAAGACCAAACCATGCTCCCTATGCATAGTTAAGCATGGCACAACATTCTATAACACCCTTCAGGCTCTCTGCAACCAGGAAATACCTTTTTTTTAACGTGATTCGTCATGATCTGTTTTGTGTCAAATCAAATTTTTTCAAAAAATTTGGCGAATCAGTCGATCCGAATTTTAACAAATTCGCCCATCTCTAGTTAGTGCAGTTGAACTGGTTTTCCATTGTCCGGGGATGCCATTGTACGTTTTATTGTCATAGACAATGCTGTTGCACATGCGCCGTAACAGCAAATTCTTTAAGTCTGTAGACATTATGGCTAACATTAATCGTATCGCCGATCATGTGACTATGCATGATGCGGCACTCACATAACACAATAGTGTCAATGAAGGGCGCCGCTGTCATGCATCACTTGATACACCACGTGATGCTGCATCATCTGATAGCACCACCTCTTGTCAGCCAAAGCCGGGGTGATGGACAACCCACAATCTTCACAATTAATTTTAATAAAATGTATAAATAAAAGTTACATTTTCGTACTTGGTTAAGGTATATATGGGCTAAAAATAGCACCTCTTTGAGTGAAAGTATAAATCCTTTTTTTTCCCTTTTTTTAAAGGAAAAAAAAAAAAAAGAAAGGAAAAAGGAAAGTATAAATCCTGGCTCCAAATCTACCAAAAATTATGACATTGGTTATGGTGGAAGCTAGAGATAAAATTCTTAGGGCATTATGAATATTATAGGACGATAAGAGTTGTAGTTGATAGAGGTGGTGAAGGGTTTCTTTTTAAATCATAACCTGGTTTCTGTCCATTCAACAATCCATTGGAAATGTGCAGCCACGCAGTGCCCCCTTAAACAAACAGTGAGTTTTGGTTAATAATAATTCCCCACACCGACACATGGTGATCATGTTATCTCTCTGTGCATTGGACAGGATATAACATTTCATGCATACATATCTATTATCTATTGCGTACATTCATTATTTCATTGGTATTTCTATGACACTTACTCTATAGTTCATGGATGTGTCATGTGCTCTTAGTTGGACGTGTTAAGATGCAAGTAAAGCTGCTTTTCACAGAGCAACTTTGACCTTGGGAGTTAAAGGGGTGTTCCCATATCAGCAAATAAATATTGTTGTTTGTGCAATGAAGCAGGCTAGCAGAGATCTAGAAAACCCAGAGGAATTGATGCAGAAAGTATATTGGGAAATTTTGCTAACTTTTTATAATATAAACAATAGCATTTATTTGCTGAAATGGGAATGGCCCTTTAAGAAAAAGGGATTTTAGGGATGGCATTTTCGATAAGAAATCAAAAGATTTTTTTAGCCAAAACAGAATATCTGCTTCTGGTTTAATTCTTTACCCTAGCTTGTAAAACTTTAAGTAAGCTCTAAAGGTTGAACCAAAATAAAATAAAACCTGTCAATTTATCTGGAAAACCATTTTCAGCTAGAATTGCTGTCGCGTATGGATGCCGTCTTGCTGTTCACTGTACATTTATTTAATAAAGAAAAAATCTCCTTAATGCGACAAGCAATAATCCTCCCTCCATGCTCCAGTACAAGGTGTAAAAGCATTGCAGATGAATGTTAACCTGTTTGTTATTTTTCAATGTAAATGGGTGGCAGGGTCATCATTTACCGCTAATTCAGTGCACGCTGACAGTTATTTCCTGAACGGTGAAGAGTTTTCTCAGGACTGAGTTAGCAAAGCAAGTATTTAAACACTTCGACAAAGTGCAGTTCTCTAGCGGCTGTAAAAAAAAGCACTTATTCAGCATGGCTGAGCATTTCAGGCCAGAGTGAATTAAAAGCCATTAAAATGGAAAGTGGAAAGCGAGGTCGGCTCCTAACTATGTGACACCTTAATATTTTTAATAGCTGTTTCACAAATTGCAATATGCTTAAATTCTTCATGTTTGATAGTCCAGTGGTTATAGGAAAACTATTACTGCAGTTTTGACATCTAGTGCCTTTATAAAATATAAGGCTGCATTCAGACGGGCCATGTGGGGTCATATATATATCCATCCCCATAAACGGCTATTGCGACGTATGGTCACCCAGCTGTATACGTGTGTGAAAGCAAGGCCGATCCTAGATTTTTGCTACCTGAGGTAAAAATTCAAAATGCTGCCCCCACACTGGATGATGCTACCTCACCCACTAATATCAGTCAAGGACACAGACATTAGTGACATCTAGCACCTTACAGGCTCCCATAGGAAGAGGACTGCTTAATAACCCATAATTTATTATATTTATTATATATACTAGATACCCTGAGCTAATGCACCCTGCCAATCTTCATGGACTGTAAGCTCTTGTGAGGAGGCCCTCACTCCGATTGTTCTATATGACTGTACTCTATAATGTAATATTATATTTGTATATATCCTCTATGATTTGTTAAACACTGTGGAATTTTGCACTATATAAATAAGGATTATTAATTTATGTACTCCCCATTTTATTTACATTCAGTTTACTTAATTTATTTAAAACAGCCCCAATAGACATATTCCCAAATTAAATTATATATGGTACTCCACATAAGATGACCCAGTTTAATTAAAATCCAGTCCCTATATACAGATCCCCCAAAGACAGTATATAGAGCCACACCACCCCTAGTAACACATAGCCTCCCCCAGTAGCACATAGCCTCCCTAGTAAAACACAACCTCCCCTGGTAAAACAAAGCCTCCCCCATTATACACACACCCTTCCCCAGTATACACACACCCTTCCCCAGTATGCACACACCCTTCCCCAGTATGCACACACCCTTCCCCAGTATGCACACACCCTCCCCCAGTATGCACACACCCTCCCCCAGTATACACACAGCCTCGCCCAGTATACACAGCCTCCTTCATTATATACAGCCTCCTCCATTATACACAGTATTCATCTGTATACACAGATTTCTTCAGTATACACTGGCTCCTTCAGTATACGCAGCCTCCCCCAGTATACGCATTCTCCTCCATTATACACAGCCTCCTCCATTATACACAGAATTCCCAAATATACACAGATTTCTTCAGAACACACAGCCTCCAAAGTATTGCAGCCTCCCCTGCAGTACCTCTCCACTCGGCAGGGGACACATTCCTAGAATAACTCTGGGGGGCTTACAAGTGGACACATGGTAGAATACACATCCAGGTAGGAAGCCACTGCAGTGCTTCCTTATAATAAGCCCAATCACTATAGAGTCCTTTTCAGGAGAAACAGCCCAGCTTTAGGACCAGGATAAAATATTGTGAACACAGTCAGATACAGGAGCAGAGTAAATATCGGTTTGTGATTTTTAGATTTTTTATTGTTAGTCCATTCTATTTTGTTTATAGCGAGAGCTGTTATTTACTATCAGAGACAATGGGGGTTACTTACAGCTAGTCTATCAATCTTCTCTTTTAAGAACCTGATTTGTAGTGGCTCCTACTAGACTGAATAACCATAATTACTCATTGGTACAATAGCACATCGCTGTAGTGCAGCTTTCTGAAGTTGGCCTTAACAACATCAACTCAGGTGACTGCTAAATATTCCTGTATGTACATCAATGCCTACAAAGCTCGTACAAATATCCAACTTTACTATCTTGTTGTAGCTTCCTGCTGTTTGCATCTACTTCTATTATAATAATTATTATTTATTTATAGAGAACCATAAACTCCATGGTGCTGTGCTGTAGGGGTTCACATACAGTACTTTAAGACAAAAACAGGTGCAAGTACATAAAAATCGGAGGCAAGTAGGAGGAGTTCCCTGCCCAAGAGAGCTTACAATCTATGTGGAGGAGGGGGGATAGAGACATGAGGTGAGGGAGCATGTAGCTGGCTGTCTACATACTTCAGTCACACAGAGCTCAGAATAAAACATTCCTTTGGGTGAATGGACCCAGTTTAAACACTTCTAAAAGTGTATCCATTCCACATTAGCTCTTACCCATGGGGGACTATATAACTCTTCTACAACTCAAAACCTCAAGCAGATCTTGGAAGCTTTAGAGATTCAGGACCGATGACCACCCGGGAGTTGTACTTTTCCATTCTTGATTAAAGAAGTGTTCCCATTTAGAAGTTTAGGATTATTGCCTATAAGGAGAGTAGGAGACCCCCCCCCCCGGTCCATGTGGCTTTGTTAACCAATTCTTGCCCACAATTGCTACATAATACCGTGGACATGTGACCCTGGGATCCTCTGTGTAGAAACTTCACTTCCCAATAAACCCTTAAAGGGCATGTAAAATGAGTAGAAATACATGGTCGCTTTTAATAAAAACGCCACCACAGATTGTGTGGCCAACCAAGTTCTATTGAAGCAATTGTTTTTAAACACATTGGACCAATTATTTAGCTTTTCCAGTTAAAGCAAAGCCTGGTGCAGTGTTGGGGTACAATGCAGTCCGCACTATATAAAGGAAGGGCCTTCTCTTCTATACAGTGTCTTGATTTATTTTTTTTGCTTGTCCAAATATAAAAAAACAGACTGATACATTTTTATGGACAAAGAAGGAAAATGTATCATAAAAATTATGTAAGGTTATAAACATTATATGTGTCTAATTCAGAACATTAATATCAACACATTGACGGCATTTACAACATAAAATGGAGAAAATGTTGGCGATGTGGTGCGGAAGTGGGTACTTTGCTCCATATATGGTGGAGCTGTCCGATCCTCCAGCCATTTTGGAACAAGGTCTTTGACGTCTATCATCAGGTTACCGGTAAAAATGCCACTCCCTCTCCTCAGTTAGCATTATTGTCGATTATACCCGGTACCATCTCCACCATCAAAAAAGGTCTCCTTCGCCACTTCTTAACCGCAGCTCGCACAGTCATTCCTAGACATTGGAAGAGCCCTCATCCACCTACAATAGTTGAATGGATTCAGGAGCTCGGGTTTATTCGTAGAATGGAGGAGTTAGTAGCCAATGACTCAGCAGACCCGGGCAAGGCAAACACAGCCTGGATCCCATGGGAAACATTCTCGAACTCTCAGGAACTTCATGATCTCCTATCATAAGCGGGCACATGCCACAGCCCTTCCCCAGTCACTGGAACTCGGTCTTACAATCCTCGCACCTTTCCCTCCCCCTTCTTCCCTCCCCCCCCTCCTTTTCGTTTCCTTTCTCTTATATTATCTGTACATGTTTGTTAGTTTATATTCCCCTTTTTTATGTGACCATGTTGGCCATATTGCGATAATTACTCTGTACAAGCTGTCACCTTGGGGCTTCTTATTCATTGTAATACTAATTAACTCCAACCCCTAATCTACAACTTATCATTACCAAATGTTTCCAATATTTCTGATTCTGCGTGATCAGCCTTGTACAGTTATTTCTTCATTATATTGTACTGTACTGTTATACATCTTTGTCTTGTCTAATAAACGTTGATTATACATAAAATGGAGAAAATTACATTATATGGCGGTATTACTTTCTGAGGCTGTCGTGGATTTGCATGCTGCACCCTGATCATCTGAGATACATCATCTCTTCAGGCTCCTCTAGCTTAAAATAAACATTAAAGTTCCCAATTTAATGTAGTGTCCAGAAATGTATATTTTAAACTTTACTGAAGTCTCCTGACTATATAGTTGTGTACTAATTGCAGTAGTAATGAGGGAGATTAGCTTTACATGAATGTGTAGGGAAAAGGAAGCTGGAGGCTATGTCATTATCTTTACTATGGAATGAACAAGAGGTCATTGAATTTATACTGTAGTGGGATTTCTTATACCCATCCTAACACCTTATAAAGAATACATCCTAAAAAAAGGCGAAAGGGACGATTTCAATAAGCTAGAAATATACCGGTTTCTTCAGGTGTCCATACATCTGCCATGCTTGTTGGATAAATGCTTTTTCAGCTGACAGTGAGGGGGATTTATTACCTTTGCAGTAGGATACAAATGTGGACATCCGACTAGCTGTTGGTGTCTACACTTATAATATATTAATGTGGCACACAGACCTAATGTATTTGGTGCACAGCTGTACTATATTTATTTTTAATTTTTTTATAAATTAATATTTTTGCCACACAGCCATAATAAATGAAGCGAGGGGTCCAGATTGTCGGAAACTCAGACTGGTTCACAGGGAAATTCTTCATGGAGCCCTTGTGCCACAATGGGTGCCACCCAATGCAGAAGTGATGGTGCAGCAGACTCATTGGGGGTCATTTACTAAGGGCCCGATTCGCGTTTTCCCGACGTGTTACCCGAATATTTCCGATTTGCGCCGATTTCCCCTGAATTGCCCCGGGAGTTTGGCGCACGCGATCGGATGGTGGCGCATCGGCGAACGAAAACCCGACGGAATCGGAAAAACCGCCGCATTTAAGAAAAAAAAATCTGTCGTGGAGCTTGCACTTACCTTCACTCAGCCCGGCTCGGTGAACTCCAGTGCGTTCCGATGCTTTTCAGCACAGCAGCGCCACCTGGTGGACGGCGGAGGAACTATCTGGACCCGAATCCAGCGCAGAGAACGTGCCGCTGGATCACGAATGGACCGGGTAAGTAAATCTGCCCCATTGCACTAGATAGATAGATAGATAGATAGATAGATAGATAGATAGATAGATAGATAGATAGATAGATAGATAACCTGAAACAGCTGAGGCATAGGGGCAGGGCAAAACCTTTAGAGTGTCTATCAATATTACCACCATACAATGATCATATAGTGGTCGATAATGGTTTCAGGTTTCATTACAGGCTATGAGTTGTAATACTGTGTTGTGCCCCTATACACAGGATAGGGGTAGTAGTACTTTTCTGTGTCCATATATACAGGGGGGGGTAGTAGTACTGTCCTGTGCTTCTGCCCATATATTTAGAATGGACTGATTTGGCAAGCTCTATGTAGTGCTGCGTCATCTGTCTGTGCAATATAAATAACTGAATTATGATTATTATTATTATTATAGTATTACTGTGAATAAATATATATATATATATAATAGGGGTAGCAGTACTAAGCAATAGCCTAATGAAGGATGGGTTTAGTTGTGATGTTCAAGTTGAAGAGAAGAAATTGCATTCCAGCACTTCTCTTCTACGCTTTTCAGACTGTTATTATTTAGTCCTTAGTCAGATCATGACTAAATAATAACAGTCTGAAACGTGTAGATCATAATAACTTGGTTATTATGCAAGACGTGACGTTGCGTTTTTTAACTATATGGAATGAACCTACCTGTTTTTAAGAAGATAAGACTGGAATCCAATTTCTTCTCTTCAACTTGAGTATTTTCCAGTCTTCCGACAGGACTGCCTGATTCCCTGCACCGGGGGGCTGCACAGCACATTGATTCAATCCACGCTGTGAGTGAGCGGATACCTTGCTGCAAAGCATTTTCTGTAGTTGTGATATACCCAGCCAAATGTTGGAAAAGTTATAAAAAGACACAGACAAAACAGGTAGAAAACACCCAGAAAGGCAGTCACACATGTGCTTTATCTTTCCATCTTCCTGCTCTGAGGACCAAAAGGTCAGTAGTAATGCATGTGTGACCATAGACACTAGATATGGGCTCTACTGGTCACTGTATACAACTCTATCTCTGTCCTAGTAACACAGACAGAGTTGAATTCTTATTAGTGGGCCCCTCAAAGCCCCCCTTTCAACCCATGGTAGATATGCCTCTGCAAACAACCTGATCATCCACACAAAAAATAAGTTATATAACACACTATCCAGTCTATTAGGTTGTAGTAGGAGTTTGTGAATGGGGATGGTATATTTGCATGTAGCAGAACAGTGGGCCCAAAAAATACTTTCACCGGTGCGCTCTAGGTTCCCTAAACTCACACTGTATTTCTCTGTTTTATATGAGCATATATTTTCAGATAAAATGACTTTATGCTATTTTGTTTTTTTCTCACCTAGAGGATTTAGAAGAGAACATATCAAATAAATCTGAAGTTTTCAATCCTAAAATGTTCAGAATTTATAGGATTATGTTTTTGTTCCTGCAAACCATAGGAAGGAGAATTAGTCATAAGCCAGAAAAATAAACACCTGACTCTCGCTCCAAAAAGCTTATGAATCAGACTTGGTTTTCTTGTCAATAGCTATAAATTCTACATTATTTTACCTTTATTTTTGTCGTTTGTAGCTACCTAATCAGACCAGATCCACTGTCGTATGTTCCAGCCAATGCATCGAGCCGGAAAAGCAGCTTTTGCAACACAACCGGGCAAGACTCGAGGGATGACACGCAGCTTTGATATTTTATCAGCTTCAGTGATTTAAAAACTGATTTGTGATGGTAACATCATTCAACCATGAAAAAAGTAAATCTATTGCTGGGAGGTGCAAGTCAACACCTGTCTGTTACTATATATCCTGGACTGTAAATGTAGTTATTGCTAATGTCTGTAAGCTGTTGTATCAGTGTTATTTCTTTACTGCTGTATTTTCTGACATAGGTTTAACAGGCCGGAAAGGTCTGGCACTTCAGGTAGGATATTCAGACTGAAACAGACATTTTTATATAAGCTGCAGGTGTCTTGTACTGGAACCGAATGTTCTCATAAGTGTCTTATACAGTAGCTTCTTAATGTGACATTGTATTTTGTTCCAAGAGTTGAATGTTATTTTTGAGAAATATTAGATGATACTAAAGCACATATCTGCCTTGTCTAAGGATTTTATAGTTTACTTTTACAATACTGGAAATATTCCTAATAACAGACAAATGTTTATTTTAGGCTAAATAATCAGTTTACACCGAGATTTCAATTCATCTTTAATTTGTAAAGACAATGTTGCCACATAAATGCCCATATGTACTGTTGCTGTTGTTCTATTACATTGCTCAACACAGTCTGGATTTTTCTGTTTATTCTGTTCTATTTTCTATGCTGTTTGTGTTGCAGTTTATTAAAGATAAATATTATAAACTCTGTAAAGTGTATTCTGTAACCTCATAACTACATGGTTTCAAATGGTTGCTTTTTTATACTAATGCTAATACTAATACAGGAAAACCCCGACTTAAGGACACTCGACCTACAGAAGACTCTTAGTTACAGATGGACCTCTCTTCCCACTGTGATCTCTGGATGCTTTACTTTATTCCCAGAATGGATGCTTTACTTTATTATGATCAGCTGTAAGGTGACTGTAATGAAGCTTTATAAACAATCTTTGTTCCCATGAGAGCACAAAATTCAGAAAATGCAGTTGTCACTTTGACAAAGGAAAAATTTTGTCTGGAGTTAAGATTAAAAAAAGTTCTGACTTACATTCAAATTCAACTAAAAGGGGTATTCCCACTTTGGCAAATTAATGTTATTGTTTGTATAAAAAAAATTATACAATTTTCCAATATACTTTCTTTATCATTTGCCCCATCGTTTTCTAGATCTCTGCTTGGTGCCATAGGAAGCTGCATTGCTTATTTCCTGTGGACGGAAATGGTCACACAGGTGCACAGCTCGTTACAACCTACAACTGTACTTACTCTCTGTTACTCTCTATGATACCAATGAACCGTGCACCTGTGTGACCATGGTCAGATATATCCACTGGAAGTAAACAATGAAGTGTTCTACAGAAGGACAGGAAGCAGAGAATCATAAGGAATTGATACAGAAAGTATATTGGAAAATGTTATATTTTTTTTATCATATAAACAACAACATTTATTTGCCGAAGTGAGAATGCCACTTTAAGTAGAGAGAGAAAGAACTTATCCTGTATGTAACCTGGGGACTACCCTTGTAAAAAACTTCTATGTAGAAAATCTCATTTATTTCAATAGACCTCATTGATGGACATTTCTCTACCATATTGTCCCCGTGCTGGAAACAGAGGGAATAGGACTAATACATGTGACAACCTAAAGCAACTAAAAACTGCGAGGCGTTTTCTCTATTATCTACATGTAAACATGCTATACCCTATGCAGGAACACTATAAGGGACACTAATATACTTTTTCATTTTCTTCTGTAGTGTTCCATGAATCTCACCGCCAAGTGAAAATTTGTGACAGAAATAGAAACACATTTTATTTTATTTATAATTCTATTGATACTTTAGGATATTATTTAATTGTATTTAATTCACTGATAAAAATGAAAATATTTGTTGCATTAAACATTTTGTTCTGATTATATTATGATATAGAGGGATAGTAGATAACCTTGGACTAATAATTTGCATATTTGTGGTGTAAGACTTTGAAATGTATGAATTTCAACTATGAAGGCTACTCATAGCCTGTGTTCTCTAAGTAGATCCAACACTCATGTGTGTATAGGTAATATTGCATATTCTAAATATTTATTTTTATGTTCGCCAATGACCCAATGTTCAATTATGTATGTTATCTTCTAGTAACAAGTCACATAAACATATTCAGCTTGTGCAAACCTGTGACTTTTTCATCTGCAACAGAGGTTTCTAATAAGCAACAAGTGTTTTTAGAAACACCCAAACAAATACAGGCAGTCCCCGGGTTACATAAAAGATAGGGACTGTAGGTTTGTTCTTAAGTTGAATT
Organism: Engystomops pustulosus; assembly: GCA_019512145.1. NCBI lineage: Eukaryota > Metazoa > Chordata > Amphibia > Anura > Leptodactylidae > Engystomops > Engystomops pustulosus. Next base: position 45,867,082 of record CM033649.1, read on the forward strand.
TGTATGTAAGTCGGAACTGTATACTTTAGCATTGTAACCCCCAACCAAATTTTTTTGAGATTTTAATTGGATTTTTAAAAAGTTGGGTTGTCATAAGAACCAGGACTAACAATAAAGCTTCATTGTAGACACCAGTAATAACTGTTATAACTGTTTATTGTAGCCTAGGGCTAAAGTACAGTAAATTGCCAACATCCAGAGGTCCGTTTGTAACTAGGGGTCGTATGTAAGTCAGATGTTCTTAAGTAGGGGATCGCCTGTACTTGTATATTAGCATTACAGCTGTATTAAAGCACATATTACATGTCGTTAGTATGACACTGAAATTGTGTCTGCAGTACATCCATTATACTTACAAGCTGTCTTCTAATGAAAAATAAATATGAATATGGTCAAATTCAAAGTAGTTTACATGTAAATGACATGGATGCATTCATTCATTTTCATGGGCGTTTTATCCACAAAACAGTAAAGAAATGTATGGGGCCAATGTAAAAGACTTTGAAAAGTAGTTTTCTTGCATGCAAGGCATGAAAGGGTCATAGCGACACATTTACAAACAACAGTGCAAACTGCACTAAATACAGTTTGCCTGTGTATAGTGCAGTGTGCGGCAGATTTAGGATTTCTGGTGCACGTTCTTCATGAATCTGTTGCTCCCTGCACTGCCCCTACAGAGTTCACAACTTTTTTTGGTGCACCTTTAACATGGGGTGTGCCACACAATTCTGTCAGACTTTGCATGTTAAATCTGGTGCACGGTCCGACTGTGCAACAGAACTCCACCTTGTGTTGCATGATGCCTGGTGCAGCTGAGCCACAAAAGGGTTGCATGCGACACAAATATGGAGCTTGCACATCTTTAATACCTGTCAAAGCAATTTGCTGTGCTCCAATGTGCACCATAATTTTGGCACATAACACTTTTTCAATTATTTGTGTACCACTCATTAGAAAAAGGGATGAATAAGGCAGATTGGGGGAGAACAAAGCAAGCCAAATTTACTATACACTGTGCTAGAAAACGAGTCAAACCTTGTGCCAGCATGGGCAATTTTTAAAAGCATTGAACAAATAGCTGGTTTCAATGTATCAGCCCCTAAAGTTCGAAACTAGGTATGAATCAGCTCTGTTTTAAAATAACTTGGTTCTAGTTGAGGACTTATCATGGATGAATTTAGCGAATTCCGCACAGTAATGAAAGGATTTGCATAACATTGCATATTTACTTTTGTCTATTGTGAAAATATGACATCTATCATTGACAAATAGCATGCTTTGTGAGGGTTGTGTCCAGGTAATTTCATTTTTTCATTACCTTAGATCTCATACATGCAGCATGTATTATTGGACAGTGTATGGAACAACATGAAGGAACATACAGGAAATGCACTTTTGATTGAATAATAGACAAATAAACCCCTTTGAAAGACTAGATGTGTAACATCTGTTCCCATTCAGACTTCAATGCCATCTTTTGCCTGTAAAGTATTGCTTTGGATGCACTGATATATGAGATTTTGATCTTAGGTTACATCCTATCCTTACTAGCCTGAACACTTCTTTGTACCTTTCCTAGCTTTCTTAATTCATGTCCCCACACCCATCTGATTCCTGTTTATTTTACTCTGAGTTGCAAACAGTTCAGATAGCTTAGATGTATATAATCTTCTTCAGCTCACATTTCTTCTCTGGGTTCTGACCAATGCACTTCTATGTTTAAATTGTCTAGTCTTTGTTTTTGCACTTTGGTGCATGTTAACTAGAGATGGGCGAATCGATTCAAACGAAGTGGAATTTGATACGAATTTAACGGAAAATATGATTTGCAAGAAACCAAAGTTTACACTGATTTTTTTTCTCTCGCTTTTTTGGCTAAATGTCCGCAAGCAAAGAATGCCGGGAAGGAGAAAGGAACATCCTCAATGACATCTGCAGACCCATAAGCCAATCAGCGACTGGCAGGCTTATGTGATGTCACAGCCCTATAAAAACTGCCATTTTCTAATCTCGGCATTTCACACTGCATGTGCTGTCTGTAGCATCCAGCTGCTTCTACTGTACTGTGCTGTAGATATTTCTGCGCCAATCCCAGGGTGTGCGTTTAGGGGGATCTGTATACCCCAAATAGCAGTTCTTTTTTTGTAACTGAAGCCATTAGGCAGAAATCTGTGTCATATCCACACAGCTACTGTAGTGATTTCTGCTCCTGTCCTAGGGTGTCCATTGTGGGGTATCTGTATGACGCAAATTCCCATACTTTTGTGTTGCTACAGTTGAGAGCAAGAAATACGTGTAATATGTGTAAAATCCACATAGTTGATTAACCACTATGTCAGACACAAAGGTGGCAGGTGGAGCAGGCAGAGGTCGCAGCACAGAAAGGGGATATCGCAGAAGGGGTGACTCTGTGAGGCCAGAACTGCCATTGTCATCTAGTGGCAGTGTGTTGATCAACAACCCAAAAGTTGTTGATCGGTTGACTAGGTAACCCAATTCCTCATATATAACATCTGACAACCCCACCCAAGTGTCCGTGGATTAGTCAGATACAACAATTAGTTGGCATGGACCAGGATCAGGTCAGCGGCCCTCACCTGTCCTCAAACAGTTTATGTCCTATTCATTTCCCTCAGCCAGAGAGACACTAGGAGGTCTGGGGTCAGAGCCACTATACAGCGAGGACGAAGTTTTTGAGGACAGTTAGCAGCTGCTTGGCAGTGAAGAAGTGGGGCAGATATCTGCTGCTTCATGCAGTAGGCAGGCTGGGCATACTGACCCCGCTGAGGAGAATAACAGTGACAGGTAAGTGCAAATTGACGATGATGTAGCCAATTGCACTTGGGTGGCAGGTGTAGAAAGGGATTTATTATCGTCGGTGTGAAGAGAGTATATTCTTGTGTGTCAGGCAGCGGAGCAGGAAGTGTCACTACTGTGGCCATGAGTCAGCAGGGTGGCAGCAGTGCGTGGACGGAAGCCAAGCGGCCGCGGGGTACAAACAGGGGGTCAGCAAGGCAGCAGCATTAGTAGTCAATCACTGCAGAGTGTTGGCAGTAAAATCACCACCTCGGGGGTGTGGCAGTTTTTGTTAAGACACCAGAGCAGCCAAGCATGTGTTTATGTAGAATCTGCAGGCAGAAAGTGAAGCATGGCACCACAGCCCTGTGTCAACATATGCGTCACCATCCCATGGCCTGGGAGAAACGTGCAACAGATGTGGACGTCCATCCTGCTGCCGCAGCAACAGCGGCAGCGCCAAGTGGCACACATGCCATTTCAGCAAGTCAAGGCTCCAGCACCTCTGCGAGTTGTTTGTCCTTGACATCATCTCCTGCTCTTGTCCAAGTTGTTGGTACTGCAGTCTCTCCCTTTCCAAGTCGTGGACTCTGCACCCTTTAGAGAACTTATGGCTTGTGCCGAACCGAGGTAGAGAGTTCCAAGCCACAATTATTTTTTCCAAAATGGCAGTGCCAGCTCTTCACAGAAGGTGGGCCAGTCCTTGAGCTTATTGGTTTCTTCCAAGGTGCAGGGCAGCATGGATGTGTGGAGCTCTAACTACAGTCATGGCCACAAGTTTTGAGAATGACACAAATATTATATTTTCACGTGATCTGTTGCCCTCTGGTTTTTATGTGTGTTTGTCAGTTGTTTTTATCACATACAGAAATACAAGTGCAATCATATTATGAGTAACAAAAGCTTTTATTGATAGTTATAATGAGTTAATGCAGCAAGTCAATATTTGCAGTGTTGACCCTTTTTCTTCAAGACCTCTGCAATTCTCCCTGGCATGCTCTCAATCAACTTCTGGGCCAAATCCTGACTGTGCATTGCACAATCAATGCTTGCATTTTGTCACAATTTGTTGTTTTTTGTTTGTTCACCCGTCTCTTGATGATTGACGACAAGTTCTCAATGGGATTAAGATCTGGGGAGTTTCCAGGCCATGGACCCAAAATCTCTATGTTTTGTGCCCTGAGCCATTTAGTTATAACCTTTGCTTTATGGCAAGGTGCTCCATCATGCTGGAAAAGGCATTGTTGATCAACAAACTGCTCTTGGACGGTTGGGAGAAGTTGCTCTTGGACGGTTGGGAGAAGTTGCTCTTGGAGGACATTCTGGTACCATTCTTTATACATTGATGTGTTTTTAGGCAAGACTGTGATAGAGCCGATTCCCTTGGCTCAGAAGCAACCCCACACATGAATGGTTGCAGGAGGCTTTACAGTTGGCATGAGACAAGACTGGTGGTATCGCTCACCTTGTCTTCTCCGAACAAGCTGTTTTCCAGATGTCCCAAACAATTGGAAAGGGGATTCATCAGAGAAAAAGACTTTACCCCAGTCCTCAGCAGTCTACTCCCTATACCTTTTGCAGAATATCAGTCTGTCTCTGAGGTTTTTTCTGGAGAAAAGTGGCTTGTGCTTAACCTGTGTTAATGGAGTAATCACTGAAACAATCTTAGCTGCTCCTTTTTAAGGCAGGCAAGTTAATTTTCTTATATTGACTTGCAATTAATTGCTGTTAAGCTGCTCACTCTTTATAACATTCTGGATTATATGCAAATTGCCATTATAAAACCTGATGCAGTAGACTTTGTAAAAATTAACATTTGCATTATGGCCATGACTGTACGGTCAGGGACAGTACATGTCCTTTACAGCCCACTACGTGAATGTGCTTCCAGCCCAGCCACACCAACAACTGGAATAAGAGACACTGCTTTCTCCTCCACGTTGTGAAACTGCTGCTCAAGTGCCAGAGTTTGCCTCCTCCTTCTCCACCACCACCTCACAAGTCTAAGTGCTGCTCCATCATACCACATGTGCAGGGCACAGCGTGTGTTATATTTGAATATTAAAGTCGATACTGAGATTCATATATTATGGACAATGAAATATATTGTCACCAGATGGACATTGCCTGAAGCCTTTGAGTGGTGCCATAAAAGACTTGTTAATAGATACCAATTCCAAGTACGAGAGCGCCATCCTGAGGAAGGAGTAAATGACGACACCAAGGAGGTCAATATCCTATTACCGGAAGCTGATGATATCCGAATGGGGTTGGAGTCATGAGCATCTGTGGGTGTGATTGTGATAACAGTTGAGCTATATATGTACGATCAAGGAGTAGTCTAAAGAGAGCTAACTTACTAATGATGGACTAATTATATAGTTTTGTGTCTGTTAATCATGTAGTCTTGAGTTTGTCATCAGATACTGTATGTATCTGTAAATCCCAGAATAGGACATTGAGGAGGCTTATTTTGTAATACACCCTTTTCTGTATTTTTGTCATCAATTATACCTTTTTAATTAAATAAGACTTTCACCAAGTTTGGACTCTGTATTTTCAAGGAACGACTCTTAGTTAGAGCAGGTAGAAGGAATAACCCACATATTACAGCGTGTCATGCAGTTCTACACCTGGTTTGTCTGGGCGAACAAAGTCACACAGGGAAGGAACTGCTCCGCGTCATGCAACAAGAAATCAATGTGTGGCTTTCTCCGTGACAGCTGAAAATCTGAACCAACGAGACAATGGGAGGAACATGGGTCCGCGCTGCACCGAGAAGGGATGGCCGGTGCGCCCTGCATGGCGCATGTGTTCAATCTGGTTTTCAACAGGTTCCTGAAGTCTTCCAACCATCTGCAAAACATTGAAAAAATGGCCAGGAAACTGTGCATGCACTTCAGCCATTCTTACAAAGCGAAGCACACCCTCCTCGAGTTTCAGTATCAGAACAGCCTCCCCCAACATAGTCTGATATGCAATGTTTCCACCCGTTAAAATTCCAGCCTCCATATGTTAGACTGCCTTGTATGCCACCTCCACACTTTATCATTGTGCCACTCTGTGAACTCCTGCTGCTGCTGCCACCGCCACGCTCTAACATTGTGCCACTCTGTGGCTTACCAAGTTGCCGCCACCTCTACACTCTATCATTGTGCCACTCTGTGGGTTCCTGCTGCTGCTGAAGCCACCTCCACACTTTATCATTGTGCCACTCTGTGGGCTCCTGCTGATACCACCTCCTCACTCTATCATTGCGCCTACTGATGATGGATTATTAACCAATTGAAAGCAGATACTGACGGATGAAATGAAGGGAAAAGTTATCAGTAACGTCAATGCAGAATTACTGCCGACACCCTCTGCACTCTTTTGGGGGGTTTCTACATGTATTTGCGTTTAACAGAACAGGTTCTGTCGTAATTTATGGAATCATCTGATGTCAGTGTAAAAAGAATGCACTCTTTGATGTTATAGTGGGATCTTGGCCCTCAGCTCAGTCCTTTCGAGCTGGCACAGACGTTACCTTGGCACGCTGCGTTCTTGCTTTGCTTATTTGGGGAAGTTGGCCTATGTAAGTGCACATGGAATTGAAGAGTGAAGCGATTCTAACAGTGGCGGCTGTCATGTGCGTGTCATACTAAAACACAGCATTGTTTGAAGACCAAACCACGCTCCCTATGCATATTTAAGCATGGCACAACGTTCAGCAGTGATGGCAACACCCTACAGCAGTGATGGCGAACGTTTTAGGCACTGAGTGCCAAAACTACAAGCAAAAGCCAGATATTTTCACAAAGTGCCAAATGCCAATTTAAAGTAATTCACAAGTTTCAAACGTATTGGCGCCCTGATTACACCAATACAAGAGAAAGAAGGAGAAATTTGGATTGTTATTGTAGATTCCCTCTAAAGCCCTCTTAACAGGATGAATCATGGGTCCGGAGAAGAGGCTACAATGATAATCAAACTCTGTCCACACCTCCCTGATTCAGGTCTTGAGTCCTGAATGCTGACCGTTGTGCTGGGCAATGGCCTGGGTGCCCAAAGAGAGGGCTCCGAGTGCCACCTCTGGCACCCGTGCCATAGGTTCGCCACCACTGCCCTACAGGCTCTCTGTAGCCAGGAAATACCTGTTTTGTTATGTGATTTGTCATGATTCGATTCGTGTCGAACCGAATTTTAACAAATTTGCCCATTTCTAATGTTGACCAGTTGTCACCTACTGCTTAGTGTAGGTTTGCCATTTAGGTAGAGATACCTTATAAGGGGATTTACCCTTAGGCCTCACTGGCCTTGTCTGTCCTCTAGTCCACCCAATCAGTTTGCTTATTGCATAGCAACACGTGTCAAAAATCTCTGCATCATAAGCACCACTTTTTGTGGCTTTAAATCTGAATTGAGGATCTAAATAGTAGCTTTGGAAAATGACTCAGACTATGACTGTAACACTATAGCACCTACACACAGATAATTGGACTGGCTTTGTTATGAAATTAACACTTTCTTTATTAGATGATTTGCTGTGGTGTGTAAATGTTTATAGTTACAAACAAAAATATTGATCTATACAAACATGATTTTTCAAGATGGTAAATTCTTTTGCACATTCTAGGATTTTAGATTAACTGCCCTCATTAGTTTGTCCTTAAAAATCTGAATCTATGTGTATACGCACATATATATATATATATATATAGACATATATATATTCCATTTTTAATATGATTGCTTGCACAGTGCTCCTTGTTAAAATTTGGATGTCTAAAGTTTGTGAATTTTTTTTTTAACTAAATCTGGCTTTAAACTTCACCACAACAGTATCACAGACCTGCCTGGTGTGTTCCTTGGTCTTCGTGATGCAGAACCCTGAGACTATCACAAGCCAGTGTAATTATACGGAGACTTGATTACACACAGGTGGATTATATTTATCCTCATTAGTCAGTTTAGGACAACATTGGATCATTAACCCCTTAACCCCTTAAGGACGCACGGTTTTTCGGCTCATTTCTCGCTCTCCAACTTCAAAAATCCATAACTTTTTCAATTTTCCGTGTACAGACCTGTGTGAGGGCTTATTTTGTGCGTAAAAAACTTTACTTTCCCGTAATGTTATTTATTTTAACATGCTGTGTACTGCGAAGCTGAAAAAAAATTCCAAATGTGGAAAAATTGAAAAAAACTTGCACGTGCGTCACGTTCTTGTGGGCTCAGTTTTTACGACTTTCACTCTTCGCTTCAAATAACATGCCTACTTTATTCTTTGGTTCGGTGCGATCGTGGTCATACCAAATTTATATAGGTTTTATTGTGTTTTAATACATTTTCAAAAATTAAACGAATGTGTACAAAAAAGAAAAAAATAATTTTGCCATCTTCTGACGCTAATAACTTTTTTATACTTTGGTGCACGGAGATGTGTGAGGGGTCATTTTTTGCGAAATGAGGCGACGTTTTCAATGCTACCATTTTGAGGTCTGTGCGACATTTTGATCATTTTTAATTTCATTTTTTATGTTATATAAAAAGGTGTAAAAGTCGCATTTCGGACATTTGGGCGCCATTTCTCGCCTCGGAGGTCACCGCCGCCCGTAACCGTTTTTATATTTTGATAGATCGGGCATTTTGGGACGCGGCAATACCTAATATGTTTGTGATTTTTACTGATTATTATGTTTTATATCCGTTCTAGGGAAAGGGGGGTGATTTGAATTTTTCATATTTTATTAATTTTTTTTATTTTTTAAACTTTTCTTTTTCTTTTTTTTCCACAATTTTTTAGACCATCTAGGGTACATTAACCCTAGATGGTCAGATCGCTCCTACCATATACTGCAATACTTCTGTATTGCAATATATGGCATTTTTGCAGGACATACATTACAATGAGCCACTGGCTCATTGTAACGAACCTGCTTAAGCCATGTAGCCTCGTGTCAAAAGAAGACCCGAGGCTACCATGGTAACCGATCGCCGCCCCCTGATGACGTTCGGGGGCGCGACGATCGCACCAACCGCGGTTATTAGCGGTGGGGGTTTTCTGCAAAATGCAAAAACCCCCACCTTTGTATGAAGAGGACTCGTGAGCCCTCTTCATACATCCCTTATACCTCTGCGCCGTAGAGCTACGGCGCAGAGCGTTAAGGGGTTAACAATGCGCACCGTAATAGTACAACACACATCGAGTGCGGGTACATGGAGAGGGCTCACGGCTTTGCTGCATATAGCAGCACAATTGGGTGTTATCTCGTCGATCTTTGCCAGCGGCTTAAGACAGATGCGCGGCCATCATGGTAACAATTGCCGCTCCCTGTGACGTCATCGGGGAGCAGCGATCGGTCGCCACAACATCCTCGGGTCTTGTTTTAACCCATTCATTACAATGTGCAATTTGCATATTTTGTTGAATAAGGTGGAAAATCCCCAAATACTGCCATACTGTAGTATGGCAGTATATGATAGGATCTATCAGACAACCTAGAGTTAAAGTACCCTAGGGGGTCTGTAAAATAGTGCAAGTAAAAATAAAAAAAAATTATAATAATTCACCTCCTTATCCCTAGAACTGATATAAATAAACAGTAAAAATCATAAACACATTAGGTATCTCCGCATTCAAAAATGCCAGATCTATCATATTATAATAATGTTTTTTCACTGTGTTTAAACCCGTAACGGAAAATAGCACCCAAAGTTGAAAATGACAAGTTTTTGCCATTTTAAAAAATATAAAAATTTTAATAAAAAGTGACCAAAAGATCGTACAGTCCTAAAAATGGTAGCATTGAAAACGTCATCAAAATTCTTATAAAATGACACCACCCACAGATGCATCCACTAAAGTATAAAAAATGTATTTGTGCTAGAAGATGGCAAAATAAAAATTAAAAATTTTGTATAGAAGGTTTACATTTTTGTACATGTATGGAAGCATTATAAAACCTATACAAATATAAATCCCCGTGTTAGTACCAACACAAAGAATAGATAAGCCATGTGATTTGGAGTGTACAGTGAAAGCTGTAAAATCCAAGCCCACAAGAAAACGGTGCAAATTTTTTTCCAGCTTCCCAGTACACGGCATGGCATATTCCATACCATCACTATGAAGTGCAATTTGTTACGCAGAAAAAAAGCTGTCACTAAGCTCTTTACATGGAAAATGAAAAAATATTTTTAAGATTTTTGAAGGTGGGGAGTGAAAAATGGAAATGAAAAAAACAAAAAAGGGCCAGGACTTTAAGGGGTTAACAGATCCTCGCTGAACTTCTGGAGTGGGTTTTCTGCACTGAAAGAGGCCGAATAATATTGCACGCCCCACTTTCAGTTTATTATTTTTTACAAAAGTTTAAAATACCAAAAAAAATTTTTATTCAGCCTCAGAATTGTGTCCAACTTGTTGATTTTTTTCACCAAAAAGTTTACAATTTTATATCTTTATGTTTGAAGGCTTAAATGTGGCAAAAGGTAGAAAAGTTCAAGGGGGTTGAATACTTTCGGAAGGCGCTGTATGTATTTCTCCAAACAGGAGAATCATTATCTGGTCTTCTCCAGAATTAAGCACACATTTACGTATGTACTTTTAATCAGCCATATTCCTCCAATGAGATGTACAACACTTTCACTTGCTAGAATTAGTAAATCCCAATAACTGGATTACAGCTGTCCACTACACATCCCAATAGACCCTTGTGTCATTGTTGGGCTTTATTATTCAGGACAAATGATCCTGGTGTTTAGTTTTCTATAACCTTTCCCTGACTCTTGGGTTCATTTTCCATGTTCTTGTTTGCTAACCAGTTTAATAACCAGTAGGCAAAGTGTTTGGAGCAAGCATGGTCTCATAGTAACCTCTATTGTATGGTTTATACACCCTTGTCTACAGCCTAATGTATAGTATGCTATGGTTTAATACCTGTTTATTTCATATTCTTTATACTGTAGACAGTGATATTATATACAACAGTTTCCAATCTTGTTGTACAGGATTTTCCTAGGTTTCTATTTAACGGCATAAACATTTGAGAAAGTCCCATACAGTTAGACCCCCAGTGCTCTTATATTTAGAATGATCCTGATTTTAATTTACATTTGTTTCATTATGACATCGGAATCAAAAAGGCCTTTGTTTTCATACTGCACCTTCAGAGGATTAGTATATGCATATAAACATGAAATTAGTAAAAATAGCAATACTAATAATAATAATAATAATAATAATAATAATAATAATAATAAAATGTTCCTTGGCTATGCCGACCCAGTTATAACTAAATGCACTGTGCACTTAAATATATTGAATTATACTCCTGGTTGTTCTTTTGGTTTGATAGCAATATATTCTTTTTGGAGTCCTATTCTTGATGTTTTTAAACTGTATGTGTTGTGTAATTTTTAATGACATTTTTTGCAATAAAGAATTTAATTTGTTAGACCTGAATACTCTTTGTTCTTTGGTTTTGGAACAATAACAGTACAGGCAGTCCCCGGGTTACATACAAGATAGGGACTGTAGGTTTGTTCTTAAGTTGAATTTGTATGTAAGTCGAAACTGTATATTTTATCATTGTAGTTCCCGACAATTTTTTTTTTTGCCCCAGTGACAATTGGAGTTTCAAATTTTTTTGCTGTAATAGGAACAAGAATTATCAATAAAGCTTCATTGCAGACAATTTTAAGCTGATTATTGCAATCTGGGACTATTTTTAAGCATCCAGAGAGCTTCACCAGAGGTCACAGTGGGCAGAGGGGTCCGTCTGTAACTATGGGTTGTCTGTAAGTCGGGTGTCCTTAAGTAGGGGACCGCCTGTATATGCATATAAACATGAAATTACTAAAAATAGCAATACATATAATAATAATAATAATAATAATAATAATAATAATAATAATAAAATGTTTGATAAAAGTATTTATATTAGTAACAATAATATTTATAATAGAAACAATCATAATGTATATATGTATATATTTTTAGTTACCAGTAGGAGGATTAGTAGAAACAGGTTGTGTTAATACTATTCAACATACGTTAGACACTAGATGGCAGCATTCATTCAGAGTCTTCACCAGTATAGCATTGCTACCACTCCATACTGAAATATTTAATCAATGTGCTTAAAGCGTCTACATTTTTAATAAGAGGATATATTTATTTGCATTCATATGTAGGGTATACAGTTTTTTCTTTCCAGAAGCCTGAATTGCATGAAAAGTGTCAAAGGGACTTGTTGCCAAGTTATCCACAGTCAAAGTGAATTTAATGGTTCTGCTAAATTGTATGGCTTGATGTGATTCGTCCTTAACAATGGATATTGTTCCTGGGAAATAAGAGGCCTCAAAGCAACAGATAATAGAAAAAGAATATCCTGATATAAAGCAGGTTATAAAAGTGAATCCTTCAGTAATCTATCACCTTCATATTATCCACCTAAAATATGACAATCTATTGGATTGTACAGCTATGTTCTTACATATCTTTTTATAACCCTTTAATAGCATGCTGAGCAATAGTTTCTACAAAAAAGACACTTGCACATACATGCACAGATTCCTTTTTTTATGATTTTTTTTCCATCCCTTATAAAATAGAACTTCAGGGGCTCCAAATGTCCTCAAAGATAACAAAGGACTTCCCTTTAAAATGTCATGCGGTATTGTTGACTTGTTGCGGTGGTCTTATTATATAGTGAGGGACTAGAAAACAATGAGCTCAAAACAATATAGAAATAAAATTCATAATCTGAACAGAATTTGCAATCCATTTAGTTGAAAAAAGCCTATTTGGAAATTTGCCTTTTATAATACTGGTGTATACTGTGCTTACAGTTGGTATGAAAAATATTCACCTTTACATTTTTCACTCTTTGTTTCATTGTAGCCAATTGGTAAGATTAAAAAAAAGTTCTTTTGTTTTGCTCATTAAATGACACCTGTCACTATTTCTGTCACTACTACCTGTTGGAGCAGCTCACAAGGATCCCATCCCAGCCTTTATCTAGTCAATTCATACATTATTCATTATAAAATCATCTATTCTTTATTATGTAAATGAGGCTGGTCACATGGTCAGAGGCAGTGATGTCACCACTGTTACCCCTCTACTCTCCTCCCCCTGCTCATGTCTGTGTGTAATGTATAGTAAAGCATTGCTAGTGTCTGTGCTTTATCTGCTGACATGCTGCATCCTCCTTGTACACATGTGTGAGACACAGACATCAGCTACACAAGTACCTGACATGTTCTGCTATAACAAGGCTGTCTGGAGCGGTTGTATCTCTCCTATACACACAGAGGCTGCAGGGGGCGCCAGAACCAGGAAGCACATTATTATACAGTCTTACACCATTATACAGGCTGTCAGTCATGCACTGGGGGTGTGGCTGTGCCTCCCACTCATGAATAAGCTGGACAGCTTGAATATGCTAATGACTCATTGGACATCTCACAGGTCATTTGCATACAGCTTTAGGATCTTATTGCTTAAGTTTACAGGCATGTAGAGGGACGATGAAGGGATAGAGGCAATGCTTTCTAATGGCAGTTAATGAAAATATATTTAGTTTAAGGGGGTTATTTTGCCTGACGGGTTCTCTTTAATGTACATTCTGCAACCCATCTTGACAGAAAAAAACTGAATCTAGATATTTTTTACTAATTTACTAAACAAGAAAAACTGAAATATCACATGTTCATTAGTTTTCAGACCATGTACTGGGTATTCTGTATTAAGTAGAAGCACCTTTTGATCTAGAACAGTCTTGAGTCTTCATGGGAATGAAGCAACACGTTTTTCACACCTGGATTTCTGCCTCATCCTTGCAGATCCTCTCCAGTTCCATTTAAGGATTATGGAGGCCACTGTGCTCTTATCCTTCAGTGCTGCAGAATGACTTTTGTAACCTTCGCCAGATTTGTGCCTTGCCTCAATTCTGTCTCTGAGCTCCTTGAACAGTTCAATAGACCTCATGATTCTCATGTGCTATGACATGTAGTGACTCCATTGAAGAAGTAAAAATGTTTGTTTCATTACAGCCATTTGGTAAGATCATAAAAGAGTGAAAAATGTATAGGGGTCCTATGTATGTGTAAATGTATGTGGGTACTTTCCATACCCACAGTACTAAAGGCATCTCACTTTTGGTTAAAGGGGGGTCAAAATCAAATGATATTATCTTCTGTTTGCAACAAATATTCATTTTAGACAGTTTTAGCTACTTAGTTTACTATGTGCATGGCAGTGTCTGCTGTGAACCCCTTTTTTTTCTTGGGGGTGTCAGTCAAAAGTGGCGTAACTTCAAGCTATTTGAAGTCTTTTCATATAGGAAAGGTACACCATATGGGCCCTCTAGGCATCTTGGGCCCGATTGCGACCATACCCTTTGCACCTTCTCAAGTTACGCCCCTGTAAATTACTGTGTAAAGGAAGGAGGTGGCACTGAGTAGCAATTTAAATAGTGGAAAAATGGTGTAACAACAAATACTCTGTTGTTGCTGTTTTGCTGGTGTGTGATGAACAGATTCATTCCAATCTTTATAAAATCAATTGACTACTATGATCACATTCTAAAAGAAATCATTCCTCTGGTGCAACTCTCAAATTCTGGTCACCTTTTTTCACACAGGTTGGGGCATAGCTACTTCTATACTTACCACCAGTAGTGGATTATAGTATAGGCGGTTTGAGCAGTAGCATTCTAGGGGGCCCCAGGGCCACATACACCACACACAAAATTTTATACTATTCTCCAAGTCGCTTTTATCTAGTCCCATATGTAGGAAGTGAATTCCGGACTTGTAGGGGCTATAATAGTCATACAGCACAAGGTCCATTGCCATCTCAATCCACCCTTGTCTTTGCCATCTACTATTCACTCAATTATGCCCTCACCCCTGTCTATGCGCTCTACTATGCCATCGACTATACCTCATTACAGCCAACTTGTAAGATCAAAAAGGATAGGTTTTTTTTTTGCTCAATAATGTGCAATCTGCACTCCATTTTAACAGACAAAACCCCACAAAAGTAGATATTTCTGCTAATTACTTAAAATATCTCATGGTCACAGCATGTTCCTTACTTGTTTCATGGCTGGAGCTCAGAGACTTTTATTCAAAACAATTTTATCAAAAGTAATATTATTTAATCAACACATTCATCCAGGAAAACTTGTCTGGAGCAGAAGTGGGTACCACACAGAAGGGTGTAGTGTAAAGAAAAACACAGGGCGCAGTCTTGCTTTGACCTAGGAGTCTTAGAAGTATACATAATTTGTATTATCCGTTTTCAATAAGGCCAGTTCTTAGAATTCATACATTATAGTAAGTATCATCCTACACTTCTAATCACATGATATTGCAATCATGTTACATACTACGTAATATCCGTCATATGTTTTTATCACTTGATTTAAATTTTAGGACAATAATAGATTAAATAGGATGTCAGGCTTTAAAAAACCTCATTTTCAGACATGTTTTTTCTCATAGTCTGAGTAAGTAGAAGATTGTCAGCCATGTCTATGAATTAGTACAGAAACCAGCTCCATGGTAGCTCTCTGGCTTTGGAGTTCTGCCCATGGCAGAGTTTTGTAAAGCAGCATGTGCCTGCTAAATGGCTGCAGGTAAGCGCCATAGATTTGGATTCCCTGTGGCTTTACCGTTCTATTATCAGAATCCTTCCACTCATAAAATGAGTCATTTATAAAGTGAGTAACTCCACCAGGGAAAATATATTTGGGAGTTTGCTGTCTCCGGAATGTCCTAAATATTTGTTGGAGATTTGTTTTGAAGAGAACCTTTTTAAGAAACATTTCTTATAACCCATCATTTTATCTCTTTTATTCTTCCTAAAATTAAACTCGGAGGAAAAAAGGTGGAAGAAGGTGAGCAGTGTTCGCTAGTGCACAGATTATCATTTTGATGGTATATTAATATGAAGTCTGTAAAATAATTGCTCACCTTTTAATGTTGTCCGTACAGGTGCAACACTCTTCATAGCATATCACAGATAGTATACCACCGCTACATTTCCAACAATGAGAATAAATCTCTCAGAGAGTAAATATTCCAAAAATGTAAATCCCAGTTGGATTACACAAGGAAAAAAAAGTAGTAAACATCAGTTGACACAGGCAGGTAATCCAGACTGGAAAGGGTTTATCTTTTTATAGAAAAAATATACATTAAGTATCAATAAAAAAAAAAAAAAGTATTAAAAGATAAGGAAGGTAACGCATTCCACGCCTAGCCCGAAAAGCTTTATCAGGTCTCAGACTTGATAAAGTGTCCATGGCTGGGTGCAAAATATAAAGCATTGACAATGTCCAAATACAAATTACAGACAATGTGAAAGTGGCCTCAGCATTTTTTATTTCAGTTGACTTATATACAAAGAATAAGCAAAAAAAAAAACGAATAAATAAATAATGGTTCACTGTATTGCAACTACTCGTGAAACTAAGAGTTAAATTGTATAGACCTTAGGATGGCAAATGTTAAGAATAATGTGAAAAAGAATGTCGCAGAGCAGGATATTCAATTTGAAGGAGACAAGGTAACAGATGACATGCAGGAAGAGACGCGTCATGGTGATTGTTGGTGTGGATTGTTGTATATGAGGCAGCAGTAACATTGATCTTCCTATCCTTCAATAGTAACAATAGACAATGCCCCACATACAGAACGCTGGGAGTGGATTCATGTGCTGGAGAGTCTTCACAGGCAGTAGATTTATAGAAGACATTTCTGCGAATGAGAAAGATTTCCCTTTAGGACAGGGGTTATTTCAGCATCACATGCATGGTATTTTTTTAACCCATTCAATTACCATTCCTGTGCATTTCAGATAGGCAGTGGGTAAAGCACTGCATGTCTGTGTTCTAGTGCTCTCTGTGTGCTGACATCTATGCCGAGTGCCCTATGGACAGCTCTCTGGATGATTTCCGCATTAACTGTCATAATCACTTTTCTTGAAGTCTGTTTTGACAGTTCTTGCAAAGCGTACAGTGCTTTACTCTGTTGTGTACGGTCTGTCTACCACTTCTTCCACACCACTAAACACAGTAGAGTCTACATTACAGACATGAGCTGATAAAAATCTAATTTTGACAGAAGCATTTTTTCTATTACTAAACCTAAAAAAAAATCCATTTTATGTGCTATCAGCTTTTTTGTCCCATACCAGTGATTTCCTTAGTACTATATAATTTACTATATTGCTCTCACCCGCCATTAACTCAAGGTCATCAGTTAAAGAAAATAGTATGCAGTATTGATTATTTGATCTTGGTTCTTGGAACTCAATAATCTTGTATGGCTTTGTATGTCTACACATACTCAGAAGCCGCACTGTCTCCAGATGGATGTCTCTGATTTGGCTGATATTCCTAGTCTTGTTTCATTGCCCTTTAATTTGCTAAAAATCGACTTTTAAGATAACTACCTATAGAGGGCACTAACATTTTTTTTTCCTTCTGGAAGAGAAATCATTTTTTTACTTGCTAATATTTCTAGAAATACAGTATATAGCAAATGCTCAACATTAATTATGTGAACAGCTTTATTGAGGTTGTTTAATTATTCCAATATAGTACATACAAATTATATGTATGCTTCTGTTCCATTTGGCATCAAATTGCATTAGAAGAATCGGGCAAAGGTTTGCATGGCATTTAGGAATAAAGCTATAGTTAGCCATGAATGCAAAGTGTTTTTTTACAGTGTGCAAACATAATGCGCTACCAGGTTATAGTTAATTTAGTTGGCCATAGTGTCTCCAACAAAGTGCTATGTCAAGGTACCATGTCAAGGAGTCAAGTGTGGTGCAAAAGGGCTAAAGTAGCAATTTTTTATGGCATGCATCAGAAATTGCCACTTTTTCATGCATTGCATGCCGTTTTGTCCAATTCTGTTTTGCTGGAGCTATGGTCACTGATATTTGCCTGTTGCTAGGAGGGGCAGTTATATAACTTCAAGACAAAAGATATTTTACAGTACAATAAAATCTTGGTATAAATAGTAGGAGTAAAGCAAATAAACACTAATGTTGGTTACTCCCCCAACATACCAGTAGGTGTATGGTAAAAGTATTCTATGTATCTATGTGGCTGTTATTAATTTATTTATGATGAAATTAAATAAATAATAAAATACTAAAAGTTCATCCATGAGACTGCAGTGTGGCATGAAAATATGGAGAAGACACATTTTTCTTTTGTATAATTATGTTTTTTTTTAAGAGAACCTGCGTGAAAGTTTCATAATACTATAAAATATTCAACATGAAAGGTTTACTGAAGCCAGAATAACAGGATTCTTGTCTGACACATAAGCAACGCTTTTGTAAACTCATCTTATCTTACCTGTGTTTAGTTTCACTCATGCTGACTATCACTCATAGTCAGTATCTGGCAGTGGTCTACAGCAGAATATCCGCCTACTGCTTCCCCCCTCCAAGTAATATTCAAAGTCCTGAGTCAGGCAGGGAGCGTAACAGAATGACATAGCACACCACCTAAGCTCCGCCTCCTCTCCTCTGAGGCCAAGCTCTGCATCGTTGGAAGAAGCATGCGCCCACCAAATATGGTGTCTGACGAGCAGCGTGTGGGAAGGGCAATACTGGCCATTCTCAATCAGTCTAAGAAATAATTTAAGAATTTCGTTTCCCAGAGAAAGAAGAAGGCTCTAATTCCTCTTAGGTTGTTAAAAATTGGTTAGTAGACAATGTATAAAGGCACAATTGAAAGAGCAGATCAGGTCCCGGGGAAACCCCCTATTGTTGGATCTGTAAATTTCTATGTTCTGGAGACGTGATTTTGAAAAAATCTCAGGAAATACCAGATCTGCAATATGATAATGCTAAAATGTCTATTTATCCTGATTACTTGTAGGAAAAGCTTTGTAGAGGTTAAAAAATCTATAAAATGCAGAGATAGGATACTCTCTTATTTTTCCAGCAAAATATAAGATAATTTTTAAAGGTCACTCATACTTTTTTAATTTCCCAGAAGAATGTACTGACTGGTTGGACTCTAAGGGAATTTGAAGTTATAAATTAAATATAGGAAACGGTACGGGGGATAGTTGTAGGACTCTAGTAGGTTGAGTTTTGTCTGATATGACATGAAAAAGGGGGTGATGGGGATGAGGGGGGAGTTAATGGGAGACAATGGAAACAAAGTTTTAGTACTTCTACTGTACATATGGATATTAAAGTTATAACTTGGAACATAAGAGATATTAAGGATTAAATAAAAAGATGTACCTTTGATTACATTACTAGACAACTCTGGGCGGTAGTAGTTCTAATTGAAACCGATTTGACAAGGAACACTTTGTTTTATGTTAAGAAGAAATGGGCAAGATGGAGTTTTCATTTGGTTAGCTCAGCTTATTCAAGAGGAGTCTCAATTTTGATACATAGATCCATAAATTTTGAGCCAATACTCAGGGACCCTGAAGGATGTTTTGTAATTATTAATGAGATATTTGATGGGTGGAAATGTATTTTAGCAGGCATCTATGTTCCTCCTCCGTTTTGTTTAGATGTCACTCATCTAGAAATGGTCTATATATATATATATATACACATATATATATATATATATCACTGGGACAAAAAACATTTTGTCTGGAGCTACAATTATAAAATTATACAGTTCCAAATTACATACAAATTCAACTTTAGAAAAAACCTATGCAACCTATCCTGTACGTAACCCAGGGACTGCCTGTATAAGAGATATGGCAAAATCTTACTGCCCCTTTTAAACAAAGTCTGGGAGAGATCACAGGAAACTGGGTTGTTTCCACAGTCCATGTATGAAGCTGCTATAGTGCTAAAAATGAAGAAGAATAAAGATCTAATGGAATAGGAGAGTCATCGTCCAATTTCATTGTTAAACTCAGATGTGAACATTTCAGCTAAAGCTATTGCTGACCAGATGAAAAAAGTTATGTCAGAGCTTATTCACATGGACCAGTATGGCTTTGTACATGGATGAAATACTAGGATGAATTTGCAACAGTGTTTGTGAATATTCAGCCTGGCTGGGGGTAGACCTCTGGGAGGTTACCAAAAAGTTTGGCTTGGCCAGTAGATTTGTGGAAGAGTTAAAGATATTTTATGCTGATCCCAGAGCCTGTGTACGGATTAAAGGGGAAACTACAGAGTTTTTCTCTTGGTCCAGGGTCATCAGGCTGGGTTGCCCCCTGTCCCCTCTGCTATTTGTGTAGTGTTTACAGAATAAAGAAATGGTACACAGCTCAGGCAATATGACATATAAGCTTGTTCAATCCAGTGAAGAACACAAGTCAATAATATACATTGATGCAAGAATTCATGAGTACAAGTGGAGCTGCTGCAGGACACCTGATATCCGGTATATGGTCTCGAGAACAGACAGTACCAATATAGTAGAGAGTGGAAAGCGGGACATTAGCCTGATTTTTTTCCACTCTCTACTATATCCTTCTGCTATTTGCCTATTTTATTGAACCTTTGGCCATCAGGATTAGGGCAGTGGAGGGGATAGTTGTGGGATAAGATGTTACTTGCACATCATATTTTGTTATTATTAAGCGATTCTATAATTCCAGAGGCTATCACTGTTATAAAGAAATTCGAGGTGTGGTCAGGGATGGAAATTAATTGGCGTAAGTCAATTCTCTGTCCTATTGATGGATGTGAGCCATTAAATGTGCAAAAATTGATTATTTTACAGAAGGGCAAAACATTTGGGGATAACTATTAATACTAAAGTAAGGGATTATGCCAAATTAAAAATTGCCCATTTAATAGGGAAAATAAATCCAGATGTGTATTTTTGATTTAAATTACCTCTTTCAAAGGGGGAAAGAATGGTGCTGTTGAAAATGATTACCATATATACTCGAGTATAAGCCTAGTTTTTCAGCACAAAAAATGTCCTGAAAACCCAAACTCGGCTTATACTCGAGTAAGAAATATAGGTTTTACCGGGTTTTTGTGGTAAAATTAGGGGCCTCGGCTTATACTTGGCTCGGCTTATACTCGAGTTCATACGGTATATTGCAGCAAATATTATTCATATTAGGCAACTGATCATGTTGGTTGGATAAAAAATTGTTTGGTCTTATTAGGGCATTGATTAATACATTATTGTGGGGGTGGAAGAGAATATGTATTAAATTGGAAACTCTTTGTAGAGATCAGTCTAAGGGTAGTCTCTTGCTGCCTTTGTTTAGCGATTATTTTTTGGCATCTCAGATTCAATCAAGATTCTTATATATATGAAGCATTATCTTTATATCTTTATTCCATTGTCTCTCAGGGGAGGGTTAAGGGGGGTCTTAATATTAATTATTCCTTTATATATATTCTGGCAACAGATTCAGCAGTGCAGCACAGAGCTTGCCAGATCTATCCATGTCCCTATGGGGTTCACAATCTAATCAACCTACCAGTATGTTTTTGATGCGTGGGAGGAAAACGGAGGACCTGGAAGAAACCCGTGCAAACATGGAGATAACATACAACCTCTTTGCAGATGTTGATCTGAACTTGAACCCTGCAAGGCTTTAGTGAGCCACTGTGCTGTCTTAGAAATGTTTCTATGATTTTTGTATAATACATTAGATTGATATGGAATTTATTATATCATATTGTTTGTTCTGAGTTTTGTATTGTAAATTTTAAAGTAAAAAAAAATTAATAAAGAAAACTAAATTTAAAAAAAGATCAAAGTCCCAATGAGCATCAAGTCTAATGGGACAAATGTGCAGCCTGGTGCAGGATTTGCATTACCCCTAACCCCCCCCCCCCCCCCAATATATTCTTCTGTATATTTCAGGCACTAGAATTCAAGTATAACTTTGCATTTAATGTTGCCCTCTCAGTAATCCCTCTTAGTGTTACACTACCGCCAGCAGCAAATTTCTAATGGGAAAGGAACCTGGTTACTTTGCATCACTATTACCAACATGTTCATGAAACCCTGAGCTCATTTTATTACATTTTACCTCCACTGACACAAAACATATTTAGACTATCTACCGTCTGTGATCCGTCTTCATCATCACTCTAGTCCATCTTGTGCATTAACATGGTAAAGTGCATTAAGAACCACCATTAATAACCTCATGCTGATTTCTAAATGACAGGCTTATCCAATTCACTGCTTTACAAGGGCATAACCCTCTTCACAAGCTGCTGGTTCTTGCTCCTGCAGGGGTGACAGCATTGCATTACTTATGGTATAATCATAGCTGTCCTAGATGCATCATTTCCATGAGCTTTACAATTATAATGTAACCCTGATTGAGTTTACCATGAACACAGTTCTGAGTCACAGTCCTTCTATGAGGCAGCAATGCAGAAGGAAACAGAACAGGCAAAGGGAATAGCCATCAGTTAATGGGATTTTAACTAAACTCTTAAAGACTACCAAAGGGAATTCCATTAATCTATAGCATGACTTACCAGGAACCGTTGAAGACCATAAGTAAGAGGAGCCAAGGTCAAACTGGGGGGCCTCGGGCCCACCAGCGAAATTGATGGACTGAATTGCATTTTAAATGCATTTCCAGCGCATCAGGAGTAACCCCTATCTGAATACAGACGGGTTTAGATCAAAACGCTAGTGTTCGGTAAGTAGTAACCTATAGACCATAGGCCCTGGGCTTTTAAACAAACTTGGGCTTCCCCGGCCTCATCCTGTTCTCCATGCTACTCTTGCACACAATGGGGGTCATTTACTAAGGGCCCGATTCGCATTTTCCCGACGTGTTACCCGAATATTTCCGATTTGCGCCGATTTCCCCTGAATTGCCCTGGGATTTTGGCGCACTCGATCGGATTGTGGCGCATTGGCGCTGGCATGCACACGACGGAAATCGGGGGTGTGGCTGAACGAAAACCCGACGGATTCGGAAAAACCGCCGCATTTTAAAAAAAAAATCTGTCGTGGAGCTTGCACTTACCTTCACTCAGCCCAGCTCGGTGAACTCCAGCGCGTTCCGATGCTTTTCAGCGCAGCAGCGCCACCTGGTGGACGGCGGAGGAACTACCTTAATGAATCCCGGCCAGACCCGAATCCAGCGCAGAGAACGCGCCGCTGGTTCGCGAATGGACCAGGTAAGTAAATCTGCCCCAATGTATCCATAGACAATGTCACCTTTCGGTACCAGAACTTACTTTTAGATAACTTTAGGCCAAACTATTCGCATATTCATGTTTCAGCAGTTTATTTTAGACTCTATGGGGGAGATTTATCAAGTGTGTACAGCAGTTTTCTGGCGTACAAGCCCTGAAATAATCAGAATTACTGGTGAGATTGAAGTCAATTTGAGCCAAAACTTATGCCAAATGGAATGTTGCAAATTCATGAATTCAATCCAATTGTGAAAACTAGACTCTTCAAGCAGAGTCTATGACAAAGTAACTTTGCACTGTCCTATGCTCTTTTAAGCGTACTGGAAAGTTGTAAAGCATCATGTGTACCACAACGGCGTCAAAACAACACCAAAAATGGACAAAACACTAATGATAAATTCCCACCTATCAGTGATCTGTGAAAAGCTGTTCAGACTAAGATTTGCTTTTATAACATATCTGTAGTATGGCTGTGTGGTATCCTTTAGGTTGTGGTTACATGTACCACTTTCATTGCACTTGAAGCATATGGGATGTGCAAGGCCTGATCGTATATGCATTTCTATGCAAATGCATGTGATCAGTAACCAGCACTTGGTGTCTTGTATTTAAACAATGGGTTCTGGGTTCTGCTTGCCGATCACATGCATTTGCCTTGGCAGGCCCCGTTTCTAAACGGAATCAAGGGTAATGTATGACTGCACCCTCAGGATTTTTGTGCAAATGCAAAGTGATAGCAGCTTTGAGGGAGCCATGGGAAGGGGCCTTAAAGTAGCAGAGATGCTGAGTACGTGGTGGACAGGAGAGGTGTAGGAAATAAAGGAGGAAGCATTTTTTAGTGATGGTGGGCGTTGCAGAGCTGGAGATGTACCAAATAGGTGACAAGATCTCTGTCCGGTGAGAGACCGTAAGGGACCCATTCAGAAATATTCAGCTATTACATACAGATAATGTGGCAGATTTCTCACACCAATTATTGTGTGGGTAGCAGGGCAAACAGCATGGCTATAGCTCTCTGTAATGCTGAATAGTTCCACAGGGACATTAAGCTTCACAAACGGCTAAGATGCTGGAACCCTGATACCTGCAGGGTGTCTGGGCCTGTAATGTTATCTAAATAAGTGAAAGCCAGGAGGGATACATAGCAGCAGGGACAGTGTGGGGGACTTTGTTAAGTGGGACATAGTGAGTGAGGTGTGCATTAACAGCAGGGTAAGGTTAGTATATCGATCCCAGTGATTTTACTATAGCGGTTGCCAGACACAGCTACACTTTGTACCAGACCTCCTCCCCAGTGCACAATGCGCTGAAGTCTCTTATCTTTCTCATCACAAAGTAAAGCGGCCATGAGCAGATGCAGATCTCTTTATGTCAGATGATCATATGGACATTTTGGATCGGTTATGGGTCCCTGAGATCCATGGGCCCATAACACCCATATGATAATCCACCATTGGTAGTAACATGTTTTGCAATATTTAAAAAACACTTGCTGCTACTTAGATTACATAGGTATTTAGATCTAAATATGTCTGCATTCAGGGAAGAGAAACTCCAGAAGAGCTTAACATACATTTTAAAACACATATTAATCTTGACTTGAGATCCAGCATTCTGTGTCTCTGCCAGCTCCTATTGTGGCCCCTTCATCTCTCCCTTAAATTGCTTCCCCATCCCATCTCTCCTTTATATTGAGGCTACTCTCATCTCCCCCAATATTGTGGCCTACCATCTTTCCCTCAAAATTTTACCCTTAATTTCCCAGTCATATTGTGGCCTCCCATTTCTCCCCTTTATTGTGGACCCTCTCATCTACCCTAATATTGTGGACTCTCATCATCCCCTCATATTATGCCCCTATCATATTTCCTTCATATTGTGCCGCCTCATCTTTTCCACATATTATGGCTTCTCTCATCTCCCCCTCATATTGTGGTCCCTCTTATATACACCTCATATTGCGGCCCCCTTGTAGTGTGGTCGCTCATCTGCTGTCATCTTATGGCTTCTCATCTCTCCCTTATATTGTGGCACCTTATACTCGCTCATATTATGGCCTCTCACCTCCCCCTCATATTGTGGCATCTCCTCTCCCCCATATTGTGACCCCTCATACCTCCTTATTTTGTGGGCCCCCATACCCCCTTACATTGTGGCCCCTCATAACCCTTTATTTTCTGAGCCCTCAAACCCCCTTACATTGTGGCCTCTCATCTTCCCCACATATTCTGTCCCCCTCTCATCTCTCTCCCTCACATTGTGGCCCCCTCTCATCTCTTCCTTATATTGTGGCCCCTTATCTCTCCCTCATGTTTTGAAACCCTCTTATCTCCCAACCCTCTTATCTCTTTTATTGTGACCACCTTTTATTGTGGGCCTTCATACCCCTCATCTTGTAGCGCCTCTCATTCCCTTTATAGTGTGCCCCCTCATACACCCTTACATTTTGGCACTTCCCAACCCCTTATATTGTGAAGTACAACAATTATCAGGAGGCCATTATAAGCACCACCTGAGTTAAGTGAGAAGCAGGTACACTGCTGAAAAAAATAAAGGGAACACTCAAATAACAAATCTTAGATTTGAATGTATGAAATATTGTTATTGAATTCTTTGTTCTGTACAAAGTTAAATGTGTTGACAACAAAATCACCATTAAATCATCAATGAAAATAAAATTTACTAACCAATGGAGGCTTGGATTTGGAGTCACACAAAAAACTAAAGTAGCGAAGCACACTACAGGTTGATCCAACTTTGATTTAATGTCCTTAAAACAAGTCAAAATGAGGGTAAGTATTGTGTGTGGGCTCCACGTTCTTGTAGGACCTTCCTACAATGCCTTGGCATGCTCTTGATGAGCTTGCAGGTGGTCCCCTGAGGGATCACTCCCCAAACCTGGATTAAAACCTCCTCCAACTACTGGACAGTCTGCGGTGCAACGTGACATTGGCGGATGGAGAGAGGCATGATGTCCCAGATGTGCTCGACTGGATTCAGGTCTGGGGAATAAACGGGCCAGTCCATACCTTCAATGCCTTTATCTTGCAGGTACTGCTCACACACTTCAGCCACTTGGGGTCAATTGTCCTGCATTAGGACTAACCCTGTCACATGTGCTCAGTGTGAACCTGCTTTCATCTTTGAAGAGCATCAGTGGCACATTTGCCAACCTGGTGTTCTCTGGCAAATGCCAAGAGTCCAGCATGGTGTTGGTCTGTGAGCACAAACCCCATATGTGGATGTTGGACCCTCATACCTTCCTTATGGAATCGATTTCTAACTGTTTGTGCAGACACATGCATATCTATGGCCTGGTGAAGGGCATTTTGGCAGTGATCTCTGGAGGTCATCTGGCACAATCTTTCATCTACCAGAACTCCTCCTGTTTGTTTTTGCACAAAAGCAGTGGTAGTGGTCCTGCTGCTGGGTTGTTGCCCTCCTACGGCCCCCTTTCTCCTGGACACTACGCTGACAGACACAGCAAACCTTTTTGCCACAGCTCACATTGATGTGCCATCCTGGATGAGCTGCACTACCTGAGCCACTTGTGTGTGTTGTGGAGGCTGTCTTATGCTACCACGAGTGTGAAAGCACCACCAACATTCAAAATTGACCAAAACATCAGCCGGAAAACATATGTACTGAGTAGTGGTCTGTGGTCCTCCACCTGACAAACCACCTGTTGTCTATTCCATGTGCACATCAGCATGTGAAATTGATTGTCAATATATGTTGCTTCCTAATTGGACCGTTTGATGTCACAGAAGTTTGATTTACTTGGAGTTATATAGTGTGCCGTTTATTATTTTGAGCAGTGTATATGTAGAGTTTCCTGACTTTGCCACAACCATACCTGACACACACACTACCAGTTCAGAAATTACCCAGTTTTCCACTGGACATATACCCAACTCGGCCAAAGCAACAAACTCTGTAGAGTGAGCTGTCAATCAACACCTGAAGCAGGAGCAGCACTGCAGCAAGAAGCCTGCAGCCAGAACCCATATGGATATGACAGAGATCTTAAGAACTATAATTTTGTATAAAATAGCACAACTTTATAAATAGCAGTTGAGACTATTACTCACATGTTGTTATTGCAGAAGATAAGAAACATTAAGTTTTGAGTGTAAAAAATGTGTTAGATTTGTGATTGGATCCAGAATTTTGTAAACAAAATCACGTAAAGACTTAAAAGGACCAAGTCAAGTCAAATAAACCATCAAAGGGATATGTACTGCGACAATAACTATTAAACTCGTTTAAAAATTATGTTTACATTTACCATCATATTACTTTTAATTTGTTGTTATAGATATTGTTCACAACATATAATGTTATAGCCCTACAAATGGCCAAATGTCTGAGGCTGATAAGTATATATATATATCCTGAGGGCGCCACTATTGTTCTATTGTTTGAGTCTCCAATGGAGATGCATTCTGGTGTAATTATTGACAATAAAAGTCACTCGATCGATCATGCCATGTCACTCTGCTATGTGAAAAGCCAACAAAAGTTATCTTTTACCAGGAAATACATGGCTTCTAGGGAGCCAAGCATTATTTTACTCTCTATAAATTTCAGAAACATTACTTTATTATGTGAGATTGAAGCATTACCTAGCAAGAATTGCAAAAAATGGTGGAAAGTGGGGAAAGCTTTAATGAAAAGGGTTTATTGCTTACTAGAGGTACATTCCCAGTCATGTATTCTAATTAAGTTGTACAAAACCCTTTTCTTATTTGTTATTTTGTTATAGATTTTATATTCCCTTACTTAGAGAACTCACTTACATCTATGTACTTTGTACTCTACAGAACATTGAAAAAAACATTTGAACAAGATATTATATTATTATATTTTTATGTCCAATAAAATATAGATCATTATGTGAGATCAAGGAAGTTAGACTTCCTCAAGCAATGAAATAATGAGTGTTGTAAATAACAGTGTATTACCAGAAGGCCTTGATAGAGACATACTACTCCCAATTACTTCCAAGGCTGCACATCTTGGTTTTTGTTTAAGGGCCATATTATTAAATTGTACAGCTGAAAGGAATCATTTAAAAGTATAAAGAGTGTATTCTACGTTCAATATCATTTTATGCATTGTATAAGAAAATTATTGCAATTAAACTTGAAGATTGATTTGAACTGCAGCACGGGCACTGTAACAGTTCGGCAATACAGTGCACTGTATTGCTGCACTCTCCTAGTTCTGACTGAACAATTTATCTCCCCTCTTCTCTATTGTTTATTTTGTCAAGAGAATGTTTCCCAGTTGTGGGTCATCATTAAGGCGGAATACTTTTTAATTAGTGTTACGCTGCCTGTTACTAGCGTTTTGCTAGTGTGTTGTGTCTTACCATTGATACCTGTTGAAATTATGGAGACAATTGTGCTATTAACATCTTTAAAATTCAAATGTGAGCTCCTCCAATGTGTGGCCACCTCATTTAATTTTGGCTGGAAGTGTTACACTTCTATTTATATAGTCCCATGTGATTGTACAGCACTGATATCTGATGTCCTCATCATACTTTAGAAAGTGATTCACCAGCTTCCACCTGATATTCTGGTTCCAGGAAAAGTAATTTTTATATCAAAATCTTTAGACAGTATTAGAATTTCTAGAATGGGAGCTGTGGGGGCTATGAGAGCCCCCACCATCCTAAAATAATTTAATTAGGGGCGATAAGTAAGCACAGGGAGACCCTTTTTTCTCCTCAATCCCTGTGATGCTTTCACTGCAACTGACTTTAGTCTCCAGGTCATGGGTGTAACTACCAGGGTGGCAGGCAGCATGGGGTCCTTCATCAAAGTGGGCCTGAATTACTTCAGACACAAGAAGCAATTATTGATTAAAGCATAACTAAACTATTGTAAAATGTTAAATAACAATAGTGCAGATTAGACCTACCAAAGTGTCTAATGACTTTAAAAACAGTACCTGAATACAGTAGTTTAATTTCCTTAGAATGTTGTATTATCAAGGTAAATATTCTGTAGGAATAGAAAGAGTTAAACATTTGACTGCTTATCTCCATGAGGTGGAGGAAGGGTCGACTCCAATTTTCAGTAGGCCCCTGGGCGACAGAACCTCAGTAGGCCCCTGGGCGACAGAACCTCAGTAGGCCCCTCTGCAGTGGCGGCATTAAAAATTCAGAAACTAAAACAGTCTCCTGTACCCTAAAATATTCCCTAATTTATCATAATAAACAGCCCCCTCATAGGTACTTTATGTAACCCCCCTCACATCCTATGGATTCATTAGATACAGCCCCTTCACCCCTATGGATTTCTTATCTATAGCTTTATGTGGGCCCCCCATCTTCTCTGGGCCCTGGCACTTGGCCCGGTATGCCCAGTGCTGGCGCCGGCACTAGGTGGAGGAACTCCCAATGCTTTCAAGATGCACAGCTCACTGCAAGTTGGCATATAAAGATTTACTTAGCTCTACTAAGTTTTATTACAGAACTGTGTGTATAAATGTATCATTCACTGCATATTTTTTATGTAAGCTTTGTCTGATACTTTAACTTTTTTGAGTAGATTATAATAGGACTGTGTTGCTGCGGTTCATATTTCTGTAGTGTAATATATTTGTGTACATTATTCCTATAATCCTTTACTGAAATCAGTATCTTTATTACTCCTATCATGTGATATCAATATGTGTATTATCCCTACACTGTGACATCACTGTATATATTATCCCTGTACTGTGGTATATTTGTGGATATTATTCCTGCACTGTGATATCACTGAGTGTATAATTCCTGTATTGTGGTATCTCTATATTGTGATTTTGCTGTGTTTTTTATTTGTGTACTATGACATCCCTCTGTGTATTATCCCTGCACTATGACATCCCTCTGTGTATTATCCCTGCACTATGACATCACTGTGTATATTGTCCCTGTACTATGTCATCATGGAGTGTATTGTCCCTGTATATCTCACCATTGTGTTTATTCCTATTCTGTGATGTCACTGTCTTATTATTTCTGCACTGTGAAACATGTAACCATAATGCTCTGTACTGTGACCTCATCATTATATAAAGCTTTTTGTCATGTAGGGGACCTATTCCAAGTTTTGTTTTGGGGTCTCATGGTTACTTGCGGCTCTTTGAATCAGGATACAATTGGTTAGCAGGCTGCTCCATACACTCCATGTGGGCAGGCAAATTTTAAATTCATTTTTATTTAAAATATTCATATTATTTTCAAAGATAAATAATTATACCCATCCATGTGTTATCTAGACTTTGAACATTTCTCTTTATATTCTTGTGTAATTTTCCAATAATTAATGATGTCAGTTGGAGTCATGTAATGAGAGGTAATAATTCTGTTATAGACACATGGTTGATATCGAACACGGTAGTTATTAAACAAATATGGATGTGGAGGAGCTGTCACCTTCACACCTTCCCTGTCAAGACACAGTCCTACAAAGACATCTTCCAGATAAATATATTTTACATGAAATGATGAATTTAAAATCTTTGGTGCTACATCCCCAGAGAATACATAGCCTGTCCCTGAGCAAAAAGTAGGATAAAATTCCCCTGCATATTGGGAATAAGGCATGTGCCATTTACTGTCTTTGTTTCTGTGTGGCCTATGTTTTTCCAAAACAAATCCAGTAAAAAAATTTTGTTTTTGTGGTTGATCAGGTCCCAATAAGTCCATTAAACGATAAGTGTTCACAAACATATCACTATCAGTCTTCATGACATACTTGGCTCTAGGACAATAGTTAGAGACCCATTCTATGCCCATCAATATCTTAATGGGGAGATTGTTGTATGTATCCTGAAAGTCTTTTTGGATGATATCATGATGCTTTTCACTTTCCTCCAAGATGGAGTTTGATTCCTGAGTGTTATCTTTCCCCAAAAGAAACAAACACATGACAGTTGCTCCATTTTCTAATGTCGCTCCAAATGTGGTCCTTATAGCTCTGCGACTCTCAACTTCATTAGCGACTGTTGCTATTAAGAATATTAAAAAAGGGCTTTCATCCTTGCATTTATTTGGCTCATTCATGATGTATGGGTAGGATGTAATATTTATATATTCCAAGGTAAGGTTGTAAGGTTGTGTTTTAGATTGCACGTC
The DNA here is from genome assembly GCA_019512145.1 of Engystomops pustulosus. Lineage (NCBI taxonomy): Eukaryota > Metazoa > Chordata > Amphibia > Anura > Leptodactylidae > Engystomops > Engystomops pustulosus. Next base: position 45,898,146 of record CM033649.1, read on the forward strand.
TTCAATCCGCTGAACTTGATATTTCTTTCTTTCTGGATTGTTTAACGGAGACATTTTGTTTCTTGGATTTTGGTAACTTAAATGTCCTTTCCAGTAAATGTGATATGCAGCTAATAGGCTAACGAGAGCAATGGTGTAAATTATAGCCAAAATGAATGCCTTAAAAGACTTTTTAGGTAACTCCATTGTAAATCAGGTCTTCAACATGCATAAAGGTGATAATGTAGTTATTATTCTGCATAAATATAGGCTTTTCCCCTCCAAGTTTACATTTCTTATTTACCTAGAAAATTATAATAAAAATATCATCTCAGAAAATCATCATAACATTCAATAATACCCTACTGTTATCAATAGAAACAAAGGAATGAAAAAATTGCCTTGTTTGGGGTTTAGTCTTGCATTAATGAGAATATATAAGAAAGTATCCCTACAATATACTGTATTTAGAATTTAGAAGATTATCTGCCAAGCATTTGCATTATGGGGGCATGGCTGACAAAAAAAAATTGGAGAAACATCTCTAACATCCTAACCCCCTATTATGAATTTATGTATTTGACTAAACCCCAAACTTGGTTCAAGCAGGTTTGGTAATGGGTATTACCAAATGTGTGCATGGATTGATCCTGGACATCAAATAGGATGGAAATGGGAGTGGAGAGAGGCTCTGTCAATCACAATTATTAGTAAAACATAGCAGAGTGTATTGTAAATCAAGACAATATTAGGAGGCAGTATAAATAAACTGACATTATCAGCACATCCTCAGAAGTGTTGCAGTTAATGTAAATCAATACTTTGCCTAGTATTCAATTATTAGAGCTCTAACACATTGAAATGATATGTACTACTATCTAAAGATATGCTTGGTAATATAATCTCCATTCCAACAGATTTCTCTAGAAATAAAAATGCATAAATATAGCAAAATAGACACATGCACATTAGTTAAGTGTTTAAACAGTCTGGTAAATCATCTGAAATTACCCACAGGGTCCTGAGTGTACACCAAGACCACATATAATTTTCCTCCTAATGCTTAATGAGACCAGCTATGTGAGCATCCTATAGATTGTCCTACAGCATTTTCACCCTTCATTATCTAATGTATCCATCTGTTTAATAGGCCTCATATTTGCAACTTTTCTAAAAGAACTGGTCTTCAGATATTTGTATAATTGACAAAACATTAAAATCTGATGATGGTTATTAATGTGAAATCCCTACTTAATAGCCGTGTTATATAAACATACATATTACTTTGTTTTATTAGCATTTGTAATAGATTACTATTGCTTCAGATGACTGATTCCGTATTAATATAATAATATGATGCCTAACAAATGGAATGTATATTTTTTTCCTAAGCCTTTGAATTATTTCTTTTTAGAAATAGTGATAAATAAGCTTCTTTGTGCTTTTTTCTGCTTCTTTCTCCTGCAGTGAGCAAAACATATGAAAGCCTTCTGAGGTCTGCCCTCCTAATTAAAAAAATGATTTGCTGAAGCTATAATGAATTTTTCTAACAAATTAAATAATGATGAAAGGCAGAGGAAAAAGAAGAGCACAGGAATGTACTGAACTTTACAAAGTTTAATGCACTAGTGATTTATGTCATTTTGTTTATATATATTTTTGTATATTGCATTGCTCTTGTTTGATGAAAAGTGGATGGGTAACTGATACCAGAACTGATCTCATAATTGGTTTAGGATCCAGTCTAACAAAAGTTATATGAGGTATTGTGCTGTCCAGTGCACCATAAGGTTATTAGTTGGCTCCAGTGTAAAACTCTATCCAGTATGTTAACTCAATATTCTTTCTGTTCACATAGATGGTAATCAACCTCTATTTATTTGACTTGGTAGGAGAAAACAGATAAGAAGTTACAAGCTGAGACATCAGGTTTCTATTCCTGTAGGTAGAAATATGTAGGTTTCTACATATTTCTACATGTTTCTCTGCCTAAGTGACAAGCACTTGGACTTTTGCAAAGGCATTCAACATTGTTCCTCATAAATACCTAATGGGTAAAATATGGTCTATTGATTTGGCAGCAATAATTTGTTATTGGGTTGAAAACTAAAGGATTGTAACCAGAGAGTTGTTGTGGTCAATGATTCACCAGTGATAAATGGTGTACCCAGAGTTCTGTACTTTGTCCACTATTATTTAATTTATTTATGATTTGAGTTAGAAATTAATAGCACTGTGTCTATTTTTGCAGAAAACACCAAGCTGTGTAGTGTAATACAAAAATTTGAGCACAAGTAAGGATGGAGGTGTTCGGTGTAATACAGTCTATGGAGGATGTTCATAGGCTGCAGGGTGACTGAGTGTTTCGTCATCCACTTGCCAAATGAGTTTCAATGTGGATTAATGTAAGGTTATGCATCTACACTCACCGGCCACTTTATTAGGTACACCTGTCCAACTGCTCGTTAACACTTAATTTCTAATCAGCCAATCGCATGGCGGCAACTCTGTGTATTTAGGCATGTAGACATGGTCAAGACAATCTCCTGCAGTTCAAACCGAGCATCCATATGGGAGAAAGATAAGGTGATTTGAGTGCCTTTGAACGTGGCATGGTTGTTGGTGCCAGAAGGGCTGGTCTGCGTATTTCAGAAACTGCTCATCTACTGGGATTTTCATGCACATCCATCTCTAGGGTTTACAGAGAATGGTCCGAAAAAGAAAAACCATCCAGTGAGCGGCAGTTCTGTGGGCGGAAATGCCTTGTTGATGCCAGAGGAGAATGGGCAGGCTGGTTTGAGCTGATAGAAAGGCAACAGTGACTCAAATCGCCACCCGTTACAACCAAGGTAGGCAGAAGAGCATCTCTGAACGCACAGTACGTCGAACTTTGAGGCAGATGGGCTACAGCAGCAGAAGACCATACCGGGTGCCACTCCTTTCAGCTAAGAACAGGAAACTGAGGCTACAATTTGCACAAACTCATCGAAATTGGACAGTAGAAGATTGGAAAAAAAGAAAAAACACTTTGATTGGTCTGATGAGTCTCGATTTCTGCTGCGACATTCGGATGGTAGGGTTAGAATTTGGCGTCAACAACATGAAAGCATGGATCCATCCTGCCTTGTATCAACGGTTCAGGCTGGTCGTGGTGGTGTCATGGTGTGGGGAATATTTTCTTGGCACTCTTTGGGCCCCTTTGTACCAATTGAGCATCGTTGCAACGCCACAGCCTACCTGAGTATTGTTGCTGACCATGTCCATCCCTTTATGACCACAATGTACCCAACATCTGATGGCTACTTTCAGCAGGATAATGCACCATGTCATAAAGCTGGAATCATCTCAGACTGGTTTCTTGAACATGACAATGAGATCACTGTACTCAAATGGCCTCCACAGTCACCAGATCTCAATCCAATAGAGCATATAGTTCCAGTTCTCCTGCAGCTCCTCTTTTCTATCGGCTTCATGTATAACAACGCGGGAAGAGACGTGTCAATGCACTTTTCCTGTGCATACACTAAGACTTGGTGATTTCAGTGGATGATGACATCATAGTGTGTGCAGAAATGGGTCCAGGCACTCTGCACACGATGTTACACATGATCCCGAGAAAGGAGAGGGAACAGAAGCTGCGGGCAGCGCCAGAGGTAAGTACTATGTTTTTTTTTTATGAACTAGAGTATAAGCAGAGAAAGGATTTTTTCACCACATAATTATGCTGTAAAGTTCGGCTTATACTCGAGTATATGCGTTATGTTAATATTAGTTTCTAACTAAATAAGGTTACGGTTTGAAAAGTAGAACAAAATAAATTTTGAATTGGAAAATGTTTCCAAATGTGACATATTACATTTTTATCAATATCTTTATATCTCTAAAAATAGGGCTTGTTCATCGAAGGCACTAATAACCTAAGTCACATTAAGTGGTTAAAGGAAATGTGGTCAGAGACAAAAATAATAAACATTTTTCCTGTTGTGTTTTTAGGTAGTTTAGTATTCTCACATATTTATCATTTGTTTCTCATAAATATAGTTAAGTAAAATATGTGCATATAGAACACATAGTAAGTTTATTACCAGGAATAAAAAAAGATTTTAAGGTTAAATTTGTCTACTTTAGCTTTAGGCATAGCCTCTGTACATTGACAACTATAAATTTAAGGGGTGGAGGTTAATATTTGAGGTTTTCTGTAACATTAATTCTGTTTGACACAAAAATATTAATCTTAAAATACCTGGTACCATTGCCAAGTGCATTGGTGTCTAAGAGGGTATGTAAAATAGTTTTTGTGTGAATATTTTATATTTTGCCTGTTTTAAATTTTTACTCACACACAGGTAAGCAGGAAACACATTACTTATCCTTATATACACTGGGCAGCCATCAGAGCAATAGGAGTGATATTGATGCATGGTGAGCAGTTACAACTATAAAAAAAGGACCCCTGAGTTGAGCCTCATATTCACTGCAACCTATTGCTTTAGTACTTGATGTGGCCAGAACAGGCCTAACAATACCAATATATTATATCTAAAATAATCAGTTGCATCGGGTTTGAACATCAAAGCAGCCCAGTAGGGAATTCCCTCTCCAAGCTGCTTCCCAAAGATGCAAGCAGCGCTGTCATTATTTAATCAACACTTTTAGGCAACAGATAGTGAGTATATATTATAGGTAAATAGTATATTTAAAAAAACATAAACATTAAAGCATTAATTTGACTGCAATCAGTTTTGTTTATGGGAAGTTTGGGATAATATTAATAATATTGCACTGGGGGGCTCTTTCAACATCTTTCTTGGGTTGAATTTATATAATCATTGCATAATTAAATTGGTATTGTCCAAGGGGAACAGTATGGACAGTTTTAGTGTGAGGGGTACTTATGTTTTCAAAAAATGACTGTGATATCATGCTGAGCTCTAAAATACATTTATTTTGTCTCATATTAAAAACTAAAATGATAAAGTCATGGAAAAATGTATATTAAAGGACATCTACCATCAGGATTATGGATTATAGATCAAGTACACTAACATGCTGGCATGTGCCCCCTTTGTCAGGTTCCACTATTCTTTAAGCTTTTTATGCCTTTGTTTTTAAGAAAAAAGACTTCAAAATGAGCCTGAGGGGCTCCACTCACCATAGAAGTGAATGGAGCCTGGAGCCCCTCAGGCTCATTAGCATAGTTTTTAACCCCTCCCCGACGGTCCCGGTGCATGGAGAGGGCTCGCGGGCCGAGCTCTCTCCATAGCCGGTAAGTCTTTGCTGCATATTGTGTTTTCACCTCGATCGCCGCCGGCAATGCTGCCGGCGGCTTCAAAAGGATTGCCGCGCATGGGCGCCTCCATCTTGTCGCGGACTGTCGCTCCCCGATGTTTCCCCCACGGGAGCGGCAATCCGCCCCATGGTAGCCTCGGGTGTAACGAATACCAAGGCTACTTCGTGTTAACCCATGCATTACAATGTGCTAATTGCACATTGTAATGATAGGGAGGGTAAAATCCACATATACTGCCATACAGTAGTATGGCTAGTTATATGATAGGATGAATCAGAATACCCTGGTTAAAGTTCCTAGGAGTCTGAAAAATAGTAAAAGTGATGAAAATAGAAAAGTAAAAAAAAAAAAAATTATAATAAAAAACCCTAAAAATTCAAATCACTCTCCCCTTTCCCTAGAACTGATATAAATATAAATAAACAGTAAAAATCATAAACATATTAGGTATCACCGCGTCCAAAAATGTCCGATCTATCAAAATATAATAACGGTTTTTCACTGCGTTTAACCCCGTAATGGAAAATAGCGTCCAAAGTTGAAAATGGTATTTTTTTGCCATTTTGAAAAATATAAAAAAAATTAATAAAAAGTGATCAATAGGTCGCACAGTCCCACATATTATAGCAATGAAAACGTTATCAAAATTCTCAAAAAATGACACTACCCCCAGCTCCGTACACTAAAGTATGAAAAAGTTATTGGCGCCAGAACATGGCAAAATAAAAAAACATATTTTCTACAGGAGGTTTTAATTTGTTTAAATGTATGAAAACATTATAAAACCTATACAAATTTGGTATCCACGTGATCGTACCGACCCAAAAAATAAAGTAGACCTGTCATTTGGGATGCAGAGTGAAAGCTGTAAAATCCAAGCCCACAAGAAAACATTGCAAATGTGGTTTTTCACCATTTTCACTGCATTTGGAATTTTTTTCCCCACTTCCCAGTACATGCCATGGAATACTAAATACCATCACTAGGAAGTTCAATTTGTTACACAGAAAATAAGCCATAACACAGCTCTTTTTGTGGAAAAATAACAAAGTTATAGATTTTTGAAGTTGGTAAGTGAATAATGGAAGTGAAAAAACTAAAAAAGGCCAAGTCGTTAAGGGTTAAAGCATATTTTCTTAAAAATCAAGGGCTTAAGAAGTTAAAAGAAGAGCAAATCCTGATAAAGGGGCACACACCAGCATGTAAGTGTATTTCATTTATAATCCATGATCCTGATGGTAGATTTCCTTTAAGTGATATTAAGTGGGTAGAATTGTTGTAATATATGACAATTGGCATCTTTTGAAGTAGCCAGGCAGCTTTTTTTTATCAAAATTTTTTTTATTGAATTTTGTAAATACACAAGAATATGTACAAACATTAGGGACAAGTAAGCCCTGGAAGGTATGCTAGCCCTGCTATGTAAAGCTGTATATACATTTTACACATTCTTTGTTTCTGTAGGTACTTCAAAAAGGAAAACAAACACACTGTTAAACCATAACATTAACAGGCCGAGAATTTCAAGATATGTGTCCAGACAGCTTTTTACGACATCCTGGAGTTTTTACAGCCTGATAAATTCCAACAAACCTGAAGATTTTTCGGTACAGACCTCAAAAGACACCTGGTCATCTCCCCCCATCCTGCATCATAACTTGGAAACAAATAAAGTGTTTAAATATTCCTGGACTCTCCCCCTCATTAACACTTTGTCCAATCATGAGAAACAATTTTAACTAATTAATCAATGGGAGGTTCTGAAACCTGAACCGAATAGAAAATGTATAAAACATTGTGACATGCAGGTAAACAGTGTTCAGTCTATGGAGGCTGCCGGTACAAACCTGGGTGCCCCATGTTTCTCCAACCTCCAGGGAAATGCTAACAAAGGGATTTTTAAAAAGATATTGGAACCTGTCGTTGGCTAAAAATCACACTCCTGGTGACAGTTTCCCTTTAAGCTTTTAATGGGAATGGTGACCGTGTTTGACTTTAACTTAACTCTGGAAGAAACTCACTCAATTTTCTGCCAGTTGCATGTTCCTGACAATCAGATAATTATGACGACCTATTCTAGGGACAGGTCCTCTGTATCAAAAGGTTGAGCAATCTATTTAGGTTAAAAAATAGAAACGCCGTTTTCAATGTTAAAGAATATTTTAATATATCGTTTCCCCTATTGTGCCACTATACAGAACACCCTGCACGTTTTGCACAGCTCCCCTGCTATAGCAGTGATAGTATGCCACTACTATTAACTACTACTTAGTTTTTCCTACAGTCTCCAAAACACACTTTTATCTTTACCTGTCATGACAACACTGATATATTCACCCAGCATCTTTTTTCATTTCCTGCCAGCAGATAGAGATTTCTATTGTATCACTGGATCTAAACAGTAGTTATAATAGAGGCAGGCTATTACTTTTATGAATATGTAATGCACAAATGAGAAAATAGTTATCAAAATTAGTTATAGTCATTCAGACATTTTTACACATATGGTCCATTGTGTTTTATTCTTCACATAGAACAATAGATGTCTTACTATTTTATACTAGAATACGAATACGTTTAATGGTTTAATTATATTTTTATTAGAGATGAGCGAACATGCTCGTCCGAGCTTGATGCTCGGTCGAGCATTAGGGTACTCGAAACTGCTCGTTGCTCGGACGAATACTTCGCCCGCTCGAGAAAATGGCAGCTCCCGCCGTTTTGCTTTTTGGCGGCCAGAAACACACTCTGCTAGTCAGGCCCCTGCCCAGAACCCCGGCCCAAACACCTCCCTGCCCTATAGGCTGATAGAGGCCGAGGCCTTTCGCAACCTCATGGCGGCGGCCGCCCCTCGGTATTCGGTCCCCAGCCGCCACTACTTTTCCCGATGTGCCTTCCCAGCCCTGCACCAGCACGTGTCAGACAACATCATCAGTGCCCTGACCAACGCCGTTTCTGACAAGGTCCACCTGACCACGGACACGTGGACGTGTGCTGCCGGGCAGGGACACTATATATCGCTGACGGCACATTGGGTAAACTTGGTGGAGTCTGACCCTGGGGCTGGTCATATTCTGCCGACGCCGAGAATTGCGGGGCCTACCTCGGTCCAGGTCTCTCAGGCCTACTATGCCTCCTCCTAGAGGAAAGGAGTGTGAGAATGCATGAATACCAGCAGGCCCTGGTGCACAAGCTGAAACAGTATTTCCCTTCTGACAGCGCTAGCGGCAGAGTGCGTAGTTCTGCGGGACAAGTAGCGAGGGAGAGTAGGCGAGCAGGCAGCTTGTCCAGCACTGGCAAGGGTACGCTTTACAAGGCTTTTGCCAGCTTTATGTCACCCCAGCAAGACACTGTCACCTGTCCCCAGTCTCGGCAGAGTAGGGCTGATCTTTACAGAAAGATGGTGAGGGAGTACGTAGCTGACCATACCATCGTCCTAAATGATCACACAGCTCCCTACAACTACTGGGTTTCAAAGCTGGACATGTGGCACGAACTGGCGCTGTACGCCTTGGAGGTTCTTGCCTGCCCTGCCGCTAGCGTCTTGTCCGAGCGGGTTTTCAGTGCAGCTGGTGGCATCATCACCGATAAGCGTACACGCCTGTCGACTGACAGCGCTGACAGGCTGACGCTTATCAAGATGAATAAAGCCTGGATTTCTCAGAATTTCCAATCTCCACCAGGTGAAGGAAGCTCAACCTGAATAATTGATCCACTCCTCCTCCTCCTCATTTTCCTCCTTCTCCTCCTCTTTGTACAGTAAAGCAGAGGAAAATGGCTATTTTTTGACAGGGCCCACTGGCTCTTGCTATAGTACTTCATGCATTTAATTTTTCTGGAGGGCCACCTACCCGGTCCTCTGTTTGAAACAATTTTTGTGAGTGCCACATACAGGCACTCAATCTATTCCATTTTACTGCAGGGCCACCTACCTGCTCCTCTGGTTTGAAACATTTTTGGGACTGCCACATACAGGCACTCAATCTATTCCATTTTACTGGAGGGCCACCTACCTGCTCCTCTGGTTTGAAACATTTTTGGGACTGCCACATACAGGCACTCAATCTATTCCATTTTACTGCAGGGCCACCTACCTGCTCCTCTGGTTTGAAACATTTTTGGGACTGCCACATACAGGCACTCAATCTATTCCATTTTACTGGAGGGCCACCTACCTGCTCCTCTGGTTTGAAAAATGTTTGGGACTGCCACATACAGGCACTATCCAAATTAAATTGTCTCCATAGCAGCCTCCACACGTTGTCTCCATTGCTACCTCCAAAAGTCGTCCATATAGCTGCCTCCATACATCGTCCCTTATTATATTATTTCAGCGCTTCTTGCGCATATGTTTCCATTCCCCTCACCTGGCATATCCTAAACTTATAAGAACGCTACTACACTTGATCTTATACAAAAGGTTCTTAGAAGTGCTGTTTGGGGAGTAGCCTAGAGACAGGGGCTTGAATTGGCGAAAGCTCGCCTGGCAGCGGAACGCCAGCTCCATGCGCATCATGCGCTTCTTGCGCATCTGTTTACATTCCCCTCACCCGCCATATCCCAAACTTATAAGAACGCTACTACACTTAACTTGGTGCAGGCTGGGACCGAGTCTGACCCTGGGGCTGGTCATATACTGCCGACGCAGAGAATTGCGGGGCCTACCTCGGTCCAGGTCTCAAAGGCCTACTATACCTCCTCCCACCCCTCCTCCACCTCCTCCTCCTCCGAATTACCATCCGTGGGCATGGCGCCATCAGTCGGTAGCTCTAGGCACAGCAGCAGTGCCGTCGCTAAGCGACAGCAGGCGGTGCTGAAACTGCTGAGCCTAGGCGATAAAAGGCACACCGCCCAAGAGCTATTACAGGGCATTCCACATCAAAGTTGTTAACTTTGTCGCCACCCTGCTGTGTAATCCACAAAATATACTTGCAAACTTTTACCATTTAGGGATATTATTTCAGCGCTTCTTGCGCATCTGTTTACATTCCCCTCACCCGCCATATCCTAAACTTATAAGAACGCTACTACACTTGATCTTATACAAAAGGTTCTTAGAAGTGCTGTTTGGGGAGTAGCCTAGAGACAGGGGCTTGGATTGGCAAAAGCTCGCCTGGCTGCAGAGCGCCAGCTCCATCCCAAGATCCAACTAACATAGTTGCAGCACCTTTAATCTACTACTAGTTCACTGCCTCCATAATAATAATAATAATAATCTTTATTTATATAGCGCCATCATATTCCGTAGCGCTTTACAAATCATAGGAAACAAATACAAATGTAATGTAACAGAGCACAACATTTGTATGGAACAACAGGAGTGAGGTCCCTGCTCGCCAGAGCTTACGGTTTATGAAGATGATGGGGTAACACGAGGTAAAAGAATATTTAATGGTCAAGCCATTCTTCTTAGGGAATAGAAAAAAATATAATAAATGGAATTGCTGTCGCTTGAACCACTCAGCCGTCATCTTATATACCAGGTCCAGGGTGAATGGGACTGCAGAGAAGTCTGGTGCCTGTTGGTTGCTGGATAACAGATGGGAGGACGACACAGGACGGGTTAGTAGAAGAGTTAAAACTTCATGCAGTTAATGAGTGTTATAGGCTTGCCTAAAGAAATGGGTTTTAAGAGCACGTTTGAAACTTTGGAGGTTAGGTATTGGTCTGATAGTCCAGGGCAGAGCATTCCATAGAATTGGTGCAGCTCTAGAGAAGTCTTGGAGACGCGAGTGGGAGGTCTGCACTAGGGTAGAGGTTAATCTAAGATCACTGGCGGATCTAAGAGCACGGGTTGGGCGATAGACTGAGATAAGAGAGGAGAGGTAGGGGGGTGCAGCATTATACAGAGCTTTATGGATGAGGGTTATTATTATTTTAAACTGTATTCGAAAGGAGACTGGCAGCCAGTGCAGCGACTGGCATGAACTGTAAGCATACATGGTCCCCTTATCAAACGAGCTGTGTCAGGCAGAATTTTGGGTTGTTTTCATGGCTTCCATGTTAACTTTGTCGCCACCCTGCTGTGTAATCCACAAAATATACTGGCAAACTTTTATCATGTACCGATATTATTTGAGCGCTTCTTGCTCACCTCCTTTGGTTCCTCTCTGCTACCCATTGGTTTGAAGCCTGAGTCCAATTAGGGTATGTCGCCATGCCACTCTCTAGCCTGCTGCCGCTGCCTCTGCCTCTGCATGCCGTCCCCTATAGTGTCAGGGTCAATTATTGGATCCATTTTACTGGAGGGCCACCTACCTGCTCCTCTGGTTTGAAAAATGTTTGGGACTGCCACATACAGGCACTATCCAAATTAAATTGTCTCCATAGCAGCCTCCACACGTTGTCTCCATTGCTACCTCCAAAAGTCGTCCATATAGCTGCCTCCATACATCGTCCCCTTATCAAACGAGGTGTGTCAGGCAGAAATTTGGGTTGTTTTCATGGATTCCACATCAAAGTTGTTAACTTTGTCGCCACCCTGCTGTGTTATCCACAAAATATACTGGCAAACTTTTACCATTTAGGGATATTATTTCAGCGCTTCTTGCGCATCTGTTTACATTCCCCTCACCCGGCATATCCTAAACTTATAAGAACGCTACTACACTTGATCTTATACAAAAGGTTCTTAGAAGTGCTGTTTGGGGAGTAGCCTAGAGACAGGGGCTTGGATTGGCGAAAGCTCGCCTGGCAGCGGAGCGCCACAGCCTCCACACGTTGTCTCCATTGCTACCTCCAAAAGTCGTCCATATAGCTGCCTCCATACATCATCCCCTTATCAAACGAGGTGTGTCAGGCAGAAATTTGGGTTGTTTTCATGGATTCCACATCAAAGTTGTTAACTTTGTCGCCACCCTGCTGTGTTATCCACAAAATATACTGGCAAACTTTTACCATTTAGGGATATTATTTCAGCGCTTCTTGCGCATCTGTTTACATTCCCCTCACCCGGCATATCCTAAACTTATAAGAACGCTACTACACTTGATCTTATACAAAAGGTTCTTAGAAGTGCTGTTTGGGGAGTAGCCTAGAGACAGGGGCTTGGATTGGCGAAAGCTCGCCTGGCAGCGGAGCGCCAGCTCCATGCCAAGATCCAACTAACATAGTTTTAACTGCAGCACCTTTAATCTACTACTAGTTCACTGCCTCCATACATGGTCCCCTTATCAAACGAGCTGTGTCAGGCAGAATTTTGGGTTGTTTTCATGGCTTCCATGTTAACTTTGTCGCCACCCTGCTGTGTAATCCACAAAATATACTGGCAAACTTTTATCATGTACCGATATTATTTGAGCGCTTCTTGCTCACCTCCTTTGGTTCCTCTCTGCCACCCATTGGTTTGAAGCCTGAGTCCATTTAGGGTATGTCGCCATGACACTCTCTAGCCTGCTGCCGCTGCCTCTGCATGCCGTCCCCTATAGTGTCAGGGTCAATTATTGGATGTTTTAGATGCTATCTAGCTTCATTCTGTCACTCTGTCATGGCCATGCTGTTGCCCATAATTTTGGCATAATGGTGCGATTAGGCAGCCTCAGAGGCATCCATGCATGCTGCCCCTGCTGTTTCCTGTCCGGGGAGTAGCCTAGAGACAGGGGCTTGGATTGGCGAAAGCTCGCCTGGCTGCAGAGCGCCAGCTCCATCCCAAGATCCAACTAACATAGTTGCAGCACCTTTAATCTACTACTAGTTCACTGCCTCCATAATAATAATAATAATCTTTATTTATATAGCGTCATCATATTCTGTAGCGCTTTACAAATCATAGGAAACAAATACAAATGTAATGTAACAGAGCACAACATTTGTATGGAACAACAGGAGTGAGGTCCCTGCTCGCCAGAGCTTACGGTTTATGAAGATGATGGGGTAACACGAGGTAAAAGAATATTTAATGGTCAAGCCATTCTTCTTAGGGAATAGAAAAAAATATAATAAATGGAATTGCTGTCGCTTGAAACACTCAGCCGTCATCTTATATACCAGGTCCAGGGTGAATGGGACTGCAGAGAAGTCTGGTGCCTGTTGGTTGCTGGATAACAGATGGGAGGACTACACAGGACGGGTTAGTAGAAGAGTTAAAACTTCATGCAGTTAATGAGTGTTATAGGCTTGCCTAAAGAAATGGGTTTTAAGAGCACGTTTGAAACTTTGGAGGTTAGGTATTAGTCTGATAGTCCGGGGCAGAGCATTCCATAGAATTGGTGCAGCTCTAGAGAAGTCTTGGAGACGCGAGTGGGAGGTCCGCACTAGGGTAGAGGTTAATCTATGATCACTGGCGGATCTAAGAGCACGGGTTGGGCGATAGACTGAGATAAGAGAGGAGAGGTAGGGGGGTGCAGCATTATACAGAGCTTTATGGATGAGGGTTATTATTATTTTAAACTGTATTCGAAAGGAGACTGGCAGCCAGTGCAGCGACTGGCATGAACTGTAAGCATACATGGTCCCCTTATCAAACGAGCTGTGTCAGGCAGAATTTTGGTCGTTATTCGAGACGAGCACTCGAGCATCGGGAAAAGTTCGTCTCGAATAACGAGTACCCGAGCATTTTAGTGTTCGCTCATCTCTAATTTTTATGTTTTATTTTATGTATCACCAATGCTATTTTTACATATAATTTCATTCATTTGTACTGTAATTGAAATATACGTTTTGTTGTAGCGCCATGTGAAATTTACCTGAATGCCCCTGCAACTTTTTGCCATACCAAGATACCAGATAACAGTGGGGATGAATTACATTGCCAGATCTGCTAGGTTTTTTTTTAGCTTTTTTGCCCCACATACCACTTGATCTTTTTCTTGATGGGGTGTAGAATAGGACAGGCAGGGGGATGAATGCCTTAGCCTGCCATATTAACTATAGTCTCCACTGGAAGACTAAATCTAGCAACTAAACCAGACCTGGACTGCCCTCGCAGAGATTATGTCTGCATCCACCTAAAACCTCATTGCTATGCCGTGCGCAAGCGGGGGTGAATACTAAGAATGCTGTTTAACATGACAGTCTTAACAGATTTTGCCCAGTGTGTCACATCCTCCTGTTATTGTTGATCTTGGTGTAATCGTACTTCTCATCTAGTGGTCATTGACCAATACAAAAAACACAAAATATGAAATAATACTTGTATTATTATGTATTATTATTACTTGTAATACATGTAATAATACATGAAACACAGCAACCTCCATACATGCTCTAAATAGAGTGTGACTAATGTAACTGTAGAGGTGTTCACCTGTCACAGTTTTGCTACAACAATGCATACCTACTATTCTACAGTTTGCTGCATTTACTCTTCATGCCCTAGTCTCAGTATGGAGGGTGAGACAGTTTAATAGTGTGTAAAGCCAGATCACAGAGAGGCTAACGTAGACCCCCAGTCTCAGAATAATTTAAAAAAGTTGATTTTAGAAGGAAGGAGTCCATGGATAACAAATATAAAATGATTACCACCACCACAGTACCTGGATCTATGAGTAAATGCCCCTGGCTCATCATATTTGATTCTGATGGTAGATTTCCTTTAATGGTAATATTTACTGATTTTTGGACACTGGGAAATAAGTCAAGAAGCATCTATTGTGAACAGTGTAAATCCTATAAAATCATCTGGAACTCAGCAAACAGCTATGTTCGGCTCACCAATCCCCTGTACATGTCATATTGCATACCTGTTTCTGATGTGCATTACAGTTGACCAAGAACGGTCCATCCAGTTTCCTTCAAAGCTTGCAAGGGAATAATACCGTAAAAGAATTGTTTGTCATGATAATACCTGTGGAGCCACACCTTCCTAATCACCAGTCTAAAGCAGAACATTGAAAACGTGAAAAGTTACTTTCTAGCAGTTTGCTTTTTCTATCACTCAGTCACAAAACTGTTTTCGTCTAGTTTTTTACCTCTACACATATTGACCTTTTAGTGGTGAATGTCACAATCATATGTTTCCACCAATTATAATGCATGTTTTTCATTTAATAAAATCTTGCACTTTATTAGGAAGTGAAATCTACAATAATTTATATAAGACCTTCATAAATGTCAACATTGAATGTAATCTACAATACAAATAACAAAAGTAAACCTTATCTTACAAATAGGATTATTTCCTGGAAAAGATAGCAGACTGTTACTGAATGCAGATGAAGTATTAATATATCTTTTTTACATATAAAGATTTATCTGATTGACTTGGGAGCTTAGAAATGTCCAAGATTATTCTTTTTCTTTCAAATTAAAACTACTCTAAACCGGAAAACTATGAAGCCAAGTGGGGGCAAATTAACAAATGTTGGTGCACCATGCAGCAATTCTGGATGTTCTCCCACCTTGTAGGTGACATCGGAAATACTAAAAGGCCACAGTCTCTTAGTTTATTTAGCATAGGTCAATTTTATGCCAGACTCTACTTGGTGCAGGATTGCACTATAAGCTGCATCAGAAACTAGTGCAGGAGATATTTTATGCGCTGGTGTTCTGATCTTTGCCCATTCGGTGACCTGGTTCACTCCACGGCCTACCACACACTTGGTGTGGACCTGGTGTTAGGTATTAAAAGACTCAATTGCTTCAACACCAGTACAAACCTTGATAAATCCTACCAGCATTCTTTGCATTGTCATGTTTAGCCTTTACATAAGGATTAGATTAATCATATATTTAAGGCCAATTATCAGTATCTCAACCCTTAAGCTGCTATTTTGAAAAGTGGGTATTCCTAAAAGTTAAGTTAGGACACTCATACGTAAAAAAAAAAAATCAGATTTTTTAATATTAACACATACTTCAGAAATTATTTCAATAAAAAAAAATCACAGTTCGATCTTAGGCATACTTCACACATTTATTGTTTACTAAGTATGCTATCCATGATATTGATAGATAGCATTCTGATTAAGTTGAGCTGTATATTTTATAATTGTAAAAAGATAAAAATATGTATACATTTTTTATCTGACCAGAGCTCCAGACGTTCTCAGAAGCTTCACTTCTTTTTTCAAATGTTCACAATAATTATTTTTATTCGTCCTTCATTATGCTCACAGCACAAATCCACAGATTCTCCAGATAAGAGTAGCCCACTGTTCAGACCCACACGGATGCAATTTCGTTCCTCCTGTTGCTACCACCATTCACCGCAGTGGACCACTAGAAGAAACACACATTCAAATCATGTAGAATGTTTTCATAAAAAATAATTTAATAAAATTGAATACTACTCACAAAGGTTGGTTAAAAAAAAAAACGTGCATATACATAGAAAGGACACCAGCCTCACAAGATTCTCTTATCTGGAGAATCTGTGGATTTGTGCTGTGAGCATAATGAAGAACGAATAAAAATAATTATTGTGAACATTTGAAAAAAGAAGTGAAACTTCTGAGAACGTCTGGAGCTCCGCTTTTTATATTTTAACATCGGGACTCCTGGATCAGTCCTGGACCGTTGTTTAGCTATAAGGGAGTTAAAGTGAAGAGTGCAGCACGTTTTTGTGTAAGACAGACAAGTCGTCCAATCTGGACGTATATACCCAATTGTCACTAAAACATAACTTTTATTAGTCTTTATACAAATTGAAGAGGTACAAAAAAAGGAAAATGGTGGAATTCCATCCAACACACTGTGATTTAACCCCTTATCACCGACACTAGTTTTCAGCTCAATGACCAGACTCGATTTTTCAAATCTGACATGTTTCACGATAATTGGTTATAACTTTGGAACGCTTTAACATATCCTGGTGATTTTGAGAATGTTTTCTCGTGACACATTGTACTTCATGTTAGTTCTAAAATTTAAGTGATAAGTTTTGCGTTTCGTTCTGAAAAAAAGTGAAAATTTGGCAAAAGTTTGTAAAAATTCTTCATTTTCCAAGTTTGAAATGTTCTGGTTTCCAGACAGGAAGTAAAACTACCCAAAAAGTTTGATAATTAACATTTACAGAATATCTGCTTTATGTTGGGATGATATTTTATGCTTCCGGTCATTTTTCTAGGATGTTATGAGGCGCAGAACTTTAGGTGCGATTTTTCTTATTTTCATGAAAATTGCCAAAACTCACATTTTGAGGGAAAACTCAGCTTTCAAGTGACTTTGAGAGGCCTTAATAATAGTAACACCCCATAAATTACCCCACTATAGAAACTTCACCCCTCAACATATGTAAAACAACTTCTATTAAGTCCATTAACCCTTTAAGTGTTTCACATGGGTTAAAAAATATGGACCTGCGATTTAGAAACTAGAATTTTTTTGGAAATACATTCATTTAGGCCAAAACTGACATTTTCAGAATAAATTAAATGATGAAACGCACTGCAACGCTTGATGCCCAATTCCTCCCAAGTGTACTGATACCCCATATGTGGTGGTAAACTGCTGTACGGGTGCACGGCCGAGTATAGAATGAATGGAGGCTTCATTCACAGCAGATTTGTATTGTCACATTGTACGACCTATAAATTTTTATTTTTTTTGGTAATGCGATCATATGAGGGCTTATTTTTTATGGGATGAGATACAATGTATAAATAATTTATTTTGGGAGTCTAAAGCTTATTCATGAGATTTTATTAACTATTTCAAGGGGGACACAAACAAAATCATCAATTTTTATTTTGGATTGTTTGCATTTCCCCCCCCCTCCCACCGTACGTAAAAATATATTTATCTTTTATTCTCTGGTTTCACTAACGATTGCGTGATACCTTCAATTTATATAGTTTTTCTTATTGTGCATCAATTTCCTGAGCAAAACCAATTATTGGAGAAAATCGCATTGTTTTACTATTGACAACTTTTCAAGGGCCATAACATCTGTATTTTTGTGTTGTCAGATCTGGTTGAGGGCTTATTTTTGCGGAAAACGTGTGTTCTTTCAGTCGTATCATATTAGGTAACGTAACTTTTTTGATCACTTTTTAGAACATTTTTGTGATGGTGTTGAATGAAAATTGTATATTATGGGAAGTTTTTGGAGTTTTTTTTTACGTAGTTCACCGAGTGGGTTCAATATTGATTTAGATTTATTGTACAGATTAATACGGACACGGTGATACCAAATATGTACGTGTTCTTGTGTTTTATTTACTTTATTTGCATTTTATGTGTTACTGGGGAGATTATGGGACTTTTATTTTATTTATTTATTTAATCATATTATAAAAAGATTTAATTTTTTTTTTAACTTTTTTACATTTTCTACTTCTTGGCTTGAATAAGCGATCATCCGATCTCTTATTCAAGCCTTTACACTGCAATACACTTGTATTGCAGTGTATAGTGTAAGTAACTGAGCATGCCGCGCATGCTCAGTTACTTACAGCCGGGTCCTGCCAGGAGGCGGAACCCAGCACGGAGAGGAGCCGACAGCCTCGGGTCACTCGTCGGGACCCGGGGCAGCGGCAGGAGGGATCGGATCCCCCGGTAAGCACACTGGGGGGTCCGATCCATGGGGGACACACTTGCACGCCGGTGTCATGCTTGACCGCGGCGTGTAAGGGGTTAAACACCCGGGATCAGAGTTTTTCCGATCCCGGGTGTTAGTGCCGGGTCCCAAAATCTTCTTCTGACGCGCCGCGTAGAAAGGCGTCGCATCAGAAGAAGTACCCTTAATGACCGCCATAGAATCCCGATACGGCGGTCATTAAGGGGTTAAAAATTACACACATAAAATGGTGTATTGCAGCTGAGACAATAGGTACTACCAGGTAGCAAATCCCAACAGTTATAAAAAATATAAATATGCATCATTACATGTATACATGTATAATGACAGACAGACAGTTTACATTTTGCTTATATATATATGCACATACAAGGCTAAACATGGAATACAGGATCATCTGCACTAGGATGATAAACTATACAACGCACCTTTAATGGCTACACAAAGCTAGCAAAGTAGTAAAATTACTATAAATCAAATAAATAACTGTGGAAAATTGAAGTGTATGTTCACAAATGGTAGAAGTATCACAGGCAAAATGGGTGAGCTTGAAGCTCTGGTATTAGAACAGTTAGATGTTGTTGGTGTAGCAGAAGCATGGCTCGATGCATCACATGATTGGGTTGTTAATATTCAAGGTTTTACACTCTTTTGGAAAGACTGGGCGAATAGGAGGAGAGGTGGTGTATGTATGTATGTCAGAAGAGACTTATAAGCGATTGTGAATGAGACAGTGGTCTCAGAAGAGTGTGAGGAGGCTGAAACTTTGTGGGTTGAAATTCAAAGCCAGGAGAGCTTTGAAAAAATTATTTTTGGTGTAATTTATAGGTAATGTATTTAAATTGTGTTTTACAGCCTTTTGTGACAACTCTCTTATCCTCCGTTGGTGGATAATAAATTGTTAATTATTATGATTTATGTCTGATTTTTCTTATTCAGTTTTTCTATTCCAAGAATGAAAAATAAAATGGAACTAGATACATATATGAAAATTTGTCAAGCTTTGTGTAGCGCTGCGTAATTTTTGTGCGCTATATAAAGGAAGATAGCCTTATGATGATTGCAAAAAAAAATTGTAGGGAATATATTGGAGCGGTTTGTGACTTTTGGGGGATTTTTTTTGTGACTTTTGTTAAAATTAGCATTTTATTGCATGAAATAAGCATTTGATCCTCTACCAACAAACAAGTATTCTGGCCCTCTCAGTGCTGTCAGTTTTTCATTAAGAAGCTCCTCCTACTCTGCACTCATTACCTGTATTAGGTTAGAACTTCTTTCCTGTATAAAATATACACTCACCGGCCACTTTATTGGGTACACCTGTCCAACTGCTCGTTAACACTTAATTTCTAATCAGCCAATCACATGGCGGCAACTCAGTGCATTTAGGCATGTAGACATGGTCATGAAAATCTCCTGCAGTTCAAACCGAGCATCAGTATGGGGAAGAAAG
>CM033649.1:45918433-46208289 GCA_019512145.1 Engystomops pustulosus
CTCAATACAATGTGGCGGCAACCAGTGGCATCTATTCAGGGCATGTAGCACTTTTCAAGACATAATTCTCCTGACCATTTTAATTCAATACCGAGCATCGTTGGGGATAAAAGTGATTTGGAGTGTGCCCTTTTCGACCGTGGGCATGGTTTTGCTTGGTAAGCCTAAGATGCTGGTCTGAGTATTGCTTCAGGTAGAAACTTGGCTTGATCGTCTGAACTGGTGATTATTTTATTGCATTCGCACAACCATTCAGAAAAAGTCGTGGTTTACAGAGCAATGTGTGCCAACACGAAAAACCGTTCCCTGGGTTGAGTGGCAGTTCGTGAGCGAAATGCCTTGTTGATGCCAGAGTGCTTAGAGTAGCAATGGCAGCCTGGTCTTCGAGCTGATAGAAATGCCACAGGGACGAGATCCATCTTCGCCCACCGTCCCCCGTGTCACAGGCCAGGTAGGCAGACAGAGACTCTCGTCTGAATGCACGTACGTACCGGTCGAACTTTCTAGGCAGATGAGCTACACAGGTCAGACCGTAAGAACCCATCCAGACAATCCGTTGGGTGCACACTCTTTTCACTGCACTGTCTCAGCTTAGAACAGGAACTGAGGCTTACAATTTGCACAAGCTCATCGAAAACTTGAACAGTAAGAAAAAGATTGGAAAAAAAAAAACGTTTGACTGGTCTGATGAGTCTCGATTTCTCTGCTCGACATTCGGAGGATGGTAGGGTCCAGAATTTGGCGCAACAGACCAGGAAAGCATGGATCCATCCTGCCGTTATTCAACGGTTCAGGTGCTGGTGGGTTGGTTTTTGGTGTACATGGTGTGTGGGAATATTTTCTTGGCACATTCTTTGGGCACCCTTGGTACTCAATATGAGCATCGCTGCAACGCCCACGACTACCTTAGTATGTGTTGCTGCCATGTCCATCCCTTATTGACCACAATGTACCCAACATCTGATGGCTACTTTCAGCAGGATAATGCGTCATGTCATAAAGCGGGAATCATCTCAGACTGGTTTCTTGAACATGACAATGAGTTCGCTGTACTCAAATGGCCTCCACAGTCACCAGATCTCAATCCAATAGAGCATCTTTGGGATGTGGTGGAACGGGAGATTCGCATCATGGATGTGCAGCCGACAAATCTGCGGCAACATAGATTACAACAGAACCTGTTCTGTTAAAGGGTGATACATGTAGAAACCACCCAAAATAGTGGAGAGGGTGTCGGCAGTAATTTTACCCTTAATTTTTAGTGTCCGCTTTCAATTGGTTAATAATCCATCAGTAAATGGGATATTTGCATGTCTTCTGTGTTCTGTATCCACTCCTGCTTTTGCCTATCAGTCCTGAAAGCTTTTCATTCCTACTGACAGATGAAATGAAGGAGAAAACCAAACATAGTGGCAACGTCATAAAGTGGAGGAGGGTGAAAACACCATTATGGAAATCATAGGGTGTTCCAGAGAGACAGCAGTCAGTTGGCAGCAGCATTAATAGGCCTCAGAGTGGCACAATGACAAATTATGGATGTGGCAGCAACATCGTAGGACACAGAGTGGCAAAATGAGTGCGGAGGTGCTGGCAGCAGTATTAGGTCAGAGAGTGGCACAATGACAAATTCTGGAGGTGGCAGTGACATGGTAGCAGGGCCGGCTCCAGGTTTCAGTGGGCCCCTGGGCGACAGTGCCTCACTGGGCCCCTTAGCAATGAACTCATTTGGTGGCATTAAAAACGCAGAACCTTAAGATACCAATATTAATATGCAGCCCCCCAGGCTTCATTAATATACAGCCCCCCAGGCTTCATTAAGTAATATACATCCCCCCAGGCTCCATTAATATACAGCCCCCAGGCTCATTTAATTAACATACCCCCCTTAGCCAGAATACAGTAATTAATATAACCCCCCCCCCAGGCTCCATTAATTAATATACACCCCCCTAAGCTCCATTAATTAATATACGACCCCTCCCAGGCTCCATTAATTAATATCACCCCCCCCCCCCCCCAGGCTCCATTAATTAATATACAGCGCCCCCCCCCTAAGCTCCATTATTAATATAACTACACCCTTCCCGGCTCCATTATTAAATACATCCCCCCCTAGGCTCCATTAATTAATATACAACCTGCAGGCTCCATTAATTAATATACACCCCCCCTGGCTCCATTAATTACAATACCCCCCCCCCCCCCAGGCTCCATTAATTAATATACACTGGCCCGGGTAATCATGCATGGAAGGTCACAGAGTGGCACAATAACAGAGTGTGGAGGTGACGGCACCAGCAGGAGGTCAGAAAATGGCACAATGATAGAGTATGGAGGCGGCAGCGGCAGCAGCAGTATGAGGCCAGAGAGTGGCACAATGACAGATTCTGGTTGTGGTAGCAACATGGTAGGCCACACAGAGTGTGGAGGTGGGTGACAATTCCTGTCCCTTTTAAAGATGGTGGGAGGCAGATGGAGCAATTGGCAGAGAATGTGTGGCATCGGTCGGATGGCAGCATCAGAACATTGGCAGGTAGTTAGTATCCAGACTCATTTCTCTACATTTAGGGGAGGCGTCATGGGTAGAGATGGGTGAATTTGTTAAAAAATTTGATTCGACCTAAATCGAATCAAAACGAATCATGTTAAAAAACAGGCATTTCCTGGCTGCAGAGAGCCTTTAGGGTGTTGTAGCCATGCTTAAATATGCATAGGGAGCGTGGTTTAGTCTTCAAACAATGCTGTATTTTAGTATGACACGCACATGACAGCCGCGGCTCTTAGAATCGCTTCACTCTTCACTTCCATGTGCACTTACATAGGCCAACTTCCCCAAATAAGCGAAGCGGGAACGCAGCCTGACAATGTAACGTCTGTGCCAGCTCGAAAGGATTGAGCTGAGGGCCAAGATCCCACTATAACATCAAAGAGTGCATTCTTTTTACACTGAGTGGCACAATGATATAGTGTGTTGGTGGCATCAAAAGCAGCAGCAGCAGGAGCCTGCAGAGTGGCACAATGATATAGTGTGAAGGTGGCATCAGTAGCAGCAGGAGTCCGCAGAGTGGCACAATGATATAGTGTGAAGGTGGCATCAGAGGCAGCAGCAGCAGGAGCCCGCAGAGTGGCACAATGATATAGTGTGAAGGTGGCATCAGTAGCAGCAGCAGCAGGAGGAGCCCACAGAGTGGAACAATGATATAGTGTGTTGGTGGCATCAGAAGCAGCAGGAGCCCGCAGAGTGGCACAATGATATAGTGTGAAAATGGCATCAGAAGCAGCAGGAGCCCGCAGAGTGGCACAATGATATAGTGTGAAGGTGGCATCAGAAGCAGCAGGAGCCTGCAGAGTGGTACAATGATATAGTGGTTGATGGCATCAGTAGCAGCAGCAGGAGCCCACAGAGTGGCACAATGATATAGTGTGAAGGTGACATCAGAAGCAGCAAGAGCAGCAGAGTGGCACAATGATATAGTGTGTTGGTGGCATCAAAAGCAGCAGCAGCAGGAGCCCGCAGAGTGGCATAATGATGTAGTATGAAGGTGGCATAAATAGCAGCAGGAGCCCACAGAGTGGCACAATGATACAGTGTGAAGGTGGCATCAGAAGCAGCAGGAGCCTGCAGAGTGGCACAATGATATAGTGCGTTGGTTGCATTAGTAGCAGCAGCAGCAGGAGCCCGCAGAGTTGCACAATGATATAGTGTGAAGGTGGCATCAGTAGCAGCAGCAGCAGGAGGAGCCCACAGAGTGGCACAATGATATAGTGTGAAGGTGGCATCAGGAGCAGCAGGAGCCCGCAGAGTGGCACAATGATATAGTGTGAAGGTGGCATCAGAAGCAGCAGGAGCCTGCAGAGTGGCACAATTATATAGTGCGTTGGTGTCATCAGTAGCAGCAGCAGTAGGAGCCCGCAGAGTGGCACAATGATATAGTGTGAAGGTGGCATCAGTAGCAGCAGGAGCCCACAGAGTGGCACAATGATATAGTGTGAAGGTGGCATCAGAGCGCGAGCCAGAGTGGCACAATTAATAGTGCGTTGGTTGCATCAGTAGCAGCAGCAGTAGGAGCCCGCAGAGTGGCACAATGATATAGTGTGAAGGTGGCATCAGTAGCAGCAGGAGCCCGCAGAGTGGCACAATGATATAGTGTGAAGGTGGCATAAGAAGCAGCAGCAGGAGCCCGCAGAGTGGCACAATGATATAGTGTGAAGGCGGCATCAGAAGCAGCAGGAGCCCGCAGAGTGGCATAATGACAGTGTGAAGGTGGCATCAGAAGCAGCAGGAGCTTGCAGAGTGGCACCTTGGTATAGTGTGGAGGTGGCGGACAATTCCAGTCCCTGGTAAAGATGGTAGGAGGCAGATGGTGCAACTAGCAGCAGATGTGTGGCATCAGGCGGGTGGCTGCATCAGAATAGTAGCTGAGGCAGGTAGTTAGAAGCCTGACTCATTTCTCAACGTTTAGAGGAGGCGTCATGGCTGATCTAATCGGATGCATTAGGCATTGGTGAGTTGAAATCCTGGCCGATCCAAGCCTGATTCATCTTGACAAATGTCAGTCTCTCCACATTATGGGTGGGCAAGCGGGTTCTCCTGGGGGTAACGATGGCCCCCGCCACACTGAAAACCCACTGTGATGCCACACTACTGGCCGGGCAGGACAGCTTCTCTACTGCAAACTCCGCAAGTTGCGGTTACGCATCCAGTT
The DNA here is from genome assembly GCA_019512145.1 of Engystomops pustulosus. NCBI lineage: Eukaryota > Metazoa > Chordata > Amphibia > Anura > Leptodactylidae > Engystomops > Engystomops pustulosus. The sequence continues at coordinate 45,923,140 of CM033649.1, forward strand.
TGGCTGCCCAGTAGTCCATGGGATCCTCTACCTGAAGTGGTAAAGTGCAGTCCAAGTAGGCCACCAGGGTCTGCTTCATGTCCTGCTGCCAGTGGCGGCTACCCTCCTCACTAGGCGGGTGAAGGAAATTGCTCATTAAGGAATCCAGACTTAAGCGACTGTTGATGGAACTGCTACTGCTCCTACCCCTCCAGCTCCCCACAGCAGCCGTAGTAGTAGTACGTGAGCAAAGACTGCCAGGAATCCCCCGGTCAGACCTGACAGAGGATGGACAATGGCGCACATAGGCAGCGGCCAACTGTGTGCTCAGTATTTCTCTAGAGTATGCCAGCTGTTCCTTCCTTTCAGTAGCAGGAAAAAAAAACACCCATTTTGGACCGGTAGCGAGGGTCCAAGAGGGTGGAGAGCCAAAAGTCATCCCTATGCCGGATGTTGACTATTCGGCTGTCACTAGTTAGGCAAAGCAGCATGCTGTGGGCCATCTGCGCGAGTGACTCTGAGGGACTCCTGGTCTCCATATCCACAGTATACTGCCACGGTGCTTCTGGGTCATCTGCCTCGTCTTCTACCTCCTCCGGATGCTCCTGCTCCTCCTCTCCTGTCAGCTGAGTAGAAAAACCACAAATTGCACCAGACTCTGTTTGTGCTCCAATGTCCTCCTCCTCCTCCAGTTCAGACCCCACCGGACTCATGTGGCCATGAGATGTAGTCTCCACTGACAAATAACGTGGTCTCTTCAAAAGGCCTGAGCAAGCGGCAGGTGTCACGCATGAGCTGCCAGTGGCTGACATCAAAGTTACACAGGGGAGTACTATGGTCCGCTTGCATCATCAAAAAATCATTAATGGCTTTTCTCTGTTCATACAGGTGGTCGGAATTCCAACAGGTGGAAACATCGCATATCAGATTATGTTGGGGTAGGCCGTTCTGGCACTGCAACTCGAGGATGGTGTGCTTGGCTTTGTAAGAATGGCTAAAGTGTGTGCACAGTGTCCTGGCCATTTTTTGAATGTCTTGCAGATGGGTGTAAGACTTAAGGAACTTGTTGACTACCAGATTGAACACGTGCGCCATGTAGGCTGCATGGACCATCCCTCCTTGGTGCAGCGCGGACACCATGTTCCTCCCATTGTCTGTCACCATGGTTCAGATTTTTAGTTGTCGTGCAGAAAGCCACACATTGATTTCTTCTCGCATGACGCGGAGCAGTTCCTCCCCTGTGTGACTTTGTTCGCCCAGGCAAACCAGGTGTAGAACTGCGTGACACCGCTGTGCCGTGCATATGTGGTATGATGGAGAAGCACTTGTGGAGGCTAAGATGGTGGTGGAGAAGGAGGCGGAGGAGGCGGACACTGGTGCAGGAGCAGCAGTTTGACAACGTGGAGGAGAAAGCGCCGTCTCTTGTTGAAGTTGTTGGTGTGACTGGGCGGGAAGCACATTCACCCAGTGGGCCATAAAGGACATATACTGGCCCTGACCATAATTAGAGCTCCACACGTTAGCGCTGCCTTGCACCTTGGAAGAAACTGATAAGCTCAAGGACTGGCTCACCTTCTGTTGTACATATTGGTGAAGGGCTGGCACAGCCTTTTTGGAAAAAAAATTGCGGCTTGGAACTATCCACCTCGGTTCGGCACAAGCCATTAGTTCTCTGAAGGGTCCACATCGACAAGAGTATGGTCAGCTTCTGCACCTTAGGATGGCTGCACCTTAGGAGTTGTCTTTTTGTAATCACCCCGCTCAACGACTGCTGGCGCCAAGCGTAGCGAGGAGCAGGAGCATCTGGACTGGGAGATGATGTAAAAGACAAACAGCTCCCTTCGGCAGAGGTGCTGGAGCCTTGACTTGCTGAAACAGCATGTGTGCCACTAGGTGCTGCTGCTGTTGCTGCGCCTGCAGGATGGACCGCATCTGACACCCATTTCTCCCAGGCCAATGCATGGTGATGCTGCATATGTTGGTGCAGGGCCATGGTGCCAGGGTTAACTCCCTGGCCACGCTTCACTTTCTGCCCGCAGATATGACATATACCCATGCTCGGCTCCTCTGGTGTCTTTACAAAAAACTACCACACCGCTGAGGAGGTAATTTTACCGTCAACACTCTGCACTGAGCGACTACTACCGCCGCTGCCTCGCTGAGCCCCTGCTTATTTGGGCATGCGAATCGGGATTTGTACCCCGCGGATGTTTGGCTCCCATCCTCGCACTGCTGCCACCCTGCTGACTCATAGCCACAGTAGCAACTTGCTGCCTGCTCTGCAAGCTGACACTCTCTTCGCCCAACGATGATGAATCCCCTGCTACACCCGGCTCCCAAGTGCGATTGGCTACATCATCGTCAATTTGCGTTTCCCGGTCAATGCTACTCTCCTCACCGATGTCAGTATTCACAGCCTGCCTACTGCAGGAAGCAGTAGAAGTCTGCCCCACCTCTTAACTGTAAAGCAGCTGCTGACTGTCCTCAAACACTTCGTCCTCGCTGAATACTGATACCCCACAACTGACAGTGTAATTTCAGTGAAAATCACTGTATAAACTACGTGGATTTCACACGTAAATCTGGCTGTAAACTAGAGCCCCCAAAAGGTATTGCAATGTGCGTTATACAGATACCCCACAACTGACAGTGTAATTTCAGCGAAAATCACTGTATAAACTACGTGGATTTCACATGTAAATCTGGCTGTAAACTAGAGCCCCCAAAAGGTATTGCAATGTGCCTTATACAGATACCCCACAACTGACAGTGTAATTTCAGTGAAAATTACTGTATAAACTACGTGGATTTCACACGTAAATCTGGCTGTAAACTAGAGCCCCCAAAAGGTATTGCAATGTGCATTATACAGAAACCCCACAACTGACAGTGAAATTTCAGTGAAAATCACTGTATAAACTATGTGGATTTCACACGTAAATCTGGCTGTAAACTAGAGCCCCCAAAAGGTATTGCAATCTCCATTATACAGATACCCCACAACTGGCAGTGTAATTTCAGCAAAAATCACTGTATAAACTACGTGGATTTCACATGTAAATCTGTCTGTAAACTAGAGCCCCCAAAAGGTATTGAAATTTGCGTTATACAGATATATCACAACTGACAGTCGCTGATTGGCTTACAGGTCTGCAAATGTCATCGGGGGTGTTCCTTTCTCCTTCCCAGAGTTCTCTCCCCAATGTAACACGTTGCTCTCGCACCCATTTAGCAGAAACATGAGGGTAAAAAAAAACAACTTTGTTCCCGCAAACTTCGGCTTTGTGGCAAATCGAATTTTTCCTGAAATTCTAACCGAAGTTAGAATTATTAGAATCGATTTGCCCATCTCTAGTCATGGGTGATCTAATCTGATGCATAAGGTATTGATGTGTAGAAATCCTTGCCGATAAACGCCTGATTCATCTTGATAAAGGCCAGTCTCTCCAGATTACGGGTAGAAAAGTGGGTTCTCCTTGGGGTAACGATGGCCTCCGCCGCACTGAACACTCGCTCTGATGCCATAATACTGGCCAGGCAGGACAGCTTCTCTACTGCAATCTCCACAAGTTGCGGCCACCTATCAAGTTTGGCTGCCCAGTAGTCCAGGGGATCCTCTACCTGGGTTAGTAGAGGGCTGTCCAAGTAGTCCACAACCTGCTGGTGCAGGGTCTGCACCAGCAGGTCTGCGGCTACTCTCCTCACTAGGCAGGTGAAAGAAGCTGCTCATTAAGAACTCCAGACTTAAGCTGTTGCTGATGGAGCTACCACTGCTCATGACTGCTAGGAATACGCTGGTCAGACCTGACATAGGATGGACAAAAGCGTTGTCTTTACAGTATTTCTCTATAGTATGTAAGTTGTTCCTCCCTCTTGGCAGCTGGAAAAAGATCACCCATTTTGCAACATATGTTCCAGGACATGAGGGAGTGAAATGACGTTATTCATCCCATAGTCCTGGTGACTGACAAATAAACTGGCTTCTTCAAAGGGCCTGTGCAAACAACAGGTGTCACGCATGAGCTGCCAGTGGCTGACATCAAAGTCACACAGGGAAGTACTCCTGTCCGCTTGCATCATCAAAAATTAATCAATGGCTTTCCTCTGTTCATACAAGCAGTCTACCCTATGGAGGCTGGAATTCCAATGGGTGGAAACAACGCATATCAGCCTATGTTGGGGTAAGCTGTTCTGCCGCTGCAACTCAAGGAGGGTGTGCTTGGCTTTGTAAGAATGGATGAAGTGCATGTACAGTTTCCTGGACATTTTTAAAATGTCTTGCAGATGTGTGGAAGACTTCAGGATCCTTTTGATAACCATATTGAACATGTGTGCCATGCAGGGCTCATGGACCAGCTCTCCTCGGTGCATGGCAGACACCAAGCAGGAGATGTCTCCCCAACCTCTTCACTGCCAAGCAGCTGCTGACTGTCCTCAAAGAGTTCGTCCTCACTGTATAGTGGCGCTGCACCCAGACCACCTAGTCAATCTCTGGCTGAGGGAACAGGACAGAGACTGGTTAAGGACAGGTGAGCGCCACTCACCTGCTCCTGGGCCATGCCAATTAAGAATTGTATCTGATGGACCCACGGTCTCTTGGCTGGGGTAGTCAGATGTCATTTAGGAGGAAGTGGATGACCTAGTCAACCAATCGAGAACCTTTGGGTTGTTGATCAACACACTGCCGCTAGATGACACCGGCAGCACTTGCCTCACAGAGTCAACCTAGTTGTGACGTCCCCTTACTGTGCTCGGACCAGTGCCTGCTCCACCTGCCACCTCTCTGTCTGACATATTGGTTTATCAACTTTGTGGATTTGGCACAGATTTCTTGATATCTACTTTATCAACAAAAAAACTATTGAAATTTGGGGAACACTCGCTGACACTCTGGACTTTGAGAAAAAAATCACTGCTGAATACAAGCAGCTAGACACTAGAGACAGCACATGCAGTGTGAAAAGACAGGATTGCAAATGTACGTCTGTTTTTATAGGGCTGTGTGACACCACATAAGCCTGCCAGTCGCTGATTGGCTTACATGTCTACACATGTGTACCCTCTTCTCAGAGTTCCTTTCTTCTTCCCAAAGTTATCTGCCCATGTAACACGTTGTGCTTGCAGCTATTTTGCTAATAAAGTGGGGAAAAAAGATCTGTTCCCTCGAATCACTGTAAACTTAAGATTCGCGCCGAACTGTAGCTTTCTTGAAATTCAAAATGAATTCCGATTCGTTAGAATCGATTCGCCCATCTCTAGCTGAGCCCTCCCCATAGCCGTTAAGTCTTTGCTGCATACTTTGCTGTTACTTCCGGGTAACCCCGCGATCGGTGCTAGCCGAAGATCGTTTCTCCCCGTGACGTCATTAGGGAGCGGTGATTGATTGCTATGAAACCTTGGGTCTTCCGAAGACCGGACGCTGTCTCTTTTTAACCCATTCATTACAATGTGCACATTGTAATGAATGAGGAAGAAAATACCCATATACTGCCATACTTTTTTGGCACTTTTTTGCCATTTTGAAAAATATAAAAATTCTAGAAAATGTGATTAAACTGTCATACAGTTCTCAAAATGTTAGCATTGAAAATGTCATCAAATGTCACAAAAAATGACACCACCCACATCTCCGTACACTAAAGTATGAAAACGTTATTAGCACCAGACGATGCCAAAATAAAAAAATGTGTACAGAAGGTTTTAATTTTTTGCAAATGTATGAAAAAATTATAAAACCTATACGGATTTGGTATCCCCACAATCGTACCAATCCAAAGAATAAAGTAGACAGTATAAGCCGTAAAATCCAAGCCTAAAAGGCATTTCACCGTTTTCACTGCATTTGGAATTTTTTCCCACTTTCGAGTACACGGCATGGAATATTCAATACCATCAATTTGAAGAGAAATTTGTTACGCAGAAAATAATCCATCACAGAGCTCTTTACGTATAAAAATGAAAAAGTTATAGATTTTTGAAGGTGGAAAGTGAAAAATGGCAATGAAAAAACTAAAAAGTGCCAGGTCGTTAAGGGGTTAAATGATCAATTATAGCTTTTAGAAGCAGGGGAACAAAAAAGAAAATTGGCTTAATCCTAATAAGGAACAGAGCAGCCAGCTGAAGGCTTGATATTTATTTAGCCTTTTTCTTCAGCCTACAGTAGTATTATTGCAAACCATGTCACAAATGTTATTATAGGACATGCAGAGGTTTCAGTCACACCCATAGGAACGTGAATTTTTTGTAATGAAGGGCCAAGATAATAAATAGAAAAACAAAGAAATATTTTTTGTTACATATCTATGTACACAGACTTCTTCTGTTCCAGTCAAGACAAGGCTATAGATGTGATAGAGCCTTGAGTCTTTATGCTAAATGTCTAAGGGGTCTGCAGGGTGGTGGGGGCTTAGCACGGGGAGGGTTTTCCGTCCTGATCGAACTGGGTTTATGATAAATAGAACATGGGGAGGGTCACTGATCAGCTGTACAAATCCATCTTACAGTATATGGTGCTCACACAAACATAGGACACACATGTCAGCAGAGCAGTCAAAACAGTATTAACAGATTATAATTCATATATATCACATTAATAAGACAATAACAGATCAACCCTGCTAAAATATAAGCATAGTTGTAAGACCTCAGCTTGCATTCTCTATTGACAGGCAAGTGTTACGTGATGTCATTCATTAGTTTGTGCACGGCTACACATATATAACATGTGAGATTTTGCACGGATTAACTTGTCACTGTGATTCACCGCTTAGATAAAACATGCAGAGAGAAAATGAATGTAAAGGGTAAGAAGTGTAGATGATGCATAGAGAGTGATAGATTTACATAATATACACTTCTGTGAACATTCATTGGATTTGATGAGACAAACCCATTTTAGTGTGTGGTTTGTGAAATTATTCTAGAATCATTTTGGATGTGTTTCTATCTTAGAGATCTTATTTAGGTGATAGTCACACAATGCTTCAGTCTCCATTCATATTTATATATTTTTATGGTAACTGGACTTTGAACTTAGCTGAAGTTATCAATGATAACCAAAAAATAGAGCTGAGTGCCTCTGGAACTGTACTTTATGCTGGTTGTGCCACACCAATCTTTTCTTGAAGTCCGGCATGGATACACTTCATCTTTATCAAAATTCCACAATAAAAAACACAAAAACACAAACACAAATACGAATTTGACAAACGTGCAAATTCAACATTTTCATATTCAGCATATTCAGGGAAATCACCAATGTGCAAATAACACCCAATGTTCTTTACAATACAACTGCGATGGAGCACCATCAGCGATCGCTACCTTCAGTAATTCTGCCGTACTGTGAGATTCCACAACTCCTTCATCCTTAAATCCATCAAACTATTTAACCAAAACCTGGATTCTAGCCCCCTCCTCCATCAATATGCAATGTGTGCTCTGTTCTCCTTTCCCGTTCCTTCTCTTTTTATTTTTGCAATGACTTTGATTGTAATTACCTGCAACATGTATCATTCCTGGACACTGTATACAAACAATTTCCTATGGGATCAATAAAGCAGTATCGTATCATGTTACCATGATATTATTTATCATAAATAATATTTGCTGTTGCTATATCATTGGCTGTTCAGTACAATTATACAGATTTTATACAGATTTCCAAGGCTATAAACAATCTTTCTGGTTAAGTGGTTCATTTTTATGTAATTTCCCGAGTATTGTAGGAATGTACTAGTGAGAAGGGTGTGCTCTCAGTCGTATAATATGATGGGGAGTGGAAACCAGTTTATTTTCATATTTCACTCCAATTATTTGACACAAGGTTTTTTACTTTTAACACACCTTAAAAGATTCCAATCTTGGTATCAATTGTATACTCCCGTATTCCCGTCAAGGATCCAGTGCTGTCACCTCCAGTTTCAAAAATGGTTTTTATTTATAGTAAAAACTTGTTTACAAACATGAACTTAAAATTAAAATTAAAATGGCCAGCAATACGTGTTTCAGATCCGGAACGGATCCTTCATCAGTTGCATATGTAGTGTATCTATGCTTGTGGTTTATTTCATAGTTTCATAGTTTATACGGTTGAAAAAAGACACTTGTCCATCAAGTTCAACCAAGGAAGGGTAGGGATTGCATGAGGAAGGGATTTAGGGGAAACAATCCTATATAGCATAACAATCAATGTTATTTAGGTGTAAAAAGGCATCTAGACCCTTCTTGAAGCTCTCCGCTGTCCCTGCTGTGACCAGCGCCTGAGGCAGGCTATTCCACAGATTGACAGTTCTCATAGTAAAAAAGCCCTGTCGCCTCCGGTGATTAAACCTTGGTTTCTCCAAACGGAGACAGTGCCCCCTCGTCTTTTGATTTGATTTAATCTGGAACAACTTACCACCATATTTTTTGTATGGACCATTCATATATTTATATAAATTAATCATGTCCCCTCGTAGTCGTAATTTTTCCTCATAACTAAGACCCTCCATACCCCTTATCAGTTTTGTGGCTCTACGTTGAACCCTCTCCAGCTCCAGGGCATCCTTTTTATGGACCGGTGCCCAGAACTGGACAGCATATTCCAGGTGTGGCCGAACCAGTGCCTTGTATAGTGGTAATATTACATCCCTATCACGAGAGTCCATTCCACTTTTGATACATGACATGATCCTACTAGCTTTAGAGGCAGCTGATTGACATTGCATGCTGTTATTCAATTTATGATCTACTAGTACCCCCAGGTCCTTCTCAACAAGGGACTCTCCCAGATTTACTCCCCCAAGGACATATTTTGCCTTTGGATCATTTGCCAAGTGGATGACCAAACATTCAGTTTGTCTAAGTCACCCTGCATCCTATGAACATCCTCCATAGACTGTATTACACTACACAGTTTGGTGTCATCTGCAAAAATAGACACAGTGCTATTAATTCCTACCTCTATATCATTAATAAATATATTAAATAGTAGTGGGCCAAGCACAGAACCCTGAGGTACACCACTCATAACTGGTGACCATTCCGAGTAGGAATCATTGACCACAATTCTCTGGATACGATCCTTCAGCCAGTTTTCAATCCAATTGCAGATGATTTCTGCCAAACCAATAGCCCTAATTTTACCCATCAGGCGTCTATGAGGGACAGTGATATGTCATCATTGTCAGTAAGGATGACGTGTTGAGTACCAAGTAATCGATTCTACCCAAAAGTCTTTTCTTTATTTAAAAAAACTATTAGTTAATTTAGAATTGTGTGTAGTGGCCCAAGGATCTGTTATATTTATTGTGGTTTAATAAAAATATGTGTTTTTGTCAGTGTAAATCCTAGTATTATAATCGAACGGGGGTAAAAAAAACTACTAAAATGGCTAACCAAGGATGTTTAGTACTACAAGTATGGTGGCCTATGTAGACCAAAAACATTAGGAAACTACCAAAATGGCTCTCATGTGCTGTTGGGTACTACAACTACAGTAGCCTAGAAGAGTCAAAAAGTGTTCCTCTTTGAGAGGCTGTTTCAGCGCTGCAGTGAGGTATGCATCATCTGTTTGTTTATGTATATTAGTTTACATGATTCTTCTATAGTAAAATGAAGGTTGTAGTGATATTGTCAGAAGGGATCAGTGTTTTAGTTGTTTGCATTTATCACAAAGTAGGTAGCGGAGTGTTGTCACATAAAGCGGATCTATCAATAAAAATGCAGGTTACAATAATATTGTCAGGCGGGATTGATGTATTTATCACATGGTAAGCAGCGGAGTATTATATTATAACATAGGGCGGATCTATTTGGCACAAGTATGTTTATTATACTTAGACTAGGATTGTCTCTGTGACTTCGTTTAGACCTTCTGATTTAAGTGGTTTTAGTTTGTAGATCCAAAATATTTCTCTTCTCTTGAGAACTTCAAATCTGTTTGAAATTTCTTCTCTTACATGATCTATTGGAGTTATGCTGAAATTCCATATGTTTGGATAAACCATGTTTTTTATTACCATGATTTATATTAAATCGATGCTGATTTAGTCTGCAGTGAAGTGGTTGTGTGGTCCTGCCCACATACTGCATCCCCATTTGAAGGAGTTGGTATCATGGTTTATAGCCTCACAGCACAGACATCTTTTTTTATTGCATTTTGATATTTTTCCTTTTGCACCTCTTGTACAGTTTTTACTTTTATGTTGTTTTGGTATGCTGGGGGCCAACCTTTGTTTTAGTCCTCGCTCTCCTGTATGTGATTTTTGGTGTTCTAGGGCTGTTTTTTTCCAGATACGGATCATTTAGGAGAATCTGCCAGTGTTTTTTTTATGATGGCTTCCATTCTTTTATGATCATTTGTATATGTAGTTTTAAGCATAGTGTTATTTTTGTTCTTGTTTGTATTGCTATCATTGTCTTCATCTCTCTTTTTTGGCTGTAGACAGTCTTGCTGGTTATATTGGCCTACTTTCTTTTTGACATCCTTTACTATCCCCTTTGGGTATCCTTTTTCGAGAAACCTTTCTTCTATTATTTTAGCTTGCTCTCGATATGTAGAGGCGTCAGTGCAATTCTTCCTGCTTTGTAGGAATTGGCTATAAGGAATGTTTTTAAGCCAATTTTTATGGTGGTTACTTTGAAAATTTAGATAACTATTTATATCCACAGTCTTAAAAAATGTTTCTGTGATAATGTTATTATTTCTATGACCAATTACTAGTTGCTTCCCCATATTAGAAGGAGGCCATCAATATATCTAAAGTAAGCGACTAGATGGCCTCCATGTTTTTCTCTCGGGGTTATATGGATATTTTCAAAGATACCCATAAATAAATTTGGATATGCAGGTGCTACTTTGGTACCCATAGCTGTACCTTTGGTTTGATGGTATGTAGCACCTCCATATATGAAATAGTTATTTTGAAGTATAAAGTCAAGGCACTCTATAAGGTTGACCCTCTCTTCTATCTTTATGCTCTTATCCTCTTCCAGAATTTGTTCAACACAAGCAAGACTTGGTTTTAGGGGGGTTTTAATTTTGTTTGGATTTATATGGGAGTGATCTAAAAAACTTTTTTTCTGCGGAGATGAAGTGGCTTCCTTATTGGCTGGTAAGAAAGGAACTAAGCAATTTTGTGTACTTTTTGTGTTATTGATAATCGTCGGTTGTGTACTGCTCATCGGTGGGCTATTATCATGTATAGCTATATTTGACAGGTTTAATTGGTCTGATAGATTTTTTGGAGATGTTTCTTCTATTCTATCCTTCAAGGGTGTTAAAAAGCTCTTATTGAATTTTTTGTTTCTTTCTCTTATTTTCTTAATGCGATTCATAAAATCTTTGTGTTTTGTATTTGGAGAGACAATTTGTCTTTGTAGTTCCAGATTTGGTGGCAGAGATTGTCCGGTTGGGGAGGGTAGGAGGAGATTCTGTGGTCTGTTTTGGTGTTAATTAATTCTTCTATGGTTGTATCCCTGTTTCGCAGTTTTTTTGCTTTGGGGAACTAATTGTGTCTTCCTATCCTTAGATTCAAACTTCTGGTTATAGAAGGATTGTGCATTGGTTAATCTTCTATTGTTATGCTCTACCCCCTCTACTTTCTTCTCTTTGTACTGTCCTTCTTTTATCCATCTATATTTATTGGATCCTTTATCTATTCTATCCCGTTTGAGATTCTGGGCTTTCTTGTTAATGGTGTAATCCGCACATCGAGCAGCCTTTGGCTCTTTTCTCCCTTGTTTTTTCTTTCATATTACTTTTAACACAAATATACTACTATAATATTTTACCTTTGTCTACAGTGAGGGGAACAATATTTTTGTAGTTTTCTTTAAAACCTTTATTTCTTAGCATAATGCTAATTTACATCTGGTGGATTATCTTAAATACCTAAAAAACTAATTTCAAAGTATTTCGCCATGTTTACTTCATAGGCTTTTGTTCATTGTATTGTTTATTGAAATTAATTTTCATTTTACCTAATGTTTGAGAAAAGTACCAAAAGGTTTATTCAGTCCTGTGAATTGTCATACAGAACTCAACATAAGAGACCTGTCAGCAACAAAGATATTATATCACAAATAGCAAAATTAATAATACTAATGATAATAATAATAATAATTTGTTTAGAATTTAGGAAATCTTCGGTTCTGCACAATCCGAAGTTTCCGGTGATTCGTGGGAACAATTTTTTTTCCCCTTTATAAGCAAAATGGTCGCAAGCACAATGTGTTACATGGGGCAGAGAAATCTGGGAAGAAAAAAGGAACACCCTCAATCTCATGTGCAGACATGTAAGCCATTCAGCGACCAGCAGGCTTATGTGATGTCACGGCCCTATAAAAACAGATGGCCATTTGCAATCCGTCATCTGTATAGCCCAAATTTAAATTCTTTTTTGTTGCAAAACTAGATATCAAGAAATCTGTGTCAAATCCACATGATGATGCAGTGATTTTTGCTCAAAGTCCAGTGTGTCAGTTTTTGGGGTTCTGTATTTTTTTTTTGTTTCTAAAGTTGATATCAAGAAATCCGTGTCAAATCAACATAAGTGATTAACCAGTATGTCAGACAGAGAGGTGGCAGGTAGAGATGAGCGAGCACTAAAATGCTCGGGTACTCGTTATTCGAGACAAACTTTTCCCGATGCTCGAGTGCTCGTTTCGAGTAACGAGCCCCATTGAAGTCAATGGGAGACTCGAGCATTTTTCAAGGTACAATCTTATATACTGTAAGAGATGTACTTTTATTAAGTTTTATATATTGTGTAGCGTAGTCTTGTTTCTAACTACAATTGTACCTTTGTTGTGCCCGTCTTTTGAACAGTATTGTAACTGAATGAAAACTTCTTGCACCATATAAAGTATTTTCAATGTGAACCTAATCTCCAAATAATGGAATCATGATAAACAGATTGTCCAGGTTTGAGATACAGTATCGACTTTCAGGAGGCAAACAAAAACATTATTCTATTCTGGGGTGTCAGCCAACAGTGGTAGTGGACTCACTGGACCACCGCGGACGATGACATAAGCCGACACCTGGGAGCGGAGTCTAAGTAGTACCCAGTTTTCACCAAGTCGCTCAACAGGTGCGACTTTGTCCGTGGTGGCGGCCAAGGCGTTGTACAGAGTCGTAAGGCAAAAGCGTGGCCGGGGACATGCAGGATGTTGAGACAGGCAGCACAGGATCAGAATCGGGGACGTAGCGGTAGGTCACGACAGGCAGCACAGGATCAAATCAGGAACGGAATTGAGGTCACAACAGGAAATCAGGATAATCGCAAAGAGCAAGGAACACAGCTTTCTCTTAGGCATAGAAGCACAAAGATCCGGCAGGGGTCACAGGAAGAGTCTAGCCATTTATAGATTGTCAGGTGGCCAGTGGCAATTAGTGGTGCACTGACCCTTTAAATTACAATCGGAGACATCGGTCGCAGGAGCACCTGTGACAAGGATAAACATTTAGATTACTACAACGTGAGGTTCCCCCCCACCAACACTTGGTCAAATTATTAAAACTATGTTAGTTGGATCTTGGCATGGAGCTGGCGCTCCGCTGCCAGGCGAGCTTTCGCCAATCCAAGCCCGTGTCTCTAGGCTACTCCCCAAACAGCACTTCTAAGAACCTTTTGTATAAGATCAAGTGTAGTAGCGTTCTTATAAGTTTAGGATATGGCGGGTGAGGGGAATGTAAACAGAAGCGCAAGAAGCGCTGAAATAATATTGGTAAATGATAAAAGTTTGCCAGTATATTTTGTGGATAACACAGCTGGGTGGCGACAAAGAGGAGGAGCAGGTAGGTGGCCCTCCAGAAAAATGGAATAGATTGAGTGCCTGTATGTGGCAGTCCAAAAAAGTTTTCAAACCAGAGGAGCAGGTAGGTGGCCCTCCAGAAAAATGGAATAGATTGAGTGCCTGTATGTGGCAGTCCCAAAAAATTGTGCCAAAAAGCAAAACGGCGGGAGCTGCCATTTTCTCGAGCGGGCGAAATACTCGTCCGAGCAACGAGCAGTTACGAGTACGCTAATGCTCGATCGAGCATCAAGCTCGGACGAGTATGTTCGCTCATCTCTAGTGGCAGGTGGAAAAGGCATCAGTCGCAGCACTGTAAGGAGACATCACAGCAGGGGTATCTCTATGAGGCCAAAACTGCCGGTGTTCACTAGCGGCAGGGTTTTCATGAACAACTCAAAGGTTCTCGATTGGTTGACTAGATCATACACTCCCTCCGAAATGACATTTGACTACCCAAGCTTAGTTGGTATGGCCCAGGAGCAGATGAGCGGCTCTCACCTGTCCTCAACCAGCCTCTGCCCTGTTCATTTCCCTCAGCCAGAGATCTACTAGGTGGTCTGGGCTCTGCACCACTATACAGCTCCACACTCTGTCATTGTGCCACAATGTGGCCTACCATGTTGCTGCCACCACTGGACCTTGTCATTGTGCCACTCTCTGGCCTCATGCTGCTGCTCCTGCTGCCGCTCACCTACACACACTGTGTTTTTGCCACTTCCTGACCTCCTGCTGCCGCCACCTCCACACTTTGTTATTGTGCCACTCTGTGGCCTACCATGTTGCTGCCACCTCTATAATTTGTCATTGTGCCACTCTCTCACCTCCTGCTGCTGCTGCCACCTCCAGAATTTGTAATCGTGCCACTCTCTGACCTCATTCTGCGGGTGTCACCTCCACTCTCTGTCATTGTGCCACACTGTGGCCTACCATATTTCTGCCACCACCAGAATTTGTTATTGTGCCACTCTCTGACCTCTTGCTGCTGCTGCCATACCCACACTCTGTCATTGTGCTACACTGTGGCCTACCATGTTGCTGCCAGCTCCAGAATTTGTCATTGTGCCACTTTCTAACCTCATGATGCTGTTTCCGCCACCTCCAAACCCTGTCATTCTGCCACTCTGTGGCCTACTATGTTGCTGCCACCTCAATAATTTGTCATTGTGCCACTCTGCAGCCTACTCATGCTGCTGCCAACTGAGCACTGTCTCCCTGGAACACCCTGTGTTTTCCATAATGCTGTTTTCACACTCCACCACTCTATGAAGTTGCCACTAGTTTTGGTTTTCTCCTTCATTTCATTTGTCAGAAGGAATGAAAAGCTTCAGGATTGATAGCCAAAAGCAGGAGCGGGTACAGAACACATTCTGTTGTAATCTATGGAATCATCTGATGTCAGTGTAAAAAGAGTGCACTCTTTGATGTTATAGTGGGATCTTGGCCCTCAGCTCAGTCCTTTCGTGCTGATACAGATGTTACCTTGTCAGGCTGCTTTCCCGCTTCACTTTTTTTTGTCAAGTTGGCCTCTGTGAGTGCCCATGGAATTGAAGAGAGAAGAGATTCTAAGGCTGTCATGTGCGTGTCTTACCAAGCATGGCAGAATGTTCTACAACACCCTACAGGCTCTCTGCCGCCAGGAAATACCTGTTTTTAATGTGATTCACCGTGATTCAATTCGGGTCAAAACTAATTTTGTTGGAAGATTGGCCGAACTCTACGAATCAAATTTTTGAAAAATCTCTAATAATAATAATAGGTAAAAATGAAGTTATTTTTATGATTATTGCCATAAAGTAGACAAGCAAACTCTGAAATTCTGAAATCACATAAACACATTGGGGCACATTCATGCACGTTTCCCGAGGTGCGTTCCCCAATGAGAAAGCACAGCTTCTGCAATTCACTTAGATCATGCGCCCGATTTCCTCCATGTGTCGCTCCTCGCTCATGTCCGCCGGAGTTCACCTTCTTCTTCCCGGTGCATGTTAGTGCTTGGCTTGCGACACAATTTTAAAGTTAAATCCCGCTTTTTGTCTGATTCAGTCGAATCGAACTACGGCCCGCCCTCCTATTTGTGCCGTATGAAAGCCGGCGCGAAAATGCCAAAATCCAATCACGTGCGTCACAATTCCCTTCTAAATCCCTGTCCTGGCGGCGCGATCCGCAAAAAGTCGGAAAACCCAACGAAAATGTGGCTGGGGGACTCTTAGTAAATAAGCCCCATTGGCTATTTGTGTTAATGTGGTGTTTAGGGAGGTTTTAGGAAATGATTCACTTGATCGACTTTCATAAGGCAAAAATGTATTTTTGCTTGGGGATGAGTCCCAACCTATTTGCTAAGATAGGGACTTTTGTCACTAGGATTTATCCTGATTCTGACTAGATAAAGATCTTTCTATAACTAATTTATGGCATATCACTGGGACATGAATAAGCATGACTCCTTTTGTTTTTACAGCATGTAAGTGGATGCAGTATAATCACAGGATTATTGATGATAGTGGATCACATGACTAGCATGAAAGCAAAGGACCAAATCCACATGGCATAGTTGCCTTCCCATGTAAAGGACTATTTTCAGGGGAGCATTAAACTGTGCTGTGGGTCCTGTTCTATTCTTCTCCTGCAGCATAGTCATGCGGATTTGTGAATGGACGCATCACTGCTGTATCTCAGCTACTTTAATAGGTTGTAATGTTGGATGAGACAGATGACAGAGCCTGTTACTGTACTGTGTGTCCCTCCCATTTTAATACTCACAAAACTGCACTTGGCAGAAAAAAAAACTACCCATATCCGGATAAAAACATGTGGATATTGCTCTGGGTACTAAGGGTAATGAAATCAGGGATCGACTGGGTATGGTTGTCGTGCTAGGCAATAGGGCTAGAGATGTCAGTAAAGGTGTTTAATTGTTACACTAGAACTGTTATGTCTCAGGACACAGTTATGACTAGGACTGTTATGTCTCAAGACACAGTTGCCCTATTGAGGGCTGCCACATCTGTCACCCTATTTGGGGCCACTGTGACAGACCAACAACTATAAGTGTTAGACTGTAGTTGGTTCAAGCTACCGTAGAAGCCCGTACTTCACTCGCCCTGAATCATGCAAGGACCGTGGCACCTACTATATAATTAGCCCGATGTTCATGATGACTACATTACTGCCTTTCCCTGGTTCATATCACTAAGCTAACCCTGGAGCGAACTAACACTATGTTAAGTATTAGCTGTCAGATTTGGAAGTGCACACACACTGCTGATTAAAAGGTACAACTTATAACCCCCCCCCCCCCGACACGTTTTGCCAGTAACCTAGCTTCATCAGGGGTTTGGGCTCACTATGCGCGGGTGTTTAAAGATAAAGCCACTCCCATCAAAGTAATCACTGCCCAATGGTGAGACAGAGCAGTGACCAATAACACTGCTAGGGCTAAACAGCCATTTTAATAAACCTTTAAACTCCATGATCGCATCCCCCCCCTTTGTATCTTCGACACCTGACCGATTCACCTCATATTTTCTAAAGGATAGTTTTCTTTTCTTTTTTTTTCAAATCTAAAAAAAAATGTTTTAGGTAACTTAGGTGGTAGTTATTAGTGCATCTTCATCAATTCATAACATTAGTTAGTCCTTTAGCCTCAGTGTATCATCAACTCGTCATGTTAGTTATTTAGTGTCAGTGCGTCATCAATTCAACACGTTAGTTAGTACTTAAATGTCAGTGCGTCATCAATTAATCACATTAGTCAGTTCTTTAGTGTCAGCGCGTTATCAATTCGTCACGTTAGTTCTTTAGCCTCAGTGCGTCATCATCTCGTCATGCTAGTTAGTTCCTTGGCGTCACCCAGCGTCAGGACATCATCAATACGTTGCTAGTTGTTAGTGTTTTACCACCAGTTTGTCAGTTTAGTGCTGTGAGAAACCAGAATCCATTTTCTTTATGCATTCTCCATTTTGTCCCCACAACTTCCTGCATTATCTGCAAACTACATCTGTGTATATACCCTTTCCCACGCATTCTACAGTTGTCTCAGAGAACACATCTTGTCCTAAGAAAAGTGCGAGAAGTAGTATTTCGCATGTCTGCTTTAACTTTTTGTGTGAGTATAGAAAGTCACTCCCCATTGCAAATAAAGTGGAATCATCTTTTGAGACACAAGTGTGTGTGTGTTCAGTTATGGTTCTCCATGCAGCTCTCTATATACACCAATTTGGATTCACATCACATCTGAGATAGAAACAATGGGAGATATTTATCAGGGCCTCTGTGCCGTGCCAATGGCGTAGAAGCCCTGAAATATTGGGCTTATTGCTAGCCCTTGAGATTATTTATCCCAATCTGCCACCTTCATGCCAGCGTTTATTTCTCTGCCTGATAGATCAAGAGGCTACATTTCCCCCAATTTCTTTAACAGTGCATTAGTCAGTGTCTGTAAGTGTAAGAAAAACATAAAAAAATTTTTAATACACAAGTATCTGTCATTTTCATTTGTCAGTCCACCACTGTCAGCTTATTGCTTAGTTAATCATTGTAAAAAAAAATTGTTGTGTAGTTTACAACCTAAAATGGCAGTGATTGTGAGTGTTCAGTGCTCAGGTTCTGCCTAATGTAGATTGGGCACCCCCAACAGATTACACCCTCCAAATTCCTGCATTTACTACAATAGCACAGATTAAGGCTACTGATGGGCTGTCTGATCAATAATTTTTTCAAATAATTTTTTATGGACTATTTGGCCCACTTAATGATCGAACAAACCAAAATCCGTCCAAGAGTTCATATGTACAAATCCCTCTTCTTTTTAATCCAAATAAAATTGGTGGCACTGTGGGGACATGTTATGGAGCCTTTTTTTAATATGGGCCTTACAAAAAAGCCAACAACAAGGTCCTATTGGTCCACTGATGTTCTTTACTACTGTACCCAACAATAATTTCTAGACCCCTGTACAAAGCCATACAAATATTTCTTAATTTTTTTGGATAATTCCTTATGCCCCCCTTCCCTAGAATATACCCCCTTTTTTAAATTTTAGAAGAACAATTTCCAACTGTTTACAAAGAGAAATCTCAATGGATGAGTTGCTAATGAGTTTTAAGGGGACAGTTAAATTCCATTAATGTCAAATAACGGTTACGGTTCCATTAATGCCAGTTAAGGAATAAAATTATATGAGTTGTGTGAGGCAGAGGCAGGGTACACATATTACTTCCATGCATATGAGGGCAAAGACTGAACAATAAAACCCCCAGAATGTCCACCACACACAAGCACAAGTGAAAAAATTGCCTGGGACCTTATATTCCAGTGATGCCGAACATTTTAAAGACCAAGTGCCCAAACTACAACTGAAATCCACTTAATTACCGTGAAGTGCCAACATGAAATTTTAAACAGTAACTTATTGCTAACTGTTCTTTCATATCTTTCAATTGTATTGGCCGCCTGAGGCCACCAGCTCAAAGAAGGAGGACAAATGCAGATTATCAGTGTAGCTTCTCTCCAGGGTCTCTCGGTAAAGGAAGAATGGTCAGGTCCAGCATGATGACCTCCAAAGATAATGCAGTTCTGTCAAAACCTTCTCACTTTTCCCACAGTTCCAAACAGCCAATGAAGTGTCGAATAGCACTGAGAGCAGAATCTCTTAGTTTGCCTGGAACTGCAGGATTCAGTGTTTGGTGAACTCTGTCCTGGGGTGATGGCCTGAGTGCCCATAGGAAGAGCTCTGAGTGCCACCTCTGGCACCTGTGCCATAGGTTCGCCACCACAGTTATATTCCCACTGCTTAATCAGGGGTACCACGTATACACCGACAACTGGTACTCAAGCGTATCCTTGTTCAGATGTCTCAAATAAAAAAGTACTATGGCCCGTGGGACAGTAAAAAAAAGTCATAAACTGCTTCCCAAACCCTATATCAGTCAGCGCCTGAGAGTTGGCGAAAGCAGGCATTGCAAAATGAGGTGTGGGGTGGGGTATTTTCTTAAATTTTAAAGGCAAAAAAGGTCATGATGCTGAAAACAACCCATGATACGAGCTTTACCCCTGTCACTCTGGCACTTCCACTCCCCCCCATAAGCCTGTAAGTATACCTGCTTATGATACATTTATGGGGGAAGTTGATTTAAATGACCAAACTCACTAGGAAAACCAAAATTTGGTACAAAAAACTAGCAAGTCACCTTGCACAAATGGCAATGTACCACGCCTTTGTCCTTTTCAGATAGGCCTGCCACCTGAGTACAAATTTAGAGTACTAGAAGAATCACATAAAATCACTTCTCCTGGGAGAAGTACTGCCTCTCCAGTAAATGTACCATGTATAGTGCCAACGCAGCACTTTTTGTATGCAGAGCCACCGACAGAAAAAAGGAGACACTCCTAAAAAATTCTGTGTGTAGAATCTACCACATAGGCCTGGAAGTGTAAAAATCCCACCCTTCATTCTGATGTTTGCATTTTTATTTTATCATTTAACAAAACCAAAAACATTATCATTATACCTCTAAATGAATACCTAATAATTTTATTATCTGCACATTTATAGGCCTATGCCAGTGGTGCCCAAAAATTACCCAAGTAAATATGAAGCCTAACATATATAGGAAATAACCTGATAAATGTTACAAAGTCTCTCAGCTCAGTGTCTGAAAATGTGTCTAAGAAATGAAACATTTGTGGAAAAATGCTTCACGTGAATTCCAAATTAACATGCATAATAAAAAATCTTTATAAATGGGTTTCATGGAGAGCATCTTGCATAGATAACTTGCACTGAGAACCCACTAACTGCCTGTAAGATTCTTACCATCGACTACTTATTTTATCTAGAGTGATAAGTTGAGAGGTTAATCTATCCCTACTCCCTCTTCCTACTTCTGCCTTTCCTACTACCTCTATAATTTAAGTGTTTTTTTTTTTCATTTGTAGCTTTTGATGATCTTGGTTTGTTACTTTAGTCACTATGGACATATATTGCAGTTTCTCCTTAACTTGGATGGACAGTTGTTTTATTGCTTTTAGGTATGTAAAGGATACCTGCTTCATTATTCATTGCTTTTCTGTGATTTTATGCTGCATAGTTTTACATGCAGGGCCGGCGTCAGCACACGGCTGACCTGGGCAAGTTCGGGGGCCCCAGAGCTCCATGACGATCAATGAGAAACAGTGGCGTAACAACAACAGCCCTATTGTTTGCCCCCGGGCCTATTACACTACCTCCCCTGATTGCAGGTCGCTTAGTGGGATGGGCCTGGGGGCAAAGTATGATCCCATCCACTCCCGGCCACCCCTGACCTCCCCTGACTGCTCCTTAAGGAGTTTGGCTGGCCTTCCCAATTCACATGAGGACCACCCCACCCTGCCCACCTCACATGTGGCACAGCGCATCCCGTGCTTCTTCTCCATCCCGGCCAGCGCGCCTCTCTTCCAACCCGGCCAGCTGCCTCTCGTCCGGCCTGCGCGCTTCTCCTCTGACCCGGCCAGCATCCTCTTGTCCTGCGCGCCTCTCCTCCATGGCATGGCGCAACCTGCGCCCCTCGTCTGGCCCAACCATGTGCGCTTCTCCTCCATCCCGGCCAGTGCACCTCTCTACCGACCTGGAAAGTGTCCTCTCGTACGCCCCAACCAGCACGCCTATAGTGCGGCTGGGCAGTGCACCTCTAGTCCGGCCCGGCCTGCGAGCTTCTTCTCCGTCCCGGCCTCCACGCCTCTCTTCCGACCCGGACTCTGTGCCGGGGCTGTCCTATGCACGTCATGTCAGCCCTTATCCGGTCCGCGTGCCTCACAGGCCTGTCCGTCTTCACTTACATGGTCTCCTTCCTGATCCTGCCACCACGTCCCATCCGAGCAACATCCAGCTGGGGTGAGTATAATTGCTACATATGTAAATGCATCTATGTGTTTGTATGGTGTATATGTGTTTATGTGTATATCTGCTGTATATCTGTGTGTATGTCTTGTATATACTGGATGCGTGTGTATATCTGCTGTATATCTGTGTGTATGTGTTGTGCTGTGTGGGTATATATTGGATGCATGTGTGTATACTGTATATACTGGATACGTGTGTATGTATGTTGTATTCATTGTAAATTTGTATATATACTGTATGTGTGTAAAAATGATTATGATTGTGTAAAAACATGCATGTGTTTTTAAGGGAATGGGGGCACCCTTCAATGGTCTGCTATGGTGTCCCAATTTAATTACATTAGCGACGGCATCCTTGTTGGCTATGTAATTCAAATGTATGAGCTCAGGTGGTAAGGCCATGCTGCCACATGAGTTTACTGTTAAGGGGCCCACTGAGGCTCTATCGCCCAGGGGCCCACTGAAACCTGGAGCCGGCTCTGTTTACATGTATGCCTCTTTTGCATGACAGCCCTCCTTCAAAGTTTACAATGGTCAAGTTTTCTGTAGCGTGCCTGGAGTTTTTACCTGATTCCAGATATTTTTTTCTTATAAAAGTTGCACAAAAGTCATAACATTTTTTTGGCATTTTTCAGTCCATCGCCATTTCAGCATAAGCACTGGGACCAGAACGTCCAAATGGGCAGGTATTGTATGCTTTTTTCCAGGTTCAGGTATTTGAAAAATTTTCTGTGCCTGTAACTTTGTGTCTGTTACAGCAGGAGCACCTTTTAACAGAGGCTTTGATGATGATGTCAATAGAGTCACAGGGTCTTCCTTAAGGGCTAAACAATCAATCTATAAATCAATCACTGTAAAGTAATGAGATAAACTGTGCTTCATTTGCATCATTTGGCTTAGTACATATATTTATCATTGTTCAACAACATTTTTTTTCCTTTCTCCAGTTCTAGCTGTCAATCCTAATTCTTATGAGAAGACTATTCCACTGGCAATAGAGTGCTCAGCCAAGCCTCCAATGACAGATAATTAGCAAAACCATTACAAAGCAGTAATTGGCATAAACTGGCACATTTCATTAAATCTCCTGTGATATTTAATAATTAACATTCTCTTAACAAACCAATTGTTTCCTAATAGCTTTTCCGTTTATGTATGAAGCTGCCAAATTGTTTCCATGGAAATAAGTAGCACTGAATATGTTTTGCCTATTATTATTTCCATTTCTTTCATGTACATTTTCACTTCTAAAAAGACTGTTCACAGTTCTGGGATATCAGGTTTGTGTTTATCCGGGCTCATTAAGATGGTGTCAATTAAAGAAAAAAAAACAAGAACTGCTGTTGAAATTACATTCTTAAACAATGTTAAATTACGAGTTATTAGTTGTAATTAAAAGTTCCATTTAGGAGATAAATCTATTGTAAACATTTTCCCATTGTGTATTTCAAAATTAACCCACTACAGTCTGTTTGCATTGCATTACAGGACTTCATCAGAGTAGGACAACTATGGTTTAGAAATGCAATGCTTTCTGTATCAACTCCTTGTGGTTTTCTAGACCTTTTCTTGCTGTTATCCAACAGGAAGCTTCATCGTTTACTTCCTGTGGATAGACACCAGTCATGTGATGTCACATTGTATCACACAGCTCTGATTACTCTCTTTGATACTAATGAACTATGTACCTACATGACATGACATGACCATGGACTGGAAGATAACAAGGAAGGTTCCTGTTGAATGACAGCAAGCAGAGATCTAGAAAACCATTATACAGAAAGTGTATCAGAAAACTGATTAACTTTTCTTTACAAACAATATATTATTAATATACATTGTAGAGTTAAATGTTATTTATCTATTTTACATAGATATCTCCTCCTTGTGAGTGTCTTTCCCCTTTATCCGGCTCAATACTATAGGATTATGATTAAAACTAAATTGACCTACCTCTGCATCCAACACTATCAAGTATAAAACCTAATGGATAACAATAGACTCTTTTTTTTAAATTCTTTATAATATTATCAACTTATTTTAATGCTTTTTGTCTAGTTTGTTTGAATGTCAAGTTTTCAGCTTTTGGTTACAGAGCCAGCTATAATAAAGTTTTTGTAAATTTGGTTTTCCCTCAAACAATATACAATACAACCTTCCAATGGCAGATCATGACAAGGGCAATATGGGTGGCTGCCCAGGGGTGAATGTTTCTAGAGCCCCCATGGCCTTCTAAACCACCCAACAGCTTTAAGAACTGCATGACTGTTAGAAGAAGCTTGTGGCAGGCTGCTGTTGTAGTAACTCTCCTGCTTATACATAGGGCCATTCATTTATTTTTGTCACACCCACTGGCTGAGAATCGGGTATTGCAAGTTGAACTTCTAGTTGTAGACAAAAGATGCTGGCTTTGTTTCCAGGAACTGGGAAGTGCATAGTGTCTAATATATGCATTTATGTATGCATATTGTATATTTATACTACTGTAAATTTAATTGGTTCCAGAATTTTTTTTTTTTTTACCAATAATAGTATACATAACATTGATGCTGACTGATGCTGTAAATTAGCGTATATCACTAAAAGATTTCTATTGCAAAGGGTATTTAACCTTGCTTGTCACTTGTTGTATTGAATAGTGTTGTTTACTCTCTTATACTATCCTATACTAGCTTGGAGGAGGTCCAAGGACATGCTTTGCTCTAGGTAATGCTATGGACATATTTAGTTTTTAGTTATGTATGTATAAATATACATAGAAATATATTATTTGACTTTCAAAAGACAAAGGGGTTTTTCGGAAGTGTAAAACAATAGGTTAACAAAAGGTGATAGTTGAAAATATGCGACCTTGACGCTTAGGTGGGAACCATCAGGGGATCAGTTCTGGAAGAACGGGAGTACTGGCTTTAATGTAACATAAAACATCCTTAGGCATATGGCCAATTTACGTAAAAGAGTGACTTGTGTAAGATGGCAGTCATAAAGAACATTCCTCTCGATGTCCCCTTCTGAGATACTGTACATAGCACAGCTCTAACAATTATCTGTTCTCCATATAGACAGCTTATTAGGCTTATATTGTTACTTCCTATGCATAGGTCATTAATACAAAACATTTTAATTAAGAAATTTAATCAGTCAAGTGTTCATCCATTCTTATACATATGTACTACGTGATGTATCCATATAGACATTCAATAACCATTTCTACTTCTCTCTATTTATAGTAGTGTAGATTTGTACAGTGTTAGCCGTGGAGAGCAGAAGAAGAGTGAAGAAATCAGACAATACCTTTTTCAGGCTAAGTATATTTGATGGTTTATAATCCCATTCTTTCCTTTCCATCTGTGTCTTGAAATGTCCCATTAAAACAGTAATCTGAAAGTCTTCCATAGAGTGATCCTCTGGAGAAATGTGCAGCTTCAGGGGGATCTTTCCTTTCATTTTTAAAATCAGGTTGTTACAAGTTCATGTGCTGATGGAGTCTCTGGCCTGTTCCCCCAACATAAAGGCCTGTGGTTGGACACTGTTCCCACATAATAAGGTATACCGCATTAGAAGACCTGCAGGAAAACTTCCCTTTGATCTGCTGTGATTGAGGTACAGCAAATGTACTTGCAAATGCAGTTTTTTAAAACTGTTGTGCAGGCAGGGTGAGGTGCCATTTAGTGATTGGGGTCTCAGGCCAGACAAAAAGTTGTTTCAGGTTTGGCGGTTGCCGGACAGAAAGGAGAGGAGTTACTGGGAATATCTTTTTAAGTTTTGTATTTTTAGGCAGAATTGGTTAGAGTTACTTGGTAATATGACATAGGATCTCCAGTTGTGGGCTGCAAGTGACTGCAAAGGGTACTATGAGCTCCAGGAGATGTTTTTTCAGGTCTGCCTTATTTGAGCATCCTTATTTCACATCCATGGTCGCTAGAATTGTACCATTAGGAAGTGGGCCTACAGCCTTGAGTTAATTTAAACCGTCAGTAGTGTCCTGGATGTAGCTAGGAGTATTTCTGACCAGGGCTTTTAGGAGATTTTCCACCTAACCTTTTCCACCTAACAAGATGCAGTCTTGATGGAGTTCATCATTATGAACTCCATGAGTTTTTTGACATTATGACGTAGGATCTCCAGTTGTGGGTTATTAGTGACTACTGACTACTAGGGGTACTTTGGCCTCCTGTTGGGTCTCCTTATATGTGAGTTAATGGTTTCTGTTGATGGCTGCTGCTTTACTTATTTAGTTGTCAGTCACTTTTGGTCTGTAGCGCAACTGGAGAAATTCAGACCCTAGTTCCAGGAGGTGTTGTTCTAGGTCTGTCTTGTCTGAGACTCAGAGAACATTTCCATGACAGAGACTCTCCTGACAGCACAGATTTGGAGACAGAAAAGTTCAACAGCAACCAAACAAAATAAATCTACCTGGACATCTTCCAATCTGGAACCAACTCAACACTGGATACATACATTGACTGCTTTAGAAAAAATGTGAAAACTAAAATCTTGTGGAAATAAAGAAACAAGTCAATAACCTAACCCTGCAGCAACAGAGGGCTATTAGATCATTGAAAGCAAACCCAAATATAATCCTAAAACCTGCAGACAAAGGGGGTGCAATAGTCCTAATGAATACTTCTAACTACATAAAGGCAGCAAACAGACAGCTCTTCAACCCCATCCATATATAGTAAACTTGAAAGTGAACCAGAGGCCTAGAAGAATCAACTAATTGATATGACCAAAAAGTTTTAAACTGATATCCAACACAAGGTCAACCTTCTTATCCCAGATAATCCCTGGCCAGGCTGTTTCTATATACTTCCCAAGATCCACAAAGATGGCAATCCAGGAATGCCTATTATTTCTGGCATTGGCACTGATGAAAAGTATCTCACGTTGGTCGGAAAATCTCCAAAACCCTGGGTCAGAAATAATTCTAGCTACATCCAGGACACTACTGACGTGTTAAATAAACTCAAGTCAGTAGACCAACTTCCTAAATGGTACAATTCTAGCCATCATGGATGTGGAATCTCTGTACACTAACATTCCCCAAAAAGATAGAATAGCAGCATATCGGGCACACATGGATAAACATTACATACCTACACAACTGGTCACAGAACTTATACATTTTGTGCTCACCCACTACTATTTCTCATTTAGAGACAATCTGTACCTACAGTGTATGGGAACATCAATGTGTTCAAGGTGTGCACCACAATGTGCTTATCTTTTTATGACTGAAATGGAAGATGCATACATACCTACATGCACCGCAAAACCCATTATCTAGCTCCGCTACATTTATGACATTCTGGTCATCTGAACTGTAGGTGAGGAGGTCTTGCATCTATTCCATGGGGGTTACAACCGCTTTCACCCCATTATCAATCTGAAATGAAGCAAGGAAATAAGGAAATACACTTTCTGGATGCCACAATGCAAATAAAATACAGCCGCTTAACCACAACAGTGTACCATAAATCAACAGACAGAACAGCATACCTGAGAAATAACAGCTTCCACCCCAAAGATATAAGACAATCCATGTCATGGGTGCTTCTGCGACCTATCTCCCGGGTCGCAGGTACACCCGTGCCCCTCTCCGCTGCTGTCCCGGTGCGAGTCACTCACCTCGCCGAGATCCCACGCCGGCAGCGCGGAACGTGTGTCCCCGCCTCCCAGGGTGCACAAGCGCCGCCTTCAGTAAATTTAAAGGGCCAGATGCAAACTGGCTCGATAGTATAGGAATACAATGAGGGGCTAATTTTGAGGGAGTCCACGGGGAACTGGAGGGGGAGGGATGCACAGAAGGTAGAGGCCTGCGGTACCAGAAGCAAGGCAGGTCAAGGAAGGATAAATGAAGAATTTATGTTTTTTCGTTCAAAACGCCAAATCATTCTTTTGAGGGTCCTGCTCAGCTTTCAAGCCACTTTGAGAGACATATATAATAGTAAAAAACCATAAATGATCCCATTTTAGAACTACACCTCTCAATGTATGTAAAACAACTTTTATGAAGTATTGTTAATAGAGATGAGCGAACACTAAAATGCTCGGGTACTCGTTATTCGAGACGAACTTTTCCCGATGCTCGAGTGCTCGTCTCGAATAACGAACCCCATTGAAGTCAATGGGAGACTCGAGCATTTTTCAAGGGGACCAAGGCTCTGCACAGGGAAGCTTGGCCAAACACCTGGGAACCTCAGAAAAGGATGGAAACACCACGGAAATGGACAGGAAACAGCAGGGGCAGCATGCATGGATGCCTCTGAGGCTGCATAATCGCACCATTATGCCAAAATTATGGGCAACAGCATGGCCATGACAGAGTGACAGAATGAAGCTAGATAGCATCTAAAACATCCAATAATTGACCCTGACACTATAGGGGACGGCATGCAGAGGCAGCGGCAGCAGCGGCCGCACCATTATGCCAAAATTATGGGCAACAGCATGGCCATGACAGAGTGACAGAATGAAGCTAGATAGCATCTAAAACATCCAATAATTGACCCTGACACTATAGGGGACGGCATGCAGAGGCAGCGGCAGCGGCAGCAGGCTAGAGAGTGTCATGGCGACATACCCTAAATGGACTCAGGCTTCAAACCAATGGGTGGCAGAGAGGAACCAAAGGAGGTGAGCAAGAAGCGCTCAAATAATATCGGTACATGATAAAAGTTTGCCAGTATATTTTGTGGATTACACAGCAGGGTGGCGACAAAGTTAACACCATTTTTCCTTTTTTATTTTACGTTTAATTTTGTGAATAAACTCAGGTTGTCATTCTATCTGGCATAGTAGTGGCTGCTTTATACTTGGTAGAAAATAGCCATCCATAGGAGGATGTTCCAAAGGCTTACGACCACTACAGAAGCGTTTTTATTTATAATTTGTATTTCTGGTTGGTCTGCTGGTGGCATGTACTTCGCAGTGCATGTACTAGCCAATTGTCAGCAATTAGTAGTGAGACTTGCGATCCGCGTGTGTTTTGCGCTTCGTGACGCACATATCCATGCAAAGACCGAAAGTGGGAAAATTTGTTCCGTAGGGGTTTGGATTTCAATCTAGCTACAGTTTGCGTCAGTTGTCCTTTTTAATTTAGTTATTTGTTAATTATACTCAGGCGATCATCTCATATGCGCAAGTATGGGTGCCTTTCTTGATACTTGGCTAGAAAAAAGCCAAGGGAAGAATGCCAAACGGTTATACGCCTACTAGTAGACGTATATATTTGATTTCTGGTTGGTGATTGTGGGCGTACTTGGCTGCAGTGCATGTACTAGCCAATCTGACAATTTGTAGTGAGTACTGTCGACCGCTGTGTGGGTTGTTTGCGCCTTGAGTGACGCCACATATCCATAGCATGAAGACCGATCTAAACGTGGGAAAATGTAGTAGGGGTTGGATTTCAAATTAGGAACAGTCTGCCATGGGTACCGTTTTGTTTTTACGTTCAGTGCGTTTAAGAACTCAGTGTCATGCTCAATCTGGCATAGTAGTGTGGCTGTCATACGGAGTACGCAAGCAGCCATAGGAACGGGGAGAGGCAGCGGTGGGTGTTGAAAAACGCAAAAAACACAAAAAATCATGCCTTCCCTCTCCAACAAAAAAAAAAAACAAAAAATAAAACAAAAAACACAAAAAAAAACCAAAAAAAACACAAAAAAAGTTAAAATAAAAATTAAAGTTTATAAATCTCATTTAAAAAGGTTTAACCCGAGGGCTAGGGGTAGAGGACGAGGGCCGGGAGACGAGGCCGTCCAACCTACGCCCGAGTCGGGCATGAGGCTCGTAAGGGTCCTGGCCGGGGGTGAGACACCACCTGCTTATGAAGGGAAGGGGAGCAAGGAGGAAACGCCGCAGAGTAGACTCCCTAGGTTCAGTATGAAAGTGTTAAACGGGACTCCGTGGGTTCTAAGGTAGAGGCACTGTTAGTACGGCATCCAGAAACAGAAAGCGAAAATGTGTGATGTGATGATTGCTGGACGAATTGCTTCGAGGTAAGTTGTCCACCGAACGACTCAGTCTCAGACGCAGTCCAACGATGGTCACCTAAAATCGCCACTCCTCAGATCCCGCGCACCTCACCTCCTCCCCCCCAGTCTGCCCCACTCCCAGGAGGAACATTTTGGCATTGGAAAACGGCCATACTCTGAGAAACTGTTTCCATGGAGACCTTACGACCATTCGACGTCACAAACCCCTTTCCGGTTGCCTGCTTATGAGCCAAGGTTTTCACGCATGCCCGAGTTTTTCCAACAGTCATCAGTCTTGTGGGTGAGATGACCTTTTGACAACGTAGTTGGCAAAAGTGTTGTAACCTGTAATAATAGGTGTCCTGACGATGCAGGGAGATCTACGGTTCTGTCTAGACTTAGTGAGGGAAGTTGTTGCACGCGGCAAAGAAGGTACGACGATTTAGGCGGGAGGCAGATGATGGCTGAATGCGGAGGATAGA
This sequence comes from Engystomops pustulosus, assembly GCA_019512145.1. Lineage (NCBI taxonomy): Eukaryota > Metazoa > Chordata > Amphibia > Anura > Leptodactylidae > Engystomops > Engystomops pustulosus. Next base: position 45,953,240 of record CM033649.1, read on the forward strand.
TGATATGAACGGTCACTAAAGGCAACGAGGTGGAACAGACCCAAGCTGGGTTGAGAGGCCGGAGTAGTTGAACACATTTGAATGCACGTGCTTCTGAGGACGGAGGGATGAGTCCTTCGACCAGAACAGGTTGGGTTTACAAGAGCGAATGGTGGTGGGTTGCAGACGGAGATAGGGGCAGGGCAAGAGCTGGATATAATGCAAATCAGAGTGCACAAATGGTGTAACTAATGTGAAGCACTACCGATGGTTAGAGGGCTTCTGCGGCACACTCAGAGGGCAGATTTCAGAAGTCCTGGGAGAGGGCTTGGTTCTTATGAGAAACACTCGGGGCATGACCGAAGGGAACTGTGGACTGTGCAACAGTTGCCAAACCAGGATCGCGGGGTTCCACCCCTAATAGCTTAACTACACCAGTATGCGCAGCGATAGTGAATGCTAAAACCCCACTCGTGGCAAAACAAAGCCCGTTACCTACCGGCCGCGTTGCACACACTGCTCCTTCGCCCTGTGGCGCGATAGGTCAGACCACCCATGCCCAGGACCATTTGCCACAAAAAACCCCATCGTCGCCTCCACGATCCCTCACAGCCATCCACCAGCGTCAGCTCTCAACCCCAGACGCTTTGGGGGAAAAAATGCAAATATAGTTGCCAACCACACCGCTACGCCCCAGCCCCTTAATGTGCACAATATATCCAGATTGCTTAGCCTGGAGAGCCTTGCCCTAATAGGCTGAGTTAGAGGACCGAGGCCTCCCAGGCCAACCTCATGCGGCGGACCGCCCCTCGACGGGGATTCGGTCACCAGCCGCGCACTAGACTTTCACCGATTGTGCCGTCCAGCCCTGCACCTTCAGCATGCGTTGTCAGACAGACATGTCATTCCGTGCCTCTGACCAACGCCCCGTTTATGACAAGGTCCACCTGACCACGGGTACGACAATGTGAGACGATGTCTGCAGACCGGGCTAAAAGGGCACTCGAACTATATATCGCTGACGGCACTATTGGGTAACTATGGTTGGAGGCTGGGACCGAAGATGACCTGGGGATGGTATATTACTGCCAACACCGGAGGATTTGCAGAGGGTCCTACCTCGCAGGTCCCAGGTGTTGTCAGGCCCCTACTATTGCCTCCCTTCCCCCCACCCCTCCGCCACCCCTCCTCCGAAATACACTCCGTGGGTGACACGGCGCGACTGAATTTCATGCATCTACTACCAATTGGAGCAATTTGTAGTGAGACATTGCCGACCGCTGTGTTTTTCGCGCTTAGTGACGCACATATCCCTTGCAAAACCGAAGTGGGAAATATTGTAGGGGTTGGATTTCAATTAGGCACATCTGCATTTGTCCTTTTTATTATTTACGTTTATTTTGTTTAATAACTCACGTCAATCTCATCTGCATAGTGTGTACGCTTCATACTTGGCTAGAAAATACCAAGAGAATCCAAAGGCTTACGCTACGTACGTTATATATTTGATTCTGTTGATCTGCTGTGCTGTACTGCTGCAGCGGCATCTACTGACCAATTTGAGCAATTTGTAGTGAAGACTGCGACCGCAGCTGTGTTTTTGCGCTTAGTGACGCACATCATCCATCTGCAAACGACCGAATGGGTTAAAATTATTAGGTTGGTTGATTTCAGTTAGGCCCATTCTGCCATTTGTCATTTTTTCTTTTATTTCGTTTATTTGTTTATAACCGGAGCGTCAATCAATCAAATCTTGCGGTAAGTAGTATTGGTCTGAATGCATACACTATGGCGAGGAAAAGGAAAAAAAAAAGAAAAGGGAGGGGATGAAGAAGAAAAAGAGGGCCTGAGGGAGGGGGGAAACAAAGGGAGAGCGTCCGGGGGGAGGAAACAGAAAGACAAAAAACACAGACTCGCCAAGACGGAAACCCCATTATAATCCAAACTTCTTACCTCCGCAGGTACAGTAATTATCAACAGTATATACCACTCTTTTATATCACTATTATAATTTCTTTCTGATTTGATTTCTGGTTGAATCTGCTGGTCGTCTATGCACTGCAGCAAGGACAGCCACCAGCAGATCAACCAGAAATAAAATATATATAACGCTATTGTAGGCGTAAGTAAGCCGTTTGGATTCTCCTTTGGCTATTTTCTAGCCAAGTATGAAAGCACACTACTATGCCAGATGAGATGACGCTGAGTTATTAAACAAAATAAACGTAAAATAAAAAAGGACAAATGGCAGACTGTGCCTAATTGAAATCCAACCCCTACTAAATTTTCCCACTTCGGTCTTTGCAATGGATATGTGCGTCACTAAGCGCAAAACACAGCGGTCGCAAGTCTCACTACAAATTGCTCACAATTGGCTAGTAGATGCACTGCAGCAAGTACAGCCACCAGCAGATCAACCAGAAATCAAATATATAACGCTACTGTAGGCGTAAGCCGTTTGGATTCTCCTATGGCTATTTTCTAGCCAAGTATGAAAGCACACTACTATGCCAGATGAGATGACGATAGTGAGTTATTAAACAAAATAAACGTAAAATAAAAAAAGGACAAATGGCAGACTGTGCCTAATTGAAATCCAACCCCTACTAAATTTTCCCACTTCGGTCTTTGCAATGGATATGTGCGTCACTAAGCGCAAAACACAGCGGTCGCAAGTCTCACACAATGCTCACAATTGGCTATAAGTGATGCACAGCAGCAGTACAGCCACCAGCGCAGATCAACCAGAAATCAAAATATAACGCTACTGTAGGCGTAAAGCCGTTTGGATTCTCCTATGGCTATTTTCAGCCAGTATGAAAAGCACACTACTATGCCAGATGAGACGGACGTGATTATTAAACAAAATAAACGTAAAAATAAAAAAGGACAATGGCGAGACTGTGCCTAATTGAAACCAACCCCTACTAATTTTCCCACTTCGGTCTTTGCAATGGATATGTGCGTCACTAAGCGCAAAAAAACACAGCGGTCGCAAAAGTATCATACAAATGCTGCCCAATTGGCTAGTAGATGCACTGCAGCAAGTACAGCCACCAGCAGATCAACCAGAAATCAAATATATAACGCTACTGTAGGCGTAAGCCGTTTGGATTCTCTATGGCTATTTTCTAGCCAAGAGTATGAAAGCACACTACTATGCCAGATGAGATGACACTGAGTTATTAAACAAAATAAACGTAAAATAAAAAAGGAAAAATGGCACAGATTGTGCCTATTGAAATCCAACCCCTACTAAATTTCACATTTGGTGTTGAGGTGGATATGTGTGCCACTAAGAGCTAAAAACAACGAGTAAGCAAGTACCCCTGACTAATTCTCACAAAATGGTTTACTAGGATGCAAATAAAAAAAAAAAAAAGGTAGAAACGTATTGTAGCCCATAAGAAGGGCTGCTGTGGTTCTTGGAGAATCACTCTGCTAAAGTAGCTAATAGAACACCCAACGCTTTCCTGCCAGAGCAGCAAGCTCCTCCCCTGCGGCATCCAGACACAGAAATGAATTACCGAAGCAGGCGGCGGGCAGCGGCTAGTCTATCCAGGGTACACCTGATCTGGCCAGCAACCACTGCTATCCGACGTGTAAGGGTACCACGTCATGCGGGTGGAGATGCAGAGTCCTACTGGCTTGTGATTGGCTCTGTTCTCGGCCCCAAAAAAGCCAAAACGCGGGAGCTGCCATTTCTCGAGCGGGCGAAGTATTCGTCCGAGCAACGGCCGTTTCGGTACGCTAATGCTCGAACGAGCATCAAGCTCGGGACGAGCAGGTTCGCTCATCTATAGGATTAACCTTGCTTGTCACTTGTGGTGAATAGTGTGTTGCCTCTCTTATACTATCCTATACTAGCTTGAGAGAGGTCAAGGACAGCTTTGCTCTAGTGTAATGTAGGCATATTTAGTGTTAGTTATGTATGTATAAATAACATAGAAATATATTATTTGAATTTCAAAAGACACAAAGGGGTTTTAGGGGAAGTGAAAACAATAGGTGAAACAAAAGGTGATAGTTGAAAATATGCGACCTTGACGCTAGGTGGGAACATCAGGGGATCAGCGTTCTGGAAAGAACGGGGCGAAGTACTGGCTTTAAGTAACATAAAAAATCCTTAGGCATATGGCCAATTTAGTAAAAGCGTGGACTTGATTGTAAGATGCGGCGCAAAGTCATTTAGTAAAGAACATTCCTCTCGATGTCCCCTCTGAGATAATGACAAGCCAACAGCTCTAACAAATTATCTGGTTCCATATAGGACAGCTTATTAGGTTATATTGTTACTCCTATGCAAGAGAAGGTACATGAATACAAAACATTTAAGCTAAGAAATTTTACTCGAGTCACATGGTGGTAATCCAGTCTTATACTTAAGTACTACGATAGTGGTTAATCACATAATAGATCAATTCATATGAAGACCATTTATCTATCCTCTCTCTATTGATAGTCAGTGTAGATGGTACAGGGGTAGAAAGTCATGTGGAAAAAAGTTTTGGCCAGCAAGGTATCAATTATGAAGAGTGGTGAAGGGAAGAGAAATCAGACAATACCTTGTTTCGAGGCTAAGTATATTGATGGTTATATAATCCCCATACTTTCCTTTTCCATCTGTGTCTGAAATGTCAATTAAAACAGTAATCTGAACAGGTCCTACTGGCAAATCTCGGAGAGTTTGCGCCTCCGGAGGAACGGAAAGATCGCGCATAGGTTACCTCTTTTCTCGAAACCTCACACGAAGCTCTAAGTATCTCCCTGATTTACCTCCCAGCTCACCCGTCTCCGCCTACTCTCCCGCAAACAGAGGGGTAAGTTAGGAAGCATTGGGATTAGCATGGCGAAGTTGGAAGGGTGGCCAACACTACAAAGACAATGACGGGGGGACAACCTCTTGAGTGGAAATCTCCTTTCTTCGGGCGCCTGAGGAGGGTTACCCTTTTGACAGAGGAGTAGCGGAAGGGTCGAACCACAAAAATCCAAGAAAAGGTAATTTTTCGGAGCCCACATCGGGTGCGCCCCTGGGGACAAAGGTGGAAAATAGAAGAAGGCTCTGTAAACGATTAATGAGAAGAAAGACAGGAAAACTTACATTAGATCGGATCTGTGATTCCTGTGATTGAGGTACAGCAAATGTACTTGCAAATGCAGTTTTTTTTAAAACTGTGGGGAAGGACAGGTGTGTGACGGTTGCCATTTAGTGATGGGTCTTAGGCCAGACAAAAAGGTTGTTCAGGTTGAGAGGTTTGACGGACAGAAAGGAGAAGGGAGTTACTGGGAATATCTTTCCTTTAAGTTTTGTATTTGTTAGGCAGAACGGGGGCGCGAGAGCGAAGGGGGTAATAGGAATTTAAGAGGATTCCAGGTGGGGGACGGTACGTTTGCAAGTGACTCTGAAAAGGGTATATGAGTCCAGGAGATGTTTTTTCAGGTCTTGCCTTATTTGAGCATCCTTATTTCACATCAATCGGTCGCTGAATTAGAATTGTACACATTAGGAAGTGGGCCCTACAGGCCTTGAGTTAATGTAAACCGTCAGTAGTGTCCTGGATGGAGCTAGGAGTATTTATGAACCAGGGCTTTTAGGAGATTTTCCACTAACCTTTTCCACCTAACAAGAGCAGTTTGATGGAGTTCATCATTTGAACTCCATGAGTTTTGGGACATCTATGAAGCTCTAGGATATAAGTTGTGGGTTATTATTGACTAACTGAAGCTACTGGGGTGGACTTTGGCCCTCCTGTTGGGTCCTTATATGTGAGTAGTAATGGTTTCTGTTGTTGGCTGTGCTTTACTTATTTAGTTGTCAGTCAACTTTTGGGCATGGTAGCGCAACGGAGAAATTCAGGACCCTAGTTCCAGGACCGGTGTGTTTCTACGGTCTCGTCTGTCTGAGACTCAGAGAAACATTTCCATGACAGAGACAGAGACTCTCCTGACAGCACACAGATTTGGACGAAAGAAAAGTTCAACAGAAAAACAAACAAAATAAAAATCTACCTGACATCTTCCAATCTGGAAACACAACCAACTCAACACGGATACATACATGAATGCTTTAGAAAAAAATGTGAAAAATAAAAATCTTCTGTGAAATAAAGAAACAGTCAATAAACAACCCTGCAGCACAGAGGGCTTATTAGATATTTCAAAGCACAAAAACCAAAAGACTAATCTAAAAAACCTGCAGACAAAGGGGGCAAATAGTCCTAATGAATATTCTAACTACATAAAGGCCAGCAAAAAGACCAAGAGTAGCGAAAAAAAAAGGCAGAAGACAAAGACGAAAGCCTTACGCTCCTATTAGTGTCGGGGGCAAAGGGCCCGTCTTTAGAGATGTGAAATAAATTAGGAGTCTGCAGACATGAGGAGGGGCGGGTGGGGGGGTGATAAATGGTTGGTTACTGAAAATCTAGATACAATGCAAGAAGAAACAGATACTAGCATACTCTGTTAAAGTTGATCTGGGAGATATAACATAGCATTAGCTATGGTAAAACTACATTTATGCAAGGAAAGAATTGGAGTGGGGTAATACTCTGGGTTTGGCAAAAAAAGCAAGAGTGTTCTGTGGTTGTATTTAATCTGTTGGATATTATGAAACTGTTTGTATCTGGAACGTATTTATTTAAAAATGTGTAATGGTTTTAGAGATTGTGTAACTGTGATTATGTCGAAATAATAACGTGTATGGTTCAAAAAAAAAAAAAAAAAAGGGCCAGCACCGCCATTAATGGCGCAGACCATTTCAGCCAAAATTATTTAGCCTGCTATTCCTGCACTTCCTGTCGGATCTATGTGCCTCACAGCCTTAGAAAAAGCCTCCTCAGTGATATTACTGCGTTCCTGTGTCTCCTGTGTCCTGTGTCTCAGGCATCATGGTGTTCCCGTGATATCCTGCATTTCATGCTCCTGTGTGTTCCTGCTCCTGAGTTCAGTGTCCAGTGTTCTGTGTATCCTGCATTACACTGATACGGAGTGCAGGTCCTGTCCAGTGTTCCCAGTTTTATGCATTCTGCTCTGTGTCTTCCTGCTCCTAGTTCCCATGTCTGTGTTCCTGGTTCCCATTTCCCATTCTGCCTGGCCTCCCCTTCCGACACCGAAATTGGACTTGATGTGCATCTTGCGCCTGCCATGACCCTTGTGCCCTTGACCTGACCCTAGACTGTCTCCTCTAAGGTACCGAGGCTTTGCCACAGGGGGCCTATTGCAAAGGGAGATAAAAAACGTTCGTCCGCGGGGGAAAAGGGTAAGAGTGGACGGAAGGACGACGGAGGGAGAAACTTACTGGGGGAAAAAGGTAGACTCAGGGGAGAACGGCCTTGTAGGCTAGTACCAATTGGGTAGTGGATTCACGCAATCCAAATCTTGACAATCCAATCATATACAGCCCAGGCTACAACGCTACCAACTGATTGCTCAGGACAAGGACAGACCTGGAAAGAACGAAACAAACAACCCCTGGAATCAGGTCTGAAATTATCTGTTGGGCTATACTGAACAAAGGCAACCAAATAAGTAAAGCAGAAGCCATCAACAGAAACCCATTTACTCACATATAAGGGAGACCAACAGGAGGGCCCAGAGTTACCCCTAATAGTCACTTACAGACCCACAAAATGACTATGTTGCCAAGGAAATCCTAAATGATTCTGCATAAGATACAAGACTTACTTCGTCCCTCCTCTCCTTTTTCTCCTGGCAACCGCCAATACTGAGGGAAAAACAACTTGATTCTTCACTCTTCTCTCTTTACTTACAAAAATTTTGATAAAGATGTTCAGGGAAAGGGAAGCTTATAATCTCCAGTAGGATTTAAAAAAACTACCTCACGTTCTCCAGCCTCTTCCCAAATAGCATAATTGAGCGTTTAAAGTTAGGAAGTTGTCAATAAAACGACAGGAAGTGTTTAAGCTCAAATCGATTCCCTCAGCCAGCCTGAAAACAAAGGAAGAGGGCGGAAAGGAAAGGTGGCGTCGGAAATAAGACACAAGCACAGCTGAAAAAAAATGTTGTTAAGACTTATGGTCACAACCTTCAGCAAAAGGGCAAATACACTTTGGAATCGGGTCACAGGGGATTGCATTAGCTATGTTTCACTAGATTCTAGGCAGTTCTTAACACTCAAGAAAAAACGATGTTGAATAGAACCATAACAATGGGTCAGGTTTGGTCCAATGTGTGTCCCCTCTGGTGGGAAACGGACGCAGAGAAGGTTGAATTTTGAAAGCCCCACCCTGCATCCACACTCCAGTCCCTCAATGTCCCCACACAGGGCCGGCGAGAAAGACGAGAGCATGAGGTCTATACTCACGTTAATATAAGGGGAGATGGACTCCGGGGTGGCGGCCGGGGCGGGATCCGCAGTACTGGCATGGGTATGCCACCCTTACCCTACCCGTCCTGGAACTCGCTTAGGCGCATTGCGCGTATTCCCTGCGTGCATGTAGGGTGATCTGGCTCACCGAAAATGAAGAACGACAGAGAAGCGTGACAAGTACCCCAGACTGTGCCTAATTGAAATCCAACCCCTACTAAATTTTCCCACTTTGGTGTTTGAGGTGGATATGTGTGCCACTAAGAGCTAAACACAACGGTAGCAAGTCCCCCTGCTAATTCCTCACAAAATGGTACTAGATGCAAATAAAAAAAAAAAAAGTAGAACGTTATTGTAGCCCTAAGAAGGGCTGTTGGGTTCTTGGAGAATCACTCCTGCCTAACAGTAAGCTAATAGAACACCCTAACGCTTTCCCTGACCAGCAGCAGCTCTCTCCCTAGCGGCATCCAGACACAGAATGATCCGAGCAGCGCGGGCAGCGGCTAGTCTATCCCAGGGTCACCTGATCTGGCCAGCCAACCACTGCTATCGACGTGTAAGGGTACCACGTCATGCTGGGTGGAGTGCAGAGTCTCCTGGCTTGTGATTGGCTCTGTTTCTGGCCGCCAAAAAGCAAAACGGCGGGAGCTGCCATTTTCTCGAGCGGCCGAAGTATTCGTCCGAGCAACGAGCAGTTTCGAGTAAGCTAATGCTCGACCGAGCATCAAGCTCGGACGAGCATGTTCGCTCATCTCTAGTGATGATGCCACCAGCTGCACTGAAAACCCGCTCGGACAACACGCTAGCGGCAGGGCAGGCAAGAACCTCCAAGGCGTACAGCGCCAGTTCGTGCCACATGTCCAGCTTTGAAACCCAGTAGTTGTAGGGAGCTGTGTGATCATTTAGGACGATGGTATGGTCAGCTACGTACTCCCTCACCATCTTTCTGTAAATATCAGCCCTACTCTGCCGAGACTGGGGACTGGTGACAGTGTCTTGCTGGGGTGACATAAAGCTGGCAAAAGCCTTGTAAAGCGTACCCTTGCCAGTGCTGGACAAGCTGCCTGCTCGCCTACTCTCCCTCGCTACTTGTCCCGCAGAACTACGCACTCTGCCGCTAGCGCTGTCAGAAGGGAAATACTGTTCAGCTTGTGCACCAGGGCCTGCTGGTATTCATGCATTCTCACACTCCTTTCCTCTGCAGGGATGAGAGTGGAAAGATTTTGCTTGTACCGTGGGTCCAGGAGAGTGAACACCCAGTAATCGGTGCTGGAATAAATTCTTTGAACGCGAGGGTCACGGGATAGGCAGCCTAGCATGAAATCTGCCATATGCGCCAGAGTACCAACGCGTAAGAATTCACTCCCCTCACTGGCCTGACTGTCCATTTCCTCCTCCTCCAACTCCTCCAACTCCTCTTCTTCTGCCCATACACGCTGAACAGTGAAGGACTCAACAATGGTCCCCTCTTGTGTCTCGCCAACATTCTCCTCCTCTTCCTCCTCATCCTCCTCCACCTCCACCTCCTCCGATGTGCGCTGAGAAACAGACCTGAGGGTGCTTTGGCTATCAACAAGGGAATCTTCTTCCCCCGTCTCTTGTGACGAGCCAAAGCTTCCGACTTCATGCTGATCAGAGAGTTTTTCAACAGGCCAAGCAGCGGGATGGTGAGGCTGATGATGGCGGCATCGCCACTGACCATCTGTGTTGACTCCTCAAAGTTACTCAGCACCTGACAGATATCAGACATCCACGTCCACTCCTCATTGTAGACTTGAGGAAGCTGACTGACCTGACTACCACTTCTGGTGGAAGTTGACATCTGGCAGTCTACAATCGCTCCGCGCTGCTGGTAAACTCTGGATAACATGGTCAGTGTTGAATTCCACCTCGTGGGCACGTCGCACAACAGTCGGTGAGCGGGCAGTTGGAGGCGGCGCTGCGCTGCCCTGAGAGTGGCAGCATCTGGGCTGGACTTCCTGAAATGCGCACAGATGCGGCGCACCTTCGTGAGCAAATCAGACAGATTGGGGTATGTCTTGAGGAAACGCTGAACTATCAGATTTAACACATGGGCCAGGCATGGCACATGTGTCAGTCTGCCGAGTTGCAGAGCCGCCACCAGGTTACGGCCGTTGTCACACACAACCATCTTCTAACTACATAAAGGCAGCAAACAGACAGCTCTTCAACCCCATCGCATCACACTCGCAAGTGGGGAACGGGCCTTAGAGATGTGAAATAAATTAGGAAGTCTGCAGACCATGAGAGGGAGGGGGGGGGGGTGATAAATGGTTGGTTTACTGAAATCTAGATACAAGCAGAAACAGATACTAGCATACTCTGCTTAAAGTGATCTGGGAGATATAACCTAGCATTACTTCTGGTAAACTACATTTATGCAAGGAAAGAATTGGAGGTTAATACTCTGGGTTTTGGCAAAAAATGCAAGATGTTCTGTGGTTGTATTTTAATCTGTTGGATATATGAAACTGTTTTGTATCTGGAACTATATTGTATTTAAATATGTTTAATGGTTTTAGAGATTTTGTAACTGTGATATGTAATAATAAAGTTTATTGGTTCAAAAAAAAAAAAAAAAAGGGCCAGCACGCCATTAAATGGCGCAGACCATTTTCAGCAAAAATATTTAAGCCTGCCTCTTCCTGCACTTCCTGTCGGATCTCTGTGCCTCACAGCCTTAGAAAAAGCTCCTCAGTGATATTCCTGCGTTCCTGTGTCTCCTGTGTTCCTGTGTCTCAGGCATTCATGTGTGTTCCCGTGTATCCTGCATTCCTGCTCCTGTGTGTTCCTGCTCCTGAGTTTCAGTGTCCAGTGTTCTGTGTATCCTGCATTCCTGCTCCTGAGTTCCGGTGTCCAGTGTTCCATGTATTCTGCATTCCTGCTCCTGTGTCTTCCTGCTCCTGAGTTCCCATGTCTAGTGTTCCTGTGTTCCCATTTCCCATCTGCCTGGACCTCCCATTCCTGACCCCGAAATTGGACTTGATGTTGCATCTCTGCCGCCTGCCCTGACCCTGTGCCTTGACCTGACCCTGAGACTGTCTCCTGCTAAGGTACCTCGGCTGCCACAGGGGGCTAGTTGCACCTGTAGAACAACCTGGTGGTACCCTGCCGCTTTGCGGCAGGCTCTGGTGAAGACCAGGTACCACTTAGACTCCGGTCTCAGGTGTCGGCTAGTACCACTTGGTGTAGTGGATTCACGCATCCCAAATCTTGACAATCCATCATATACAGCCAGGCTACACGCTACAACTGTATCTGCTCAGACAAGACAGACCTGGAAAAACACCCCCTGGAACTCAGGTCTGAATTTCTACTGTTGGGCTACTGAACAAAGGCAACCAAATAAGTAAAGCAGAAGCCATCAACAGAAACCATTTACTCACATATAAGGAGACCCAACAGGAGGCCAGAGTACCCCTAATAGTCACTTACAGACCACAACTGCTCATGTTGCCAAGGAACTCTAAATGATTCTGCATAAAGATACAAGACTTCCTCGTCCCTCCTCTCCTTTTCTCCTGGCAACCGCCAATCCTGAAACAACTTGATTTCTTCACTCTTCTTCTCTTTACTTACAAACTTTTTGATAAATATGTTCAGGGAAAGGGAAGCCTTATACTCTCCAGTATGGATAAAAAAAATACCTCACTTTCTCCAGCCTCTTCCCAAATAGCCTAATTGAGTTAAAGTTAGGAAGTGTCATAAACCCGACAGGAAGTTTAAGCTCAAAGGATTCCCTCAGCCAGCCTGACACCAACTGTTTAAGAGGTTTACCTACATTTTGGTTGGCAACAGACAAATCCCAGTACAACATGTTGGTTATAGACTTATGGTCCAATTCAGCCCAAGGGCAAATACACTTTTGGAATCTGTGTCACCAGGGGATTGCATAGCTATGTTTCACTAGATTCTAGCATTCTTTAACACTAAGAAAAAAATATTTCTGAATAGAACCATAACAAATGGGTCAGGTTTGGTATCAATGTGTGTCCCCTCTGTGGGAACAGGAAGCAGAGAAGGTTGAAAGCCCCACCCCTGCATCCACACTCCAGTCCCTCCCTGTCCCCACACAGGGCAGGGAGCAGAGAGAGGTCTCTCCTCACGTTCCTCCTCCGGGGGAGCTGTGGGGGGGGGGGGACCGCCGTACTGGCATGGGTATCCACCCTTACCCTACCGGTCCTGGACCTCGCTTCGGCGCATTGCGCGTCTTCCCTGGTGCCTGTAGGGTTGCTCTGGCTCTACCCTCGACTCCGATGAGTTCCAGGGTACCCGGAAGCCAGGCAGCACAATCGTGACTCCGGTCATGTGCCCCGCGGTGTTGACAGGAGTCGCACCGAAAATGACGCTCCCCGCTGGTCACGTGCTCCACGTGGTGACGACTTCCGGTCGCACCAGAAGTGAAGCGCCGCTACACCGCTGAGGGCGGTAAGTTCAAAAACAGGCCACAGGTAGTCACTCTGCATCTGTGGTCTACTAAGCAGCGATCGCTTGCTCAAGGAGCCTGACTAAGGAGTCGATCCCCAACCTGCAGTGCAAGGTATTTGGGTATATTGATAATTCAGCAGGGTAAGCCTTGATATTTACCAGACTTGTGTTATATGTGTAGGTCTTATGGAGGTTTCTGTCTTTCCCTGTGACATCCTTTCCATGGAGACTTCTATGTCAGACCCCCTTCTCTCCTTCTCTTGGTAGGAGCCTAAAGAGAAGGAGAGAGTTAGGAGCAAGGAGCTCCCTAAAGAATCTGAGAAGAAAAAGTCCTCTTCTCTTAAAATGTAATCTGTGCTATGCAAAGCTTATTCCAGCCTATAAGAAGCCTGTGTGTAAAGACTGTCTGGATTATCTCTTGAAAGAAGAGAGATCAGGATTTATGGACGAAATACGTTCCTTTATTAAAGGGGAAGTACAGATGTCAGTTGCCACCTCTATAGCTTCTCTCCAGTCTCAGGGTCTGCCACCTAAGAGACCTTTGATGTGCGTTTCAGAATCTGAACCTGACTCAGATGGGGAGTCATCCCTTAGAGATTCGTTAGAATTGGATCCTCCTACCTCTAGCTCTTCCTCTAAAATGGAATCCAGATACCTTTTTTCTTCTGAGGACTTGGATCAACTATTAAAGACTTTTCGTGATACTTTAAAAATTGAGGAGGTAGAAGAATCTAAGTCTATCCAAGACGCATTGTTTGGTATTCTCAGAGCTCCAAAAAGAAGAGTGTTTCCTATTAATAACACCCTTAAGCAGCTAATTCAAGAGGAATGGAGGGATCCAGAAAGGAAGGTGTCAGTTTCTAAGGAGTTCAGAAACCGCCTTTGGTTTGATGAAGGTGATACAAGATTCTGGAATACTTCACCTAAAGTGGATATCCAAGTTACCAAATTAACAAAGCGCACAGACTTACCCTTTGAGGATTCTATTCAACTAAAGGATCCAATGGATAGAAAAGCGGACAGCCTGCTCAAGAAAGTCTGGGAGTCCACCATGATGAATTTAAAAGCAAACGTAGCTACAACTTCTATAGCACGAACCATGTACTTGTGGTTGTCTGAACTAGAGAATCACATTAAAAGTGGAACTCCTGGGGAACTTCTCCTGGACACACTACCTACCCTAAAATCAGCTGCTTTCATTGCTGACGCTTCAGGGGAATCAGTGAGATTTTCGGCCAAAGAAAGCGCCTTATCAGTGGCCGCTAGACGTTCCCTTTGGTTAAGATAATGGGGAGGTGATGTAAGATCAAAATCTAAGTTATGTAGCATCCCCTTTGAAGGCGAATTTGTATTTGGACCTGAACTGGATTCTATCCAAGAAAAGGCGGCAGATAAGAAGAAGGGGTTTCCGGATATCAAAAATGTATCTAAAAAACAGCCCTTTCAGGATTATAAAGATCGGAGAAGTTCCTACAGAGGAAAAGGAAAGCAGGGCCGCTGGAGTTTTCCAAAGGGTGGAAGAGGTAGAGGCTTCCTTCTCAGCTCAAGTAATGCTGCACCCTCCAGGAAACAATGACGCCAGGGTAGGAGGAAGGCTTCTTCAGTTCTATGCTCAGTGGTCCAGCATAACATCAAACCCGTGGATCCTGGACATAATAAGAAGAGGATAAAAATTAGAACTCACCTCCCTTCCTCCATGCAAATTCAACCTGACCAAGCTGCCCTCCCAGGAGACTTCAGTATTGATATTTCAGGAAGTTCAAAAACTCCTTCTGCTGAATGTAATTTCCCCGGTTCCCAAAGAAAGATGGGGGAATGGCCACTTCTCTCCTCTCTTTCTTATCTAGAAGCCCAACGGGACGCACAGGATGATTTGCAAATTCAGACAGCTAAACCTACATCTTCAGTACCGCAGATTCAAGATGGAGTCAGTAAGATCAACAACAACTCTAATCCATCAGGGAGCATATATGTGCTCGATCGACCTAAAAGATTCGTACTACCATGTACCGATTTATCTTTCTTCACAGAAGTTCCTGAGGTTTGCAATTCTCTCACCGGAAGGGGAACATCTCTGCTTTGAGTACAAGGCTCTTCCATTCGGAATATCATCTGCCCCGAGAATCTTTTCCAAGATAATTATAGAAATGATTGCATTCTTGAGAACCCAGCAGGTCCTAGTAGTTCCTTATCTGGACGATTTACTTATTATGACAGAGACACGAGAGGAGCTGATCATTCACAGGAATTTGACAATCCAGACATTGCAGAGACTGGGCTGGATTAAAAATTGGGAGAAGTCCTCTCTGAATCCAGGCACGAGCATCATTTTCCTGGGGATACTCCTGGATTCCATCAATCAGAGATCCTTTCTTCCAGAAGAAAAGAAAGAACGCCTCATGCTTCAGGTAAAAGGATTTCTGAGGAAACAAAGATGCTCAATAAGAGAGGCCATGAGACTTCTGGGACAACTTACAGCATATATCCAGTGTGTCCAGTGGGCACAGAATCATACAAGGCTAGTACAAGGCTGGATCCTCCAGGCTTGGGACTGAGACCATCTTCATTAAGACAATTCCATCAGCATAACCCCAGCAGTCAGAACAGCTCTATCTTGGTGGATCAGCCCAGCTCACCTAAAGAAAGGGATTCCATGGCATCCTTGGCCACTTACTATAGTTCAGATCGACGCAAGCAAGAAGGGCTGGGGAGCAAACGTGGCAGGCGCCTACTTTCAGGGGAATTGGCCCCCTTACTTTCAGAAGATGTTCTCGAATTATCAAGAATTAAGAGCAGTCCTGGAAGGCATGAAGGCAGCAAGTCATTTACTAAAGGGCCTTCATGTGAAGATCTTATCGGACAATTCCACAGCAGTGGAGGAACAAGATCCTCAGATCTTATGGACCTCTCGGCAGAAATCTTCTATTGGGCAGAATTAAATATAGCTTCTTTAACTGCAGTCCATCTAAGGGGCAAAGACAATGGGGGCAGATTTATCAAGCTTTCTGAAAGTCAGAATATTTCTAGTTGCCCATTGCAACCAATCACAGCTCAGCTTTCATTTTACCAGTGCTCATGTTTTAAAAGGGAGCTGTGATTGGTTTCCATGGGCAACTAGAAATATTCTGACTTTCAGACAGCTTGATAAATCTGCCCTAATGTGATTGTGGACTTTCTGAGCAGAAGGTAGGTAGATCAGAACAAATCGTGCCTGAATCAAGAAGTGTTCTGCCATCTGACCCAAATGTGGGGTGTGCCAGTAGTAGACCTCTTCGCCACCAGAGAAAACTCAAAAGCAAAGTATTTTTACTCTCTGACTCATACAGAGGCACTGTCCCAGATGGATGCGTTTAGTCACAGGTGGGATGCACACCTATCCTACGCATTTCCCCCTCTGCCAGTCATAGCCAGAGTTATACAGAAAATTCAAAGGGACAGAGCCAGAACGATCCTGATTGTCCCCTTCTGGCCCAAAAGGGGCTGGTTTCCTCTTTTCCTGCTACCCGACCGAAGAGACCTTTTATTCCAGGGTCCACTGGTCCATCCAAACCCTCAGGGTCTCAGTCTCTCAGCATGGATCCTAAAATGGTTTGGAGTCCCTCTATATGGTACCCTCGAGATTTTGGTTGCTCGAGGTGGAACCAAGTAGCAGGGGGGAGAGAGAGAAAAGGGGGAGAAGAGAGACAAACAGGCGCTTTCCTAGTGTAGTAGGTCAAGATAAATGACAGTTGCTTACAACTCTGGTTTATGCGCTCACCTTGTAGCGCTAGATATAGCGCCTTATGCATATATATCCTCGGTGGCTGCCGATTCCTCCTTCCTCACAGCCGTCTGTTCCAAAGATTCAGAGGACGTTGTTGTAATGCATTCAAAAAAGCCCAAATTGGTGTATGGAAGATCACTGGTGCCGGCGCTCATGGATGGACTGCTCTGCGGCTGGTTCTTTGTTTAAAAATGTGTCTTATTTGGTATGCAACGCGTTTCGGGGCGGGAATCGGGCCTTCGTCAGGCCTTCAGTTCTCCAGGTAGTGCCTCCGCAGGTAGTGCATCAGCATGGATCCTGAAAGGAGACTCTTAAGAACTAAAGGGTTATCAGAAAAGGTAATATCTACCTTACAGGCTAGCAAGAAACCAGTCACTTCAGCCATATATCTAAAAATATGGAAGAAATTTGTGTCCTCCTGTGGATCTATCCCCCCTGACCAAACCTCTCCAAATCTCTTACAGATCCTGGATTTCTTGCAGGCTGGATTCGACAAGGGATTAAAAACCAGTACCCTTAAAGTGCAAGTTGCAGCCTTAAGTGTCTTCCACAACTCCTCATTAGCAGAGCATAGATGGATAAAAAGGTTTGTGAAAGCTACTAGCAGAATTAGACCACCAATTAAGATGTCTGTAGCTCATTGGGACTTGTCTTTAGTTCTAAACTTTCTGACAGGTCCTCAGTTTGAACCTCTTGATTCCATATCTATTAGAAACTTAACACTCAAAACAGCTTTTCTAATAGCAATCACTACGGCTAGAAGAGTTGGGGAGATTCAGGCTTATTTATTATGGAACCTTATTGTCTGATTACTGATGACAGGATCACACTAACCTTAGACCCAAACTTTATTCCAAAGGTCTGCACAGCCTTCCACCGCAACCAAGAGGTGGTCTTGCCCTCTTTCTGCCAGAACTCAAAATCTCCTATGGAGGTCCTGTGGCACTCTCTGGATGTAAGAAGAACAGTTCTCGGGAACATTAAAACCACCAAAAGCTGGTGTAAGGACTTCCTTCTCCAATTTCAAGGAAAGAACAAGGGCAGGAAAGCCTCTAAGACCTCTATAGCGAGATGGCTAAAGACCGTGATTAAAGAAGCTTATGAGGCTCTTGATAGATCATCCCCAGAATCAGTGACAGCGCATTCAACCAGAGCAATGGTGGCATCCTGGGCTGAAAAGAGAGGAGCTTCGATTGATCATTATCATTATTATCATTGTAGCTTCCTTCCAGGGTCCTCTGAACAAGAAGAATTGCGGTGCCAGATACCTCCTTGCTCCTCCTGTAGTTCCAGGCAGCTAAGGATGTGTAGCTTTACAATAGCACTGATCACGGCGCATCCTGGGTGGCCAGGGACTACAGGAGAAGATTTGAGTCATGCCTGGAGACTCTGTGCTTGGGTGATGGCCTGGGTGCCCACAGAGAGTGCTCCGAGTGCCACATCTGGCACCTGTGCCATAGGTTCGCCACCACTGGTCTAGGGTCAAGAGGACTCTGGAAGAGTTTTCATCCAGGCTATCTCGGTAATTTGCAACATTTATCTTTCTTTCAATTGCAACCACTTGTCCTGTCCCTGCAAAAGAAAAATTCCCATATAGCATGATGCTGCCACCACCATGTTTGACTGCTGGGATTGTATATGGGAGGTGATGAGCAGTGCTTGGTTTTCTCCACAAATACTACTTAGAATTAACAACACATAGTTCAATTTTCGTCTCATCACCCCAGCAAATCTTATTAGTCTGAAAGTCCTTCATGTGTTGTTTTACAAACTTTCATATGTCATGCACTGAGGAAAGGCTTCCATCAACACACTCTGCCACAAAGCCCCAACTAATGGAGGGTTGCAGTGATAGTTGATTTTGTGGAACTTTCTCCCATTTCCCTACCGCATCTCTGGAGCTAAGCCACAGTTATCTTGGGGTTCTTCTTTACCCTTCATTAAGGTTCTTTTCCAATGATTGCTTAGTTTGGCTGGGTAGCCAGATTGAGGAAGAGTTGGGATCATCCCAAACTTCTTTTGAGTATTATGGTGGCCACTATGCTCTTAGGAGCCTTGAGTGCTGCCGAAATTATTTTGTAATCTTGTCAAGATCAGTGCCTTGCCACTATTCTGTCTCTGAGCTCCTTGGGCAATTTCTTAGACCTCATGATTGTCATGTGCTTTGATTTGCACTGTAAGCTGTGAGCGCAAACTCAAACAGGTGTTTGATTTTTTAATGAAGTCTAATCAGTCTAATTAAACACAGCTGGACTCCAGCTCACAAGGTGGATCAGAAGGAAATGGTCAGCATGTCATTTAAATATGATTGTCACAGCATAGGGTCTGAATACCATGTGATATTTCAGATTTTCTACATTTCTGTTTTTTTCTGTTAAGATGGGGTGCAGAGTGAAAAAAAACAAAAACAGTTTTGATGTTACCAAAAAATGAAAAATTTAAAGAGGTCTGAATACTTCCTTACCAACTGTAACACAAATATTCATGGAGTTCAGTCCCCAGCATAGTAATCTGTCCCTGGCATGGCACTACTCACATCTGATCACGAACTGATTACGGCCAAATGTGAATCCAGCTTTAATTATAGAACATTTCATCAAAATAACATTAATTGACTGAATGTCCTCTGATTGTTTGGTACAAGAGAAAACAAAACTTATGTGTGCCACATGGTACAGATCATTTGAAAATGAAGAAAGCTATATGGTGGACAGTTGGAAAATTACTCATCTTTAAAGGCGAGTAAACTTAGCAGTTTGAATCAGTGTATGAGGTAGGACCTTTGGTTGGTCTTCCTTAGTAGACTTCCAACCTATACAGAATAGAGTAGTGAAATAAAAATTTAAATGTTAGTGCGATACACAAGATAAGGTCACAGACTGGCTTGTGGAGATGATTGATGTATGACGGCACATAGAAGGAGTGAACTGTCCGGACCTCCTGATTGGGACATTCATGTTTCCCGCCTTGGCGCTGATTGGAGAAAACATTTGTGAATGAATGGGATCACTGGGGGATGTTTGTATTACGGAGGGGGGGGGGGGGCATCTTGAATAGTAGATTGAAAAAGGCGTGTAGCAATAGGGGATTTATAAATGAAATCTTTTTCTGTCCTGGTAGAACATATGAAAACTTATGTACCTCTATTGTAAATGCAATCATTTTGTTGAATTATGAATATGTAATGAGTAGTAGATAGTATGTTTTATAATTTTTGAAATAAAGCAATGTAATTTGACTATGTGTGGGATATAAGGACATTGGCCAATAATGCCCTGGAAGAAGCCGTTCTAGCGAAACCCTGGGTCGGGCAAACGAGCGAGACTGGCATCCGCATGGTGGATTTTATATGCGCATTTTTACGCAGCGGAATCATCTGAATTGTGGTCTATTCTCATCTAAGTACCTTTTTTCGTGGAACCACACCTATAAAATTTCACAGGAGCAGAAGTAGAACTGAACCGTGGATTTATCAAAGAACATTCGAAAGGACACAGCAGGAGCTCCCGTCAGATTGTTTTTATTTATTTTATGGTGGTAGATGTCCTTTAAAGATTAAGTTATCTAGAAAAATAACTTTCTATAAGCCCTGACTGTACAAAGTATGGGAGAAAGATGAAGGGTGATACATTGTATTGGTATTACAATATAATTATGGATCTTGACACCTAATAGAAATAAAGGTTTATTATTAGAGATGAGCGAACATACTCGTCCGAGCTTGATGCTCATTCAAGCATTAGCGTACTCGAAACTGCTCGTTGCTCGGACGAATACTAACGTTATACATTTTTTTTTTTTATTTGCAGCTAGTACCATATTGTGTGGAATTTGCAGGGGGACTTGCTACCGTTGTGTTTAGCTCTTAGTGACACACATATCCACCACAAACACCAAAGTGGGACAATTTATTAGGGGTTTGATTTCAATTAGGCACGTTTGAAACTTTGGAGGTTAGGTATTAGTCTGATAGTCCGGGGCGGAGCATTCCATAGAATTGGTGCAGCTCTAGAGAAGTCTTGGAGACGCGAGTGGGAGGTCCGCACTAGGGTAGAGGTTAATCTAAGATCACTGGCGGATCTAAGAGCACGGGTTGGGCGATAGACTGAGATAAGAGAGGAGAGGTAGGGGGTGCAGCATTATACAGAGCTTCATGGATGAGGGTTATTATTTTAAACTGTATTCGAAAGGAGACTGGCAGCCAGTGCAGCGACTGGCATGAACTGTAGGCATATATGGTCCCCTTATCAAACGAGCTGTGTCAGGCAGAATTTTGGGTTGTTTTCATGGCTTCCACAACAAACTTGTTAACTTTGTCGCCACCCTGCTGTGTAATCCACAAAATATACTGGCAAACTTTTATCATTTACCAATATTATTTCAGCGCTTCTTGCGCATCTGTTTACATTCCCCTCACCCGCCATATCCTAAACTTATAAGAACGCTACTACACTTGATCTTATACAAAAGGTTCTTAGAAGTGCTGTTTGGGGAGTAGCCTAGAGACAGGGGCTTGGATTGGCGAAAGCTCGCCTGGCAGCGGAGCGCCAGCTCCATGCCAAGATCCAACTAACATAGTTTTAACTGCAGCACCTTTAATCTACTACTAGTTCACTGCCTCCATACATTGTCCCCTTATCAAACGAGCTGTGTTGTATGACGGAGAGGGGGGGGGGCATCTGGAATAGGAGATGAAAAACGGGGTAGGCCGTTTGTTTTGTTAGCACTAGGGATTTATAAATGAAATTCTTGTTCTGTCCTGGTAGAACATAGAAAACTTATGTACCTCTATTGAATGCAATCATTTGTTGAATTATGAATAGGTAAATGAGTAGTAGATGTATGTTTTAGAATTTTTGAAATTAAGCAATGTAATTGGACTATGTGTGGGATTACTAAGGACATTGGCCAATAATGCCCTGGAAGAAGCCGTTCTAGCGAACCCTGGGTCGGGCAAACGAGCGCGCCTGGCATCCGCATGGGGATTTATATGCGCATTTTACGCAGCCGGAAGCATCTGAATTGTGGTCTATTATCATATAAGTACCTTTTTTTCGGGAACCACACCATAAAATTAACCAAGAGAACTGAACGTGGACTTGATCAAAGAAAGAACATTCGAAAGAACCACGCAGGAGACTCCGTCAGATTGTTTGTATTTATTTATGGTGGTAGATGTCTTTAAAGATTAAGTTATCTAGAAAAATAAACTTTCTTAAGCCCTGATGACTGTACAAAAGTAGTGGAGAAGAGGAAGGGTGATACATTGTATTGGATTTACCATATAATTATGGATCTTGACACCTAATAGAAATAGGTTTCTTATAGGAGATGAGCGAACATTAATCGTACGAGCTGATGCTCATCAAGCATTAGCGTCTCGAAAATGATAGTTGATCGGACGAATACTTCGCCCCGGCTGAGAAAATGGCATCTCCCGCCCGTTTTGCATTTTTGGGGCCAGGAAAACAGAGCAATCACAAGCAGGAGAATCTGAACTGACACACCGCCATGACGTGGTACCATTAGAGTTCGATAGCAGTGGTTGGTGGCCAGACAGGTGACCCTGGAAATAGACTAGCCCCTGCTGCGCTGCTCGGATCATTCTGTGTCTGGATGCCGTAGGGAGAGAAGCTGTGTGGTAGGGAAAGCCGTTAGGCTGTTCTATTAGAATGTGTTAGGCAGGAGTGATTCTACAGAACCCAACAAGCCATCTAGGGCTTACAATAACGTTATACATTTTTTTTTTTTTTTATTGCAGCTAGTACACATATGTGTGGAATTGCAGGGGGACTGCTACCGTTGTGTTTAGCTCTTAGTGACAACATATCCACCCAAACCCCAAGTGGACCAATGTATTAGGGGTTTGATTCAAATTAAGGCACAGTCTGCCATGTACTTTTTATGTACGTTATTTTTTCATAACTCGCTCATCTATCTGGCTAGCAGGTGCTTTCATACTTGGCAGAAAATAGCCCATAGAGAATCCCAAACGGCTTACTTAGGCCTAAAGAGCGTTATTATTATTCTATTTCTGGTTGATCTGATGGTGGCTGTCCTTGCTGTAGTGCATCTACTACAATGTGAGGAATTTGTAGGGAGTTGCGACCGTTTGTTTAGAGCTTAGTGGACGCACATATCCATCGCAAAGACCGAAAGTGGGACAATTTTGAGGGGTTTGATTCAATAGCACAGGTCGCAGTTTCTTTGGATTTTACGTTTATTTTTTCATAACTCAGCGTCAGCTAATCTGGATAGCAGTGTGCTTTCATAACTGGTAGAAAATAGCATAGCCATAGATAGCATCGTTTGGTTTAAAAAACTAAAAAAAAACACAAAAAAACACAAAAAAACAGTAAGAAAAAAAATTAAAGTGATAACTTTCATTTCAAAATGTTAACCCGAGGGATAGGGGTAGAGGACGAGGGCGTGGGACGTGGGGACGTAACAAATAATGCAGGGGTCCAGAGGCCGTGGTTCTGGGGGGTGTGGGAGGACACCACCTGATGATGAGGGAGGCAGGGGACGCGCAGAGAACCACTCCCTAGTTCATGTTGAAGTTACTGGGACTGTTGGTAGAGGCACGGTTGAGCCGAACAGTGCGAACAGGTGATGTCGTGGATTGCTGACACTTGCTTCGAGCAATTTGTCCAGCAGTAGTTTCCTACGCAGTCCACCCTTGTCACCGAAACGGAACTCCTCCAGCTCCTGCAATCAGCCTCCTCCCCCCAGTCTGCCCCCTCGCAGGAAATTGGCATTTGAACCGGGCATACTTGAGGAACTGTTTTTCTGGCCCTATCCCACAGTCACAAACCACTTTTTGGTGGTTGCTGCTCTGAGCAATTTTCCGATGCCCAGGTTTTCCACCAGTCGCAGTCTGTGGGGTGATGATGACCTTCTTGAAGTAGTGGAGAAGTGTGGAAAAGAGGTTGTCCGCGTGAAGGAGAAAGGTTGTCATTACAGTGGTTGAAGTTGTTGTCACGGGGCAGGGAAGTCCGAGGGGGGGCAGACTGAGGGACGGAGATGATGAGGGGTGACAGACCAAGCTGGGTTCCACCACTAGAGCTAACTACCAGTATGCGCAGGGCATATGAATGCCTAAACACCCCACTCATGGCATCAAGACGGTCACCTCCGGCCGTGCACACCACTGCTCCTTCCCCTGTGTAGTGGATATAGTCCAGCCCCTGCAGGGACCCCCTGGCACCAAAAACCCCATCGTCGCCTCCACGAATCCCACAGCATTCAACAGCGGTAAGGCTCTCCATACCCCAGACGCTGGAGCGGGAAAAGGAAACTAGGCAACCCAACCGCAGCCCAAGCCTTAATGTCCACATTCCAGATGCTTAGACTGGAGATGCTGCCCCTATAGGTAGTAGAGACCGAGGCCTTTCGTAACCTCATGGCGGCGGCAGCCCCTCGCGGTATTGGTCCCCAGCCGCCACTACTTTTCCCGAGTGCCGTCCCAGCCCCTCTGAAACCAGCACGGTCAGACACATCATCCGTGCCTGGGAACCAACGCCGTTTCTGACAGGTACACTGACCACGGAAAAGTGGACGAGTGCTCCGGGCAGGGACCACTATCTATCGCTGACGGCACAATTGGGTAACTTGGTGGAGGCGGGACCGAGTCTGACACTGCGGCTGGTCATATACTGCGAAGCCGAGGATTGCGGGGGACCTACCTAGGCCAGGTCTTTAAGGGGGGGCTAATATGCCTCTCCTCCTCAAACCCTCCTCCAACCTCCTACTCCGAATCCATCCGTGGGCAGGCCGCCATCAGTCCCTAGCCTCGTCACAGAAGCAGTGCCGTGCTAAGCGACAGCAGGCGGTGCTCAAAACTGATGAGCCTAGGGATAAAAAAGGCCCACAACAGCCCAAGAACTATTACACGGCGCAGGACTGATGGGGACTGGCACCGCTGAACATGAACAGGCATGGTTGGTGTGACAACGCCGAACAGGTGGGCTCTGCACTCGGCAGACTGACACATGTGCCATGCCTGGCCCCTGTGTTCAAATCTATATAGTTCAGCGTTTCCTCAAGCACCATACCCCATTGTCTGATTTGACTCACGAAGGTGCGCCGCATCTGGGCGCATTTCAGGAGTTCCAGGCCACAGATGCGCACTCTCAGGAGCGCAGCGCCGCCTCCAACTGCCGCTCACGACTGTGGGGCGACGTGCCCACGCGGTGGAAGGGAATAAATTAAACATGTTATCCAGAGGTTACCGAAAGCGCAGAGCGATATGTAGACTGGCAGATGCAACTCCCCAGACATGGTAGCAGGTCAGTCAGCTTCATCTCAAGTCTACAATGAGGAGTGGACGTGGCTGTCTGATATCTGTAGGTGCTGAAGTTAACTTCGCACGGAGGTCAACACATATGGTCAGTGGCGATGCCGCATTCATCAGCCTCACCATCAAGCTGCTGGCCTGTGAAAAATCTTGATCAGCATGATAGTCGGAAGCTTTGCAATTGTCACAAGAGACGGGGGAAGAAGATTACCTTGTTGATACCAACGCACCTCAGTCTGTTTATCAGCGGCATATCGGAGAGGTGGAGGAGGAGAGAATGCTTTGGAGAGACACAAGAGGGGGACCATTGTCAGCCTTCACTTTCAGCGTGTCCCCCCCCCCTTGGGCCACAGAAGAAGAGGAGTTGAGACGGAGTTGGAAAATGGAAGTCAGGACCAGTGAGGGGAGTGAATTCGTGCGTGTGGTTAGGTACTCTGACATATGGCCAGATTTCATGCTAGGATGCCTATCCCGTGACACTAGCCCGTTTCACAGAATTTATTACAGCACCGATTACTGGGTATTCACTTCCTGGACCCATGGCTACAAGCAAAATCTTTCCACTTATCATCCCTGGAGAGGAAAGGGAGTGGAGAATGCATGGAATACAGAAGGCCTGGGGCACAAGCTGAAACAGTACCGTTCCCTTCTGACAGCGCTAGCGCCAGAGGGAGTCTGCGGACAGTAGCCGAGAGGAGAGTAGGCGAGCAGGCAGCTTGTCGAGCGTGGACAAGGGTAGATTACAAGGCTTTTGACAGCTTTATGTCACCCAGAAGACACGGTCACCTGTCCCCAGTCTCGGCAGCGAGTAGGGCTGATCTGTAAGAGAAAGATGGTGAGGGAGTTACGTAGTGACCATACCATCGTCCAATGATCACAAGCTCCATACAACTAAGGGATTTCAAAGCTGGACATGTGGCACGAAACTGGCTGCTGTACGCCTGGAGGTTATTGCCTGCCCTGCCCGCTAGAGTGTTGTCCGAGCGGGTTTTCAGGCAGCTCGGTGGCATCATCACCGATAAGCGTACCACGCCTGTCGCTTGACAGCGCTGACAGGCTGACGCTTATAGATGAATAAAGCCTGGATTTCTCATTAATTTCCAATCTCCACCAGGTGAAGGAAGCTCAACCTGATAATGTATGCACTCCTCCTCCTCATTTTTATCCTTCTCCTCCTCTTTGCTAACGCTAAAGCCAGAGGAAACGGCTATTTTTGACGGGCCATGGCTCTAGCTATCGTACTTATGCAGTTAATTTTTCTGGAGGGCCACCTACCCGGTCCTCTGTTTTAAACAATTTTTGGACTGCCACATACAGGAACTCAATCGATTTCATTTTCTGGAGGGCCACCTACCTGCGCCTCTGGTTGAAAACTTTTGACTGCACACATACAGGCACATCCAAATTTAATTTCTACCAAGCAGCCTCCACACGTTGTCTCCTTGCTACCTCCAAAAGTCGTCCCATATAGCTGCCTCCATACATCGTCCCCTTATCAAACGAGGGTGTAAGGCAGAAATTTGGGGTTGTTTTCATTGGATTCCACATAAGTTGCTTAACTTTGTCGCCACCTGCTGTGTTATCCACAACATATACTGGCAAACTTTAAATGATAACCGATATTATTTCAGCCTTCTTGCGCATCTCGTTGATTACACTGCTGTGTAATCCACAAAATATACTGCCAAACTTATTTACCATTAAGGAATATTTCAGCGCTTCCTTGCGACAATCTGTTTACTTATCCTCACCAGCCATATCCCACACTTATAAGAACGCTACTAAACGTTTCACTTGGTGGAGGCCTGGGACCGAGTATGACATGGGGATGGTCATATATGCCGACACGAGGATTCGGGGCCTACCTCGGTCCAGGTCTCTCAAAGGCCTACGTTATACCTACAATCATGCACCCACCCCCTCAATACGACGAATTCATCAGTGGGACTGGCGCCATCAGTCGGAGCTCTAGGCACAGCAGCCAGTGCCGTCGCTAGCGACAGCAGGCGGTGCTCAAACTGTGCGCCTAGGCGATAAAAGGCACCCGCCCAAGAGCTATTTACAGGGCATTCCACATCAACTTGATAACCTTGTCGCCCACCCTGCTGGGTCATCCACAAAATATATGGCAAAACTTTTCATTTACCGATATTATTTCCAGCGCTTCTTGCAGCATCTGATTACATGCCATCACCCGCCATATCCCAAATTATAAGAAGACTACTACACTTGATCTTATAAAAAGGTTCTTAGAAGTGCCTGTTTTGGGGAGTAGCCTAGAGACAGGGGCTTGGATTGGCGAGAAGCTCGCCTGCCTGGAAGCGGAGCGCAGCTCCATCCCAAGATCCAAAAAAATAGTTTTAACTGCAGCACTTTAATCTCTACTAGTTCATGCCTCATTAATAATAATAATCATAATCTGTTATTCTAATATAGTGCCATCATATTCCGTAGCGCTTACCAATCATAGGAACAAATACAAATGTAATGTAACAGAGCAAAAATTGTATGGAACAACAGGAGGGGAGGTCCCTGCTGCATAGCTTACGTTATGACGATGATGGCGGTAAAACGAGGTAAAAGAATATTATGTCAAGCCATTTCTTAGGGAATAGACACAAAATAATTATAACTCAAATGGAATTGCTGTCGCTTTGAACCACTCAGCCGGCTTTATATACAGGTCGGGTGAATGGGACTGCAAGAGAAGTCTGGGTGCCTGTTGGTGCTGGATACACAATGGAGACGAACAGGACGGGTAGTAGGAAGAGTTAAAACTTCATGCCGTTAATGAGTGAGTGTTATAGGCTTGCCTAAAGGAAATGGGTTTTAAGACCACGTTGAAAATTGAGGTTAGGTATTAGTCTGATAGTCACGGGGAAGAGCATTCCAAGAATGGTGCAGATCTAGAGACGTCTGGAGACGCGAGTGGAGGTCCGCACAGGGGGTAGAGGTTAATCTAGATCACTGGGGATCTAAGAAGCACGGGTTGGGCGATAGTAGACATGGAGATAAGAGAGAGACGGTAGGGGTGGTGCAGCATATACAGAGCTTTATGGAATGCGGGTTATTATTTTTTAAAACTGTATGCGAAAGGAGACGGCAGCCAGGGCAGCGACTGGCATGAACTGTAGGAATATGGTAACCATTATCAAACGAGCTGATGTCAGCAGAATTTTGGGTTGTTTCATGGCTTCCACAAGAACCTTGTTACCTTTGTCGCCAACCTGCCGGTGTAATCCACCAAAATAATATGGCAAACTTTTATCATTTACCGATATTATTTCAGCGTTCTTGCCGCATCTGTTTAAATTCCCCTCACCGCAATATCTAAACTTATAAGAACGCCTACACACTTGCATTTATCCAAAGGTTCTTAGTAAGTGATGTTTGGGTGAGTAGCCTAGAGACGGGGTTGGATTGGCGAAACTCGCCCTGGCAGAGGAGCGCCAGCTCCCATCCCAAGATCCAACTAACATAGTTTTAACTGCAGCACCTTTAATCTACTACTAGTCCACGGCCCATAATGGTCCCTTATCCAAACGAGCTGTGCAGGCAGAATTTTCAGTGTTTTCATGGCTTCCACATCAAACTTGTTAACTTTGTCGCCACCCGCTGTGTAATCCACAAATATACTGGAAACTTTTATTCATTTACCGCTATTAATTTGAGCGCGGCTTGCTCACCGCCTTTGGTTCCTTCTGCCACCATGGTTTTAAGCATGAGTCCATTTGGGGTATGTTTGCCAAGACACCTCTAGCGCGTGCTGCCGCTGCCTCTGCATGCGTCCCTATAGTGTCAGGTCAATTATTGCGATGTTTTTAGATGCATCTAGCAGCTTCATTCTGTAACTCTGTCAGGGCCAGGCTGTTGCCCATAAGTTGGCCATAATGGGAGTTTTTTTAAGCAGCCTCAGAGGCATCCATGCTGCAGCCCTGCTGTTTCCTGTCCATTTTCGTGGTGTTTCCATCCTTTTCTGAGGTTTTCAGGTGTCTGGCCCAAGCTTCCTGGGCAGAGCCTTGGTCCCCTTGAAAACTGCGCGAGGCTCCATTGACTTCAATGGGGCTCGTTATTCGAGACGAGCACTCGAGCATCGGGAAAAGTTGTCTTGAATAAACGAGTACCCGAGATTTTATGATCGCTCATCTTATTTATTATATTCAAACCTCTTTTGTAAATTGCAGGTATGATTTCTTGAGTTTGTAATCTTCATAGAAAAATCTAATCTCTGAAAATAGATCTCACGGTTACATTTGGTATTCAAATAGTAGTTGAAGAGCATTTTTCAAAATCCACATACTTACAATCGATGGAATAATTTTTTATCCCGTATTTTTTATTTTCTGTTTTCGTTATTATACAAAATTATGAAGATCTGAAATAGTGTCAAAATTCCGTATTTGTGTATTTGTGTGGTGGATCGGCCATTGATTGAAAGGTTCACAGTCTGCTTTGAATGTAGATTTTCAGTGGAGAATCAAGGTCATTACAGTGTGATATAAATACTTCCTGTAATTTTTATTGCTATGCTCCGTCGCTATGAAAATCGAATGCCTCTAGAAGTAGCTTCAGAAATGAAGTCGAAGGACCTACTACAGTGCCATGCTAAAGACTGCCTAAAAAAGGCTGAAAAAAGATTCACTTTGATTTACATATGTTGAGCCTTTCATAGTCACACATTGGAAAGACCAGTGATACTTAAAGAAAACAGTTACAAGCATTGTCTGCAATTTATCTAAATAGTCGTGATGAGAGGCAGTAGTAACATTTAAGCACAAAACTATTAGACTTAGAACTGTGCCCATAAATCAGTACCAGGTGAGGTATGGCTCGGGAGTAGATATAATACAAGTTTATTTTATTGCATCTCCATGGAGGATCTTTTTCTACTCTTTGTTGCGACTGACCCTTTTTTCTTCTTTTTGTGCTTCTAGTCGCATGACCTCTATAAAATTGATTGAACAAAGATTACACATTGAGGGAAATGGGTACACAAACAGGTGCAGCCACTCCTGAGTCATAAGAAGAAAAATTCCAAATTCCAACTACAGGAGTCACCCTACTTAAGAAACTCGACTTACATACGACCCCAGTTACAACGGACCTCTGGTATTGGTATTTATTTGTACTTTAGTCATAGGCTACAATACACAGATTTGTGGAACAGTATCAGAGGCGTCTGATAATGAAGCATGAGCAATCAATCCTGATTCTTATGAAATCCCAACATTTTTTAAATCCAATTGTCACAGCGACAAAAGACAGTTCTGCAAAAAGAGACTGTGGATGGGATTACAAGATAAAAAATATAACAGTTCGATTACATACAAATCAACTTAAGAACAAACTACAGACCCTATCTGTATGTAACCTGGGTGGAAGCAATGTACATGGAAAGCATGTGTGTCCTGACCTTTAACTTAATATGACTTTCACGTGAAAACTCACACAGAAAAGCTGCACTTTTCGAAGTCAAATGGTGCACAAAGGGGTTTTGTGCTTGTATAGTGACTCAAGATTGGGTTAGAGTTTACTATTTTATTTGTTGATTCACAGCGCTTTTCGGCTCCGGTCAGAAGCCTTCGTCAGGTGAAGATATATTTTTTCACATATACATGAACATATATACAAAACTTTAAGCTGACGTCGGTTGATGTTCAGCGGAAGTGACATCCTGACGTGAAAAAATGTACAAACATGATAAAATGATAAAAATGTGTCTGGGAACATATATATACAGCTTTGATATAAAAACATGGTTTAGCAATAGATATAAATGGTTAAAATCTTACATTCTGATAAAATTCTACCTGGTTTATGAGATAGCTTCTGTTATTTGTATGTGCCCATTATGTGCCTATCGCGGGGTGGCTCAGATGAGAGCTTTAGTTTGGTTGCGTAACATTACCCTCATACGGAGGGACTGCATTGTGCGTCCCACGTATTGCAGACCACAACTGCATGTAATTAGATATATCACAAACGAAGAATCACATGAAATACAGTGTTTGTAGTTAAATATTTCACCTGTACTAGAGGATTTGAAGAAGTATTTTGTTCTAATGTTCTATTTCGTTGCATCACAAACATTTCTTTTTGAAGCATTTGGATGTTCCTGATATTTTTCCTGGTGGGTTTGGTATTGTTTCTTTTTTTAATGGTTTGGGTCTTTTTTATCCTGCTTGGAGCTAGAATGTTTTCCAAGAGCTTTCACAATATCAAGATGATGGGTATTGAACAAATCCCAGCCGATGAAAGTAACAGACAGGAAAAATTAACCCCTTCCCGACATTTGACGTACTATTACTGCATGGCGGGAGGTGCGTTCCCGCAAAATGCAGTAATAGTACGTCATGCTTCGGGTGTCGGCAATATATTATAGCCTACACCCGCCTCTAACACCCGCGATCGGAGATTTCACCGATCGCGGGTGTTAACCCCTGACACGCTGCGGTCGCGCTGACCGCGGCGTGCTAGGGGCATTTGAGAAGAATCGGACCCCCCCCCGCGGCGCTTACCGGGGGGGGGGGGTCCGCTGCTCCGATCGCAGCCCCGGGACTGCCGGTGCCCGGGGCTGCGCGATCCTCTTCTGTGAGCCGGGTCCGTGCCTTCTGGCAGGACCCGGCTGTAACACACTGAGCATGTGCATCTGTATTACACTGTGTAATGTGAAGAAGAGCTTGAACAAGTGATCAGTGGATCACTTGTTCAAGCTAACCTGTAAAAGTTAATAAAAAATGTTAAAAACACTACATAAAATCATTTTTTAATAAAAATTAATTAAATAAAGTTAAAGTCCCCTAAACACAAATATATTCCTTATACACATGCAATAAAGTGAAAAAACCACAAAATCGTCAAAAACCCCCACATATTTGGTATCGCCGCGTCCGTAACAATCCGCACAATAACTCAGAAACATTATTGGACCCGCTCGGTGAACGCCGTAAAAACAAAACACGCCAAAAATGTACATTTTTCATAAAATCTGTTCACAAAAATGTTCTAAAAATTGATCAAAAAAAGTTATGTGCGCCAAAATGGTACCACTGAAAAGAACAACTCAACTCGTAAAAAATAAGCCCAAAACTAGCTCTGTCAACCAAAAAATATTAAAGTTACGTCTCCGAAAAGATGGCGATGCAAAAACAAATGAGATTTCCTCTATATTAGTTTTTATCCAGTAAAATTGTAAAAATAAAAACCTGAATAAATGAGGTATCACCCATAATCGTAATCACCTATAGAATAAAGATAATATAGTATTTTAGTGACGGTGTACGACCCCAAAAAATACGAAAAAAAGTAAACCAAAATGACAATTTTCTTTCACCCATACATTCAAGAGTTAATAAAATCTCATCAATAAGCTAATAACCCCACAAAATGAAATTATTGTAAAGTGCATCTCATGTCGCAAAAAATAGCACTTATATGTCCAAATTGCCAAAAAAATAAGATTGTATAGCCAATAAAAAGTGATAATGCAAATCGCTCTGATGGCGCAGCTCCCTCGATGCCCTGGCGA
Source organism: Engystomops pustulosus (assembly GCA_019512145.1). NCBI lineage: Eukaryota > Metazoa > Chordata > Amphibia > Anura > Leptodactylidae > Engystomops > Engystomops pustulosus. The sequence goes on from CM033649.1 coordinate 45,985,581, forward strand.
GGTGCCTATACAGCAGGTTACCACCAATATGGGGTATTGTGTTATCGGGGAGGGGATTGGGTACAAATTTTGTGGAGCGTTTTGGTTGTTTATTCCACTGAGATTTGTACATTTTTTGAAAAACACATTCATTTAGCCAAACAAAGTTTACTTTCAAAATTGATCCCATTTTGTTTTAACCCCTGTAAAACAATGAAGGGATTAATAAAACTTCTAAAGTTGTGTGTTATGTACGTTGAGGGGAGTTTCAGTTTCTATAATGGGGGTAATATAGGGGTTTTACTTACTTTTATTTAGGCCTCTCAAAGTGATTAAAAACTGACAGGTCCCTCAATAGCAGGATTTTGCGTTTTTTATGAAAAGTAAAAACCGCACCTAACGTTCAAAGGCCCATAACATCTCACCAAAATAAGATTATGCATAAAAACCATGTGAGGGGTAATGAAATTAGCATTTAGTGAATGTTATTATTACATTTTTTTGCGGTTATGACTCGTTATGGAAAAAGTAACTCTTTGAAGTTCGAAAATCAAGAATTTTCCGAACAAAATAGCATGTGTTAAGAACAATATATATGTGTGAAGAACACTTGCAGATGTATTTAACATCTGCAATGTGTTCTTCCACACACATATATATTGTTTCTTCACATGCTATTGTTGTTCGCGCCAGAGTTCCGAGCGTATCTCCCACAAGTAAGCAGATTGCCGAACATCTGTAATCTATTCTGCAATGTGTTCTGCACTGTGTTTTTGATCTTAAATGTATCCTGTGTCACTGTTCACTGTGTACAATGATTTTATCTATCTTCACTGTTTCTTCACATTGCTAATTGTCGGGAGATAAGATACGCGGGAACAGTGAAGAATAGATCCAGGATGTTTGCAAATTATCAGAAGACATTATTTTTCAAATTAAATAACACATTTTAATCCCAAACCATGGTCCCTTGAAAATGCTCGAGTCTCCCATTGAATCGCGCGTCAAAATGCGCCGAAAACGCAAAAAAAACAAATTACTCCAAGAAAAATGGAACAAAAACCAGCCAAAACGTCAGTTTTTCAACTCAATTGCAAACGCCTTACGTTAACCTCCACGCTCCTGTGCAGAGGTCCTACTTTGTTCATATAACTCCATATGGATCCTCCCCTCATAAATAATAGAGTCCACTTGATCAAAAGAAAATATATTCCAACTCATGCAATATATGCAAAATAAGATCAATATACTCACCACATCACAACTCTCATCTGAGCCATGCTGCGATAGGCACATACTGGGCACATAAAAATAACAGAAGCTATCTCATAAACCAGGTAGAATTTTATCAGAATGTAAGATTTTAACCATTTATATCTATTACTAAACCATGTTTGTTTTTTTTATATCAAAGCAGTATATATATGTTCCCAGACACATTTTTATCATTTTATCATGTTTGTACATTTTTTTCATTTCGTGATGTAACTTGACGTTAGCTGAAAGCTTTGTATATATATATATATATATATCATCTTATGTATATGTGTAAAAATATATCTTCACCTGACTAAGCCGAAACACGGTGTGAATCAACAAATAAAATAGTAAACTCTAACCCAATCTTGAGTCACTATATCGGATGACGCAACGCCATCCTATACGAGAACAAAACCCCTTTGTGCACCAGTGCTAGTCCGCCATGCTGGGTGATTGGACAGAAGTCTTGTGGCAGGCACCTTTTTACAATCTGACACGCTCAAAACCTTTGGATATCAGGTGAGAGTTGAACCGTCTGTCTTTTATCACCTATTACCTAAAGGATTCACTTGAGTCTGTTTGGTTTTTTTTTTATTTCTCCCTGGAACATCCCGTTTTCACACGAGTGAGGAGCTTCAGACAGAGAAAGTCATCCGACCCCAGCCCTTCATACTGGATCATGTTTTAAGTATTCTGTCCTACTGATGCCATTCACCGTGTACTAAGATGCTCTATTCTAGAACTACATCTGAAAGAGGCTACTTAAATTCTAATTGAAAATTAATGATGTATGGATCAAGTAGTTTAATATTATGCAAATGCAAAACTAATAAAGAACATGAAGGGAGTATGCTAACAGATTTTCACTGCTAACCTTTCATTAAAATCCTAACCTGAATAATTAGTTGACATTTCCGCCTTATTTATAAAGGTTACTGCAGGAGTATGACATTTTAGTAGGATTTCATTCGCTGTCATACTGGTCAGTTTCTAAGCTACAACATATAAGGGAAAAAAGGGAATTTCTAAAGCTGCTTTCATATATGCAGTTTTCTTCAATATCTTTTACCAAATGCAGGACCAAAGACAAGAAATGCTGTAACCTGTTCTTTTTACTTTTCTATTAATGTGGTTTTCTTGGGGTGCTCAGGCACTCTGCAGTAGGCACGGGGGTAAAGCATTCCTTACCGGAATGCATATTACTTATTTGCAGGTTAACAATAATAAACTAAAACAACATAAGAGCTCTTAGACGCAAACATGGAACGGAAATGTGTGCTAGGCATTTTTTCCGATGGCTAGCACATATCCCCAGTCACTCATATAGGCTCATTGTTGAGATGTGGGTTCTTTGGCCATTTATTAAGCTCTTCATTCAGGCATCAGGTCAAAAGAAGGCTTGTATTTATGTGCACAAAAAACAAACAACAAAACATAGCAAGAACAAAAATGCTGACAATTCAGGTTGCAGCTATCTTGAAGCAAGCAGCTCCCCTGTGGTCAGCTCAGACACTCTGACTTAGAGACAATCTATGTACACACAGGTGTCATTAAATACCCAACTTTTCCCAGACTCCTATAGTCTTAAAGGGATACACCTTTGTGTTGCACCTTTCATAACAAATATCATGAAATAAGTTACATTTTACACACAGATAATGTATATAGAATCAAAATACAGTCTGTCTCCCTTTTTAAAATAAAGGGGAGTTTCCAATATACACAAGTAACCAAATCATAAGAAATACAAACACATATAACATGAGCATAGCATATAGCATGACTACAGTTCTGCATCATCTGGCAGTAATCAGGTGCAGGCTATCTAGCCCCAGCACACCCACTGCTCAGGTTTTGCACACACAGGTAAGATCAGGTAATGCTGAGTGGTAAATGCTAGACTAGTTTGTTTGTGGAAATAATAGTGGACAGAGACACAATTGGCCAGCAGGAGGAGAAAACAGAGAAAGTACAAGCTTAGACAAATAGTTCACTAGTCACCCCCAAACATACCCCCCTGCTTAAGTGGAAGCTTTCCCTTCAACCAAAATAAAGGAAGATGGTCAGGAATGAACATTTCCACGACCCACTTTATAGGCAAAAATTTATTTTCTATTGTAGAATAATTTTGTTCTCTGGGGAACAGTTTTCTGCTAATATACAGAATTAGATGTTCTTCTCCATCCTGCATTTGGCAGAGAACAGCCCAGATACCCCTTTCTGAGGCAATAACCTGATCTTGAAATGCCAAAGTAAAATTTAGGTTATTTAATACAGGTGCAGTACCCAATTTTTCTTTTAAAGTATTAAAGGCTTTTTCATAATCAGGTGTCCATTCCTTGTATCTTTATTTTCTTAGTAAGATCACTTTGATGGGCCCCTAAATCAGAAAAATGTGGAAAAAAATCTGGAGTTGGGGCATCCAGCTGTGAATTTTGAAATTTCTGGTTTAAATTTTCCCACCTGTAATGTATCCAAGATGAGAGGTTTCTTTCTGAGCTATGGTATTTGTTGGATTGATTGTAAATCCAGCTTTAGCCAGGGCTGAGATGACATTTTCCAGATGCAAAAGATGAGACTTCTAATCAGATTTAGTAATCCAGCACATTTTATTGTAGACTCCAAAATGAGCAATACATTAAAAACGCACTATAGCACTGACTCCAGATTGTAGGCTACAGGCTCCAGCCTACGTGTTACGTGTTAAACGCTCTTAATAATGGCTCAATAAGAGCGTTTAATGCGCTCGAAATGCATAGGCTGGAGCCTGTAGCCTACAATCTGGATGCAGTGCTATAGTGCGTTTTTAATGTATTGCTCATTTTGGAGGTGCTTTTAACTTTATGCGCTGGATCGCTGTTTTTTTGGATTACTAAACCTGTTGAGCACGTTGGTCACGTGGGGATCCAAGCTGCTTGGACGGAAGTCTTCCAATCAGAACTAAAGACAATGACATCATCAAGTACAGTATCAGGAGTGTAGTCTGATTACTGTATCCATTAGCCTTTGGAATGTAGCAGGGGCATTATGGAGGCCAAATGGCATACATATAAACTGATACAAGCCCTGTTGGGTGGCAAAAGCTGTTTTTTCATAGGAATTCCCTTCAAGTGGAATCTGCCAATAGCCATTGTTCAGAACAACTGTAGATATATATTGAGCTTCTCCAAAGTCAGGGTCGGCGCTATGGGTAGGCAAAGTGGGCAATTGCCCAGGGCCCTGAAAGGGGAGAATCTCTTCTTTCAAATGAATCTTGAATGTTTCTAGGTGCTATGGATCCAAAGATATTCAGGTTTAAAGTAAGAATACCAGGTGCCATTTTTATATATAAAAATTATTCCTGATGGCAGTTTAACAGTTAATATCTCCGTTTTTCTGACACTTAGAAACAGAGATTCATATAAAAGAGGAGACTTTCTTCTTTCATAGGAAAAAGAATGTGTCACAGAGCCAGAGATATACCTCCTGAAATGCACCCCCTCCAGATTCTTAGCCATCAGGCTATAGGGAGAATTTGCTGCACACAGGAGCTGCTGCTCCTGTGTGGAAATATTCACTTGGAAATATTCACTTTACATGTTACTACATTTTGAGAAGGGCTAATATCAACTAATATTCATGTTTTTAAACCATGTTTTTCACACTTTCTCTCTTATTGCCTTTATTTCGTGATTATTTTTTTTGTTGCGAAAATTGACTGATACGATGAACATTCGATCCTCTTCACCTAATGTCGCTATTATATATTAACACTGCAACCCAGAACATGTCCATAAAGTTATATGTAACACCCAAAACACACACATGTTCTGGAATAAAGTTTTTATTTCACACCATCCTCCATTATTTATACCTATGTTATGACGTTCTTACTCAAATTCTTATGAAGCGCGGAGGGTTTTGTTATTCTGCGGCTTATACAATGGCGCACATCTAAAAGTGACTCTTGTTATCTCATTAGCTTTGTTTATGGATATAAAGTTATTATTTGGGTTACCATTGTGTAAGGGAACATACAATGATAGATCCGTGTGAAGCTCAGTGCAATTTTCAGCAAAAATAGTTTGGTGTCCCCTGTGGATTTAACGTTCCCTTTGCTGCATATTTTGGTGAATATACACATGTGGGGTCTGTATGATCTCCTCACATCTTACTGTTTTAGGAAAGCATATTTTCTTTATATAAGTATTTTGGATTTGTACACATTTTAGAGGAAATTTTGAATGTTAATTGCCAAATACATCGCCTGGTTGTCGGCTTTCAACATTATATAGGTTTTATGGCGCCTTTACTTTTTATTCTGTTTTATTGCTATATTTTGCGGGTTGTGACTGTCTTTGTAGCTGAAAAGCAGATTTCTAGTTATTACAGTTTTAGTGATATTATGTGGATTTATGTGAACATATCAATATGGGACATTTGTGAACTCTACACATGTCCATCTATTACATTTAGAAGATGTGAAGGTTAATATTTACTGTATGGAGCACATTTTTTGCAATCAAAGTTAAATTTTAAGTATTTTTTATAAAATGTTTCAGTTTGAATCAAAATTGCATGAAGGCGTCTATGTGTATAAACTCTTTAATGCAATTTTGAAAATGGAGCAAGTGTCTGCTTTAAGGAAATATATGGTTTGTTGGGTTTACTTTAATTCTTTTTGCTGTAATTTTGATTTAATTTTTAAATTGTACAGAGCTTGCCAGATCAGTCCCTGTCCCCAATGGGGCTCACAGTCTATTCAACCTACCAGTAATTGGGAGGAAACCGGAGGACCCAGAGGAAACCCACGCAAACACAGAGAGAACATACAGAGTCTTTGCAGATGTTTACCAGCGCTGCAAGCCTGTAGTGCTAACCACAGAGCCACCATGCTGTCCATCAATCTCCCTATCATCTATCTCCTATAAAATTCTCCCATTACATCTCCTATTACAGTTTGTTTTACCATACTAAAGGGAGACTCTTGTTGACTGTGAATGGTCATAAAATAGTTTTGTTTTGGGGCCGCACTTTTAGTTTTGCCCAGGGCCCCACTTTGTCTGGAACCGGCCCTGTCCAAAGTAACTTATCAGGTTAAATTTTCAGATCTGATTGAGTTTTTTTAAAACCAATACCAAATCTAATGTCCCTATTTTTCTTGGATACCATAACAATGGAGGAGCACCAAGGGCTGCAAATTGGCTCAATGGCCCCTAATAATGTTTTGAACCTCTATGTTCATCACAGGTTTGTTTTTCAGACAACCTGTAGGGTTTCTGACGTATGGGTTTGGCATCACCAGTGTCAATGACATGTGGGTGCGACCTGGTATAGACAAAAGGTGGGCAACAAAAGGTCTAAGTCTTCATTTTGGTCATCAGAAAGTTCACTTCCCCTCTGAATCAGACAAATATCAGACAAATGTGAACCAATGGGGGACAGTATAGAATAAGCCTGATCAAGAAGATTTGGATGACATTCTGAAAGAATAGTACAGGCCACATTTGGTCTATCAACCCATTTTTTAAGCAGATTGGTGTGGAAGATTTTCTTATCCTGAACCGTGCCAGGCATGAAAATCTCATAATCTACTGGACCAGTTTGATGCAAAACTTCAAAAGGTCCCTGCCACTTGCTAGCAATGTGTTATCAAAAGTTGGCAGTGACAGTAGAACCTTATCCCCTGGCATAAAACATTTATCTTTAGCATTTTTGTCTCCTCTCAACACTCATGCACACGGCTGTGGATTTTATGGCCCCTTGCAAGAGCTGAATGCAGTGTCAGTTTAAGACTAAAATGAGCCCTGGGGGAGCGTGGCTTAGCCAGCGATGTGAGCAGACGCGTCTCTCCACAGCTCCTGCAGCAGATCCTGTTTTAATCCGACTTGCATGCTCCCAGGCTTACAAAAGTTGCTGATGATCAGCGGACAGAGCCCCGGGACGCCCGCAACTTACCTGCTGTAATAGGTACCTGGAAAACAGCACGGGAAAAAGACGCGAGGCCCGCAGGTCCGCCTGCTCCTGTTAGAAAACATGGCGCCGCAGCGGGAAATAAGCAGCAGGAAGTGCTCGCGCGCCTGGAGAAGTATGCCCGCACGGATCCGACGGCGAGTCCCTCAGCCCTGGCACCCCAAATCTCGGAGGCAGTGACAGAGGAGGATGTTCCACGACCCCCATTCTGTGATACCCCGCCGAGGAACACTACTGACATCCCTGTAGAAGCTGACACCAGAAGGCCGCAGCCTTATATACCAGAGGGCCCACTTGATGGCACTCAATTTGCGGCCATGCAAGGCCTTGCTACGTCACTAGAGGAGCCTACTTTGAAAGATCTATTCTCTGCCATCTCACACTGCGGCTCTGCTCTACTAACTATGAACACCCATTTTGGAGGTCTGAAAGAGGATGTAACAATCATCCGTCATGATATTCGGAAGGTGAAGGAAAGAATACATGCGGTGGAAGAAAGAGTAAGTTAATTGGAGGATACTCTGCCCCCAGTAAAACGGGACTTGCAAAGAGTGATGAATAATGTGTCTATGTTGTTAGACAAGTCTGAGGACATTGAAAATAGGCTGCAAAGAAACAACTTGCGCCTGGTAGGGGTGCCAGAAAAGGCTGAGGGCATGCATGCAGTGGACTTTTTTGAATCCTGGATGAAAGAAAAGTTCGGTGACAACGCACTTACACCGTTATTTGCGATAGACTGATAGAGGAAGTGGGCTGGTGCGACATATGGCGCTGGCATCACCCTCAGTATTCCTGCTACTCCAGTTCTCATGACCTTCCTCTGGGTATGCATACTGTTCTCCCATATGTCATTGACGTCACATATTTGCCTGGGTCCACATCAGACCACTCTCCACTTATGGTCACCCTACTCCTTGACCAGAATAGAAGGCACCCAGGGGGGTTAAGAAAAATTAATCCATTCTACTAGATAGTTGGGGTGCCTACGCCACGTATATTCAGGACTTCCTCTCTCACAATGAGGGGTCGGCATCTGTCTCAGCGGTCTGGGAGGTGCTCAAAGGACATATACTGGGCATATATATGCAGCAAATTAGCAAACACAAATTGAAGGGGAGGGAATTCCTAGAAACTCTTCAACACAGGGTTATAACCACGGTATGTGCTTATATGACTTCTCCAGACCCGGTAACAGAATTAAGCAGGAAAGAGGCCCAGAATGATTTAGCTGAACACACACTATTGACAGCAGACCAGAAGCGCTTTTTTGTCAAACAGAAGTACTTTGAACAAGGGGAGAGTGAAGGACATTCACTAGCCTCTATTGTTAGGGCTCAAGAGTGCTCACCGTATATCAAAGAAATATGTGACCAGCAAGGGAACAGATATGTTAAGGATGTGGATATAAGGATGGTTATGGGCAACTTTTATAAGAACCTTTATACACCTGGACCAATCCCTGAACAAAGCAACCCCCTAACCTTTTTAGAGAGTATTGATATGCCTTGCTTGACACAAGAAGCTAGAGATATATTAGACAACCCTCTCACGCTTGAGGATCTAGAAGAAGCATTGACATTGCTTCCGAATGAAAAGGCCCCGGGAACAGACGGTCTCCCGATAGAGATATATAAAAAATACACAGATCTTTTGTTACCAAGATTGCTGACGGTTTTTGAGGACTCATGGGGGAAGGGACATTTACCAGCAACCATGTGAGAGGCCATAATAGTGGTTCTGCTTAAGCCCGACAAAAATCCCACCTCTTCGGAATCATATCGGCCCATATCCCTACTATCCACAGATATTAAAATAATTGCAAAAGCCATGGCTGTACGTTTAGCTGGGGTGGCCACACACCTGATACACGAGGACCAAGCAGGTTTTATGCCCGGCAGATCGACACCTGTATCTTAACATACAAGCCCAACTAGCTAGGGGGGGTGGGGGGTGGCGGAGCGGTGCTCTCACTCGATGCTGCGAAGGCCTTTGACAGTGTCGAGTGGGAGTATCTGTGGGCCGTACAATTGCTATACAAGGAACCTAGGGCAAGATTATGAATAAATGGGGTTCTTTCAGAACCCTTCCTCTTGGGAAGAGGGACACGGCAGGGCTGCCCACTTTCGCCCCTCCTGTTTGCCTTGGCAGTGGAGCCATTAGCATGCCTTCTACGTACTACCACAGCTATCCGAGGATTCCCAGGCCGGAGGAAAGAGGAAAGGGTGTCCTTTTATGCGGACGACCTACTGCTATATTTGGGGGACACCAATAACTCTGTGGATGGTGCAATGCGAGTAATCAGGGAATTTGGTGACTATTCTGGCTTCCGCATAAATTGGGAGAAATCAGTTATTGTACCCTTTGAAATGCAGGTCACAGACCCTCAGCATTACACGGGAGAGCTACAAGTGGTGAGAAAATTCAAATATCTAGGTATACAGGTCACCACATCCCCTAAAGATTACATAGCTGACAACCTGACTCCCCTACACTCCCGGTTTGAAAGGAAGATAAATTCATGTTGTAAACTTCCCATCTCATCAGTAGGCAGAGGCAATTTACTAAAGATGATCCTTATGCCACAACTGCTACATATTCTACATAATTCCCCAATATGGATTCCCAAATCATACTTCCGCAGAGTCTTGGGTCTATTCCGCTCCATGGTATGGAAAAAGGGCATCGCTCGTATAAAGTATTAATATTTGCAAAGGTGTAAATGGGCGGGGGGTCTGGCCCTTCCCAACCCCTGGTTATATTTCGTTGCGTCCCAGTTACAGCATTTCAAAGGATGGGGACAGAAGGAGAAAATAGGAATAGTTGGTGGACTAATTTGCCAGTGGTCTAAATTCCCAATACCATTGTATGCTATTGAGGCTGGGTTCACCAAAGTCCACAATGTAACCTTACCCACATTACACTTGATGCGACACATCTTGATTACGTTTAAGGAACTTACAGGTTTGGGTCCGATAACAGACTATAGCCCCATATGGCGCAATATTAATATACCAGAGGTACATCAACTAAAGGGCTTCTCTGCATGGTGATAGGGATATTTTATGCAGGGCCCCAACAGCCCTCTTGACTTTTGTAAGGTGAGTCCTAATTAACCCTTTCATGATTGAACATAAAGACCAAGACACACGTCAATCTCTTAGTCAAGATCTTCTTCCTTTTAATAATCAAAATGCATAATATATAACAGACAGAAGAGTCATCAAAGGGGCGTGAATAGTATACTCCAAAACTATTGGTCATCAGCACATACTGGGAAAAAAGTTAATTAATTGTGCTCAGTTCTCAAAGACCTTGTACACAGATATTGTTTATACTAATTTCCTCTGCCAGAAGGTGATAAGTGGGCTCCAGAATCCTAATATCATGCAGCATCAAGGACAGACTGGCTTCTCATTAAATGTCAAAGGGTATTAGCTGACAGGCAAGCAAACAGGTTACATGAAATGAAGTTTGAATCATGACATTAACTTGACAATGGTCAGGGAACATGGCCGCTGTATCTAAGATGGCGGACAGTAGTCAAGATGGCGTCTGAAACCAGTGCAACCTCCTTAACAATGGGAACAGAAGGGAGAAATTACACTCACTCAGATATTTCATGACGGACAGCTCAAAACATTTGAACAATTGAAGGAAGAGTTTGATTTGGATAATAGATCTTTTTACCAATAGTTACAATTACGGCATGCCCTAACAACGCAATTCGGGGAAGGAAATGCACCAATAACCAGTAGTATTTTAATGACGCATATTGCCAACCGGCAGGAAACGTCAGGGATGATATCATTATTGTACTCATGGTTACTAGGTAAGCAATTAGACAGTTTTCAGTTTCCATCTAAACCAAAGTGGGAGGATGACCTGGGCCCAATAAGCGATGAGCAATGGAATGATGTATTAGATATGGTACCAAAGTTATCACCCAGTGAAAGCCAGAGGCTGAGTCAGCTATTTCTCATTTATAGAGTGTATAGGACCCCTGAATTGTTGCATAGGTTTAATCTTCGCCCCACCTCTGAATGTCCTCATTGCCAACAGGACAATGCAAATCTGTTACATATGTTATGGGCTTGTCATGAACTAGGTGACTATTGGAAGGAGGTGATGCGTCTACTATGCAGGGATTTCCAGGTCTCTCTGGGGGCCCAGCCCCGAATATGTGTACTAGGCATAATGCCTGAGATGGAAGTGAATAATTCTGTAGGTTTGGGGATTCAGCCCTATACCAGGTGCGGAAGGAAATCCTCTCACATTGGATACGAACCTCGTCTCCCACTATGAGAGAATATAAAAACTGTATGAATAACATTATCAGATTAGAATATGTAATATATTTAAAGAGGAAAACTACCAAAAAATTTGAGGCAATTTGGGGATGTTGGCTAGCAACACCCGGATTACCATTAGACGCACTTCTCTCCATCAGACAAAAGCTGACACAGCTTAATGGGTAAATAGTTGCATCTCTATGGTTTGCTAAAAGCTCTATGGGAGAAAATAATTACTGTGTTCTAGGATACAGAAGGAGAGCCTATTGTTTATAGAGATAAGTCACTAAATATACAGAGGCGTCAGACCGGGGAAGAGTTGGGGGAGGGGTTAGGCGGGGTATGTGATTTCTCCTGTAATCAATATGAATACTGGCTGCGTCCGGAAAATAAGATATGGAATTCGGCTGCGTCTGGGAAATTGTTGTTAGATGACAAACTCCAGCTGGGGTTTTTTTTCTCTTTATTATTTTCTGTGCCTTTAACTCCAAATGTTAAAAAATGTAAGGCTTTGTTTTTTCTCTGCCTTAATAAAAAAATTTCTGATTAAAAAAAAAAAAGCCCTGGGCTGTATGAAGTTTGCGGGTCCTCGCCGAGTATAATAGATGGATAAAGTGGGGGAAATGATCACAACTCCTTGCAAACTGCCAGGAATTGCAATGATCTTCCCCTTTAGACCACCTCAATGCCAAGTGGGTATGGAGGGCTGTTACTGGTGATGTAATAGGTTGGTGCAGGGTGTTCCTACCTCTGCATACTCGGATCTATCCTGTGACTGTCAAGCCTGGTAATAGAATTGTGCGCCGGAAGGGCTGGGCTTTCATCATATGCAGACATTGTGCTGGCATATTCTAAAGGCCCCCCCCTACGACTGCCATCAATAGATCTTTCCTAAACCTTTCAGTACATGTCCACATGAGAACCATTTAGCTAAAACATACACAGCAGCACAAACACAATACCTTAGACCCAATCACATCCATAGGTATACTATGGAGGGCTCCATAGAGGGAAATAGGTGGCACACAGGTGGGTTGAGGGCATAAAATATAGCAGAAAGTTGGGCAACAGCTTTGGTTCTAGGAGAGTTTTAGCTGTGACTGGCAATAGTAATACTATTAGCCCTGATCCCCTGACAAAGCCAGTGTCTGGCGAAATATGCTGAGGGACTAGTAGATTAGTATTTTAATAGCAAGTGTCTGAGTAGTGTTGGTGAACATAGGGAGTTTAGTACTGCAGACTGAACTGAACCTACAGTGTTATGGGAACAAACTGTAATGATAATAACCAAAATACTCAGCTTGCGTCCTTATAACCTTTATCCTCCTAAGATTTAGACATAGGTGTGAGATAGCAACGCTTGATAGCAAGGTTAAGGAATTGCCAAAATGTATCATTCTAACAGACTAATAGATACATAGTGCATTTAAAAGCGCGGATAATATAAGAGGCTTCCTATGAATGAAATAAATGTATAGGCAGTCCTTACAGTCATCTGTTCTCTACCATAGAGTCTATGCTGAGTGACGAATAAACTCGCGCATGTTGACAGTGGTTTAATATAACACAGGGCCAACATAGACCAATAACCCTGTACGTACCAACACATATATCATACATTGGTTTATGCACAGATAGGTACCTTGATTAACTACTGACAATTAGATGCTACATGCATCACCTGAAAATATAAAGAAATAAGACATCAAGACACTTGTATTTTTAAAGAACTTTATTGCACATGGATGTTATTATGATCACTACACTTTCTTTTAAAACATTGGAATGAATAAACTTTAAGTTTTAACAAATAAGTCCGGATAAAGGCTTTTTTTTGCTTTCCTTTGGCATTTTCTGAGTTTCCACTGAAACACATAAGATTGTTGCACACATTTGGTACTAGTAACCAATTGCATGTGTTCCTTTATTTCAACACAGCTTGGATGGCCTATATACACAAAAGCTTTTCACAACCATGGATGTGTTGCTGGACACTGGGTAAAGCCTTTTACACAACTGAGTTCACATTCTGCCCTGCTAACTGCACTTCCACCTCCCTCTGTCTCATGTAATCTCACTGCAGAAATGAGTTTTAGCACACACTGGGAGGGGGAAGTGCTCTTGCACACTGTAACAGCCTGTGAAGCTACAGCCTGTGTAGCAAGGGCGTAACTACAGCGGTAGCAGCCAGAGCAGCTGCTATGGGGCCCACAGTGTGAGGGGGCCCCATCATCCAACCTGACAAACTAAAGAATGAAGGATGTACGCCATTATATCCATATTATGCTGCACATTGTACAACATAATAGCCTGCTATGGAGCCCTGCTTCTACTAGTTGCGCCACTGCTGTGAAGCTGGTAACACCCCCCAAACCCCTCTGGCTTATTAGCATAATTTTAGAAGGAAAGAGGGAATGCATATAAGAAGATTACCACAGTAACAGGATATATGCATATGTGCCCCTGGTTTAACATGCTTGATTTTGATGGAAATTTCCATTAAGTTCAACTGTTGTGTCACCATAGATGATGTTTCACCATATGTGGACGGCACCCCCGACATAACACAAAAACATATTCTGCACCTCTTACAACCACATAGCACAGTTACTTTGTTGCCTTTATATTCTAGTAATATGAATTTCTACTGAGCATAGTAGAAGATTGGTCTTAATAGGAAAACAATTCTTTTGTAGCTGAACAGATTAAGCATATGTTTTCTAGATGTCGAATTGTCTTATATGAACCATTCACGGTTCATTAAACAAATGCCAAGCTTTTATCCAACCATCTCCGAGCTGCGCTATAAATGCAAGTTTATTTCTCTTTGTCGTTCCTTAATGAACAAAACAGAAAGCAATTACCTATCTAATGAATTCAGCCTGAGTCACTTGCACACATTTTACTGGACTACTTCCAGGTACAATTTATTTACATACATTTATAAATTATTTTGTTCACAAGCTTTATTCATGCAAATAATTGTACTTAAACTACCAGAATAACCTTCTATATCCAGCAAACATGTTCACTCCATGGAGACCAAAGCAATTATTTCATAATTACCTCCAAGCAATGCCTCTATGCTGGGATCACACATGCAGTTTTATAGGTATCTTTTTTGGGATCAAAATATTGGTAGAGAAAGGGAAGTATAAGGCCCTGTACGTTGTAAATGTTTGTTTTCATCTGTAGGAAAAAATTAGTTTTTCTCCTGTGACTACTCTCTTCCAAAATGCATGTTTTGAAAATCCATAAAAACGTGAAACGTGTCACAGATGTCCTTTTTAACTTTTGTCTCCAATTTTTGTCTCCAATTCTCGCTCTTCTTCTCCGAAGATCCATAACTTTTGTGATTTTTATGTGTACGGCTTCTCTTGTGCTCAACAAATCTTACTTCCCGCCGCGAACATAGAGATAGAAGAGGAGCTGATGTGAACATGAAGATGAGGAACTGCACGGGCGGAATAGTCAGAATGGTGAGTACAGAATTGGGGTGGCAGGCTATATACAACAAGGGGGCTGGCTAGAAACTACAGGAGCTGGCAGGTTATATACTACAGGAGCTGTCTGGCTATATACTGGGGCTGCGACCAATGCATTTCCCACCCTAGGCTTATACTCGGGTCATCAAATAGGTTTTTCATTTTTTTGTGTTAAAATCAGGGTCTCGGCTTATACTAGAGTCATCTTATACTCGAGTTTATATGGTATGTTCTAGGCAAAGGGGGATTTAAGCTTTCAATGTTTTTTTTTAGATTTTATTTAACTTTTTTTTTTAAATTACATATTTTAACCCCCCCCCCCCCCAGGGTAGTTTAACCCTAGGTGGTCTGAAAAAGAGTACCATATACTCTACTGCCATACTACATTATAGTAATAAATGGTGCCAAAAAAAAATCCAGTCACTTATTGCATTTACATAAAAATATTATGTTTTATAGAAATGTACCAAAGCTTACCCTATGAGCGCTTTTATCCCTTTTATTTTTAAGTGGTTTTGTGAAATCTCTGGCAATGAAACTCCGCTCCATTGAAATGATTGTGTCATTATTGCACTGCTTGTGGAAGAAAGAGGCCATGTGTTTTCTATACCTGGACAAACACTTTAAAAAAAGTGCAATATTTCAACTCTTTTGCATCCCTATCTGTTTTTCTCTTGCTTCCTATCGGGTAGTGTTCGAAGTTTCTGCAATTAGGTCACTCTCTGTGTAAATCCCACTTTGAATTATGCCACTATTAATCAGAAACCCACATGGAAAAGGAATAGAAGTGATGAATCTGTTTGACTCATATAGGACAAGTGTTATTTGTGGCGAGAGAAGTATGTAGTCTGGATATATTCAGGCATGGAGTGGTTATATTTACAGACAATTAAATTAGATGACTGCATTGTATCTTTACTGAAGAAATAATAATAGGAGCAGAGTCTGTGTGGTATAAGTGGTTTTATTTTACTAAACAGATTTACTTTAATCCGTAAAGTTATCAGACATTGAAATCTATTGTACAGCATATAGTAATAGAACTTGGAGCAACAACAATCATATTGATAAACTGTGATTGCAGTCACAGGGAATTTGTTGTACATTGGCACATGGTGCACCAGCATGGTGCCACCATGTCACCCGCCCGATCTACAGAAGGCTCCTTGTAAGGCAGAAATCTAGTGCACAAGCGCTAATAGTTCCCACATTGTGTCTCCAGCTCTCTGTCCAAGTAGCAATGAGAATGGGATTTTCACCAGTCTTTTGGCAGTCAGTTTTCTTTTTGCTGCTGCACCATGTGCACCTTATTTATTAAGTGTTAGTGCCCCAAATTAGCTTACACTTCCACCAATTTTAATTTTTAACTTGCTCAATTTGGGCACACCTTGTGAATCCCCACACTTTTCCTGCTCTTATAGTTTCTCTGACACATTTTTGGAGCAATTTGTGTCGCACACCAAAAACGCAAGTCTATCTAGTTCTATTTAACCTCCATGAATGTGGATTCATTCAGATACTCTCGGCAGTGTGACAATTTATTAAAAATGAGTCATTTAGAACCTGTCACACAGATCCATGCTGTCTTTTCATTGGACAAAACTCTATCACAAAATTCCATAACCATATCTCCAGATATATTACTATGCACTTTTCTTCCAACTTCTTGAGTATTCCTACTTAGCAGTGCATTTTTCTCCATTTGAATAATCTCCAGCCAATGGAAGAAAAGAAAAAAAGATATATGAATCCACTCTAGGTCATATAAATAGATACTCATATTATGGCGGCTGTCTGGTAATGTGTTGCAGGATTTACTATGCCAATTATATACCCTTTATTATTTTAAGAATGCCAAGAGACATCACCCCTAGAGATTGCTAGAGAAAAGGGATAGAAAAGCGCTACCTGGTGTAATAAATTCAAAAATCAATTATATGAGTGGTGTTTAAATTGCGCTCACCTTAGCGCGTTGTGCAATCAGGTACAACACTGTGGAAATCGCACATCGGAAGCAGCCTAGTCCTTACCGGTTGGGAAACCCCGGGTAGAAAACATATATGATCCGAAAGGTAGAAAGGCAATAGGACGCGAAACGCGTTGTCTGATATTTTATTTCTATTTTTAACTTTTGATTTTATATGTTAAAATAAAAACTACCATTTTTGGATCGGAGAAGCGCCGGGAGTATAGTCCTTTTTTCCTACTACCGTAAGGACGGAATCCCTTCTACCTTTCGGATCATATATGACCTCTAGAGATTAGATGTTCTCAGCAGCTGCTAAACAGAGAATAGAATAGGAAGAGGACAGTTTCATTCTCTGGGAAATATGGTTATAGCGTATCAGCTCTCATGTTGGGGGTTAAGCTCCAGTGACATGGTTTAGCCACTATACATAGAATGTCTGCTTCGTGTCCCATTCCCTGATTTTTACCTGCTGATAACAGTTGGGGGATGATGACCTATCCCTATTATCAATACCTACCCCCCCCCTAAAAGAAATGTGGAAAAAGTAATAAAAAATTAGGAAGACAAAGTTCTGTTTTCATAGACCTCAATAGGGGCATTCAGTATCTCAAATAATGCCATTCTATGCTCTTGAAATGCTATGCTTTGAGGGCCGTGGCTTGGCCGCAGGAGAAGATGGCTGCGTGAGTCCGGAGCTCCGCTGAGAACCCCCCAGAAAGCGACCCATAAACAGCACCGGGACGTCACCAGCAAGGTAGAAATGCCCAACAATATCGGGGCAGCAGAATAAGGCGCAGAGTGGCTTGGAAGCGGCAGCCACGGTGAAAATCAAAGATGGCGACCCCCACCCGCTTCATCACACAGGCACACGGATCGCCTGTCATTTGGCAGGCAGCCAAATAAAAACGGAGGACCAGGAGACTCTCCTCTGCACTTGTCCATCAAAAAAATTAAGTGCATGCACAAACCCTCTTCACCAGGAGACACACACTCATCTGCCTACACTGAGGAAAACAGCAACATGCCCCCACTGTGTTAACCAGGCTGCAGCAGTCAGGGAAGCACTTCTCCCTTAGCATCAAGCAGCTCAAACACAGGCAGCCTAGATAATGCAGTCTCACCCTCAGGAAGCCCTGCAAAACAAAAGTCAAAGCATGATATTGAGCCACCTGAGCAGTAATTAAGCAACTCAGTACAATTTAATATAACCATTGAGGAAGAAACGGATATGTTTGCTTCAATGCAACCCTCAGACAGATATATATCTGAAAATATGCTTAAGAACATGCTAATGGTTCTTAGAACCTCCTTACAAAAAGATATATCTACCTTGATAAAACCATTACAGTACTATAAGCAAGAGCCAGTGGGCCCTGTCAAAAAATAGCCAGTTTCCTCGGCTTTATGTACAAAGAGGAGGAGAAGAGGAAAATGAGGAGGAGGCAGGAGTGGATCAATTATTCAGGTTGAGCTTCCTCACCTGGTGGCGATTGGAAATTCTGAGAAATCCAAGCCTTTATCATTTACTAAGAGGTCAGACTGTCCGAGCTGTCAGTCGACAGGCGTGTCGCGTATCGTGATGATGACACAGCTGCCACATGAACCACGCTCGGACAAGACGCTAGCGGCAGGGCAGGCAGAACCTCCAAGGCGTTACAGCGGCCAGTTCGGGCCACATTCCAGGCTTGAAACCCAGTAGTTGTAGGGAGCTGTGTGATCATTTATGGACGATGGTATGGTCAGCTACGTACTCACCTCACAATCTTTCTGTAAAGATCAGCCCTACTCTGCCGAGACGGGGAACAGGTGGGCAGGGTCTGCTGGGGTGACATTAAAGCTGGCATAAAAGCCTTGTAAAGCGTACCCTTGCCAGTGCTGACAAGCTTGCCTGGCTCGCACTCCCCTCG
This sequence comes from Engystomops pustulosus, assembly GCA_019512145.1. NCBI lineage: Eukaryota > Metazoa > Chordata > Amphibia > Anura > Leptodactylidae > Engystomops > Engystomops pustulosus. The sequence goes on from CM033649.1 coordinate 46,004,422, forward strand.
CTACTGTCCCGCAGAACTACGCACTCTCCGCTTACGCGTCAGAAGGGAAATACTGTTTCAGATTTGCACCCGGGGCCTGATGCGTTTCATGATTCTCAACTCCTTACTCTGCAGGAGGAGAGTGGAAAGATTTGCTTGTACCGTGGGTCCAGGAGAGTGAACACCCAGTAATCGTGCTGGTGGAAAAAAATCTTTGAACGCGAGGGAGGGTCGGGATAGCAGCCTAGCATGAAATCTGCCATATGCGCCCAGAGTACCAACGCGTAAGAATTCACTCCCCTCAATGGCTGACTGTCATTTCCTCCTCCTCAAAATCTCCAACTCCTCTTCTTATGCCCATGACACGCTGGAACAGTGAAGACTAAAACAATGGGTCCCCTCTTCTTGTGTCTCGCCAACATTCTCCTCCTCTCCTCCTCATTCTCCTCCACCTCCACCTCCTCCGATATGCGCTGAGAAGAAAAGACCTGAGGGTGGCTTGGGCTATCAAACAAGGGAATCTTCTTCCCCCGTCTCTTGTGACGAGCGCAAGCGTCCGACTTATGCTGATTAGAGGAGTTTTCAACAGGGCCAAGCAGCGGGGATGGTGAGGCTGTGATGATGGCGGCATGCCACGACCATATGTGTTGACTCCTCAAAGTACTCAGCACTGACAGCTATCAGACATCCACGTCCACTCCTCATTGTTAGACTGAGGAAGTGATGACCTGACTAACAGTTCTGTGGAAGTTGACATCTGGCAGTCTACAATCGCTCTGCGCTGTGGAAACCTGGATAAATGGTTCCGTGTGAATTCCACCTCGTGGGCACGTTACCAAACAACAGTCGGGATGAGCGGGGCCAGTTGGAGGGCGGCAGCTGGCATGCCCTGAGAATAGGGCAGCATCTATGGTGGCCTGCTACAGGAAATGCGCACAGAGTGCGGGCGCACCTTCGTGAGCAAATATCAGGACAGATTGGGTTTATGTCTGAAGGGGGGAGGGAAAACGCTTGAACGATCAGATGTAACACAAAGGGCCAGGCATGGCACACTAGTTCAGTCTGCCGAGTTCCGGCAGAGCCGCCACCCAGGTTAGGCTTGTTGTCACACACAACCATGCTGGCTTTTCAGGTTCAGCGGTTGCCAGCACAGATCAGCTGCGCCGTGATGGGCCCCGATGTAATAGGCTTGGGCGTGTGGGCCTTTTGTGCCTAGTGCTCAGCAGTTTGAGCACGCTCTGTCGCTTCGAGGGACGCACTGCTGCTGTGCCTAGAGGCTACCGACTATGGATGGGCGCCGTGCTCCACGGAATGGTAGTTCGGAGGAGGAGGTGGAAGGAGGATATACGGTGGGAGGAGGAGGAGGCATTCAGTAGGCCATGAAACACCTTGGAACGAGGTTTAGGCCCGCAATCCTCGGGGGGGGCGTCGGCAGTATATGGACACGCCCCAGGGCTCGACTCGGTCCCAGCGCCTCCACCAAGTTAAACCCAAGTTGTTGCCGTCAGCGATATTTATAGTGCGCAATGGCCCGGCAGCCACTCGTCCACGTGTCCGTGGTCGGTGGAGCCATTGTTCAGAAACTGGGTATGTTGGTAGGGGCACGGAATTGATGTGTGTTCTGACAATGCTGGTGCAGGGCTTGGGACGGCACATCGGGAAAAGTAGTGGCGGCTGTGGGAGACTCCAGAAAATACGAGGTGTGCGGGGCCGCCGCCATGAGGTTGGCGAACAAAAGGCCATCGGCGTCATACTGAGCCTATAGGGCAGCATCTCAGGGCTAAAGCCAATCTGGAGATGCTGCACCACTTAAGGGGCTGGTGGGCGGTGCGGGGGGGTTGCACTATATTCGACGTTTCAGCTCCAGCGGTTGGTGTATGGAGAGCTGAACGGCTGGTGGGGATGCTGTGAGGTCGGGAGGTCGTGGAGGGCACGATTGGGGTTTTTGTGGCAGGGTCCTGGGGCAGGGAGGTGACCTATTCAGCTGACACAGGGGAAGGAAGCAGTTGGTGTGCACGGCCGGAGGTGAACGGGCTTGTTTGCCACTGAGTGGGGAACTGTTTAGCATTCAATTTGGCCTGCGCATTACTTGTGGTTAGTTAAGCTAGTAGTGGTGGAACCCCTGCTGAGCTGGTTTGGCAAAATGTGTGCACAACACGTCCGTCGGGTGCATCCGCGTGTTCCTTTAAAGAACCTCCAGACTTCTGAAGCTCTAGCCCTCGCCGAAAGAGGCCCTCACCAGGGAGCTTCACTCAGTTGACCACATTTTGGCGCTGATGCACCAGCTTGGCCACTGGCTCCCGTCTGGCCACCACCACTGCCTCTTCCACCTGTTTTTGGTCGAGGACTCTCCTCCGTCTTCAGATAAGCACTGTGTTCACCCGGCCCTCAACCCAGCTCGTGGTCTGTCACCTCAAATATCCTCCGATCCTCAGTCTGCTCACCTCTCGGACTTTCCTGCCACTGCCAACAACTTACCACTGTCTGACAACGTGTCTCTCATCGTTCGGACACCTCTTTTACCACACTTCCACTACGTCAAGAAGTCATTCATCCCACAGACTGTGACTGGGGAAAACCGGGGCCTCGGAGAAAATGCTCAGCAGCAACGGAACAAGTGGTTTTGTGACTGTGGGGAAGGGTTCAGCAAACGTTTTCATAGAGTAATGCCGGTTCAACATGCAAAATTGTCCTGGAGGGGGCCAGAGCTTTGGGGGGAGGAGGTGAGGTGCAGAGCTGGGAGGAGTGGCGAATTTCGGTGGAATGGGTGGACTGCGTGGAAGACGACTGGAGTGGACAAATTGCTCCGAAGCATGTCAGAATCCCACGACCATAACCTTGTTCGCACTGGTTCTGCCTCAACAGTGCTATACACGAGTCCACAGTAAACTTCAGACATGAACCTAGGGAGTGTAGCGTTCTTGCGGCGTCACCCTGCTCCCTTCATAAGCAAGAAGGTGGTGTCTCACCCACCGGTCCAGGGACACGGCCTCCCGACCCCTGCAGTAGTGACGGCCCCACAGTCCCCGCCCTCGTCCTCTACCCCTAGCCCGGGTTGTTAAAAACATTTTTAAAAATGAGGAGTTATAGCTTAATTTGTTTTAATACTGTTTTTGGTTTTTTTTTTTTTTTTGTGTTTTTGATCGCTTCTTTAAAACCAAAACAGATGCTAATCCCTATTGCTATGAGACTTTTCTAGCCACGCATGAAATGCACACTACTATGCCAGATTGAGAGGACACTGAGTTATTAAACAAAATAAACGTAAAATAAAAAAGGACAAATGGCAGGACTGTGCCTAATTGAAAATCCAACCCCTAATATAAAATTTTCCCACTTCGGTCTTTGCAATGGATATGTGCGTCACTAAGCGCAAAAAACAGCGGTTCGCAAGTCTCACTACAAAATTGCTCACAATGGCTAGTAGATGCACTGCAGCAAGTACAGCCACCAAGTAAGATCAACCAGAAATCCAAATAATAACGCTACTGTAGGCGTAAGACGTTTGGATTCTCCTTTGCTATTTTCTAGCCAAGTATGAAAGCACACTACTATGCCAGATGAGATGACGCTGAGTATTAAACAAAATAAAACGTTAAAAATAAAAAAGGACAATGGCAGACTGTGCCTAATTGCAAATCCAACCCCTATTAAATTTTCCCACTTCGAGTCTTTGCAATGGATATGTGCGTCACTGCGCACAAACACAGCGGTCGCAAAGTGTCACTACAAAATGCTCACAATTTGGCTAGTAGATGCATTGCAAGCAAGTACAGCCACCAGCAGATCAACCAGAAATCAAATATATAACGCTACTGTAGGGTAAGCGTTGGATTCTCCTTTGGCTTATTTTCTAGCCAAGTATGAAAGCCACACTACTATGCCAGATGAGATGACGCTGAGTATAACAAATAAACGTAAATAAAAAAGGCAAAATGGCAGACTGTGCACCTAATTGAAACCAACCCTACTAAATTTTCCCACTTCGGGCTTTGCAATGGATATGGTGCGTCACTAAAGCGCAAAAACACAGCGTCGCAAGTCTCACTACAAATTGCTCACAATTGGCTAAGTAGATGCACTGCAGCAAGTTACAGCCACCAGCAATCAACCAGAAATTCAAAATATAACGTTAATGTAGGGTAAGCCGTTTGGATTTCCTTATGGCTATTTCTAGCCAAGTATGAAAGCACACTACTATGCCAGATGATTGAGGATGACGCTGAGAAATTAAAAAAATAAACTGTAAAATTAAAAAAGGACAAATCGGCAGACTGTGGCCTAATTGAAATCCAAACCCCTACTAAATTTTCCCACTCGGTTCTTTGCAATGGATAGTGCGTCACTAAGCGCACAAAACACAGCGGTCGCAAGTTCACTACAAAATTGCTCACAATTGGCTAGTAGATGAACTGCAGCAAGTTATAGCCACCAGCAGATCAACCAGAAAATCAAATATATAACGCTACGTGTGGCGTAAGCCGTTTGGATTCTTCTATGGCATTTTCTAGCCAAGTATGAAAGCACCACTACTATGAGCACAGAACAGATGACACCTGAAGTTATTAAACAAAATAAACGTAAAAATAAAAAAGGAAAAATGGAAGACTGTGCCTAATTGAAATCCACAACCCTACTAAATTTTCCCACTTTGGTGTTTGAAGTGATATGTGTTGCCACTAAGAGCTAAACACAACTTGGTAGCAAGTCCCCTGCTAATTCCTCACAACAATGGTTACTAGATGCAAATAAAAAAAAAAAAATGTAGAACGTTATTTAGCCCTAAGAAGGGCTGTTGGCGGTTCTTGGAGAAAATCACTCCTGCCTAACAGTAAGCTAAATAGAAAACACCTAAACGCTTTCCCTGACCAGCAGCAGCTCTCTCCCTAGCGGCATCCAGGACACAGGAATGATCCGAGGCAGCGCGGCAGCGGCTAGTCTATCCCAGGGGTCACCTGATCTTGGCCAGCCAAACACTGCTATCGACGGTAAGGGTACCACGTCATCATGGGTGGAAGTGCAGAGTCTCCTGGCTGTGATGGCTCTGTTTCTGGCCGCCAAAAAAGCAAAACGGCGGCGGGAGCGGCCATTTCTCGAGCGGGGCGAAGTATTCGTCCGAGCAACGAGCTAGTTTCGAGTACGTAATGCTCGAACGAGCATTCAAGCTCGGACGAGCATGTCGCTCATCTCTAACTATAGCCCCATATGGCGCAAATTAGTTAATATACCAGAGGTACATTCAACTAAAGGCTTCTCTGCATGGTGATAGGGATCTTTTATGCAGGGCCCCAAACAGCCTCTTTGACTTTTGTTAAGGGGAGTCCTAATTAACCCTTTCTGATGAGCATAAAGACCAAGACACACGTCATCTCTTAGTCAAGATCTTCTTCCTTTTAATAATCAAAAGCAGTAATATAACAGACAGAAGAGTCATTCCAAAGGGCGTGAAAGTATACTCCAAAACTATTGGTCATCAGCACATACTGGGAAAAAAGTTAATTAATTGTGCCAGTTCTCAAAGACCTTGCACACAGATATTGTTTATACTAATTTCCTATGCCAGAAGGTGATAAGTGGGCTCCAGAATCCTAATATCATGCAGCATCAAGGACAGACTGCTTCTCATAAATGTCAAAGGCGTATAGCTGACAGGCAAGCAAACAGGTTACATGAAATGTAAGTTTGAATCATGACATTAACTTGACAATGGTCAGGGAACATGGCCGCTGTATATCTAAGGATGGCGGACAGTAAGTGAAGATGGCGTCCGGAAACCGTGCAACCTCATTAACAATGGGAAAAGAAGGGAGGAAATTACACTAACTCAGAGATTTCATGACGGACAGCTCAAAAACATTGAACAATTGAAGGAAGAGTTTGATTTGGGATAATAGATCTTTTGTACCAATAGTTACAATTACGGCATGCCCTAACAACGCAATTCGGGGGAAGGAAAATGCACCCAATAACCAGTAGTATTTAAATGACGATATGCCACCGGCAGGAAACGTCAGGGATGATATCATTATTGTACTCATGGTTACTAGGTAAGCAATAGACAGTTTCAGTTTCATCTAAACCAAAGTGGGAGGATGACCTGGGCCCAATAAGCGTATGAGCAATGGAATGATGTATTAGATTAGTGGTACCAAAGTTATCACCCAGTGAAAAGCCAGAGGCTGAGTCAGCTATTTCTCATTTATAGAGTGTATAGGACCCTGATATTGTTGAAGGTTTAATCTTCGCCCCACCTCTGAATGTCCTCATTGCCAACAGGACAATGCAAATCTGTTAATATGTTTGGGCTTGTCATGAACTAGGGACTATTGGAAGGAGGTGATGCGTTCTACTATGCAGGGATTTCCAGGTCTCTCTGGGGGCCCAGCCCGAATAGTGTACTTGTACTAGGCATAATGCCTGAGAGGAAGGAATAATTCTGTAGGTTGGGGATCAGCCCCTATTACAAGGTGCGGAAGGGAAATCCTCTCACATTGGATACGAACCTCGTCTCCCACTATGAGAGAATATAAAACTGTATGAAAACTTATCAGATTAGAATATGTAATATATTAAAGAGGAAAATACCCAAAAATTTGAGGCAATTTGGGGATGTTGGCTAGCAACACCCGGGATTACCATTAGACGCACTTCTCTCATCAGACAAAAGGTGACACGCTTAATGGGTAAATAGTTGCATCTCTATGGTTTGCTAAAAGCTCTATGGGAGGAAAATAATTACTGTGTTCTAGGATACAGAAGGAGAGCTATTGTTTATAGAGATAAGTCACTAAATATACAGACAGAGGTGTCAGACCGGGAGAAGAGAGAAGTTGGGGGAGGGGGTTAGGGGGGTATGTGATTTCTCCGGTAATCAATATGAATACTGGCTGCGCGGGAAAATAAGATATGGAATTCGGCTGCGTCTGGGGAATTGTTTGTTAGATGACAAACTCCAGCTGGGGTTTTTTTCTCTTATTATTTTCTGTGCCTTTAACTCCAAATGTTAAAAAAATGTAAGGCTTGTTTTTTCTCTGCCTTAATAAAAAAAATTTCTGATTAATTAAAAAAAAAACAAGCCCTGGGCTGTATGAAGTTTGCGGGTCCTCACCGAGTATAATAGATGGTAAAGTGGGGGAATGATCACAACTCCTTGCCAAACTGCCGAGGAATGCAATGATCTTCCCCTTTAGACCAACCTCATGCCCAAGTGGGTATGGAGGGTGTTACTGTGATGTAATGGTGGTGCCGGGTGTGTGTTCCTACCTCTGCATACTCGGATCTATCCTGTGACTGTCAAGCCTTGGGTAATAGAATTGTGCGCACGGAAGGGCTGGGCTTTCATCCATAGAGACATTGTGCTGGCTTATTCTAAAAGCCCCCCCCCTACGACTTGCCATCAATAGATCTTTCCTAAACCTTTCAGTAAAGTCCACATGAGAACCATTAGCTAAAACATACACAGCAGCCACAACACAATACTTAGACCCAATCACATCCATAGGATATATCTGGAGGGCCCATAGAGGGAAATAGGTGGCACACAGGTGGGTTGAGGGCAAAAATTATAGCAGAGAAAGTTGGGCAACAGCTTTGGTTCTAGGGGAGAGTTTTAGCTGTGACTGGCAATAATAGTAATACTTAGCCCTGATCCCTGACAAAGCCAGTGTCTGGACGAATATGCTGAGGGACTAGTAGATAGTATTTTATAGCAAGTGTCGAGTAGTGTTGGTGAACATAGGGAGTTTAGTACTGCACGACTGAACTATACCTACAGTGTTATGGGAACAAACTGTAATGATAATAACCAAAATACTCGCTTGCGTCCTTATAACCTGTATCCTCCTAAGATTTAGACCAGGTGTGATGATAGCAACGCTTGATAGCAAGGTTAAGGATATTGCCAAAATGTATCATTTCTAACAGACTAATAGAGTACATAGGCATTTAAAAGCGCGGATAATATAAGAGGCTTCCTATGAATGAAATAAATGTTATAGGCAGTCCTTACAGTACATCTGTTCTCTACAATAGAGTCTATGCTGAGTGGCGAATAAACTCGCGCATGTTGACAGTGGTTTAATATAACACAGGGCCAACATAGACCAATAACCCGTTATGTACCAACACATATATCATACATTGGTTATGACACAGATAGGTACTTGATTAACTACTGACAATTAGATGCTACATGCATCACCTGAAATATAAAGAATAAGACATCAAGACACTTGTATTTTTAAAGAACTTATTGCACATGGATGTTATTATGATCACTACACTTCTTTTTTTTAAAACATTGGAATGAATAAACTTTAAGTTTTAACAAATAAGTCCGGATAAAGGCTTTTTTTTTGCTCCTTGGCATTTATCTGAGTTTCCACTGACACACATAAGATTGTTGCACACTTTGGTACTAGGAACCAATTGCATGTGTTCCTTTTTTCAACAAACAGCTTGGATGGCCTATATACACAAAAGCTTTTCACAACCATGGATGTGTTGTTAGCATGGTCGGGTATAAAGCCTTTTACACAAATGAGTTCACATTTGCCCTGCTAACTGCACTTCCCCTCCCTCTGTCTCATGTAATCTCACTGCAGAAATGAGTTTTAGCACACACTGGGAGGGGGAAGTGCTCTTGCACACGATGTAACAGCCTTGAAGCTACAGCCTGTGTAGCAAGGGGCGTAACTACAGCGGTAGCAGCCAGAGCAGATGCTATGGGGCCACAGTGTGAGGGGGCCCCCTCATCCAACCTGACAAACGAAAGAATGAAGGATGTACGCCATTATATCCATATATGCTGCACATTGTACAACATAATAGCCTGCTATGGGGCCCTGCTTCTACTAGTTGCGCCACTGCTGTGAAGACTGGTAACACCCCCAAACCCCTGGCTTATTAGCATAATTTTAGAAGGAAGAGGGAATGCATATAGAAGATTACACAGTAACAGTGATATATGCATATGTGCCCCTGGTTTAACATGCTTGATTTTGATGGAAATTTCCATTAAGTTCAACTGTTGTGTACATAGATGATGTTTCACCCAGATGTGGACGGCAACCCCGACATAACACAAAAACATATCTGCACCTCTTACAACCAAATAGCACAGTTACTTTGTTGCCTTTATATTCTAGTAATATGAATTTCTACTGAGCATAGTAGAAGATTGGTCTTAATAGGAAACAATTTTTGTAGCTGAACAGATAAGCATATGTTTCTAGATGTCGAATTGTCTTATAGAACCATACGGTTCATTAAACAAATGCCAAGCTTTTATCCAGCCATCTCCGAGCTGCGCTATAAATGCAAGTTATTTCTCTTTGTCGTTCCTTAATGAACAAAACAGAAAGCAATTACCTATCTAATGAATTCAGCCTGAGTCACTTGCACACATTTTACTGGACTACTTCCAGGTACAATTATTTACATACATTTATAAATTATTTGTTCACAAGCTTTATTCATGCAAATAATTGTACTTAAACTACCAGAATAACCTTTATATCCAGCAAAAATGTCACTCCATGGAGACCAAAGCAATTATTTCATAATTACCTCCAAGCAATGCCTCTATGTGGGATCACACATGCAGTTTTATAGGTATCTTTTTGGGATCAAAAAATATTGGTAGAGAAAGGGAAGTATAAGGCCCTTGACGTTGTAAATGTTTGTTCATCTGTAGGAAAAAATTAGTTTTTCTCCTGTGACTACTCTCTTCCAAAATGGCATGTTTTGAAAACCATATAAAAACGTGAAACGTGTCACAGATGTCCTTTTTAACTTTTGTCTCCAATTTTGTCTCCAATTCTCGCTCTTCTTCTCCGAAGATCCATAACTTTTGTGATTTTTATGTGTACGGCTTCTCTTGTGCTCAACAAATCTGACTTCCCGCCGGCGAACATGGAGTAGAAGGGAGCTGATGTGGACAACATGAAGAGAGGAACTGCAGGGCCGGGAAATGTCAGAATGGTGTGAGTACAGACATTGGGGTGGCAGGCATATATACAACAAGGGGGGCTGGCTAGAACTACAGGAGCGGCAGGTTTATACTACAGGAGCGGCTGGTATATATGGGGCTGCGACCATGCATTTCCCACCCTAGGCTTATACTCGGGTTCATAAGAATAGGTTTTTCATTTTTTTGTGTTAAAATCAGGTCTGGCTTCTTTACTAGAGTCATCTTATACTCGAGTTTATATGGTATGTTCTAGGCAAAGGGGGATTAAGCTTTCAATGTTTTTTTTTAGATTTATTTAACTTTTTTTTTGAATTACATATTTTAACCCCCCCCCAGGGGTAGTTTAACCTAGGTGGTCTGAAAAAGAGTACCATATACTCTACTGCCATACTACATTATAGTAATAAATGGTGGCCAAAAAAAATCCAGTCACTTATTGCATTTACATAAAAATATTATGTTTTATAGAAATGTACCAAAGTTCCCTATGAGCGCTTTATCCCTTTATTTTTAAGTGGTTGTTGTGAAATCTCTGGCAATGAAACTCCGCTCCATTGAAATGATTGTGTCATTATTGCACTGCTTGTGGAAGAAAGAGGCCATGGTTTCTATACCGGACAAACACTTTAAAAAAAGTGCAATATTCAACTCTTTTGCATCCCTATCTGTTTTTCTGTGCTTCCTATCTATGGGTAGTGTTCGAAGTTTCTGAATTAGGTCACTCTCTGTGTGTAAAATTCCACTTTGAATTATGCCACTATTAATCAGAAACCCACATGGAAAAGGAAATAGGAAGTGATGAATCTGTTTGACTCATATAGGACCAGTGTTATTTGTGGCGAGAGAGAGAAGTATGTAGTCTGGAATATTCAGGCATGGAGTGGTTATATTTACAGACAATTAAATTAGATGCTGCATTGTATTTACTGAAGAAATAATAATAGGAGCAGAGTCTGTGTGGTATAAGTGGTTTTTTTACTAAACAGATTTACTTTAATCCGTAAAGTTATCAGACATTGAAATCTATTGTACAGCATATAGTAATAGAACTTGGAGCAACAACAATCATATTGATAACTGTGATTGCAGTCACAGGGAATTTGTTGTACATTGGCACATGGTGCACCAGCATGGTGCCACCATGTCACCGCCCCACGATCTACAGAAGGCTCCTGTTAAGGCAGGAAATCTAGTGCACAAGGCTAATAGTTCCCACATTGTGTCTCCAGCTCTCTGTCCAAGTAGCAATGAGAATGGGATTTTCACCAGTACTTTTGGCAGTCAGTTTTCTTTTTGCTGCTGCACCAGTGCACCTTATTTATTAAGTGTTAGTGCCCCAAATTGCTTACACTCCACCAATTTAATTTTTAACTTGCTCAATTTGGGCACACCTTGTAATCCCCACACGTTTTCCTGCTCTTATAGTTTCTCTGACACATTTTGGAGCAAATTGTGTCGCACACCAAAAACGCAAGTCTATCTAGTTCATTTAACCTCATGAATGTGGATTCATTCAGATACTCTCGGCAGGGTGACAAATTATTAAAAATGAGTCATTAGAACCTGTCACACAGATCCATGTGTCTTTTCATTGGACAAAACTCTATCACAAAATTCATAACCATATCTCCAGATATATTAATGACTTTCTTCCAACTTTTGAGTATTCCTACTTAGCAGTGCATTTTTCTCCATTTGAATAATCTCCAGCCAATGGAAGAAAAAGAAAAAAAGATATATGAATCCACTCTAGGTCTATAAATAGATCCTCATATTATGGCGGCTGTTGGTAATGTGTTGCAGGATTTACTATGCCAATTATATACCCTTATTATTTTAAGAATGCCAAGAGACTCACCCTAGAGATTGCTAGAGAAAAGGGATAGAAAAGCGTACCTGTGTATGTAATAATTCAAAATCAATTTATGAGTGGTGTTTAAATTGCGCTCACCGAGCGCGTTGTGCAATCAGGCACAACACTGTGGAAATCGCACATCGGGAGCAGCCTAGTCTTGCCGGTTGGGAAACCCGGTAAGAAAAACTATATGATCGAAAGGTAGAAAGGCAATAGGACGCGAAACGCGTTGTCTGATATTTTATTTCTATTTTTAAATTTTGATTTTATAGTTAAAATAAAAACTACCATTTTTGGATCGGGAGAAGCGCCGGGAGTATAGTCCTTTTTTCCTACTACCGTAAGGACGGAATCCCATCTTCTACCTTCGGATCATTATGACCTCTAGAGATTAGATGTTCTCAGCAGCGCTAAACAGAGAATAGAAAGGAAGAGGACATTTCATTCTCTGGGAGGAATATGGTTATAGCGTATCAGCTCTCATGTTGGGGGTTAAGCTCCAGTGACATGGTTAGCCACTATAACATAGAATGTCTGCTTCGTGCCCATTCCTGATTTTTACCTGCTGATAACAGTTGGGGGATGATGACCTATCCCTATTATCAATACCTACCCCCCCCCCCCCCTAAAAGAAATGGGAAAAAGTAATAAAAAAATTAGGAAGACAAAGTTCTGTTTTCATAGACCTCAATGGGGCATTTCAGTATCTCAAATAAGCCATTCTATGCTCTTGAAATGCTTAATGCTTTGAGGGCCGTGGCTTGGCAGCAGGAGAAGATGGCTGCGTGAGTCCGGGAGCTCCGTGAGAACCCCCCAGAAAAGCGACCCAATATAACAGCACCGGGACGTCACCAGCAAGGTAGAAATGCCCAACAATACGGGGGGCAGCAGAATAAGGCGCAGAGTGGCTTGAAGCGGCAGCCACGGTGAAAATCAAAGATGGCGACCCCCACCCGCTTCATCACACAGGGCACACGGATCGCCTGTCATTTGGCAGGCAGCCAAATAAAAACGGGAGGACCAGGAGACTCTCCTCTGACTTGTCCATCCAAAAAAAATTAAGTGCATGCACAAACCCTCTTCACCAGGATGACACACACCACTCTGCTACACTGAGGAAAAACAGGAACATGCCCCCACTGTGTTAACCAGGCTGCAGCAGTCAGGGAAGCACTTCTCCTTAGCATCAAGCAGCTCAAACACAGGCAGCCTAGATAATGCAGTCTCACCCTCAGGAAGCCCTGCAAACAAAAGTCAAAGCATGATATTGAGCCACCTGAGCAGTAATTAAGCAACTCAGTACAATTAATAAACCATTGAGAGAAGAAAGAAACGGATATGTTTGCTTCATGCAACCCTAGTCAGATATATTCTGAAAATATGCTTAAGAACATGCTAATGGTTTCTCAGAACCTCCTTACAAAAAGATATATCTACCTGATATTAAAACCATTACAAAACTCGATTGAGGAAGTAGGAAACAGAGTCGACCATGTGGAGAACAAAATGGCGGAATACGCCAACGCCTTTAACAAACTGGCTGACTCCCATAATTCCCTGGAAGACACGGTTTCATTAATTCACGCTAAATTGATTGACTCAGAAGATCGAGATAGACGAAACAACATTAAAATAAGAGGAATACAAGAATCAGTGCCCAATTCCCAATTGCGCACGTATGTGCAACAAATGACAAAAACAATACTCCCGCATCTGGCTGAATATGAAACTAGCATAGAAAGGCGCACCGGTTGCTAAACCCAGCAACTGCCAGATACCATACCAAGAGATGTGCTGGCCAGATACACATTTTACCATGTTAAAGAGCACAAACAAGAAAGCTACCAAACCTACCAGCACCATATGATAACATTAAATTATATGTGGATCTCTCCACTGCTACCCTTCAAGCCTTACAGAACCTCCTTACAAAAAGATATATCTACCTTGATAAAACCATTACAAAACTCGATTGAGGAAGCAGGAAACAGAGTCGACCATGTGGAGAACAAAATGGCGGAATACGCCAACGCCTTTAACGAACTGGCTGACTCCCATAATTCCCTGGAAGACACGGTTTCATTAATTAACGCTAAATTGATTGACTCAGAAGATCGAGATAGACGAAACAACATTAAAATAAGAGGAATACAAGAATCAGTGCCCAATTCCCAATTGCGCACGTATGTGCAACAAATGACAAAAACAATACTCCCGCATCTGGCTGAATATGAACTCAGCATAGAAAGGGCGCACCGAGTTGCTAAACCCAGCAACCTGCCAGATACCATACCAAGAGATGTGCTGGCCAGATACACATTTTACCATGTTAAAGAGCACAAACAAGAAAGCTACCAAACCTACCAGCACCATATGATAACATTAAATTATATGTGGATCTCTCCACTGCTACCCTTCAAGCTAGGAGAAACTTCGGTCCTATAACCACTCTCCTAAGAGATCATGAAATCCAGTATAGATGGGGCTTTCCTACTAAAATACTAGTAAAGAGGCAAAATAACATAATACTAATAAAATCTTTGTAAGAAGGCTTCGAGCTCCTGGAGACATGGGGCATCACAAGGGAAAAAATAGATCTAGCGAAAGTGAGACCTAAATCCCTATCAAGAGTTAATCCCGACTGGAGCACCAATTCCAGATGAACTGTTTCATCCTGACCGCTAGTTTAATGGCAGTTTCTTACTATAACCCCAATCGCTAGTTTAATGGTGGTTTCGAGGTGGTAACCTCTGGACTTTCACGTTTCACTGTGACCTATTCACGCATTGATTTGATAATCTCTGATAGGTTTTTACTAGACAGAATGATATCCTCTCACATTGGGAGTATACAGTGGTCAGACCACGCTCCGGTAGAAGTCGCTTTTAGAGATACATTCTCCTGCAACACACTCTCTGCCAATGATAACGAAGCAGCAAGCCCCTTTTCAGTGTGGACTACACACAAAATGTACATTAAAGATGACCTGATTAAGTTGGGCAGCAGACTAAAAAGAGAGAGAAAGAGGGAAATAGCATCTCTGATGCTCCAAATGGAATTCCTAGAAAGACAAGACAAAACTCAGCACTCCAGCTCCATAAATGAGGCTAGGAAAAATGTACATAATTTACTGCTAGATAACTACACTAAATCCATAGAGAAACTCAAAATAAAATACTACGCCCATGACCAAAAAGCCGGAGCACTATTGGCCCGCCGCTTAAAACAACGCAATCAAAAAGCCAAGATACCCATTACATTTTCCATCATAAGTCAGGGGCAAAACTAATGTCACCCAGAGACATAGCAAACGGTTTCATAGATTATTATTTGGAACTATACAACCTAGCAAATAACAATTCAACCCCCTACGGCAGATTTAATAGCAAATTTTTTTGACAAATTAAATCTCCCCAAAATATCAGAAACACAATTGGCTAAACTAAACAAACCTGTAACAGAAGAGGAAATTAGTAGAATAATAAATACACTTCCAACAAACAAGGCTCCAGGCCCAGATGGCCTCACAGGAGCATACTATAAAAAATTAGCAAAAATATTAACCCCACATATGCTCAAAATCTACTCCTTAGCTACACAAACAGGGACATTCCCTAAAGAACTCCTTGAAGCCATAATCATCACCCTCCCAAAACCCAGGAAATCACCCAACACTCCGGGCAATTTCCATCCAATATCCCTGTCAAATGAGGACGTAAAAATCTACGCTAAATTGCTTGCCACAAGACTTAAGCCAATTTAAAAAATATAAATAGGTCCAGATTAAGCGGGCTTTATTCCCTCTAGATAAGCTCCTGATAATACCAGAAGGGCAATCAACATAATCCAACATTGCGAGATAAATAACATCCCAGCAGCCCTAATTACTGTCGATGCTGAAAAAGCGTTTGACAGGGTTAATTGGGATTACTTATTCGCTTTACTTAAAAAATCTGGACTTAAAGGTCATATATATATGGCCATAAAAGCACTGTACTCGATACCCTCAACTACAGTGTTTGTCAATGGGGTGCGTTCCCGCAAATTTACTCTAACCAATGGCATGAGGCAAGGGTGCCCCGTATCCCCCATTATATTTTTTTTAGCAATTGAACCATTAGCTATAACAATCAGAGCCAACTCTAGTATCCAGGGAATAAAGATTGGAAGAATAGAACACAAAATTGGTCTATTCACTGACGATATCATCCTATTCACAACAAACCTGGAACATTCCAAGAAGCACATA
Organism: Engystomops pustulosus; assembly: GCA_019512145.1. Classification (NCBI taxonomy): domain Eukaryota; kingdom Metazoa; phylum Chordata; class Amphibia; order Anura; family Leptodactylidae; genus Engystomops; species Engystomops pustulosus. The sequence continues at coordinate 46,020,475 of CM033649.1, forward strand.
TTCGCAGCAATAGAAGAATTCAGCAGCATATCATATTATAAAATAAACAACAATAAAACAAATCCTCCCAGTGAATATTAAAAACAACAAATTAAAAAACTTAAAACAAAAATTTGATCTGGACTGGAGGAATAAGAGCATTAAATACCTGGGGATTGAACTGACCTTCCCAGTAGATAAGCTATTCTAGATAAGCTAACTATTTGCCCCTCATATCCATGGTGAATGTAGAATTGGAAAAATATTCAAAATTCATCCTATCATGGTTTGGCAGAATTGCAACATATAAAATGGTAATCCTTCCAAAATACCTATACGTAATGCGAACAACACCGATTCCAATTCCTGAGTCCTTTTTTATTAAAACGAAAACACAACTTAATAAATTCATTTGGCAGGGCAACCATCCCTGAATAGCTTTTAACCCCTTAAGGACGCAGCCATTTTACAGCTTAAGGCTCAGTCTTATTTTTTAGATTCTGACCTACGTCTCTTTATATGGTTATAACTTTTGAACACTGTTACTTATCAAAGCGATTCTGAGATTGTTTTTTCCCCACATGTTGTACTTCATTTTAGTGGTAAATTTTGGCTGATAAGTTTTGCGTTTATTTACAAAAAAAAGAAAAAAATGATGAATTTTTAGAAAAATTTGCCATTTTCGAAAATCAAAATCACCGCGTTTTCAGGCAGATCGATTTACCACCTAAATAATTTGCAGAATAACATTTCCCATTTGTCTACTTTACATTTTCATAATTTTTGAAATGTTTTGATAATTTATTTTGATGTCACGCGGCCTACAAATCGAATAGCGATTTTCCGTATTTTCAGAATTGACTATTTTGGGGATAAATACTGTTTGAAATCAAATTTTAGATATTTAGCAACAAAAACCCCCTATATAACCAACCCATTTTCAAATCTGCACCCCACAAACTATCAGAAACAGCATTTACAAAGATTGTTAACCCCTTGAGATCTTCATAGTAATTGAATCAAAATGGCGGTGAAATTTAGAATGGTCAAATTTTGTCGGTTATACGTTAATTTAGCCCTAAAATTTACACATTTCCAAAAGATAAAAAGAGAAAACTCACCATAAAATTTGTTCTACAATTTCTCCTGAGTGCAGCGACCCCCCACACGTGGCCGTTACTTGTGTTATGGGGGCACAGCGAGGCGCAGGAGGGAAGGAGCACCCTGCAGCTGCCAGGATTTTAGTTTTCTCGTTGCCCCCTTTTGAAGGCTATAAAATTTTCGCTTTTCCGTTATTTGGGTCATGTGATGGCATTTTTTTTGCGGGATGAGATGTTTTTTCCAGTGTTACCATTTTGGGGTTGGTATCACCTATTGTTGAAAATTTAGGAACTTTTTTTGAGGTCATGAGTAGAAAAGCATCAATTCTGTACTGGATTTTTTACTTTTTTTTTTTTTCGTGTTCACCGTATAGCCTAATAATCATGTTATCTTTATTCTATGGGTCGATTTGATTACAGCGAAACCAGACATGAATATTTTTTCTTATGTTTTACTAAATTTGCCAAATAAAACCCTAATGTAGGCAAAAATCTATCACTTTTGCATCGCCGTCTTCCAAGTGGCATAACATTATTACAATTTTGGCTACAGAGCTGGTTGATGGCTTGTTTTTTGCGGGACACGTTGTTCTTTGCAAAGTTATCATTTTGGAGTACATATGTTTTGTTGATCACTTTTTATTGCATTTTTAGTGGAACAATTCAAACCCCTACGGCAGATTTAAATAGCAAATTTTTTTGACAAATTAAATCTCCCCAAATATCAGAACAAATTGGCTAAACTAAACAACCTGTAACAGAAGAGGAAATTAGTAGAATAATAAATACCTTCCAACACAAGGCTCCAGGCCCAGATGGCCTCACAGGAGCATACTATAAAAATTAGCAAAATATTAACCCCACATATGCTCAAAATCTACCTTAGCTACACAAACAGGGAATTCCCTAAAGAACTCCTTGAAGCCATAATCATCACCCTCCCAAAACCCAGGAAATCACCCAACACTCCGGGCAATTTCCATCCAATATCCCTGTCAATGAGGACGTAAAATCTACGCTAAATTGCTTGCCACAACTTAAGCCAATTAAAAATATAAATAGGTCCAGATTAAGCGGGCTTTATTCCCTCTAGATAAGCTCCTGATAATCCAAAGGGCAATCAACATAATCCAACATTGCGAGATAAATACATCCCAGCAGCCCTAATTACTGTCGATGCTGAAAAAGCGTTTGACAGGGTTAATTGGGATTACTTATTCCTTTACTTAAAAAATCTGGATTTAAAGGTCTATATATATGGCCATAAAAGCACTGTACCGATACCCACTACAGTGTTTGTCAATGGGGTGCGTTCCCGCAAATTTACTCTAACCAATGGCATGAGGCAGGGTGCCCCGTATCCCCCATTATATTTTTTAGCAATTGAACCATTAGCTATACACTCAGAGCCAACTCTAGTATCCAGGGATAAGATTGGAAGAATAGAACACAAATTGGTCTATTCACTGACGATATCATCCTATTCACAACAAACCTGGAACATTCCAAAAGCACATATTCGCAGCAATAGAAGAATTCAGCAGCACATCATATTATAAAATAAACAACAATAAAACAAATCCTCCCAGTGATATAAAAACAACAAATTAAAAACTTAAAACAATTATTTTGATCTGTGGAGAATAAAGCATTAATACCTGGGGATTGAACTGACCTCCCAGTATATAAGCTATTCTAGATAAGCTAACTATTTGCCCTCATACCATGGTGAATGTAGAATTGGAAAATATTCAAAATTCATCCTATCATTTTTGGCAGAATTGCAACATATAAATTGGTAATCCTTCCAAAATACCTATACGTAATGCGAACAACACCGATTCCCATTCCTGAGTCCTTTTTTTTAAAACGAAACACAACTAATAAATTCATTTGGCAGGGCAACCATCCTGATACTTTTAACCCCTTAAGACGCAGCCATTTTACAGCTTAAGGCTCAGTCCTATTTTTTAGATTCTGACCTACGTCTCTTTATATGGTTATAACTTTTGAACACTGTTACTTATCAAACGATTCTGAGATGTTTTTCCCCACATGTTGTACTTCATTTTTAGTGGTAAATTTTGGCTGATAAGTTTTGCGTTTATTTACAAAAAAGAAAAAAATGATGAATTTTTAGAAAAATTTGCCATTTTTCGAATCAAATCACCGCGTTTCAGGCAGATCGTTTACCACCATAAATAATTTGGCAGAATACCATTTCCTATTTGTCTACTTTACATTTTCATAATTTTGAAATGTTTTGATATTTATTTTGATGTCACGCGGCCTACAAATCGAATAGCGAATTTTCCGTATTTTGAATTGACTATTTGGGGATAAATACTGTTTGAAATCAAATTTTAGATATTTAGCAACAAAAACCCCCTATATAACCAACCATTTTCAAATCTGCACCCCACAAACTATCAGAACAGCATTTACAAAGATTGTTAACCCTTGAGATCTTCATAGTAATTGAATCAAATGGCGGTGAAATTTAGAATGTCAAATTTTGTCGGTTATACGTTAATTTAGCCCTAAATTTACACATTTCCAAAAGATAAAAAGAGAAACTCACCATAAAATTTGTTCTACAATTTCTCCTGAGTGCAGCGACCCCCCACACGTGGCCGTTACTGTGGTTATGGGGGCACACATCGAGGCGCAGGAGGGAAGGAGCACCCTGCAGCTGCCAGGATTTTAGTTTTCTCGTTGCCCCCTTTTGAAGGCTATAAAATTTTCGCTTTTCCGTTATTTGGTCATGTGATGGCATTTTTTTTGCGGGATGAGATGTTTTTTCCAGTGTTACCATTTTGGGGTTGGTATCACCTATTGTTGAAATTTAGGAACTTTTTTTGAGGTCTGAGTGAAAGCATCATTCTGTACTGGTATTTTTACTTTTTTTTTTTTTCGTGTTCACCGTATACGCCTAATAATCATGTTATCTTTATTCTATGGGTCGATTTGATTACAGCGAAACCAGACATGAATATTTTTTTCTTATGTTTTACTAAATTTGCCAAATAAAACCCTAAGGTAGGCAAAAATCTATCACTTTTGCATCGCCGTCTTCCAAGTGGCATAACATTATTCATTTTGGCTACAGAGCGGTTGATGGCTTGTTTTTTGCGGGACCTTGTTCTTTGCAAAGTATCATTTGGATACATACAGATTTTGGTTGATCACTTTTTATTGCATTTTTCGTGGGATATAATAGGTAAAAATCTTACTTTTTGGTGGGTTTTTTACGTTTTTTTACGGCGTTCATCATATGGGTTTCAATAGTATTTCGTTTATTCTATGGATTGTTATGGACGCGATGACTATATATGTGGGGTTTGTGTTATGATTTAGAACTTTTTTTGAGCATTAATTGTCTCTTTATATGTTTTGGGGCTTATGGGCATTTTTAGTGATTTATAAAGTAATTTTTTATTGAAAAACATTTTTCTTTTACATTTTTTCACTGATCCCCATGGGATATGAACAAGCATTTCTGATGCTTGTTGCTGATAATACTCTGCATACTAATGTATTGCAGGGTATATAGCGTGCCGCCTATGCAGATGCATAGGCTGACCCTTGCCTTTAAGATGACGTCACAGACTATTGTTTTTACTATTGACAACTTTTATTGCCATAACTTCTGTATTTTTTATGTTGTCAGACCTGTTGAGGGCTTTTTTTTGCGAAAATAGTTGTTCTCTTCAGTCGTATCATATTAGGGACGTAGCTTTTTTTTGATCACTTTTTAGAACATTTTTTTGTGAGGTGTTTGATAAAAAATTGTATATTACGGGAAGTTTTTTCGTAGTTTTTTTTTTCATCATTCATCGAGCGGGTTCAATATTGATTTAGATTTATTGTCAAAATTAATACGACCAGTGATACCAAATATGTATGTTTTTGTGTTTTATTTACTGTATTTGCATTTTTATGTGTTCTGGGAGATTATGGGACTTTTATTTTTTATTTATTTATTTAATATATTATAAAAAGATTTTTTTTTTTTTTTTTTTTAAGACCGACTAGAATCCGATGGGCGGTCATTAAGGGATTAAACCCCCCCCCCTAAACTTCTACACATGCAAGCTGCAGACAGAGCATGGGAAAAACTAATTTTAACTCAAAGAAAACAGATCATACCCCCACAACAGATCCCTTTCAATCTCCTGGAACTGATAATCCGAATTGAAATTAACACCTGGTGATCAAGGTAATTCACTCCATCAAGATGAAAATTTCCCCCTACATATTCTCAGCTAAAAAATTTCCCCAACAGGCGAATTTTTGAAATACATGAGAATCCGAAGCTTCCTAAATACACACCCTATCCTTACCCAAGCATAAAACCAAGATTATTCAAAAACTTCAAAACCCACTAGCGTAAAGAAAGGGATAGCTTTCTTTTACACTTGTTAGGGAATAAAAATCTTTTCCAAACTCCCCCACAGCTTAAATGGGAATTGGATTGAACCATCCTTTTCAGATGAACAATGGGTAAAGGTATCTAAACAACCAACTCTCTAACCAGATGCGCTTCTCAACAAAAAAGCTTGGACAAACCGTATGAGATGGTACTTCACCCCCTCCCTTTAAAATAAGATATACCCTTCTACATCACCACTATGCTGGAGGAATTGCAGGGGAAAGGGAACAATACTCCATATCTTATGGTCATGCCCAATAATAACCATTAAGGGAAAAAATGTTTCAGATACTTTCCGATGCTCTAAACCAAACTTAGCACCCTCGCCAGCCACTGCGCACTGCTAATAGGAGTAAAAATTCCCAACTAACAAAAAAAACCATCATCACTTATGGCCCAAAATTAGTTATTACTAGCATTGTAAAGAAATCGCCTTCCTTGGCGAACCATGTCATTAGTCAAGTGAACAATAATTGCTCATTTGAAAAATCCAAACCTCCAGGAAAACAAATTCCATAATCCATAGTACTACAAGCGCAATCCTAGAACTACCATAGCCACTCTCAGGTCTGGTTAGTCTGGTTTTAACTCTTGAATTGTTTTTGAATGTTTTTGACTGTTTTGTTGCCTGCGAGTAATCCATGAGAATCACACACTTCTTCACCTCGCTGAGGATGGTGGTGCGTTGGTAAATACCTTGCGGAGATCTCCACGCCGATGAACTTGACTCCACGCAAGCTATTTCCCTCTGGAAGGAGTGAGGATTTAAGGCGGGACACTGGTATATTTTGTTCATCTCATTACATATAATGGACCATTGGTAGCGGCCATAGGTCACTATTTTTCTGGCTGCAGTCTTAATTTCACTAGTATCTGGAACCCAGCACGCTGGAGCAATGTCTGATGCGGTTCCGGTACAGACTACCCCATGTTTTATGCCCACGTATGGTAAGGTCAAGCAAACCTTGAAGGGTCTTTAGTAATGCGCTACAATGTACGTTTTGGTCAATAGTTATGTTATGTAAGTTAACTGCTGCTACATTTAAGAGTAAGGGGGAAAGTAGTTTCGCGAAATAATGTGCGTTGTGAACGTGAGGGGGACACTAAAAGGCGAAAAATGATGTTTCGCATATAGAGGAGGCATCTCCTAACTGATTTGTCCTCAGGAGACCCACCCATCACTCCAAACTATCCATTGGTTTAAACAAACCCTGGAATTTGGTCAGTACTCTCCCCAACCACAGTCACAGTCTAGGGGGGGTGCAGTCCTTAGTCCTTCGGTCAATCCGGTGGCTGAACAGGGACAATTAAAACAGCACTAGAGTGCAGATACCTCTATCACCCTGGATTAAATTGTGTGCCAATGGTAATATGGTCCTGTTATATAATCCGCACTAGCCTCATGAAAGTTCATATGAAGCAGCACACTTCTGATCGGTAATGACACTCTAATGCTACCATCTTTGTTTGTATGATACTTTAATGTTATGCTAGAGACCCTCATGACAAAATTGTGGCGCCCTGGTGACGCAACCTCAGTCATCGAGAGACTCTCCACTGCAGAGATTTCTGCGAAAGTGGAATGCTGGCACACGACTTTGGCGAACTACGCCACCCCCAAATGACTTGAATTATATCCTGTCATACACCTGCAAAACTCTCTTCCCGTTGATAATGTGGGATTATACCCTGGCACTATTCATGGGTAACCTCAATCATCACTCCTCCCAGAGGAATTCGGATACATTCACCACATGGTTTTAGTGTTGCGATGCTAACACACGCGCAATTCGGTTGACTGGATAAAGGAAGGTTCATCCCTTTTGGTTGTCTTCTTATCTCAGAAGGGGATCAAACCCGCCAGCAGAGACTCGAAAGACTTTACAGAAGCTTGCATCGATGGTCTGCATCCTAATCCTGCTCTCATACTGGGAAGCTCTAAAGGTGCGACTGAGATGCTTGCAAATTCCATTAGAAGGGTCAAGAGGTCCACAGCGCGGAGAAAGGGACTTGTGCAAACAGAGGTGTCATCTCCTGGAGGCATCATTCATTGCTGACCCCACTGATGCTAATAGAGAGGGTTTGCTGAGGCGGGAGACAGTACATGCACAGTACAGTACACCTGCTGCCGCTGCCTCTGCATGCCGTCCCCTATAGTGTCAGGGTCAATTATTGGATGTTTTAGATGCTATCTAGCTTCATTCTGTCACTCTGTCATGGCCATGCTGTTGCCCATAATTTTGGCATAATGGTGCGATTAAGCAGCCTCAGAGGCATCCATGCATGCTGCCCCTGCTGTTTCCTGTCCATTTCCGTGGTGTTTCCATCCTTTTCTGAGGTTCCCAGGTGTCTGGCCAAGCTTCCCTGTGCAGAGCCTTGGTCCCCTTGAAAAATGCTCGAGTCTCCCATTGACTTCAATGGGGCCTCAATAAGTGATAAATAAGAGGCAGGGGAAGGAAATAACTTATAAAGATGGTATTGTTTAAATTGTTCGATTAATTCTGCGTAAAGTAACGCCAGAAATGAGGGTGCTGAAACTTAATACACTAAGGCACACCACAAGTGAGGTGAGATAAGTGAGGCTAAAATGGGCCCCATATTGTTTTTTGTTTTTACCCTTTATCTGCATGTATCTATAGTTTTAGATAGAATTAGATGACGGTTATGTGTGTAAGTTCATACCCGGTTGATGTGTTTGTGGAGATTACATTAAACCAACATAACACTTCGACAGAAAGCAGCTAGCAGCACAGCCAATTGTCCTCTTTACCGGAAGAAAAATTAGAAAAACAAATGGTACCCCCTTGGTAAACTAAACACATGCCTGATATGAAAATAGATTACTGATCTTTATTCAAGATAAGACTCTCTTGGGTCTCCCCAAAGAGGCCAGTACTGAAAGCTTCAGGTTTCTCTCAAAACCCTGACTTGCTTTTAGTTGTCCTGTTTTGAGACCGTGTTCTGCCAATATTCAACTACAGGCGCCTATTTATTGAGGTCTAGAATAGTGTAGTAACGATTTTACATGTCTCATGAGAAATCCGTGGTCCCACTAGCTGATCACTTTATGGAGATTATCAACAGTCAATAGTATGTGTCATGGATGGTTAGGACAGTTAGTGTGTCTCAAGTACAGTAGTGTATACCTGTCCTAGACTAGCCAATAATGTATACACATGCACACAACGGGGAGATGTATAATTGCAGTTAAGTACTAAGTTACATTTCCGTCTTGAAATGTCTTCAAATGAGATTGCTGAATCCTATTTGGCGGAAATCGAGTTGATGAGTATGATGGATGGAGGACCAACACCAGGTTCCAAACGTATCAGGCGTTCAGACATAATAAAAAGTTAAACAACTGGTGGTTCACACTGGTCCAGTACATGCCAGCATGTGCGGCATCACTGCGCCATTAGGTGTCCGTTCCCTCATGCGAATATATATTCTGCCGGATAGGTAGCCCAAAAACTTTCCTGGACAAACCCCTTTTAATACACCTCATAAACAATGGAGAATGGGTTGGGAATAAAATATTGAGAAATTTAATGTGTTATGTAGCATCTCAAATCAAATATATAATCTACTAGGTGTTGTTGTAGATCCCAGCTTGCCTGGATAGTAGAATACTGGAATGTAATATAACAAAATAGATTATGTAATATCTCTCTCCATCTCTGTCTATTGCTTCTCTCAGTCTCTCACTCCACTCTCCCTAACTGTATTCGTGTCACGCACTTCTGTTGTGTGTCTGCTCAGAATCAATCTCTCTACGATGTGTCCTTCTCATCACTCTCCCTGCGTTGTAGTCTCTGCGTCTTACTCTACCTTGCCTATGTCTCAACACTTATCAATGTCAGTTCACATAGAAGCTTTCCTAGTGCTCATTGCATATAGAAAAAATATCAAGCTCGAAGACTCATATTTAATGACCTTGGGCAAGAATTAGCGAAATCACGCGGCTCCGTTTTATGGAGGGATTTTAATTAATAGTTTGTAAGTTTGGGAAAGCGTTTGGGTTAAAAAAAAAAAATTTCCAATATAAACTTATCATAGTCCGCTTGAAGTCACAGAGAAGGGCTATTGTGTGTAATATGCAATGGTGATTTGGAGTCCTTTTAGCAAGACATAAAATACATACACACACATACACTCAAGCTAAATATGAGAGTGGTGGCTTTTTTTGGGTGCTTGTTAATGCAATGGGGGATATTGCATGGGGCGCTCTATGAGTTATAACTTTTTTTAGTGGCTAGTACCGATTTATTTAAGGTGGTTTATGCCAAAGCTGTCGGGCAATCTCTGTGCAACGTGCATTTGGCTAATAATAATAATATAATAATAATATACTAAGTATCTTTATTGTATATAGCGTGTCTAGTTCCGTAGCGCTTTCACAAATATAGTGAAACAAATTACAGATGTTAATGTAACAGTAGCAACAAAAATTTGTATGGAACAACAGAGGCATGGTACCCCTGCTCGCCAGAGCTTACTGTTTCTGTTGAAAAATGATTTGGGGCGTAACACGAGGTAAATGGGTAAAAGATTAAGGTAAAAGAAATTTAATGGTCGATAGCCCAATCTGCTTAGGGAATAGGGAATTAGAACCAAAAATATCATAAAAGGAGAATTGGCTGCGCTTTGTGACACCACTCATGCCGTTCATTTATCATACCAGGTCAAGGGGTCTTGAATGGGACTGCAGGGAAGTTGGTGGGGTTGTGTTGGTGGCTGGAAAACAGATGGTGGGGGACGGAAAAGGGACGGGGTTGAGTAAGAAGGTTAATTTATAAGAAACTTCCTGCAGTTTAATGCGTGTTTTATAGGCTTGCCAGAAAGTCATGGGGTTGTAGAGCACGTTTGTTGAAAATTGGAGGTTGGTTAGGTATTAATTAGTCTGATAGCGTACGCGGGAAGAGGGGCAGTACATTCAATGGAATGCAGTGGCAAGCTCTAGAGAAGGCTCTTGGGGACGCGAGATTTATAGTGGCGAGGGGACCGCACTGAGGGTAGAGGGAATCTAAGATCACTGGGGGGATCTACGAGCCACGGGTGGTGGGCGATATAGACTTAGATGAGGATAGAGAGAGGAGAGGTATATAGGGGGGTCTGCAGCAGGCTCTATGGTCCTGGGGGCAGGCTCTAAGCATTAGACAGGAAGCTTTATGGATGAGGGTTTATTATTTTAAACTGTATATTCGAAATGAGACAAGAGACTGGCAGCCAGTGGATGCAGCTATATGCGGGAACAACTGGCATGAACTGAGGCGATACATGGACCCTTATTCCAAAAAGAGCTGGTCAGGGCAGGAATTTTGGGTTTGTTTTATGGATTACACAAAACAAACTTGTTAACTTGTAGCCACCCTGCGTGGTGGTTGTAATCCACAAAAGATACTGCCAAACTTATCATTTACCAATATTATTCACGCATTCTTGCGCATCTGTACAATTCCTCAAGAAGCAATATACCAAAATTTATTAAGAAACGCTCCTACACTTGATCTTAGTACAAAAGGTGTTTAGAAGTGCTGTTCTGGAGGAAGTTGCGATAGTAGTAGTAGATCATAGAGAAAGGGGCTTGGTATTGGGCGAAATGATTTCGCCTGGAAAGCGGAGCGGCCGCTCCATGCACAAAGGATCAACTAAATAGGTTTAGACTTGCAAGCACCTGTTTACTTTAAATCTAAACTAGGTCTCACTGGCTGCTATATAAATGTGGTCCCCTTGATCAAACGATCTGTATGTTGTGTCAGGCCAAGAATTCATTTTGGGTGTTCTCTGATGGATCCACATAAAAACTTGTGTAACTTAGTAAGCCCCCTTGCTGGGTTTAATCCACCAAAATTGGTATCTGGCACAAACTATATCATTTAACGATGGGTATGTTTGAGGCGCTTCTGCTCACCTCTTTGGTTCGCTCTCTGCCACCCACTGGGTTTAAGCCTGAGTCCATTTGGGGGACTTGTTATCTTTGCAAAGACAATTTCTGGGCTTGCAAGCTGGCTGCCGCTGCCTCTGCCTCTGCATGCCGTCCCCTATAGTGTCAGGGTCAATTATTGGATGTTTTAGATGCTATCTAGCTTCATTCTGTCACTCTGTCATGGCTATGCTGTTGCCCATAATTTTGGCATAATGGTGAGTTTAAGCAGCCTCAGAGGCATCCATGCATGCTGCCCCTGCTGTTTCCTGTCCATTTCCGTGGTGTTTCCATCCTTTTCTGAGGTTTCCAGGTGTTTGGCCAAGCTTCCCTGTGCAGAGCCTTGGTCCCCTTGAAAAATGCTCGAGTCTCCCATTGACTTCAATGGGGCTCGTTATACGAGACGAGCACTCGAGCATCGGGAAAAGTTCGTCTCGAATAACGAGTACCCGAGCATTTTAGTGCTCGCTCATCTCTAGTAATCACCTGGCAACATCAGAGTGAGGCACATTTACTTACCCGGTCCCTCGCAGTTCCCGAAAGTGCATTGTCCTTCCAGAATGCACTGTGCCGTAATTTACTAAGATCGCGCGCCTGATATCCTGCATGTGTCGCTTCCCCTCTCAGGTCCCCCGGAGTTCACCTTCTTCTTCATGGTACATGTAAGTGCTTGGCTTGCAAAACAATTTTGAAGTTAATTCCCGCGGTTTGTCAGAATCCGTCGGATTGTTAGACAACCCGCCCCCCGATTTCTGTCGCATAACAGCCGGCGCAAAATCCGATCGCATGCGCCAAAACCCCCTTTTATATCCCTGTCCGAGCAGTGCAAAATGCGGTATGTCCGACGAAAGTGCGGTCCGCGGGGCCCTTAGTAAATGAGTCCCAGTATGTCTACAGATGAGAAAGTGCAAAGAGATCCACTCAAAGAGGTTGCACTGTATATATAGTGTGCTGTGTGTGCAGGATCTGATTCATTAGAATTGAGTATTTATTTGTGCATTCATTCACACTTTTACACATACACAATTCTGCTGCATTCAAACTTTCAAGCACACCCAGCTCTTCTACAGAGACTTCCTCTTTGTAATTGTATTACCTGAGGCATGTGATCAGTCACATGCTTGTGACATCATTCAAGGTCCAGAAGTTGTTTTATTGCTGCCAGCAATAGTCAGGACTGATAATCTCCTGCACCTAGCTGGCTACTGATCGGAAGTGCACACCTTCCCTTGTGCCCTTCCTAACAAGATCCACTGACCCTCCACTCCTCTCCAATGTTCAGATACGGATTCCCATGGCAACCAACCCAAACAACGTCAGGCAGAGCAGCCATGTAGACAAGGTAAAAACCCTGCTATCCAGCAAATGGCTGCATATAGCGGATGAGAGTAAATAAGAGAATTGCTTATTTTAGCATAGTGCAGAGATAGGCCCCTTCCACACTCGCAAGTGCAATGCGATGAACTCGCATCACACCCGCAACACGTGCCGCCCGGATATTGTTCTCCATACTAAATATACCAGATCCTTTAAACTTTTAAAAGAATAACGAGTACCCGAGCATTTTAGTGCTCGCTCATCTCTATTTATTATATTAAACCTCTTTTGTAAATTGCAGGTATGATTTTCTTTAGTTTAGTAATCTTCATAGAAAAATCTAATCTCTGAAAATAGATCTCACGGTACATTTGGTATTCAATAGTAGTTGAAGATGAATTTTTCAAAATACAACTAATTAAAATCTCTGGAATAATTTTTATCCCGTCATTTTTTATTTTCTGTTTTCGTTTATTATACAAAATTCATGAATGTATCTGAAATAGTGTCAAATTCCTGTATTTGTGTGTGTGATCGGCCAGTGATTGAAAGGTCACAGTCTGCTTTGGAATGTAGATTTTCAAGTGGAGAATCAAGGTCATATACAGTTGTGATAAATACTTCCTGTAATTTTTATTGCTATGCTCCGTCGCTATGAAATAGAATGCTTACTCCTAGAAGTCTGCTTCAGATGAAGTCGACAGGACCTACTACAGTGCAATGCCTAAAAGACTGCCTAAAAAAGGCTGAAAACAATATTCACTTTGCTTTACATATTGCTTGATCCTTTCATAGTCACACATTGGAAAGACCAGTGTACTTAAAGAAAACAGTTACAAGAATTGTTGCAATCTTACTCTAATAGTTAGTGATGCAGATGCAGTAACATTTAAGCACAAAACTCTTAGACTTAAGCCCCTTCTACACTGGCGTTTTTCACGCGCGAGTTCTGCGCGTGCATTTGAAGCGCAGAACTTGCATTGCACTCTGTCCCATTGTATTCAATGGCTCTTTCTCCATTAGCGTTGTTTTTGACGCGCGTGATTGCGTTCGTTTGCACGCGCGTCAAAATCGCAGCATGCTCTATTTTTGCGAGTCACGCGCAATTTTCACGCCCCATTCAAGTCTATGAACGCAGCCAAAAACGTCAGTTTTTCACGCATTGCACCCTGACGTGAAACGCAACGCTAGTGTGGAAGAGGCCTTAGACCTCGTGCCCATAATCAGTACCCAGGTGCAGTGTATGGCTCGGGAGTAGAATATATAAAAAGTTTATTTTATTGCATCTCCATGGAGGAATCTTTTTCTACTTCTTTGTCTGCTACTGCACCTTTTTTCTTCTTTTTGTGCTTCCTAGTTCAGCATGACCTCTATATAAATTGATTGAAAAAAAGATTTCACACATTGAGGAAATGGGTACACAAACAGGTGCAGCCACATTCCTGAGTCATAGAAGAAAAATTCCAAATTCCAAATACAGGCGGTCCCCTACTTAAGAACACTCTGCTGTTTCCTGTCCATTTCCGTGGTGTTTCCATCCTTTCTGAGGTTCCCAGGTGTTTGGCCAAGCTTCCCTGTGCAGAGCCTTGGTCCCCTTGAAAAATGCTCGAGTCTCCCATTGACTTCAATGGGGCTCGTTATACGAGACGAGCACTCGAGCATCGGGAAAAGTTCGTCTCGAATAACGAGTACCCGAGCATTTTAGTGCTAGCTCATCTCTACTGGTGACCATTCCGAGTAGGAATCATTGACCACAACTCACCAGACATTACGGAATCCCGGTACAACAATAACAGAACTGAGTTCTTTATGAACTCTGGGGTGTAACCCATCTGGTCCTAGACCCTTGTGCACATTGATTTTATTAAGCTTAGATTGGATCATGTCTAGTTTCAGCCAGTCTAGTATATTACAGGATTCATGACCCGCACTCTCACCACCCACGTCAGAAGATCTTTCTTCTATTGTATGAATATTGTATTGTATTAAAGATACCCATTTAGTATCTCCACCTTCTCTTGGTCTTCAGTCACCAATTCCCCATTTTCAGAATTTAGGGGTCCAACCTTCCCTGACCCCTTTTTTTTGCCTTGATATATTTTAATTTTTTTTTTTTTATTATTGATTTTTTTGCCGTCTTTCGTTTTGTAATTTGGTTGATTTTATTTCCATCTTACAGATTTTGGTAAGTTTTTTGGTAAGAATTAAAAGCCTCTGGTGACCAGTCAGTTTTATATTTTTTGAATGCCCTCTTTTTTTTGTAGCTGTAAACCACTTGGGTTATAATCTAGCCCAGGGGTCAGGAACCTTTTTGGCTGAGAGAGCCATAAGCGCCACATATTTTAAAATATAAATCGGTGAGAGCCGTACAATATGTTTAAAGGGACACTGTACTAAGACACAACTGGACCGAAACAATGTTAATAAGCTGTAAAATAAAAACTAGATAATTTACATGCGAGCTTGCAATCCATAACATCTCGCCCAGCACTCTGGCTTCTTTTTAATGTGCTGCCTGGATCTGGCTCCTTCCCACCTGATGATGAGAGATGCAGAGATGCAGATGCAGGCATGCGCAGAAGAAGGGAGAAGCCAGAGTGCTGGGCGAGATGTCCTGCATGGCAAGCTCCAATGTAAATTATCTAGTTTTTATTTTACAAGGGATTACCATTGTTGTGGTCCAGTGGTTGGCCTATACAGCATGGACAGACACTGTTACACCACACGCCTCCTGCTAGCTGCTGACAACCTCCTCATACATGCAAATGACGACAGGAGAAAGACCTGCCTGCCGTCTTGTATCCACGCACAGCACTTACTCTGGACATTTACGAGATGAGTAAACCACTCACCCCACCGTTATCAGATGGTTGTAGACAATGGGACAAAGCCCATTGTTTGTGGCCTGAAAATGCCCCATGTTATACTTGTGCATGTGGCTATATTGCACACCACACACACAGTACAATACACATGACACACTTGATACTACACACACACAGTAATACACATTCACCATGCACGCCACAAGTCAAAATAACAAAGATACTGCATCACACAGTACAATACACTGACACATGATTACTATCACAACACAGTACAATACACTGACACACTGAGTCTCGACACCACCAGTCAAACAATACACATGACTACAAAACCGTACATAAAATACAATCTGCACACACACAGACACTACATATGACACACTGGATACTACACACACAGACACTTACGTGACACACACTGATACTACACACCATTACATCTACATATGACACACAGTACACTACATATGACACACTGTAACTACACACAAGTACACTACATATGACATCACCTGATACTACATACAGCTACATATCATATGACACACTGATATACCACAGTACCAATACATATGACACCTGATACTACACACAGTACACTACATATGACAACTGATACTAACACCGTGACAATTACATATGACACGCTGATACTAAACATCAAGTACAATAATATGAAACACTGATCTAACCAATAATACCACAGTATCACACATATGAACACACTGATACACACACACGACTTACATATGAACACGATACTAACACACCACAGTACACTACTACATATGACACACTGATACTACATAACACACAGCACACTACATATGACACCCAACTGACTACTACTACACCAACAGTACAACTACATAACACACTGATACTACACACACAGTACACTACATATGACACACACTGATGATAACACACACAGTACCATAACATGACACAATGATACTGCCCACACACACATACACTACATATGACACACTGATACTACACCACACCAGTACAATACCATGACACACTGATACTACACAACACAGTAACAATACACATGCACAATGATACTGCACACACACGTACACTACATATGACACACTGATACTACACAACAGACACTACACAACTGTACACACGGACACATTCACTATATGACACCTATCTCACGTACACTACATATGACACCACTGATACTACACACACAGTACACTACATATGACACACATCGGATACTACACAAACATACCACTACATATGACACACTGATACTTAAACACCAGACACTACATATGACACACTGATAATCATCCATACATCAGTACACATACACTAACACACGACTGACATAGCACCACTGTACCACACCTAGTACAAACATGACAGCTGATACTACCACACAGTACATACATATACACGTGATTATACACACACAGTACATTTATAGCATGAACATGATACTACACACACAGTACAATACATATGAACGGACGATACTACACACACAGTCACACATACATTCACGCTAACACCCAATGAAATACTAGCAAACTATCTACAAACTACACTACATATGACACACGAGTACTACACACACAGCTTACACTACATATGACACAACTCAACACAAAGACTACTACACACACACGTACACTACATATGACACACTGATACTACACACACAGTACACTACATAGGACACCACGATCTACACCAGTACAATACATATGACGACATGATAACTACACACGAGTTTACATACATATGACACACTGATACTAACACACAGTAAACTACATATGAGACAACATTTCAGTTACTTTTATACACTTACACCAGCCTGTGGTGGAGATCCCCAGGATATCAGTGCAGGGGTATGTAACAAAGCTGCACAGGAAGCTCGCTAGTCTGCTCTGTGTGGATCCGGCAGACATGGAGCTGCAGCCCCTCCCCCCTCCTCAACAGTCGGCTCTCAGGAGAGTGTCAGGACAGCCCAGATGCTTGAGGTCCCGGCAGACTTAGTGTTATTAGGTTGGCATGTGACCGGAGCGTCCAGTGGTATGTACAACAATTCCTGGGCTCTGGTGCTATGACATCCCTCAGGCCATCAGCTGCAGTATGTATGTCTGCAGCACGGGAGGGAGAGAGCAGACGAGCTTTTTTAAAAACCCAATCTCTGGATGCGGCCTGGCCCTGGCTGCGGCGAAAGCAGCCATCAAAAGAACCCAGGTCCCGACCCCTGATCTAGCCATCTTACGTTGGAATAAACTTTAGAAGCATGATGACCCAGGATAATTTGAATGTCTCCCATTAACACGTTGATAATCATGTGACAGTATCTGATCCCTGTCCATATTCTGTAGTGCGCCATGAATTTCAGGAAATTTAGCCTTCTTAAAATTCAACTGTTATTTGATTTTCACACCTGTTTTTTGCTTTTTACACTTTAAGAGGAAAATATTGTATAGATCGTTGTTCCCAAGGATTTCCCCGGACACTGACATTTTGGACAATCTCCTCATTTTAGAAACACAAGGTCCAACAATGCGTCAACCTTCTTGTGTGAATCTTCACAGCTGCACCTATAAAATATCCGCAGTAAGTTGATAAAAACGTACTCCCCCTAATAGATGAAGAAGAGCCCTGGGCCCCAATTTATATTTGGAAAGTTAACAGTCTCCCATATCCATACTGTCCCATGTTGTGCGGGTACATCTGTTTATTATAGGTGACCCTCTATTCCTCAGAGATATTGGGGGTCTATAAATTACCACCAAAATAAATTTCTCAAAGCTGCTCCTGGCCCTTTGAATTCAACTCGCAAAGTTTCATACCTTCCTACACGCCACACTCTTCATTGTCTTTTAAGTCTCTTCTGACATAGACAGTACACCACCACACACCTCCTATTCACCCCTGTCTTTCCAAAAGAGTGTTACAACCCTAATTTACAACCCCATCCTGTATGCTCGAGCCAAGTCTCTGTACACCATCTAAACTCAATACCAGAGTTCACTCCAAGCCATTTTGCTGTGATACTTCTGTCAATTGTGGGGAACTACAGTTTTATTTTCGACAGTTAGTTAGTATATTTTATTAGTAATTTTAGTGGCACATATATCCTCATTATTGAGCTTTGTGACTTATGGATTCCTTATCCACTGCCTTACTCCCCCATACCCCCCCATCACCACCCACCATCCTGTCCTACCCCGTTTGGTCTTTCTTTGGTCTCCCCTAGTTTAAAATACTTCCGCACCCCCTGCTAGGATCTTCCTTCCCCCACACAGCAGCCCCCTCCACTTGGTTGCAAAGTTATCTGCAGAAAACAGCTTGCCACCCTCGAGATGAAAAGTACTCCCAGTGCTCCTCGAACCCAAAGTCTCGTCTGCTCACACTAGATCTGGGGCCATGTATTAACTCCCTGAGCTCCGCGGTCCACTCAGAATTCGGAGAATACTAAATCTGGGAGGTCCTTCCTAACTTTGACCTAGTTCTTGAAAAATTACTTCAGGCTCTTCCCCACCTTCCGCAATCTATTCTGTCATTGATACCAACATGGACCACGAAAGCGGGGCATCCCCAGTCCCTCCCCAGTCGATTTATACCACCTTTCCACCACAAGACCGAACCATATCTCCAGGGATACAGCAAGCCATTGGTTGAGGCGGTCTTGCAACAAACTATTCTATCTCGTCTTCCTTATTATAGAGTTCCCCTAAAACCACTAGCTGCCTTGGTTATCTGTACTACCATCCCCACTAACTAGCTGGTCTGCTTTCCCGCTGTTAGGGCCTGAAATTGGGCCCTAGCGGATCATACTCCGCCCCTGATATCCTTACCTCCCTGCAGAACAATTTAGAAATTTTGCTCAGGTATTTTCATGCCACAGCATTAGCCTTCCTTTATGTGTACCCCTTTCTAATCCCTCTATTTAACGAACCCAGCTACAGTACCCCGTCTCCGACATTCCTGTCCACCCCTCCGCTTCTATCCTGCTCTTATTGCTTTGCTCAGTAAACGCATGACTCCTCTCAGATTGCGATTGCTCGCAGTCCTGCATATCATTCTCCAGATTCTAACAAAGCTTCAGAGAAAAATATGGGCATGTTCATAAAATCCAAAATAAAAAATACAAACGGGTATTCACCATGGAACTACCTGCTCCAGCAGTGTATACATACGAGTTGTGTCACAGAGAATGCCCCATCTTGAGAGATATAAAATGAGGATTACGTTCCGTTGTGTGGACTTTTTGTTTTTTAAACTCTCAACTTATTTCACAGTTCCACTTTAGAAGCGCACGCAACTTTTATATGAGCTAATGAACCTGACGAGGCTTTGGGTGTCGTTACCAATCCCTTTGTGCTGTGACTTCACAGCATCATTACACTGGCACAGGGTGTATGGATCCACTGGTTAGCTAAATTTATAAGCTTATGGTGTTTTAATACATTTTTCAAAAGAATAACTTGTATGAAACTTTATTGTTTCACCAGCTTCGTGATGTCAAATAGCTATTTCATACTTTCGTTGGTAGTCGAGGTAGTGTGTTAAGGTGTCAGTTTTGTCTGATGAGCTGCAATCTTTGATACCACTTTTGGGGAGTGTACAACCTTTGATCACTTTACTGAGTTAAATTTTTTTTGTTTGACAAAATGGTTGAAAAAGTGTGATTCGTCGGAACTTGGGTGCTTTATTTCCTTACGGAGTCAACACCGGATAACATTTATTATATTTTGATTCTGGAAATTTTGGGACACTCTAGTACCCCACATGTTTAAAATTAAAACAAAACCGTAAAATTACATCACAGTTCTGGGAAAGGGGGGAATGATTTGTAATTTTTTTGAACTATTTTTCAACCCCTGCGGTACTTAAACCAGTGTTGCTTGATCCACCATCTAAGGACATTTACATTAGTGAAGTATATGGGATTTTACCAATTGGGGGACCATTGTCTCTTTATGATTTGTTTTTTTTGAGATTTTTTTAGGTGCATTGTGTGGACTACTGCCAGGGGTCCTTAGTTAGATGGTGGTTGTCTGGCTGTTTTCCAAAGACAGATGTTTTCGTGGTTATGCGACTTTTTGTAGAGCAAATTATGAGATGTTTAGTTGCAAAAACGAGTATAACGACCCCATGCTTGTACCATACCCTGCACGCAAAAAATTTTTTTTAAATAAAACCTCAAAGCAGTAGACAAAGAAAAAGCCGACCTTATTCAACTGCAGATTAGAAAGCTGCATAACTTCGCTAAATATACCACTTCAGCCAACTGTTTAAAAAGTTGCAAAGGAAAACAAATGTAAATGTGTCCCATGATCTATTATGTTGTCACTGGCACATTGTAACACGATAATTTCAGAAACGACACAGCCTCGGGCACTTTTAAGACACAAGGCTGTCATGGCGACAAATTTTTATCCCTCTGATTGACCAACTGCGGGAGCAACTATTTCAGCCATAATGGCCCAGGCACACATAACAATCGCAGGTGTTTAACCCTTTTAATATGTCCGCCAGCAATAGCAACAAACTCCAACTTGTTATGAAGAGGGCTCTGCCTTGTGGGCCCTCTCCAATACAACACAGCGGACGTGGTAATGGTAAGTTATGTCAACGTGCGGTGTACGAGTTTTAAAGGGGACTCTGTTTATCCTCTTCTGTCATGAGTGAACTTTCTGTAAAATCCTTTTGCTCTAGTTTTAAACATTCTTAAATCCCCTCATTTTCGATCTTTTATTTATCTTTTGCTCCCTTTAACAATCAAGTTTCCAAATTGTCAATGGGAGATTCTCTGTGTATCTCTCCAGTAGATGCGCTAAAAATTCTTCAATAATGGAGACTGAACACTTCCTTTCCTCATAGAGAAAGTGTAATTGTGATGCACAGGAATTTCAGACAAGTACTGTTATTCTACACTACACATTGCAAAGCTATAAGTTAATAGTAATAGTTAAATTTCTTGTAAAATTGCCCTATATTGTGCTAGCTCATAGTCGTGAGTTTAGTATCTAAACCAGTGCCACCTCCTCTTAGGACAAATCAGATTACACCATTATAAGCGACTGCTCTATAATCCTCTGGTTGTCCAGGAACGCAGTGGTTATTCGCTGTGGTAGATTGACAGAATCTCACTTTTAAAAACTTTAGTGGAGTTTGTTTGGGGGCGCTGGGAGGGGCGGGGCGGGGACGGGGTTTTGTTTTTATTTTTTTTTTTGACAACGCAAAGCAAAAAAAATCATGTACAAACCTTTAACTCTTGCACTGCTCCATGTAAAACGGGATTGCTGTCAACCCCTCAGAGCCAAATTTAGATTAATCCCAAATATGTAGAAGTGAGTAACAAATGGTTCTCTGTTTTTGCTGTTTTAATTACACAGAAATCCGAGTAGATTTTTCTCTGGTATGGTGGTTTTTTTGGGGGCCTGTTTTTGTTTGTTTACTCAGCAATGATCTCCTTGAATTACACCAAAAGGCATATAAATAAACCAACACTAGATCTTGGGATGTACCAGGAATAATGATCACTACCTGGTTACGGACAAGATAGGTTCTTTAAAAGGGACCTGTCCACCACCGCATTTATCGGCAACAGGAACTGACTTAATACAGTAAGCAGCTCCTAGTTCTTGATCAAATGCGCGTGTTAGAGTGATAGCAATTAACCGGTAACACCGTATCAAACTGCGGCGGGGTAATAGTTAATCATCGGACAGCTTGCAAAGCTGTCGATGTATTCATGAGGGGGGGTCGAGCGCTGCCCTCTACCATCGGACCGACCCGCTCGCTCCATAGGCCGGCATGACTGCCCGCGCTAGGGCCAGTCCCGTCCCTAGTCACCCCCCAACCCCGCCCCACTCATTAATACGTCGGACGCTTTGCGAGCTGTCCGACATTTACACTATAACCCTCGCAGTGTTAGATAGCCTTACCAGAGGTTTCCGGGTAACGCTAGTACTCAACACTGCGGCTAGTGTCCAACTATAAATGGCGTGACAGGTGCTCTTAAAGGTTGAATTTGGCATGGAAGACAAAAACGTATACATTTATAATTGTTTGTAGCTCCAAACTAATTTTTTTTTCTCCCAGTGACGGTGGTTGATTTGTCAATTTTTTGCTGTAATGGGAACAAGGCATTCAATAAATAACGTCATTACATACAATTTACAGCTGATGAATGCAGTCATTGGGACTGAATTAAAGTATATGGACAGCTTCATTACGAGGTCACTAAGGGGCCCTAAGCTCAATTTTCTGGTTATCTGGCGTCAGCCTATTTTAAGGTGAAATGCTACATTTACAGCACTAGTAGTGCACATTGAGACGACCTTTCGCCACCTGTCCATGACTCCCAAACTCGTTTTCTTTGCATTCCTTCAATATGCTGGGACTGATTCGGGGGGAGGTGGGGAGTGTTATCTTGGATTCTAACTTTGCCCAATTGTACCAGCACAAGCAAGCAGTCACTAAAAAATAGTGGAATGATTACTGAAGATCTATTAAAAATGTCTGCCTACATACGGCGCTCCCCTACTTAAGAACACCCGACTTAAGCTCTAGTTACAAACCGACTCTGGTAAATTTGTTAATTTTAGCCTTGGTCTACAATAAACAGCAAAATAACGGTTATTAAATTGTGTCAGTCAATGAAGCCTTTATTGTTAATAATGGTTCCTTATGACAATCTAACATTTTTAAAATCCAAATATTTCACAAGAAACCACATAAAATTTGTCTGGGAGTTAGAATTTCTAAAATAACAGTTCTGAGTTACATACAAATTCAACTTAAGAAAACAAACTAAGCTCCTTGTACATTACGCTGGGGAATGCCTGTTATAGTAACCTTGCTCCCAGGACTCCTCATCCCCATATAAAGTGATATCCACATTGCTCCCTGGGCATGCAGTACTATTAATTTTACTGGGCGTAAGGGTGGTAATCATGCACATCAAGGTTTGTTTTTTATTTTGTAAAACACACTATACTTTTCAATAACCAAGACATATTTTTTTTAATAATCGAAGATCATTCCACTTCTGGTATGGAAACAATCTATAACTCATAGCAATGGTATGAAATGGATGTGGGTATTCCAATGTGTTCTTCTTCTTTGGTCATTTTGACTTTTACAAATACAAAAAAAAGCTACTTTTAGTGGCAACAACAGGCAAAAAAAGTAAGAGAACCCTTGGTCTATCAGGATTCCTTCTCTCCCCCTCCACACTGCCCTTATGGCATTGAACTCATTGCTAGAAAAATGGTCCCACTTGGCGTATATAGGTTAAGAGGATTTTCCCTCTGCTTTGGCAGGACCATGACTCACATCTTCAGTTTTTCATAGTCTTCTTAATCCTTTTTATCATTATATTAAACCCTAACATGCTCATTCTAACTTTACATGGAATTACTTGTTTCTGTCGGAGGGACAACTGCAAAGTACAGCCAAGCGTATGTCTATAAGAAACTAAAACTTAGCTGAGCCCCTTCCATAAGTTTCAGCATGTCAGGTTTTTTTAGGGCTCCTATCTAACAGGTGTTAGACACTGCGCCCTGGAGATTGTGTAACTGTACTTTTGTGTGTGTTTTTAACAGTGTTAGGCATCGTGTGAGATACTTTGAAAAATTAACTTTCCTATTACAGGCCCACAAAGCGGCGTTTAGTTTAATACAACATCATACAAAGACCCAAACGCACCAGAGTGCTCTGAATCCAGCTACATCTTGCGATATGCAGTTAATGTATTTTCACAGCACCCTACTATCACCAAAGTCTGGTCAACAAAGTCTCCAAAGGCCAACCTAATGCCAGGCGGCAGGATGAGCGTCACGGCCTATAGTGAGTGCCCAGTCTGTTGCCAGCTGTGACTCCCCTTCCACACCCACTTGCTGAAGAGGTAGCGTAAAGGGGATAAGAATCGCCATTCCTGGCGGCTCACAATGAAGTGATGTACAAGCTCTGATAATTTCTCTAGAATTCCAGTTCGCTCACAAGGAAGAAGTTCTGTCAAAGAAAGGAAGGAGGGTCGACTGAGCAGGAGCTAAGAGTGGATTGCAAATTCACAGGCGTATGCGAGGAGCGAAAGGCTATATTATTAAATGATGATTCTAGAAAGTCCAATAGGGAAGATTTATCAAGCTGTGCATGGAAGTAGACAAATAATCAACTTGAAAGTCTCATTCCTTCAATGCTCTTCCACCAGGGTGAAGGACTGTATGCAAATGAGCCTGCAGGGGCTCCTCATGTTTATTTGCATACAGTCCTCAACCTGGTTTGAAGAGGACTCTGGAGTGACCTTGTATATTGCAAGAACTTAAAATAAACTGTATGGCTATTAACCCTCTGATTGCTGCACCGTAAGCATTTAGAAAGAAGACGGCACTGGGTGACCCGCCATCTTTGTTGAATGGCTTGCTCCCTGACGTCATCAGGAGTGGAATCTGTTGCCATACAGCCTTGGTTCTTATAAGCCCGGTGGCTGTATGGCTTCCAGCAGATTCGTTACAGTGTGCTTTTGGCCCGTTATAATGAATGCTATGTAGAAATCACTTTTACATTCAAACTTTCCATACACCATTTTATATCATCATAAAAAATGGTAATACAAAAGCGACCACAGGTCTGCACAGTTCTCAAATGGTATGAAATGAAAACGTTCAGCTTATCTTGCAACAAATTACATCATATCAAAGCTCTGTGACACTGAAGTATGAAAAAGTTGTTAGCCATCACAAATGGTTATTGTAAAACTAATTTTTTTTTGGGAAACTTTGTTTTAATTGGAACATGTATTAAAACACAATAAGACCAATACAGAAAGGGTCCATTGGTTTGTTGTTAAGTTGAATTTATATGTAAGTCAAAACTGTTATATTTTACTAATTGTAAGTTCCCAGACATTTTTTTTTTTTTGACCCAGTAACATTGGAGTTTCAAAATGTTTTGACGTAATGGGACACAAGGATTATCAATAAAGACTTCATTACACACTTTAAGTCGATTATGCAGTCTGGGACTGATAAGTAAAGCATCCAGAGGGAACTTCACCAGAGGTCAAATTGGGCAGAGGTGCTCCATCGTAACTATGGGTTGTTGTAAGTCGGGCTGTCCTAAGTAGGTGGGACCGACTGTATAAGTGTGTATCATCGTGATCGCACCAAAACCAAAGAATAAATGAGAGGGGTTATTTGGAGCGCAGATTGAAAGCCATAAAAAAAAGAAAGTGCGCAAAATATTTTTTTCCGACAATTTCCACAACCTTTCTGGATTTTGTTTACAGGCATGGAATAATAAATACCTATCACTGAGAAATTAACAAATTTTGTTATGCAAGATAACCTCACACAGCTTGTGCGGGAAAATGAAAAAAAAATAAATTGGTGAAGTGAAAAATGAATGAAAAAAAACGCTGGCAAACGACAGGGGTTAACCAGATTTAATCATTCCTCCACCGTTGTATGACGGAGAGGGGGGGGGGCATCTGGAATAGGAGATGAAAAACGGGGTAGGCCGTTTGTTTTGTTAGCACTAGGGATTTATAAATGAAATTCTTGTTCTGTCCTGGTAGAACATAGAAAACTTATGTACCTCTATTGAATGCAATCATTTGTTGAATTATGAATAGGTAAATGAGTAGTAGATGTATGTTTTAGAATTTTTGAAATTAAGCAATGTAATTGGACTATGTGTGGGATTACTAAGGACATTGGCCAATAATGCCCTGGAAGAAGCCGTTCTAGCGAACCCTGGGTCGGGCAAACGAGCGCGCCTGGCATCCGCATGGGGATTTATATGCGCATTTTACGCAGCCGGAAGCATCTGAATTGTGGTCTATTATCATATAAGTACCTTTTTTTCGGGAACCACACCATAAAATTAACCAAGAGAACTGAACGTGGACTTGATCAAAGAAAGAACATTCGAAAGAACCACGCAGGAGACTCCGTCAGATTGTTTGTATTTATTTATGGTGGTAGATGTCTTTAAAGATTAAGTTATCTAGAAAAATAAACTTTCTTAAGCCCTGATGACTGTACAAAAGTAGTGGAGAAGAGGAAGGGTGATACATTGTATTGGATTTACCATATAATTATGGATCTTGACACCTAATAGAAATAGGTTTCTTATAGGAGATGAGCGAACATTAATCGTACGAGCTGATGCTCATCAAGCATTAGCGTCTCGAAAATGATAGTTGATCGGACGAATACTTCGCCCCGGCTGAGAAAATGGCATCTCCCGCCCGTTTTGCATTTTTGGGGCCAGGAAAACAGAGCAATCACAAGCAGGAGAATCTGAACTGACACACCGCCATGACGTGGTACCATTAGAGTTCGATAGCAGTGGTTGGTGGCCAGACAGGTGACCCTGGAAATAGACTAGCCCCTGCTGCGCTGCTCGGATCATTCTGTGTCTGGATGCCGTAGGGAGAGAAGCTGTGTGGTAGGGAAAGCCGTTAGGCTGTTCTATTAGAATGTGTTAGGCAGGAGTGATTCTACAGAACCCAACAAGCCATCTAGGGCTTACAATAACGTTATACATTTTTTTTTTTTTTTATTGCAGCTAGTACACATATGTGTGGAATTGCAGGGGGACTGCTACCGTTGTGTTTAGCTCTTAGTGACAACATATCCACCCAAACCCCAAGTGGACCAATGTATTAGGGGTTTGATTCAAATTAAGGCACAGTCTGCCATGTACTTTTTATGTACGTTATTTTTTCATAACTCGCTCATCTATCTGGCTAGCAGGTGCTTTCATACTTGGCAGAAAATAGCCCATAGAGAATCCCAAACGGCTTACTTAGGCCTAAAGAGCGTTATTATTATTCTATTTCTGGTTGATCTGATGGTGGCTGTCCTTGCTGTAGTGCATCTACTACAATGTGAGGAATTTGTAGGGAGTTGCGACCGTTTGTTTAGAGCTTAGTGGACGCACATATCCATCGCAAAGACCGAAAGTGGGACAATTTTGAGGGGTTTGATTCAATAGCACAGGTCGCAGTTTCTTTGGATTTTACGTTTATTTTTTCATAACTCAGCGTCAGCTAATCTGGATAGCAGTGTGCTTTCATAACTGGTAGAAAATAGCATAGCCATAGATAGCATCGTTTGGTTTAAAAAACTAAAAAAAAACACAAAAAAACACAAAAAAACAGTAAGAAAAAAAATTAAAGTGATAACTTTCATTTCAAAATGTTAACCCGAGGGATAGGGGTAGAGGACGAGGGCGTGGGACGTGGGGACGTAACAAATAATGCAGGGGTCCAGAGGCCGTGGTTCTGGGGGGTGTGGGAGGACACCACCTGATGATGAGGGAGGCAGGGGACGCGCAGAGAACCACTCCCTAGTTCATGTTGAAGTTACTGGGACTGTTGGTAGAGGCACGGTTGAGCCGAACAGTGCGAACAGGTGATGTCGTGGATTGCTGACACTTGCTTCGAGCAATTTGTCCAGCAGTAGTTTCCTACGCAGTCCACCCTTGTCACCGAAACGGAACTCCTCCAGCTCCTGCAATCAGCCTCCTCCCCCCAGTCTGCCCCCTCGCAGGAAATTGGCATTTGAACCGGGCATACTTGAGGAACTGTTTTTCTGGCCCTATCCCACAGTCACAAACCACTTTTTGGTGGTTGCTGCTCTGAGCAATTTTCCGATGCCCAGGTTTTCCACCAGTCGCAGTCTGTGGGGTGATGATGACCTTCTTGAAGTAGTGGAGAAGTGTGGAAAAGAGGTTGTCCGCGTGAAGGAGAAAGGTTGTCATTACAGTGGTTGAAGTTGTTGTCACGGGGCAGGGAAGTCCGAGGGGGGGCAGACTGAGGGACGGAGATGATGAGGGGTGACAGACCAAGCTGGGTTCCACCACTAGAGCTAACTACCAGTATGCGCAGGGCATATGAATGCCTAAACACCCCACTCATGGCATCAAGACGGTCACCTCCGGCCGTGCACACCACTGCTCCTTCCCCTGTGTAGTGGATATAGTCCAGCCCCTGCAGGGACCCCCTGGCACCAAAAACCCCATCGTCGCCTCCACGAATCCCACAGCATTCAACAGCGGTAAGGCTCTCCATACCCCAGACGCTGGAGCGGGAAAAGGAAACTAGGCAACCCAACCGCAGCCCAAGCCTTAATGTCCACATTCCAGATGCTTAGACTGGAGATGCTGCCCCTATAGGTAGTAGAGACCGAGGCCTTTCGTAACCTCATGGCGGCGGCAGCCCCTCGCGGTATTGGTCCCCAGCCGCCACTACTTTTCCCGAGTGCCGTCCCAGCCCCTCTGAAACCAGCACGGTCAGACACATCATCCGTGCCTGGGAACCAACGCCGTTTCTGACAGGTACACTGACCACGGAAAAGTGGACGAGTGCTCCGGGCAGGGACCACTATCTATCGCTGACGGCACAATTGGGTAACTTGGTGGAGGCGGGACCGAGTCTGACACTGCGGCTGGTCATATACTGCGAAGCCGAGGATTGCGGGGGACCTACCTAGGCCAGGTCTTTAAGGGGGGGCTAATATGCCTCTCCTCCTCAAACCCTCCTCCAACCTCCTACTCCGAATCCATCCGTGGGCAGGCCGCCATCAGTCCCTAGCCTCGTCACAGAAGCAGTGCCGTGCTAAGCGACAGCAGGCGGTGCTCAAAACTGATGAGCCTAGGGATAAAAAAGGCCCACAACAGCCCAAGAACTATTACACGGCGCAGGACTGATGGGGACTGGCACCGCTGAACATGAACAGGCATGGTTGGTGTGACAACGCCGAACAGGTGGGCTCTGCACTCGGCAGACTGACACATGTGCCATGCCTGGCCCCTGTGTTCAAATCTATATAGTTCAGCGTTTCCTCAAGCACCATACCCCATTGTCTGATTTGACTCACGAAGGTGCGCCGCATCTGGGCGCATTTCAGGAGTTCCAGGCCACAGATGCGCACTCTCAGGAGCGCAGCGCCGCCTCCAACTGCCGCTCACGACTGTGGGGCGACGTGCCCACGCGGTGGAAGGGAATAAATTAAACATGTTATCCAGAGGTTACCGAAAGCGCAGAGCGATATGTAGACTGGCAGATGCAACTCCCCAGACATGGTAGCAGGTCAGTCAGCTTCATCTCAAGTCTACAATGAGGAGTGGACGTGGCTGTCTGATATCTGTAGGTGCTGAAGTTAACTTCGCACGGAGGTCAACACATATGGTCAGTGGCGATGCCGCATTCATCAGCCTCACCATCAAGCTGCTGGCCTGTGAAAAATCTTGATCAGCATGATAGTCGGAAGCTTTGCAATTGTCACAAGAGACGGGGGAAGAAGATTACCTTGTTGATACCAACGCACCTCAGTCTGTTTATCAGCGGCATATCGGAGAGGTGGAGGAGGAGAGAATGCTTTGGAGAGACACAAGAGGGGGACCATTGTCAGCCTTCACTTTCAGCGTGTCCCCCCCCCCTTGGGCCACAGAAGAAGAGGAGTTGAGACGGAGTTGGAAAATGGAAGTCAGGACCAGTGAGGGGAGTGAATTCGTGCGTGTGGTTAGGTACTCTGACATATGGCCAGATTTCATGCTAGGATGCCTATCCCGTGACACTAGCCCGTTTCACAGAATTTATTACAGCACCGATTACTGGGTATTCACTTCCTGGACCCATGGCTACAAGCAAAATCTTTCCACTTATCATCCCTGGAGAGGAAAGGGAGTGGAGAATGCATGGAATACAGAAGGCCTGGGGCACAAGCTGAAACAGTACCGTTCCCTTCTGACAGCGCTAGCGCCAGAGGGAGTCTGCGGACAGTAGCCGAGAGGAGAGTAGGCGAGCAGGCAGCTTGTCGAGCGTGGACAAGGGTAGATTACAAGGCTTTTGACAGCTTTATGTCACCCAGAAGACACGGTCACCTGTCCCCAGTCTCGGCAGCGAGTAGGGCTGATCTGTAAGAGAAAGATGGTGAGGGAGTTACGTAGTGACCATACCATCGTCCAATGATCACAAGCTCCATACAACTAAGGGATTTCAAAGCTGGACATGTGGCACGAAACTGGCTGCTGTACGCCTGGAGGTTATTGCCTGCCCTGCCCGCTAGAGTGTTGTCCGAGCGGGTTTTCAGGCAGCTCGGTGGCATCATCACCGATAAGCGTACCACGCCTGTCGCTTGACAGCGCTGACAGGCTGACGCTTATAGATGAATAAAGCCTGGATTTCTCATTAATTTCCAATCTCCACCAGGTGAAGGAAGCTCAACCTGATAATGTATGCACTCCTCCTCCTCATTTTTATCCTTCTCCTCCTCTTTGCTAACGCTAAAGCCAGAGGAAACGGCTATTTTTGACGGGCCATGGCTCTAGCTATCGTACTTATGCAGTTAATTTTTCTGGAGGGCCACCTACCCGGTCCTCTGTTTTAAACAATTTTTGGACTGCCACATACAGGAACTCAATCGATTTCATTTTCTGGAGGGCCACCTACCTGCGCCTCTGGTTGAAAACTTTTGACTGCACACATACAGGCACATCCAAATTTAATTTCTACCAAGCAGCCTCCACACGTTGTCTCCTTGCTACCTCCAAAAGTCGTCCCATATAGCTGCCTCCATACATCGTCCCCTTATCAAACGAGGGTGTAAGGCAGAAATTTGGGGTTGTTTTCATTGGATTCCACATAAGTTGCTTAACTTTGTCGCCACCTGCTGTGTTATCCACAACATATACTGGCAAACTTTAAATGATAACCGATATTATTTCAGCCTTCTTGCGCATCTCGTTGATTACACTGCTGTGTAATCCACAAAATATACTGCCAAACTTATTTACCATTAAGGAATATTTCAGCGCTTCCTTGCGACAATCTGTTTACTTATCCTCACCAGCCATATCCCACACTTATAAGAACGCTACTAAACGTTTCACTTGGTGGAGGCCTGGGACCGAGTATGACATGGGGATGGTCATATATGCCGACACGAGGATTCGGGGCCTACCTCGGTCCAGGTCTCTCAAAGGCCTACGTTATACCTACAATCATGCACCCACCCCCTCAATACGACGAATTCATCAGTGGGACTGGCGCCATCAGTCGGAGCTCTAGGCACAGCAGCCAGTGCCGTCGCTAGCGACAGCAGGCGGTGCTCAAACTGTGCGCCTAGGCGATAAAAGGCACCCGCCCAAGAGCTATTTACAGGGCATTCCACATCAACTTGATAACCTTGTCGCCCACCCTGCTGGGTCATCCACAAAATATATGGCAAAACTTTTCATTTACCGATATTATTTCCAGCGCTTCTTGCAGCATCTGATTACATGCCATCACCCGCCATATCCCAAATTATAAGAAGACTACTACACTTGATCTTATAAAAAGGTTCTTAGAAGTGCCTGTTTTGGGGAGTAGCCTAGAGACAGGGGCTTGGATTGGCGAGAAGCTCGCCTGCCTGGAAGCGGAGCGCAGCTCCATCCCAAGATCCAAAAAAATAGTTTTAACTGCAGCACTTTAATCTCTACTAGTTCATGCCTCATTAATAATAATAATCATAATCTGTTATTCTAATATAGTGCCATCATATTCCGTAGCGCTTACCAATCATAGGAACAAATACAAATGTAATGTAACAGAGCAAAAATTGTATGGAACAACAGGAGGGGAGGTCCCTGCTGCATAGCTTACGTTATGACGATGATGGCGGTAAAACGAGGTAAAAGAATATTATGTCAAGCCATTTCTTAGGGAATAGACACAAAATAATTATAACTCAAATGGAATTGCTGTCGCTTTGAACCACTCAGCCGGCTTTATATACAGGTCGGGTGAATGGGACTGCAAGAGAAGTCTGGGTGCCTGTTGGTGCTGGATACACAATGGAGACGAACAGGACGGGTAGTAGGAAGAGTTAAAACTTCATGCCGTTAATGAGTGAGTGTTATAGGCTTGCCTAAAGGAAATGGGTTTTAAGACCACGTTGAAAATTGAGGTTAGGTATTAGTCTGATAGTCACGGGGAAGAGCATTCCAAGAATGGTGCAGATCTAGAGACGTCTGGAGACGCGAGTGGAGGTCCGCACAGGGGGTAGAGGTTAATCTAGATCACTGGGGATCTAAGAAGCACGGGTTGGGCGATAGTAGACATGGAGATAAGAGAGAGACGGTAGGGGTGGTGCAGCATATACAGAGCTTTATGGAATGCGGGTTATTATTTTTTAAAACTGTATGCGAAAGGAGACGGCAGCCAGGGCAGCGACTGGCATGAACTGTAGGAATATGGTAACCATTATCAAACGAGCTGATGTCAGCAGAATTTTGGGTTGTTTCATGGCTTCCACAAGAACCTTGTTACCTTTGTCGCCAACCTGCCGGTGTAATCCACCAAAATAATATGGCAAACTTTTATCATTTACCGATATTATTTCAGCGTTCTTGCCGCATCTGTTTAAATTCCCCTCACCGCAATATCTAAACTTATAAGAACGCCTACACACTTGCATTTATCCAAAGGTTCTTAGTAAGTGATGTTTGGGTGAGTAGCCTAGAGACGGGGTTGGATTGGCGAAACTCGCCCTGGCAGAGGAGCGCCAGCTCCCATCCCAAGATCCAACTAACATAGTTTTAACTGCAGCACCTTTAATCTACTACTAGTCCACGGCCCATAATGGTCCCTTATCCAAACGAGCTGTGCAGGCAGAATTTTCAGTGTTTTCATGGCTTCCACATCAAACTTGTTAACTTTGTCGCCACCCGCTGTGTAATCCACAAATATACTGGAAACTTTTATTCATTTACCGCTATTAATTTGAGCGCGGCTTGCTCACCGCCTTTGGTTCCTTCTGCCACCATGGTTTTAAGCATGAGTCCATTTGGGGTATGTTTGCCAAGACACCTCTAGCGCGTGCTGCCGCTGCCTCTGCATGCGTCCCTATAGTGTCAGGTCAATTATTGCGATGTTTTTAGATGCATCTAGCAGCTTCATTCTGTAACTCTGTCAGGGCCAGGCTGTTGCCCATAAGTTGGCCATAATGGGAGTTTTTTTAAGCAGCCTCAGAGGCATCCATGCTGCAGCCCTGCTGTTTCCTGTCCATTTTCGTGGTGTTTCCATCCTTTTCTGAGGTTTTCAGGTGTCTGGCCCAAGCTTCCTGGGCAGAGCCTTGGTCCCCTTGAAAACTGCGCGAGGCTCCATTGACTTCAATGGGGCTCGTTATTCGAGACGAGCACTCGAGCATCGGGAAAAGTTGTCTTGAATAAACGAGTACCCGAGATTTTATGATCGCTCATCTTATTTATTATATTCAAACCTCTTTTGTAAATTGCAGGTATGATTTCTTGAGTTTGTAATCTTCATAGAAAAATCTAATCTCTGAAAATAGATCTCACGGTTACATTTGGTATTCAAATAGTAGTTGAAGAGCATTTTTCAAAATCCACATACTTACAATCGATGGAATAATTTTTTATCCCGTATTTTTTATTTTCTGTTTTCGTTATTATACAAAATTATGAAGATCTGAAATAGTGTCAAAATTCCGTATTTGTGTATTTGTGTGGTGGATCGGCCATTGATTGAAAGGTTCACAGTCTGCTTTGAATGTAGATTTTCAGTGGAGAATCAAGGTCATTACAGTGTGATATAAATACTTCCTGTAATTTTTATTGCTATGCTCCGTCGCTATGAAAATCGAATGCCTCTAGAAGTAGCTTCAGAAATGAAGTCGAAGGACCTACTACAGTGCCATGCTAAAGACTGCCTAAAAAAGGCTGAAAAAAGATTCACTTTGATTTACATATGTTGAGCCTTTCATAGTCACACATTGGAAAGACCAGTGATACTTAAAGAAAACAGTTACAAGCATTGTCTGCAATTTATCTAAATAGTCGTGATGAGAGGCAGTAGTAACATTTAAGCACAAAACTATTAGACTTAGAACTGTGCCCATAAATCAGTACCAGGTGAGGTATGGCTCGGGAGTAGATATAATACAAGTTTATTTTATTGCATCTCCATGGAGGATCTTTTTCTACTCTTTGTTGCGACTGACCCTTTTTTCTTCTTTTTGTGCTTCTAGTCGCATGACCTCTATAAAATTGATTGAACAAAGATTACACATTGAGGGAAATGGGTACACAAACAGGTGCAGCCACTCCTGAGTCATAAGAAGAAAAATTCCAAATTCCAACTACAGGAGTCACCCTACTTAAGAAACTCGACTTACATACGACCCCAGTTACAACGGACCTCTGGTATTGGTATTTATTTGTACTTTAGTCATAGGCTACAATACACAGATTTGTGGAACAGTATCAGAGGCGTCTGATAATGAAGCATGAGCAATCAATCCTGATTCTTATGAAATCCCAACATTTTTTAAATCCAATTGTCACAGCGACAAAAGACAGTTCTGCAAAAAGAGACTGTGGATGGGATTACAAGATAAAAAATATAACAGTTCGATTACATACAAATTCAACTTAAGAACAAACCTACAGACCCTATCTTGTATGTAACCTGGGGACTGCCTGTACATGGAAAGCATGTGTGTCCCTTGTACCTTTACTTTAAAATATTGACTTTCACAAACTACACAGAAAAGCTGCACTTTCTGAGTCATACTGGTGCACAAAGGGGTTTTGTTCTTGTATAGTGACTCAAGATTGGGTTAGAGTTTACTATTTTATTTGTGATAACATTAAATTATATGTGGATCTCTCCACTGCTACCCTTCAAGCCTTACAGAACCTCCTTACAAAAAGATATATCTACCTTGATAAAACCATTACTTGGCTACAGAGCTGGTTGATGGCTTGTTTTTTGCGGGACACGTTGTTCTTTGCAAAGTTATCATTTTGGAGTACATATGTTTTGTTGATCACTTTTTATTGCATTTTTAGTGGGATATAATAGGTAAAAATCTTAATTTTTGGTGGGTTTTTAACGTTTTTTTTTTACGGCGTTCATCATATGGGTTCAATAGTTATTTAGTTTTATTCTATGGATTGTTATGGACGCGATGATACTATATATGTGGGGTTTGTGTTATGATTTAGACTTTTTTGAGCATTATATGTCTCTTTATATGTTTTGGGGCTTATGGGCATTTTTAGTGATTTATAAAGTAATTTTTTATTGAAAAACATTTTTCTTTTACATTTTTTTACATGATCCACCATGGGATATGAACAAGCAATTATCTGATTGCTTGTTCTTGATAATACTCTGCAATACTAATGTATTGCAGGGTATTAGCAGTGCCAGCCTATGCAGATGCATAGGCTGACACTTTGCCTTTAAGATGACGTCACAGACTATTGTTTTTACTATTGACAACTTTTTATTGCCATAACTTCTGTATTTTTATGTTGTCAGACCTGGTTGAGGGCTTATTTTTTGCGAAAAGAGTTGTTTCTCTTCAGTCGTATCATATTAGGGAACGTAGCTTTTTTTGATCACTTTTTAGAACATTTTTTGTGATGGTGTTTGATAAAAAATTGTATATTACGGGAAGTTTTTCGTAGTTTTTTTTTTCATCATTCATCGAGCGGGTTCAATATTGATTTAGATTTATTGTAAAGATTAATACGGACGCAGTGATACCAAATATGTATGTTTTTGTGTTTTATTTACTTTATTTGCATTTTATGTGTTACTGGGGAGATTATGGGACTTTTATTTTATTTATTTATTTAATTATATTATAAAAAGATTTATTTTTATTTTTTTTTATGACCGACGTAGAATCCCGATAGGGCGGTCATTAAGGGATTAAACCCCCTCCCCCTAAACTTCTAACAATGCAAGCTGCAGACAGAGCATGGGAAAAACTAATTTGAACTCAAAAAGAAAAACAGATCATACCCCCACAACAGATCCCTTTCAATCTCCTGGAACTGATAATTCCGAATATGAAATTAAACACCTGGTGTATCAATGGTATTCACTCCATCAAAGATGGAAGAAATTTCCCCCTACAATATTCTCATGCTAAAAAATTTTCTCCCAACAGGCGAATTTTTGAAATACATGAGAATCCGAAGCTTCCTAAATACAACCCCTATTCCTTACCCAAGCATAAAACCAAAGATTATTCAAAAACTTCAAAACCCACTAGGCGTAAAGAAAGGGATAGCTTTCTTTTACAACTTGTTAGGGAATAAAAAATCTTTTTCCAAACTCCCCCACATGCTTAAATGGGAATTGAATTTGAACACATCCTTTTCAGATGAACAATGGGTAAAGGTTATCTAAACAACCAACTCTCTAACCAGATGCGCTTCTCAACAAAAAAGCTTGGACAAAACACGTATGAGATGGTACTTCACCCCCTCCCGTTTAAATAAGATATACCCTTCTACATCACCACTATGCTGGAGGAATTGCAGGGGAAAGGGAACAATACTCCATATCTTATGGTCATGCCCAATAATTAACCATTAAGGGAAAAAATGTTTCAGATACTTTCCGATGCTCTAAACCAAAACTTAGCACCCTCGCCAGCCACTGCGCTACTGCTAATAGGAGTAGAAAAATTCCCAACTAACAAAAAAAACCATCATCACTTTAATGGCCACAAAATTAGTTATTACTAGACATTGTAAAGAAATCGCCTGTCCTTGGCGAACCATGTCATTAGTCAAGTGAACAATAATTGCTCATTTGAAAAATCCAAAACCCTCCAGGAAAACAAATTCCATAGATCCATAGTACTACCAAGCGCAATCCTAGAACTACCAGTAGCCAGTCTCAGGTCTGTGTTAGTCTGGTTTAACTGTTGAATTGTTTTTGAATGTTTTTGACTGTTTTGCCTGCGAGTAATCCATGAGGAATGCACACACTTCTTCACCTCCGCTGAGGATGGTGATGCGTGGGTAAATACCTTGCGGAGATCTCCACGCCGATGAACTTGACTCCACGCAAGCTATTTCCCTCTGGGAAGGAGTGAGGAGTTAAGCGGGGACACTGGTAATATTTTGTTCATCTCATTACATATAATGGGACCATTGGTAGCGGCCATAGGTCACTATTTTTCTGGCTGCAGTCTATAATTTCACTAAGTATCTTGGAACCCAGCACGCTGGAGCAATAGTCTGATGCGGTTACGGTACAGACTACCCCATTGTTTTATGCCACGTATGGTAAAGTACAAGACAACCCTTGAAGGGTCTTTAGTTAATGCCTACAATGGCACGTTTTTGTACAATAGTTATGTTATGTTTAAGTTAACTGCTGCTACATTTAAGAGTAAGGGGAAATGTCAGTCGAAATAATGTCGTGGAACGTGAGGGGGACACTAAAAGGCGCAACATGATGTTTGCATATATCAGGAGGCATTCTCCTAAACTGATTTGTCTCCAGGAGACCCACCTCACTCCCCAAACTATCCATTGGTTAAACAAACCCTGGATATATTGGAGTACCCACTCAACGCACATGTCACATTCTAGGGGGGGTGTCAGTCCTAGTCCATCGGTCAATCCGGTGGGAACAAGGGACAATTAAAACAGACATAGAGTGCAGATACCTCTTCATCCACGCCTGGATAAATTGTGTGCCAATGGTAATTCTGTGTATTTATAATCCGCCTACCGCCTCCATGGAAATTCTATATGAAGCAGCACATTTTGCGGTATCGTACCCTAATGCTACCATCTTTTGTATGAGAGACTTTAATGTTATGCTAGAGCCCTCCATTGACAAAATGTGGCGCCCGGGAGCGCAACCTCAGTCATCGAGTACCTCTCCACTGCAGAGATTTCTGTCGGAAATGGGCTGGCACGACCTTTGGCGAACTCGCCACCCCCAAATGAAAGAATATACCTGTCATACACCTGGCAGAAACTCTCTTTCCCGTATTATATATGTGGGAATAACCTGGCCTATTCATGGGTAACCTCAATATCACATCTACCCAGAGGAATCTCGGACCATTCACCGACACTGGTAGTGTTGCAGTGCTCACCCCGAGGTCCGGTGAATGGCATAAGGAAGGTTCATCCCTTTTGGTTGTCCCTTATCTCAGAAGGGGATCAAACCCCGGAGAGACTCGAAGTACTTACAGAAGCTGATGAGGTCTCACCTAATCCTGCTCCATACTGGGAAGCTCTTAAAGGGTGCCTGAGAGATTGCTTGCAGAATTCCATTAGAAGGGTCAAGAGGTCCACAGCGCAGGAGGAAAGGGACTTGGAAAACAGATGTGTCACTCTGGAGGCATCATTCATTGCTGACCCCACTGATGCTAATAGAGACGGGTGGCTGAAGGCAGGGAGACAGTACATGCACAGTACAGTACATGTCTATATGACAAGCAAAGACGACGCACATTAGCATGCTAGCTCACCTCATTCATCAGAATAATGCCTCACCGGCGGTCCTCAGAGTAAAAGGCCCAGATGGTATTATTTATACTGATAATGCAACTTTTAAAGACTTTTATAGAGACCTGTATAATTCCCGTAACGATAAAACTCAGGCGGAATTGCAGGAATACTTAGGAGAACTGAATTCCCCAGACTGACAGCAGAGCAGCGACAGGCACTAGACACTCCAATTACCCTGACAGAATTACAAGAGGCTCTATCAGGTATGGCCAAAGGGAAAGCTGCTGGCCCTGATGTGTGGGTGCAATATCAAGACCATTTGCTGCCCGCCCTCCTGGAGGTACTCAAACTTTCCTTTGAGAGGGGAGGGTTGCCACCGTCCTTCTATGAGGCAAATACACTCACCGGCCACTTTATTAGGTACACCATGCTAGTAACGGGTTGGACCCCCTTTTGCCTTCAGAACTGCCTCAATTCTTCGTGGCATAGATTCAACAAGGTGCTGGAAGCATTTCTCAGAGATTTTGGTCCATATTGACATGATGGCATCACACAGTTGCCGCAGATTTGTCGGCTGCACATCCATGATGCGAATCTCCCGTTCCACCACATCCCAAAGATGCTCTATTGGATTGATATCTGGTGACTATGGAGGCCATTTGAGTACAGTGAACTCATTGTCATGTTCAAGAAACCAGTTGAGATGATTCCAGCCTTTAGACATGGCGCATTATCTGCTGAAAGTAGCCATCAGATGTGGGTACATTGTGGTCATAAAGGATGGACATGGTCAGCAACAATATCAGGTAGGCTTGTGCATTGCAACGTGCTCAATTGGTTACCAAGGGGCCCAAAGAGTGCCAAGAAATATTCCCACACCATGACACCACCACACCAGCCTGAATCCATGTTTCATGTTGTTGACGCCAAATTCTGACCCTACCATCCGAATGTCGCAGCAGAAATCGGACTCATCAGACCAGGCAAAGTTTTTCCAATCTTCTATGTCCCAAATTTCGATGAGCTTGTGCAAATTGTAGCCTCAGTTTCCTGTTCTTGGCTGAAAGGAGTGGCACGCGGTGTGGTCTTCTGCTGCTGTAGCCCATCTGCCTCAAAGTTCGACGTACTGTGCATTCAGAGATGCTCTTCTGCCTACCTTGGTTGTAACGGGTGGTGATTTGAGTCACTGTTGCCTTTCTATCAGCTCGAACCAGTCTACCCATTCTCCTCTGACCTCTGGCATCAACAAGGCATTTCCGCCCACAGAACTGCCGCTCACTGGATGTTTTTTATTTTTCGGACCATTCTCTGTAAACCCTAAAGATGGTTGTGCGTGAAAATCCCAGTAGATCAGCAGTTTCTGAAATACTCAGACCAGCCCTTCTGGCACCAACAACCATGCCACGTTCAAAGGCACTCAAATCACCTTTCTTCCCCATAATGATGCTCGGTTTGAACTGCAGGAGATTGTCTTGACCATGTCTGCATGCACTGAGTTGCCACCATGTGATTGGCTGATTAGAAATTAAGTGTTATCGAGCAGTTGGACAGGTGTACCTAATAAAGTGGCCGGTGAGTGTATAGTCCTTATTCTAAAACCCGAGAAAGACCCGGTAGAGTGTGGGTCCTACAGAGCCATATCTCTCTTAAACTCGGACTATAAGCTTCTTACCAGGGTGT
Organism: Engystomops pustulosus; assembly: GCA_019512145.1. Classification (NCBI taxonomy): domain Eukaryota; kingdom Metazoa; phylum Chordata; class Amphibia; order Anura; family Leptodactylidae; genus Engystomops; species Engystomops pustulosus. The sequence goes on from CM033649.1 coordinate 46,061,017, forward strand.
TGGCCAGCAGGCTAAATAAAGTAATTACTAGCCTTGTGCACTCTGATCAAGCAGGTTTCATGCCGGGGCGGAGCACGTCTGACAATCTCAGACAGGCGCAGATTTTGACACAAATTGGAGTGGCTAGAGAGGAAGACTGGGCCTTGGCATCGCTGGACGCCGCCAAGGCATTTGGTTCGGTAGAATGGCCATACTTGTTAACTACCTTTGAGAGATTTGGCTTTGGGCAAGTATTTATCAAGTGGGTGTCACTGTTATATGCCTGTCCCAGCGCATCTATTGTACTTAACGGGCAGACATCCTCTAGTTTTACGTTGGGCAGGGGCACACGCCAAGGGTGCCCCCTGTGGCCATTGCTTTTCGCCCTGGCCATTGAGCCGCTCGTTTTTCGCCTTTGCGGCTATAAGATATACAGAGGTATGGTGGTTGCAGACCGGGAGGATCGCTTGGCATTATATGCTGACGACCTTCTATTGTTCCTTTCAAACCCGGATGTCTCACTGCCAAGGGCCATTCAGCTGATGACTTTGGCTCCCACTCTGGGCTCCTTATCAACTAGAACAAGTCATACTTAATGTACCTGTCACTTAAGAGGGATGATGGCCCCCAATGCATCTCAAATCTGCAAGTCTCCACTAAATTTAAGTACTTGGGCATAATTTTGACCACAGAACTGGCTAGAGCCCTGGCCATGAACGTAGACCCTCTCATACCATTGTTTAGGGATAAATTTAAGGTTTGGTCTGGACTTCCTCTATCTGTCCCCGGTAGAATTAACCTGGTCAAGATGGTGGTTCTCCCTAAATGCCTCTATGTGCTACAGCATGTATATGTCCCCATCTCTCAATGCTTTTTTAAATACCTGGACTCCCTACTGATTAAGTTTATATGGGGCCAATCCACATCCAAACTCCAGCTGGCAAAACTACAGCGATCTAAGATATACGCCGGGATGGCACTGCCAAACATCTTTGTATACTATTTAGCATGTCAGCTGAAGTTTTTGGGTCCGTGGCTTGACACCGAGACTACTGACCCTTCTGAACAACATCTAGCCTCCTACTTAAACCTCCAGTCCCTATGGGAAGTACTTGAGGGCTCTAATTCATACGAGGGAAAACTCCTACCTGTACATCACGTGGCGCGCAATGTGTGGCAGGCAGCAAAAAAAGATTACCCAGCCTGTGTTATAGCTCAGACTCCATTATGGGGAAACTACAAAATACCAAATATATAAAAACAAGAGGAAAGGACAAGGCTTCAATGCAACAACATAAAAGGGAAAATCTTTATTTAGTAAACAACAATGGGAATGCATAAAATAGACTGAGAAGCATCTCAGAAAAGATACAAAAAAGCATGCCAGGTAATATGTCCTAAAATACATGAACAAATGTAAAATGTACAATATAAGGGACCCAAACATGTAATGAAGAGTAATGAACGACAATGGGTGTAAAGTAATAATGAGGTAGAGCCCTTATATAGCTAGCAGGTATACTGTAATAATAACAGAGGTCACAGACGCCAAATGATAAACATGGATAAACACATACAAATAGTGCAAAATGAGTGGAAGCTAGTGTGACCAAGAGGAGGACATGATATTACCTGGCGCCAGGTAATATCATGTCCTCCTGATACAGCGTGGGCTGCCGGCAAAGCTGCCGGCAGCCTCAAACAGATAGCGGCGCATGGGTGCCGCCATCTTACCTGGGATCGCCGCTCCCCGTGACGTCATCGGGGGGGCGGCGATCCGTCTCCATGGTAGCCTCGGGTCTTCCGAAGACCCGAGGCTATTTCGTTTTAACCCCTTCATTACAATGTGCTGATAGCACATTGTAATGAATGAGTTAGAAAATCCCCATATACTGCAATACTGTAGTATGGCAGTATATGATAGGATCGATCAGACAACCTAGGGTTAAAGTACTCTAGGGAGTCTGAAAAATAGTATAAATAAAAATAAAAAAAAGTTAAAAAAAAAATTATAATAAAAAAACCTAAAATTTCAAATCACCCCCCTTTCCTTAGAACTGACATAAATATAAATAAACAGTAAAAATCATAAACACATCAGGTATTTACGCTTCCGAAAATGCCCGATCTATCAAAATATGATAACGGTTTTTCAATGCGTTTAACCCCGTAACGGAAAATAGCGCCCAAAGTCGAAAATGGTACTTTTTTGCCATTTTGAAAAATCTAAAAAAATCTATAAAAAGTGATCAAAAGGTCGTACAGTCCTAAAAATGATATCATTGAAAATATTATCAAATTTCGCAAAAAATGACACAACCCACAGCTCCGTACACCAAAGTATAAAAAAGTTATTAGCGCCAGAAGTTGGCAAAATCAAAAAAATTATTTTTGTACAGGAGGTTTTAATTTTTGTAAATGTATGAAAACATTATAAAACCTATACAAATTTGGTATCCCCTTAATCGTACCGACCCAAAGAATAAAGTAGACATGTCATTTGGGGCGCTCAGTGAAAGACGTAATATCCAAGCCCACAAGAAAATGGCGCAAATGCGTTTTTTCACCATTTTCATTGCATTTGGAATTTTTTTCCCGCTTCCGAGTACATGGCATGGAATATTTAATACCATCATTATGAAGTGCAATTTGTTACACAGAAAACAAGCCGTCACACAGCTCTTTACGTGTAAAAATAAAAAAAGTTATAGATTTTTGAAGGTGGGGAGTGAAAAATGGACATGAAAAAACAGGAAAGGGCCCGGTCCTTAACCGGTTCATAATGTACTGGTCACCTTCGATTACTTGCGGGAAAGGAACGATGTCCCCCACAGACAATTCTGTAGGTATCACCAGATTATATTTGTACACACCTACTCGCTGTAACAAATGTATGACACTTTTCTTGTAACCGATGATTGTGAATTTTAATTAAAAAAAAAACATTATAGATCTAATAGATTTTGTATTCAATGAAAAAAAATTGGATTAAATGTTTTTATATATTGGAAAAGGACAAAATAATTGCAAAATGTCTTTTGAATAAATTCAACAGATCAGAGTAAATTCCATTATTTATATAGTTCACTAAATGCTGATAACACTCTGTTGGATGTATGAATACTCCAGAACAACCCATTTACCATGCCTAAAGATGTAAATCATCTTGTAGAATCTCCAAATACGTTTCCTCCTGAGCTTCCAAGTTTTATGGTCCTTAAGAATGAACTAAATTTCATCTCAAGAGTTTTCTATGTGTAGTTATTTTTACAAACTTTAGTTCAGTGTGATATGCTTCACAGGCATATCAGAAAACCTAATTTTACAGTAATGTTTAAACATATATGTGAAACTTTATATTATTTAAAGATACTAAACCATAAATATAGTACAAATCATCTGTGCAAATAAATGGGTTTTCCGCAAACATTCAATTTTTTAATTACATTTTTTCAAGTGCAAATCCAATTTCTTAGTGATTCTTAACAAATTGTAATATGTTATTCCCACTTTAAAAACACACAGAACAATACCTGTGATTATCATCTTTTCCTTTCCAAGCTTATGGTATTTTAATGCCATTTTATGGCATTTTTAAGCTACTTGTCAATCTTAAACTAATCTTCCTTAGCAGCACCTGAAGTACGTGGAGTCTAATCTCTTTTTCTTTTTTCCCTGAAGTTGAGTAAATTATAGGCTACCCTCAATTCTCATAATGCTATGTGTTCTCTCATAAAATAACTTTACATGCAAATCCAGTGAGATTCCAATGAATTCTCAATAGTGTGTATATACTATAGTCACTATTGTGACTATACAATACCATATATACTCAAGTATACTACAAAGTACCTAACTTTACCACAAAAAACTGTGAAAACATATTGACTTTAGTATAAGCCTTGTGTAGAAATGAAGCCACTACTCTTTAATAAAGTGTCCAGTAGTCTACCCTCATCAATTAAGTGCCCAGTAGTCTCCCTTCATTAATGAAATGTCCACAGCAGCCCCTCCAATTAATAAGATGCCCAGCCCTGCCTCCTTAAATAAACAAGTCTGGTACTTACCCTCTGGAGCTCAACACGCCCACTTCTTCTAGCAGCAAGTCTTTGGCTTCCTAGGAGCGTGGAGAGAATCACGTTTATGCAATCTGCCCACACACATACTATGACATCAGTAGGTAGTGACATTGCCACATAAACTTGCTGTGGGAAGAAGAGGTCGATGTGCCACCGGGCCATGTGTCACCCATAGACTTCCTTGCAGAGACTATACTGCAAAAACATCAATTAATAGGACATATTGCTGTCTGACAGCCAGTCATTGGTACGGTTAGACTTTTTTATGTGTGCATGATGCCTTAGCCTGACTGATCTAACTTTACAGCATCTGCTACCTCCTCCTTAGTTTTAAAATATGGCACTAGTTCTAAAAATACTGCAATAATACCACCACAAAAAACTGTGTATGTAGACTTTACAATTCCTTCCTATAGATTTGGAAATAACATCTAGCTTTTTTTATCAGACTAGAAACATGCAAAAAAAGTACTGTGCCCTTAAAGACTTTCTAAGTATCCTTATACCTGACAACATACTTGATTTATAGGGATTTTTAATGGTTATTAAATAGAAAGTACTATATTCTGCCATTTTCACCTTGGTCACCAAGACTATTAATAGACTGAGGGTGGTTTCACATCACATCAGTCATTTTTCACTGAACCCATTTTGGCTTATGGACGCCAATGTGATTCTACTCTAACACTTACCAAAAGTTTACATAATGAACTAGAAAGACATTAAATGAGGATAACTCCATCTATCTGTCTATCATCATACCACTTACTCATCATTAAGTAAACAACTGACAACAAGGGCTCTTTTTTTACGGGATTTCCATGGATGCCTCACAAAGCCATTGTTTTCTATGGGTGCTTTCACATTGGCTTGTATTTTCACTAATCTATCGTCCTTGGTAAAAATAATGAAACCTGTTCTATTTTTTTCATTGATGTGGATCATGTAAGGCAATAGAAGTCTTTGGGTCTACAAAAAAAATTTTTCATGGATGAAGCTGAAAAACCAGGTGTGTTGGGTAGTAGCACTGGGGATATGAGTAACTAAACTTTTGTGTATGCTGTTAGTAACAGGAGGTCTTCAAAAATGCATATTCCAGGACTTGATGCTGTAGTGACCACTTCTCAGTAAGATCCGTTCTATGAACTGCCATTCAGTCTCTCATCTTTGAGAAGTAGAAGACTTATGGTTAGACAGTACAGCTATGCATCAGTTTGAATGGCAGATATCTCACCATACTGCAGTTTCAGGACAACTCCCCCAGTGTTCCAACTCCATATAAATGCATTTTTAAGAGCACACACAGATCACAAGGGCTGCTACCTTATACTGTCTGCAGCCTGCTCAGACATGCTAGAACACTCCATTAAATGAGGACCTTTTACTACATTTACAAACCCAAACTATACATCCACAGACTAAGGAATAACTGGCATTTTTACTGTAGTCCTCACCACTTTTGATAAAAATCTATGTACATTTTGTCAGGACCACCCACCTGACAGCAGAGAGGCTTGTAAGTGTAGTTTCAGAATACATTCATACCCAGTATGCTAATGAGTCCTGGCATTGAGCAGACAGCCTAGCTCCCCCCACACATTTCTAACCAATTACATTTATTGCCCAGGAATAGTGGGGGGGGGGGACTAGAATAATAATAATTCTTCATTTATATTACGCAGCCCATGGGGCTCACAATCTAAACAGCCTACCAGTATGTTTTGGAGTGTGGGAGGAAACCGGAGGACCCAGAGGAAACCCACACAAATATGGAGAGAACAAACAAACTCTTTGGAGATGTTGACCTGGGTGGGATTTGAACCCAGGACCCCAGCGCTCCGAGGCAGAAGTGCTACCCAGTCAGCCACCAAGCTGCCCATAGAAAAAAAATTACAACCACAATGTAATTACTATACAGGCACCTATGAAAATATGCAAATAGTTAATGAATGTGATAAATAGTCAGATTTAATAGAATTACTTAATCTCAGAAAGTGTTCCACTGATTGAAACAAAGCCATTAAAGGCAATGACCATTCTTAGTCCTGTTTATTTCCTATGATAGTCCTTATAATCAGCCCTGTAAAATCGTCTTAATGAAATCTGTCATGTATTATCACTCGCCATTTAATACTTTTATCTTTTCCATCCCTCTAGCCCACTGTTCCAGCAATAGTTAATATTTTTAAAGCTAATATTGCTTCATTGTAAGCCAAAATCTTGCTTTAACCTTCTCACACCTATTCCATAACCATTATTTCCTGTGTCTCACAAGCAGAGTGTAGTGTATCATGCAGAACATAGAAGATGAGTTTCTTTAAAGTCTATTGTTCCATAGAAATGATGTTGGATTTGCAGCACAATATTATGCTAATATGAATACTTAATCAAGACAATTATGTGAAAGTTTTCACTTTGCTTCCATTGTGTATTCTTGTGTGGTAGGATAATGCTATTTCAGCAACTGCGTATTCATCCACATCTAAAAGTGTAAAATGATGATTGTAAGAACTGCCCATTTTGGGACTAATTAGCACATCTCCTAGGGAAGAACAAAAATAGACAGGTTTTTCAGAGCAGAGGTTGCAGCTATAACTACCAGATTGTTAGTTTGGAAGTACCAATTTTCAGCATTGATGAAACACAGTTCTGCAGGGATATTAAAAGCCATAAAAATCAGCACTGTGTGTTTGCGAGAACCCAAGATGTCCCTTTCTTATCTGCCTAATGTGCCGTGAAGAAATCATTGTATCCACTGGAGACTGTGCCTAATAGAAAATTTTTCATGCCTGATATAATACGATATACTTTAAAAAGTCTGTTGATTCAATGAATATTTTGCAGTTTCGGAGCAGCAGAGGAAGTGACAGTGACTCATTTTGAAACCACATCAAGCGAATTAAATTACCTAAAATGTGTACAAGAGTAATGGGAAATGCAGATGTATGGAAAATGACTATTGTTACAAATGAAAGCAATGTTCTAAATATAACCTGTGCATGTGTATGTGCCTAACAAAGTAAATTAGGAAGATTACATTTTATTGTGAATAGATAGAGGTGGTCAAATGACTACGTACATACATCTCAATGCATCCAATTACAGCAGAAATATCTAATAATGTAACCAACCAAAAGCCATATATTTAAAATTGATAATATGGATAAGAAATTTAAAGACTCAATACAATTTTATTTTTTTTATTTATTAAGATTTTTCCTGTTTTCTTGAAAAAACATATTTTATTTTCAAAAAAAGATAACCAACAAGTAAATACAATATGATATTTATTATAATTATAAAGGCACCTGTTGTGACCTGTATATGGGGATTGTTATCTTTAAAATAAAAAAAATACTTGTAAAGGATATAAAGGGCACATCCATTACACAACCTCTAGTCTCTTTTTAGATGAATTTTACAAAAGAGAAGGAAACTCTGGCAGAAGAGTCCATTTGTTTTCCCCTTTGAGAACTTATAACCTGAATACCCCCCCCCCCCCCTCAGTTCCTCTACATTTAGAACTTGTATTTTTTCTTTTCTTTGTATTTGGGTTTGTGGGTTGGGTTTTCCTTTTAATTTTTTGATGGAAAAAGAAATGATGAAAAGAATATCCAAAAGAATACATTTGTTCCACTGCAGCCAATTGGTAAGATAAAAAAAAATCTCAGTAATGTAAACTCTGCATCCCATCTTGACAGATAAAAAAATGAAATGTAGATATTTTTGCTAATTTATTGAACAAGAAAAACTGTAAGTATTCGCTATTTCAGACACTTTGCTATGCCATTTATATTTAACTCACATGCTGTTCATTTGCTTCTGATCATCCTTAATATGGTTCTACTCCTTCATTGGAGTTCAGTTGTGTTTAATTGAACTGATTGGACTTGATTAGGAAAAGCACACTCCTGTCTAAATAAGACATCACAGCCCATAGTGCATGTCAGAGCACATGAGATACATAAGATCTGGCAAGGCACTGATTTGGCCAAAGTTACAAAAGAGTTTATGCAGCACTCAAGGTTCCAAAGAGAACAGGTGCCCCCATAATCCTTAAATGGAAGAAGTTTGGGATAACCAAAACTCTTCATCAACCTGAGGTGCAGAAGATAGATGGGAAAAAAGTTCCACAAAGGGGAATGTGGCTTGCCCGTCGAGAGTAATGACCACACAAAGCTTGAGCTCCATGCTGAGCTAGCCCAACTAGCAGCTTACCTCCTTTCAGCAACCAGCTATCCCACCTCAGGGATACCCAATGTCCACCCTTCAGCATCTGGGCAGGAGAGGACCCGCTTCCAGGAAGCTGAACAGGTGAACTCAGAGCTTTTTCCAGCCAGCTCAGTCCCGCCCATGCAATTGTGTTCCTTAATCCAAGCACCCAAGACTTCTCTATGTCAGAGCACCAATCTGCGGCAACTGTCTCTACCTGCGATTAAGCCAGTCCTCACAGAGGCCCCCCACATAAAGAACTATGTTGAAAGAGATATTAGAAGCTCCAAGAAGCTTTATCTCAACAAACATGCTAATTATAACCCTCATTCCAAGCCTCTATACATAAAGTGCAAGAGGAAATTTCACATATTCAGACCAAAATGGTGGAATATGCATCATCTATTAATGACCTAGTAGACAACTAGGATTTAGAAGCTATGGTTTCCAACCAAGCTTCTGGTGAAATATGTTACCCGATTTTTATAGATGTTTGTATTCATATGTTAGAAAACATTGATTACTACAGCTGTATTGGGTTTATAAGAATTTGACCCGCATCCATGAGCTCCAATAAACAACTTTATTAGTCATGTCATCCAAGCTCTTAGATCAGAAGGTAAACAGTTCAATAAGGGTTTTAAAACTGGCATGCATTACATTGGAATAACAGACAAAACCCCCAACATTAAATATACTACACTAAACACAAACATACAAAACATAATATTATAGCTCTAATGATATGATCATAGCTACCATCTAGTGGTCTTCCTTCTACACAGCTAAGTGGCACTTCTTTGTGTTATCCACATTATTGCTATAGACTATAATGTGGTCTGTCCTGATTGGTCATACCATTGGATAATTGTACATTTCTGATATAATATGTTTGTATTTACACAGATTAGGACATTTGGCTTATGCCTTGCTTATTTTGCATTTTATGACTTGTTCCCCCGCTACAAGTCCGGCCCGGTTTGTTAGGGTGAGTCCAAACACTGGGCACACCTATGCTATGGAATCCCAGAATTTAGCCTTTAAGCTCCACCCATTTTCACAAAATGGTGCCCTTACGTTAATATTTACTCCTCTAGCATGTGAGGGAATAGAATCCATTTTCTATTGTGTTCACATACCATATGTTTTACTATACAAAGATCCCTGTGAATAGCACCATCCCCCGCATACACAGATCATCTTTCAGTTACATCCTGGAAAGGCTATTGGAATGTGGGTATGGTCAGTAGGTTCCTTTGTCTCAAGAACCTATAAAAACTGTCTGCAACCTAAATAAATGGGAATTCTCTCAAACATGTGAAGGTCTGAGTGATTCACCGAGCAGCTCGTACTATACAATGATTTGGAACCACACATCACATCGAGAGATATGGGGATATTTCCCTAACAAGCACACGGCACACCCAGTCAACTCAGTCAGGGAAACCAAACGCATCAGAATCCCAGATGGGGCACACAACAGCCCAGGGGGCACACAACGACACTATGTTCCCCCTTCCACTACTGCACAGAGCCACTGTGCACCCCAATACAGTCACCCATTTATTCCATGCAACTTGTTGCTGCCACAACTCATAATTATGGCTCATGTAACCCACACCAGGACCTCACACATACACCCAGATACAGACTATTCTACATACTTAAAAGCAAACAGTGAAATAAAAAGGGATAAAATTAAGAAAACACAGACCTTTTACAAAGATTGACATACAGATCCTTGGAGGAGAAAACGATTAAAAAATCTGGACAGCTCCACAAACTTAATGCATCACCTGAACTGACATTTGAATGGTGGCATGTTACTTTTAATTAACCAAGTAATCCGCTCTCTTGGTCATGCAAGAGGGGCGTGGCTACACCTGAATCAACCTGAAAAGTTAGGGAAGTATTTCCCAATTTTATCATATCTTCCTTCATCCGTCTCCTGAGAAGAAGATCTGTCCACCACAGTTCCTATCATGAATTAACAAATCCAAAATATCAAACACCATTATGAAATTGTGGCCCAATAATGTAATAGCTATTTTCTGGCTCCTAAACTCCAAAATCCTTGGTGCTCGACGCCCCAGGATAAGCAGATAATGCTGGTCACAGATTTGTTGACCAGAAATTGAAATGTAGGATTCATGACTATGTGCAGGAAACTGTGATGTTTTGGTCCTCTGAAGGGTACGCAAGGTCACTTAGTTATCCTTTTGTAGACACTCCCAGAATGCACCCATTCTGAGAGCCGCAGGAAGTGATTTAAAGTTGTCCACACAACTTACAGATATGGAATAACAATAAATCACAGCGCTGAATGGGTATAAGACCCCTTTCACTAGCCTCAGTGAAACAGAATCTTATCAACCTAATTTAAGCTGCCACCAGTTCTCCTTTAATAGAAGCACGGCCCATAACGGGATTATACAGGGTGTATATGAGCAAGAAACACGGACGTGGGATTCGTGGATCGAGATAAAAGAGCAACACAGGTTAAGTTTTATATTTAATTGCAAAATACAGAGGTAAAAAATACAAAGGTAACACAACAAGAATCAGCAGTTCAGTAAGTTGTGTGTGGCTAATGGAACCTGATCTTAAGATCTTCCTCTGTAAGTGATGGTATAATGGGTTCCCAGAGAAAGACGATGTGGCCTAAAGGGTGTCTGATTATATCAGGTCAGACACACCTCTGCCCACTCCCAGGGGGGGCCATGGGTGCTTTCTACCTTGTATTACGTCCCGAACACAGAAGTTCTAGCTTCTCAAAGTAAGTTGTAGGGTCATGGTTCTAATATCATTGGATCCGGGTGAATACCTGCATCGCATTGATACCAAACCTGAACCATTTGCTATGGTCCTATCCAGAGATATTTATATCTCTTAACCCAAGGATGCTGGAGCCTAAACAGACATATCGAAATGATACTATGGGGACACAGGTTTCAAAAATGTATTTATACTGAAAAGGTATAGAGTCAGCTCACCTGAAGATCATGCAGCAGCTTCTGGCAAGGTTGGAGCACGGACAACTCTTGTTCCCAGTCCAGCACAAGCAAAAACATGTAGCGGATCCAGCTTCCCACAACCATCCAGGGTCAGTAAAAAGATAGCAATTTATTTCATATTCTCTAAAAATTCACAGAGGCAGATGAACATATAGGAGAACACAGACATACACAGCGTAAATGGCATCCGCTACATGTTTTTGCTCAAAAATGTATTTGCCCTCTATTTGCACTCCATAGCTGTCCTTAATCAACGTACTGGTCTTATAAGTTTTATGGCTCCTGTTTTAAATTGTAGGGAAGCCTCAGAGTCGCAATGACTTGGAAAATGCTTTGAAGCTCAACACCCTACCAAACCAGTTTCTTCCCCCCCAGTCCAATTCAACCACTATTCGGTGCACCAAGACCCAGATGGGGCTGCACCCCCTGTGGTAAATGTATAGCATGTACTAATATTGAGACCTGTACGACTTTTTCTAACTCGGAGGGCACAAGAATTTTTGACATCACTTGGCCCATTACATGTTCCACGCGGGGAGTGATTTACTATGCAGTATGTCCATGCCCCAAAATATACATTGGACTTACCACAAGGGAATTTAAAGTGAGGGTGCGAGAGCATGTGATTGGGATAAACAATGCACAAACTATCAAGGATGATCAAATTGAAAATTTAAAAACGATTCCTCGTCACTTTTTTCAGCACCATTCATGTGACTCTACTTTATTACGATTTCGGGGAATCGACTACGTCGAAACATCTTTACGAGGTGGCTCCTTGATGAAGAAACTACAACAGATTGAAACGAAATGGATCTGGCGTTTAAAAACCATGCAACCACTTGGTCTCAATGAGAGTCTGTCTTTTGCGGCATTCCTGTGATCTCTGTGAGTACCCCTGATGATGGGTTCAAGGGGGACTTGTTGTCCCCTCGACCCGGTTTTAAATCTCTTGCACCTTTATTGTTTATGTTTTTGTTTTTATCTTGGATATTAATTTGTGTCTTTTTCAGCAGAGTTTCTGTAAATGTGTTACATCTGGTTTCCCTCCTCCTAGTGGATTCCTCCCTGTGCCCATATTCTTTCCTTGGATGTCAATAGATGCCGACCCATGGAGTGATTATGAACTTCTTTTCAAGACAATGGAGCGAGTGCCTTTTGAATTTGTTTTGCGCTCTGATAGTAGGAATAATCCATTGTAATGATCTTTTGCAGTTCGTGCTTAGCACGTTGCACTTTTATGTACATTCACAATTTGTTCACAGCACCTACACTGCATCTGTCAGGTCTTTTTGATTCAACATGTGTTGGATCAATTAGGTCTTGGGCTCACATTTTTAACAATTGTTCCACTAATTGAGGGACACGTAATGTGCATATTTTTTACAATTTTAAAAAATTTTTTACCACATGGTTTGCACTGAGCACTTTTTCATGTACCAACACAATCATTCGTGATCAGCTGTTGGCATACATATTTTCACCCACCAGTTTTTGACTTCACGTTTCGTGTCCAGTTTTCCCTGTAGTCCAAATATGTATAAACGCAGGGATAGAGCATGAGCACTTTATATATAACCATTGAACATGCACTAGTCACTTTATTTTACAGTATTTGTTTATTAAGTATGTGTCACAAACATATAATTTTTATTCACGCCAGCACATCAAAGTGTATATCTACAATATACTATACCTTGGGATAATGGATTTTTTATCCATATTTACATATTCTTGTGACATATTATGTTGTTCTGTTTATAATACTTATTGTCACTTCCTTGCATGAAAATGTCTTTAGGCACAAAAATGTTTTTAGGCACCCTTGGTAAAGAACCCGGAGGGTAGAATCCTTTGTTTATGCCAATACATTGCATACCTATTATATCCTAATGCTCAAAACCATTGCTTGCAGCTATAGAGGGTTGATCCTTGACAGGATGACTTATCACGGGTCAAATATTCCCTGCTTTTCAGGTATACTTACCACTGTCTCGTTCCTGATATTACTCCCGCGCTGTGTGCGCATGCGCGGGCAGGAGCGGTGGCCGGTCCGGAGTGGCCGCAACGGGGCCGGCATCTCGCGACCATGGAAACCTTCCGTGCTCGCGGGATCTCGTACCGACGCGACACTTCCGGGTCCTGGCTGCCGGGTCCGTGCCCGTGCGCATGCGCCGAAATCAGTGACGGCATTCTTTTAAATACACAATGAACGACACATGGTGGGCACCTTCGTGATTGGGTAAGACACATTATATATACTGCTACCGGGTCAGCCTTTTCATCACCCCCAGATGAAGGCTTGACGGCTGAAACGTACGTCGGGGTCGGCGTGGGGCATCTGCATTCATGGGTAAGGTCTGACATATTCAGTTTCCATTTTCCAGTAACAATTTCAGCATCAGGACAAATTCTTTGGTCCTTCCCATGTAATATTTATAGATAGAGCATTTCACTTGAATAATATAAACCATATATGTTTGTTATCCACACCCCTGCCGTGTTTAGCCAGGGTTATGACCCCCTGAGCATATGTCTAAATATATTCATGTTTTTTATATGTAAAATACAATAAAGTCAGATTTTTTACTTTTCTATATTGCAAATGTGGTGGATATTTGGCTTTTGGTTAATGATGTTTGTTTGTTCCAATTATACAATATTGTCCATTTCGGCAATTTCTGCAGGGAGATACAAGTGTTGGGTTTTAGGGTAACAATCTGGCTAATTAAGCTGGGCTTGGGAAAAGTGGGGACCGCCACATGCAGTCCTCCCAGTAACATTCACTCAGCCGTGCACAGCTATGCTAGTCCAATGTAAACATACACCCAAACCACACGTTAGGGGGGGCGGTTTGCGTCACGGGGGGGGGGGGGGGGGAGTTATGGGGGAGGATTCGCTGTGATGAAATTACACTGTCAAGTTGTGGGGTTTCCGATATAAGACATTGCATACCTTTGGGGGCATTAGTTTACAGCCAGATCACGTGGCAAAAATCCATGTAGTTATACAGTGAATTTTGTGAATTACACGTCAGTTGTGGGGTTTCCGATAACGCAACATTGCCAATTACTTTTGGGGGCTCTAGTGTTACAGCCAGATTTAGGTGAAATCCACGTAATTATACAGTGATTTTCGCTGAAATTATGAAATAACGTCAGTTGTGGGGATATGCTTATAACGCACATTGCAAGACCTTTGGGGGTTAGTTTACAGGCAGATTCACGTGTCAAATCATGGAGTTTAGACGGATTTGTGCTGAAATTACATGTCAGTTGGGAGTATCTGTATAACGCACATTGGAATACACTTTGGGGCTCCAGTTACAGCTAGATTCACGTGTCAAATCACGTAGTTTATACAGTGATTTTCGCTGAAATTACACTGTCAGTTGTGGGGTTTCGTATAAGCGCACATTGGCAAACCTTTTGGGGCACTAGATTACAGCAGATTATGTGGCAAATCCATGTAGGTTATACAGTGATTTTGCTGGAAATTACACTGTCAGTTGTGGGGTTCTGTATAACGCACATTGCAATACTTTGGGGCAACTAGTTTACAGCTAGTTCACGTGTGTCAAATCCACGTAGTTATATGCAGTGATTTTCGCGTGAAATACACTGTCAGTGTGGGGTATGCTGTATAAAACCAATTGCAATACCTTTTGGGGGGCTCTAGATACAGGCCAGATTTATGTGTCAAATCCAGTAGTATTATACGTGATTTTGCTGAAATGACATGTCAGTTGTGGGCGTTGTAATATTAACGCACATTGACAATCACATTTTGGGGGCTCTAGTTTAACAGCCAGAGTCACATGTCAAAAGCCCAGTAGTTATACAGTGATTTTCGCTGGAAAGTTACAGGTCAGTTGTGGGTTATCTGTATAACGCAATTGCCAATACATTTTGGGGGCTCTAGTTTACCGCCAAATTTTATGTGTCAAATCCCACGTAGTTTATGCAGTTATTTTCGTGATGAAAATTAGATGTCAGTGTGGGGATCGGTATAACACACATTGCAATACCTTTTAGGGGCTCTAGTTATAGCCAGATCACGTGTCAAATCCACATAGTTTATACAGTGATTTTTGCTGAAATTACACTGTCAGTTGTGGGGTATCTGTATAACGCACATTGCAATACCTTGTCAGAAAGAAAGGTGGCAGGTGGAGCAGGCAAAGGTGGCAGCACAGTAAGGGGATGTCGCAGCAGGGGTGACTCTGTGAGGCCAGAACTGCCGTTGTCATCTAGTGGCAGTGTGTTGATCAACAACCCAAAGGTTGTTGAATGGTTAACTAGGTCATCCAATTCCTCAAATATAACATCTGACAACCCCAATTAGTTGGCATGGCCCAGGAGCAGGTCAGCGGCCCTCACCTGTCAACAATTCAACCCCTACGGCAGATTTAATAGCAAAATTTTTTGACAAATTAAATCATCCCCAAATATCAGAAACCCAAATTGGCTAAATAAACAACCGTAACGAAGAGGAAATAGTAGAATAATAAAGGTACACTCCAACAAACAAGGCGCCCAGCCCAGATGGCCTCACAGGAGCATTCTATAAAAAATTTAGAAAAAAATATTTAACCCTACATATGCTCAAAATCTACTCCTTAGTACACCAAACAGGGAAATTTTCCCTAAGAACTCCTTGAAAAGCCATAATCATCACCCTCCCAAAAAACCAGGAAATTACCCAACACTCCGGGCAATTTCCATCCAAATCCCTGTCAAATGAGGAGTAAAAATCTACGCTAACTTGCTTGCCCACAAGACTTAAGCCAATTTAAAAAAATTACAATAGGTCAAGATTAAGAGGGCTTTATTCCCTCTAGATAAGCTCCTGATAATACCAGAAGGGCAATCAACATAATCCGAAACATTGCGGAGGGATAAAATAAATCCCAGCAGCCTATTACTGTCGATGCTGAACAAAGCGTTTGACAGGGTTTAAATTGGGATTCGCTTATTCGCTACTTAAAAAAATCTGGATTTAAAGGTCATATATATATGGCCATAAAAGCACTGTACTCGCTACCCTCAACGACAGTGTCAATGGGGGCGTTCCCGGCAAAATGTACTCTAACCAAGGGCCTGAGGCAAGGGTCCCCGTATCCCCCATTATATTGTTTTAGCAAATGAACATTAGCTATAACAATACAGAGCCAAATCTAGTATCCAGGGAATAAAGATTGGAAGAATAAAACAAAATGGTCTATTCTTACTGACGATATCTCTATTAACAACAAACGGAGAACATTCCAAGAAGCACATATTCGCAGCAATAGAAGAATCAGCCAGCACATCAATTATAAATTTTTTTAAAAAACAAACAATAAAACAATCCTCCCAGTGAATATTTTAAAAAAAAACAAATTAAAAACTTAAAACAAAAAGTTGATCTGGGATGGAGGGAATAAGACATTAAAACTGGGATTGAACTGCCTTCCCAGTATAGATAGCTGATCTCGATAGCAAATATTTGCCCTCAATATCCATGGTGAATGTAGAATTGGAAAAATATTCAAAATTCGCATATCCTATCATGGTTGGCAGAATTGCAACATATAAATGGTTACCTTCCAAAATACCTATACGTAATGCGAACAACACATTCAATTCCTGAGTCCTTTTTTATTAAAACGAAAACACAACTTAATAAAAATTCATTGGGCAGGGCAAACCATCCCTGAATAGGCTTTTTAACCCCTTAAGGACGCAGCCATTTACAGCTTACTTAAGGCTCAGTCTAGTTTTAGATTTGACCTACGTCTCTTATGATGGTTATAAACTTTTGAACACGTACTTTGTTGAACGATTCTGAGGATTGTTTTTCTCCCCCCGTTTGTACTTCATTTAGTGGTAAATTTGGCTGATAAGTTTGCGGTTTTTATTTACAAAAAAAGAAAAAAAATGATGAAATTTTTAGAAAAAAATTTGCCATTTTCGAAAATTTCAAAAATCACCGCGTTTCAGGCAGATCGATTTACCCCTAAATAATTTGAAGAATAACATTCCTATTGTCTACTTTACATTTTCATATTTTGAATGTTGATAATTTATTTTGATGTCACGCGGCCCTAACAAATCGAAAATAGCCGATTTTCCTATTTGCAGAATGATCTTTGGATCATTAAATACTGTTTGAAATCAAATTTTAGATATGAGCAACAAAAACCCCCTATCTAACAACATTTTCAAATTGCACCCCACAAACTATCAGAAAAAAGCATTACAAAGATGTAACCCTTGAGATGTATTCATAGTAATTGAATAAAATGCGGTGAAATTTAGAATGGTCCAAATTTGGGCGGTTTTAACTTTAATTTAGCCCTAAAATGTACACATTTCCACAAGATAAAAGAGAAAATCACCATAAATTTGTTCTACAATTTCTCTGAGGGCAGCAACGACCCCCAACGTGGCCGTTTAATTGTGTTATGGGGGCAACCTGCGAGGGCAGGAGGGAAGGAGCACCCTGCAGCGCCAGGATTTTAAGTTTCTCGTGCCCCCTTTGAAGGTATAAATTTTCGCTTTTCCGTATTTGGGTCATGGATGGCCATTTTTTTTGCGGGATGAAGATGTTTTTTCCAGTGTTACCATTTTGGGGTGGTATCACCTATTGTTGAAATTTAGGAATTTTTTGAGGTCATGAGTAGAAAAAGCATCAATTCGTACTGGATTTTTTTTTACTTTTTTTGTCGGTTCACGTTATAGGCCTAATAATTGTTATCTTTATTCTATGGGTCGATTTGATTACAGCGAACCAGACATGAATATTTTTCTTATGGTTACTAAAATTTGCCAAATAAAACCCAATGAGGCCAAAAAATCTATAACTTTGTGCTTCGACGTCTTCCAAGGGCAGAAACATATTACAATTTGGGCTACAGAGCTGGTTGATGCTTGTTTTTTGCGGGACACGTTGTCTTTGGCAAAGTTTATCATGTGGAGTACATATGTTTTGTTGATCATTTATTGCATTTGTGTGGGAATATAAGAGGTAAAATCTTCTAATTTTGGTGGTTTTTACGTTTTTTTACCGGCGTTATCATATGGGCTTCATAGTTATTTAGTTTTATTTATGGATTTGTTATGGACGCGATGATACTATATAGTGGGGTTGGGGTTGTGTTATATTAGCTTTTTGGGCATTCTATGGTCTCTTTATATGTTTTGGGGGATTATGGGCATTTTAGTGATTTATAAAGTAATTTTTATTGAAAAAAATTTTTCTGTTACCATTTTTTTACAATGATCCACCATGGGATAGAACAAGCAATTATCTGATTGCTTGTTCTTGATAATACTCTGCAATACTAAGTATTGCAGGGTTATTAGGCAGTGCCGCTCTGCAGATGCATAGGCTGCACTTTGCCTTTAAGATGACGTCACAGACTATTTGGTTTATATTGACAAACTTTGTATTGCCATTAACTTTTGTTTTTTTTTCTTATGTTGTGACTGTTGAGGGCTATTTTTTGCGAAAAGAGTTGTTTCTCTTCCCGTCGTATCATATTAGGGAACGTCGCTCAAGGCTTTTTTTGATCACTTTTCTAGAACATTTTTTGTGAGGTGTTTGAAAAACATTGTATATTACGGAAGTTTTTCGTAGTTTGTTTTCATCATCATCGAGCGGGGGTCACTATGATTTTTAGAGTATGCGAAAGATTACTACGGACGCAGTGTACCAAATATGTATGTTTTTGTGTTGTATTACTGTATTTGCATTTATGTGTTACTGGGAGAGTAGGGACTTTTATTTTATTTATTTATTTAATTATATTATAAAAGAGTTTTCTTTTTTTTTTTTTTAATGACAGACGTAGAATCCCGATAGGGCGGTCAGTTAAGGGATTGAAACCCCTCCCCTAAACTTCTAACAATGCAAAGAGCAGACAGGCATGGGAAAAATAATGTTAACTCAAAAAGAAAAACAAGATCATACCCCCACACAGATCCATTTTTCAATCTCCTGGAACTGATACTTCCGGAATATGAAATTAAACACTGGTGTATCAGGGTATTCACTCCATCAAAGATTGGAGAAATTCCCCTACAATATTCTCATGATAAAAAATTTTCTCCCAACAGGCGAATTTTTTGAAATAAATGAGAAATCGAGCTTCCTAAATACAAACCCATTTCATGACCCAAAGCAGTTATAAAACCAAAAGATATTCAAAAACTTCAAAACCCACTAGGCCGTAAGAAAGGGATAGCTTCTTTTACAACTTGTTAGGAATAAAAAATCTTTTTCCAAAACTCCCCCACAGCTTTAACGGGAATTGGATTTTGAACACATCCTTTTCAGATTAAAAGGGGTTAAAAAAAGGGTCTATTAAACAAAACCAACTCTTCTAACCAGATGCGCTTCAACAAAAAAGCGTGGACAAAACACGTATGACGCCATGGTACTTCACCCCCTTCCCGTTTAAAGAAAGATATTACCCTTCTACATCACCACCTATGCTGGAGGATTGCAGGGGAAAGGGACAAGACTCCATATCTTAATGGGTTTTCCATGCCCAAATAATTAACCATTAAGGGAAAAAAGGTGTCAGATAATTTCCGTGCTCTAACCAAACTTAGCAACCCTGCCAGCCACTGCGATACTGCTAATAGGGTGAAAAATTCCCAACTAAAAAAAAAAACCATCATCACTTAATGGCCACAAAATTAGATTATTTACAAGACATTGTAAAGAAATGCCTTTTGTTCCTTGGCGAAACCATGCATAGTCAGTGAACAATAATGCTCATTTGAAAAATCCAAAACCCTCCAGGAAAACAAAGTCCATTAGATCCATGTACTACCAAGCGCAATCCTAGAACTACCAGTAGCCGTTCTCAGGTCTGTGTTTAGGCTGGTTTAACTGTTGAATTGTTGTGAAATGTTTTTGATGTTTTGCCTGCGGGAACATGAGGAATGCACACACTTCTTCACCTCAGTGAGGATGGTGAGCTGTGGGTAATACCGTGCGGAGATCTCCACGCCGAGAACTTGATCCACGCAAGCTATTTCCCTCTGGGAAGAGTGAGGAGTTACGCGGGGACACTGGTAATATTTGGTCATCTCATTACATATTAATGGGTACCATTGGTAGCGGCCAGGTCACTATTTTCTGGCTTGAGTCTATAATTTCAACTAAGTCTCTTGGACCAGCACGCTGGGGCAATCGTTGATGCGGTGGTTACGGGTTACGACTACCCCATTGTTATGCCACGTATGGGTAAAGTACAGACAACCCTTGAAGGGTCTTTAGTTCAGCCTACAATGGCACGTTTTTGTACAATAGTTATGTTATGTTTAAGTTAAAAATGTGCTACATTTAAGAGTAAGGGGAATGTCAGTCGAAATACTGTCGAGGGAACGTGAGGGGGACACTAAAAAAAGGCGAACATGATGTTTGCAGATATCAGGAGGCATTCTCCTAAACTGATTTGTCTCCAGGAGAACCACCCACTCCCCCCAAACTATCCATTGAGTTTTTAAACAAACCTGGATATATTGGAGTACCCACTCAACGCACAACATGTCACATTCTAGGGGGGGTGTCAGGCCTAGTCAATCGGTCACCGGTGGGAAAAAGGGACAATTTAAAAAGACATAGAGTGCAGATACCTCTCAGCCACGCCTGGATATAAAATTGGGTGGCCAATGGTAATTCTGGGGTTGTATTATAATCCAGCCTACCGCCTCCATTGAAATTTCATATGAAGCCCAATTTTGGGGATCGTACCTTAATGCTAACATACTTTGTATGAGAGACTTTAATGTTATGATAAGGAGCCCTCCCTTGACAAAATGTGGCGCCCCGGGGAGCGCACCTCAGTCATTCAAAGTACTCTCCACTGCAGGGATTTCTGTCGGAAATGGGCTGGCACGACCTTGGCGAGAACTCGCCCACCCCCAAAATGAAAGATATAACTGTCATACACCTGGAGAAACTCTCTTAACGTTATTATATATGTGGGAATAACGGGCCTATTCATGGGGGGAACCTCATATCACCATCTACACAGAGGGATCTCGAGACATTCACCGACCATGGTAGTGTTGCAGTGATCACCCCGAGGTCCGGGAATGGATACGGAAGGTTCATACTTTTGGTTGGTCCCTTATTAAGAAGGGGAGCAAACCCCGGAGGACTCGAAGTACTACAGGCTGAGAGGTCTCACTAATCATGCATCCATACTGGGAAGCCTTAAAGGGTTGCCTGAGAGAGATTGCTTGCAGAATCATGTAAGAAGGGTCAAGAGGTGTCCACAGCCAGGAGGGGGAAAGGGACTTGGCAAAACAGATGTGCTCACTTGGAGGAATCATTCACATGCTGACCCCACTGATGCTAATAGAGACGGGTGGCTGAAGAGGGAGACAGTACATGCACAGTACAGTAATGTCTATATGACAAGCAAGACGACGCACATTAGCATGCTAGCTCACCTGCATTCATCAGAATAATGCCCACCGGCGGTCTCAGAGTAAAGGCCAGATGGTTTATTTATAATGATAATGCAAATTTAAAGCCTTTTATAGAGACCTGTATATAATTCCCGTAACGATTAAACTCAGGCGGAATTGAAGGAATACTTAGGAGAACTGAATTCCCCAGAAGACAGCCAGAGCAGCGACAGGCACTGACACTCCAATTCCCTGACAGCATACAAGAGGCTCTACAGGTATGGCCAAGGGAAAGATGCTGGCCCTGATGTGTGGTGATATCAAGCCATTTGCTGCCCGCCCTCCTGGAGGTGGTACTCAAACTTTCCTTTGAGAGGGGAGGGTGCCACCGTCATCTATGAGCAAATACACTCCACGGCCACCTTTATGGTACACCATGCTAGTAAAGGGTTGGACCCTTTGGCTTCAGAAACTGCTCAATTCTTCGTGCATAGATTTCAACAAGGTGCAGGAAGCATTTCTCAGAGATTTGGGTCCATATACAGATGGCATCACCACAGTTGCCGAAGATTTGTCGGTGCACATCCATGATCGAATCTCCCGTTACTTCCACCACATCCCAAGATGCTCTATGGATTGATATCTGGGACTAGGAGGGCCATTTGAGTACTAGTGAACTCATTGTCATGTTCAAGAAACCAGTTGAGATGATTCCAGCCTTTAGACATGGCGCATTATCTGCTGAAAGTAGCCATAGATGTGGGTAATTGTGGTCATAAAGGGAGGACATGGTCAGCAACAATACTCAGGGTAGGCTTGTGCATTTGCAACGCTGCTCAATTGGTTACCAAGGGGGGCCCAAAGGAGTGCCAAGAAATAATTCCACACCATGACACACCAACACCAGCATGAATCCATGTTTCATGTTGTTGACGCCAAATTCTGACCCTACCATCCGAATGTCGCCAGCAGAAATCGCGACTCATCAGAACCAGGCAAAGTTTTTCCAATCTTCTAATGTCCCAAATTTCGAGAGCTGTGCAAATTGTAGCCTAAGTTTCCTGGTTCTTGGCTGAACGGAGTGGCAGTGGGTGCGTCTTCTGCTGCTGTAGACCATATGCCTCAAAGTCGACGGGGTGCATTCAGAGATGCTCTTCGACTACCTTGGTTGTGTAAACGGGTGGTTGATTTGAGTCAATGTTGCCTTCTATCAGCTCGAACCAGTCTACCCATCTCCTCTGACCTATGCATCAACAAGGCAGTTCGCCAACCAGAACTGCCGCTCACTGGATGTTTTTTATTTTCGGACCATTCTGTAAACCCTAAAGTGGTTGTGCGTGAAATCCCAGTAGATCAGCCGTTTCTGAATCTCAGACCAGCCTTCTGGCACAAACACCATGCACGTTCAAAGGCACTCAAATCACTTTCTCCCAATAATGATGCTCGGTGTGAAACTGCAGGAGATGTCTTGACCATGTCTGCATGCACTGAGTTGCCACCATTGATTGGTGTAGAAAATAGTGTATCGAGCAGGTTGGAAAGGGGTGTACCTAATAAAGTGGCCGGTGAGTGTATAGTCCTTATTCAAAACCGAGAAAGACCGGTAGAGTGTGGGTTCTACAGAGCCATATTCTCTCTTAAACTCGGACTATTAAGCTTACCAGGGTGGTTGGCCAGCAGGCTTAAATAAAGTAATTACTAGCATGGTGCACTTGATCAAGGCAGGTTTCCATGCAGGGGCGGAGCAAGTCTTGACAATCTAAGGACAGGCGCAGATTTTGACACCAATTGGAGTGGCTAGAGAGGAAGGAGGACTGGGCCTTGGCATCGCTGGACGCCGCCCCAGGCATTTGTGCGGTAGGAATGGCCTATGTTAAACTACCTTTGAGAGATTGGCTTTGGGCAAGTATTTATCAAGTGGGTGTTCACTGTTAATCGTGCCTGTCCAGCGCATCTATTGTATTTGAACGGGCAGGACATCCTCTAGTTTTACGTTGGGAGGGCACACGCAAGGGTGCCCCTGTGGCCATTGCTTTTCGCCCTTGGCAATTAGCCGCCTCGTTTTCGCCCTTGCGGCTTATAAGATATACAGAGGTATGGTGGTTGCAGACACGGGAGGATCGCTTGCGCATGATTGCTGACGACCTTCGATTGTTACTTTCAAAACCGGATTTGTCCCTGCCAAGGGCCATCGCTGATTTGACTTTGGCTCCCATCTGGGCTCTTATCAAACTAAGAACAAGTCATACTAAGGTACCTGTATTAAGAGGGCTGATGGCCCCCAATGCATCTCAAATCTGCAAGTCTCCCTAAATTTAAAGTACTGGGCTAATTTGACCCACAAGAGAACTGGATAGAGCCCTGGCCATGTGAACGTAGACCTCCCTACCATTGTTTAGGATAAATTTAAGGTGGTTGGACTTCCTCTATCTGTCACCGGTAGAATTAACCTGGTCAAGATGGGGTTTCTCCCTAAATGCCTCTATGTGCGACAGAATGTATGAGTCACCATCTCTCAATCTTTTTTAAATCCCTGGGACCCTATGATTAAGTTGAGATGGGGCCAATCGCACATCCAAACTCAGATGGCAAACTGCAGCGATCTTAAGATATAAGCCGGGGATGGCACTGCCACACATCTTGGTATACTATTAGCATGTCAGCTGAGTTTTTGGGTACGGGCTTGACACCGAGACTACGACCGTCTGAAAAAACATCTAGCCTCCTACTTAAACCCAGCCCTAGGGAGTACTTGAGGGCTCTAATTCATACGAGGAAATAAAACTCCTACCTGTAATAAGGGGCGCGCAATGTGTGGCAGGCAGCAAAAAGATGACCAGCCTGAGTATAGCTCAGGACTCCATTAGGGGAAACTACAAAATACCAATATATAAAAAAAAGAGAAAAGGGACAAGGCTTCAATGCAAACACACATAAAAGGGAAAATCTTTATTTAGTAAACACCAATGGGAAGCATAAAACTAGACTGAGAAGCATCTCAGAAAAGATACAAAAAAGCAGCAAGGTATATGTCCTAAAATAAATGAACAATGTAAAAGGTACAATATAAGGGACCCAAAAAGTAAAGAAGAGTGTAATGAACGACAATGGGTGGAAAGAATAATGAGTAGAGACCTTATATAGCTAGCAGGTATACTGTAATTACATAACAGAGGTCACAGACGCCAAATGATAAACATGGATAACCACATACAAATAGTGCAAAATGAGTGGAAGCAGCTAGTGTGACAAGAGGATGACATGATATTACCTGGAGCCAGTAATATCATGTCATCCGGATACAGCGTGGGCGGCCGGCCAAAGCTGGCCGGGCAGCATCAAACAGATAGCGGCGCATGGGTGCCGCCACTTACGGGGATCGCCGGCTCCCCGTGACGTCATCGGGGGGGGGGCGGCGATCCGTCTCCATGTAGGGCCTCGGGTATTACGAGGACCGAGGCTATTTCGTTTTAACCCATTCATTACAATGTGCTGTAGCAATTGTAAGAATGAGTTAGAAAATCCCCAATACTGCATACTGTAGTATGGGCAGTATATGATAGGTCGATCAGACAAACTAGGGTTAAAGTAACTCAGGGAGTCTGAAAAAATAGTATAAATAAAAAAAAAAAAAGTTTAAAAAAAAATATAATAAAAAAACCTAAATTTCCAAATCACCCCCTTCCTTTAGAACTGACCATAATATAAATAAACAGTAATAAAAATCATAAACACATTCAGGTTTACGCTTCCGAATGCCCCCGATCTATCAAAAATATGTAACGGTTTTTTTTCAATGCGTTTAACCCAGTACGAAAATGCGCCCAAAGTCGAAATGGTACTTTTTTGCCATTTGAAAAATCTAAAAAATCTAAAAAAGTGATCAAAAGGTCGTACGAGTCTAAAATGATTATCATTGAAACTATTATCAAATTCCGCAAAAAAAAATGACACAACCCACAGCTCCGTCACCAAAGTATAAAAAAGTATTAGCGCCAGAAGTTGGCAAAATCAAAAAAAATTATGTTGTAAGGAGGTTTTAATTTTTGTAAATGTATGAAAAATTATAAACTAGCCAAATTTGGTATCCCCTTAATCGTACCGACCAAAAATAAAGTAGACATGTCATTTGGGGCGCCAGTGAAAGACGTAATATCCAAAGCCACAAGAAAATGGCGCAAATGCGTTTTTCACCATTTTTCATTGCAATTTGGAATTTTTTCCCGCTTCCGAGACTGGAATGGAATAACTAGTTCCCTGCTCTCTCCCTTCTTCCTCCATCATTGTATACCATCATTCTGAAGTGCAATTTGTTTACCAAGAAAAAAGCAGTCACACAAGCTCTTTACGGTAAAAATAAAAAAGTTATAGATTTTTGAAGGTGGGAGTGAAAAAGGACATGAAAAAAAAACAAGGAAAGGCCGGTCTTAAACCGTTCAAATGTACGGTCCCTGCGATTACGTGCGGAAAGGAACGAGTTCCCCACAGACAATCTGTAGGTATCACCAGATTATATTTGTACCACCTACTCGCTGTAACAAATGGATGACACTTTTCTTGTAACGATGCTTGTGAATTTAATAAAAAAAAAAAACATTATAGATCTAATAGATTTTAGATTTTGTCTTCAATTGCAAACAAAATTGGATAATATTAAATGTTTTGATATATTGGAAAGGACAAAATAATTGCAATGTTCTTTTGAATAAATTCACAGATCAGGTAAAAATTTCCATGATTTATATAGTTCACTAAATGCTGATAAATCTGTGGATGTTGAATAACTCAGAACAACCCATTTACCATGCCTAAGATGTAAATCATCTTGTCGAATCTCCAAATACGTTTCCTCCTGAGTTCCAAGATTTATGGTCCTTAAGAATGAACTAAATTTCATATCAGAGTTTTTCTATGTGTAGTTTGTAGTTTAATTTTTACAAAACTTTAGTTCAGTGTGATATGCTTCACAGGCATATCAGAAAACCTAATTTACAGTAATGTTTAAAAATATATGTGAAACTTATATATTTAAAGATACTAAACAATAAATATAGTACAAACATCTGTGCAAATAAATGGGGTTTTCCGCAAACATTCAATTTTTTAATTACATTTTTTCAAGTGAAATCCCATTCTTAGGTATTCTTAACAAATTGTAATATGTTATCCCACTTTAAAAACACAAGAACAATACCTGTTGAGTTCATCTTTTCCTTTCCAAGCTTCTGGTATTTTAATGCCATTTGAGGCATTTTAAAGTACTTGTCAATCTTAAACTAATCTTCCTTAGCAGCACCTGCTGAAGTACGTTGGGGAGTCTAATATCCTTTTTTTTTTTTTTTTTCCCTGAAGTTGAGTAAATTATAGGGGCTACCCTCAATTCTCATAATGCGATTGTGTTCTCCATAAACTAACTGTAAATGCAAATCAGTGAGATTACCAATGAATTCTCAATAGTGTGTATATACGATAGTCATTATTGGACATACAATTACCAGATATACTCAAGTATTACTACAAAGTAGTACCTAATTACCACACAAAAACTGTGAAAAACATATGACTTTGAGTATAAGCCCTTGTGTAGAAATGAAGCCACTAATCTTAAATAAAAAGTGTGCCAGTAGCTACCCTCATCAATAAGTGCCCAGTATAGTCTCCCTTCATTAATGAAATGTCAAGCAGCACCTCCAATATAAGATGCCAGCCCGTGCTCTTAATAAACAATATCGGGACTACCTCTGGGAGCTCAAACACGCCCCACTTCTTTAGCAGCAAAGTCTTTGGCTTCCTCGGAGCGTGAGAGCATACGTTAGCAATCTGCCACACACTACTATGACATCAGGAGGTAAGTAACCAGTGCCACATAACTGCTGTGGGAAGAAGAGGTAAGAAGAGGGTGATGTTGCCACCGGGCCATGTGGGTCCCCATAGACTTCCTGGAAGGAACTATACTGCAAAAACATCACTTAATAGGGGACATATGCTGTCTGACAGCCACAGTATTGGTAAGGTTAGACTTTTTTATTGTGTGCATGATGCCTTAGACTGACTGATCTACTTTACAGATCTGCTACCTCCTCCTTCGTTTTAAAATATGGCACTAGTTCTAAAAAATACTTGCAATACTACCACCACAAAAAACTGTGTATGGCGACTTTACATTCCTTCTATAGATTTGGAATAACATCAGCTTTTTTTACAGACTAGAACATGACCAAAAAAAGTACGTGCCCCATTAAAGGAATTCTAGGATCCTTATATACCGACAACATACTTGATTATAGGGATTTTTTTTTTTAATGTATTAATAGAAAGTACTAATCTGCCATTTTCACTTGGATCACCAAGAATATTAATAGCACTGAGGGTGGTTTCACATCACATCAGTCATTTCACTGAACCCATTTTGGCTTCATGGCGCCAATGGATTCTACGTAACACTTACCAAAAGTTTACATTAATGAACTAGAAGACAGAAATGAGGATAACTCCATCTATTGGCTATCATCATACACTTACTCATTCATTAAGTAAAACAACTGACAACAAGGCTCTTTTTTACGGGATTTCCATGGATGCCTCACAAAGCCAGTGTTTTCTAGGGTGCTTTCACATTGGCTTGGCTTGTATTTTCACTAATCGATAGTCATTGGTAAAAAATAATGGAAAAACTGTTCTATTTTTTCACTGATGTGGATCATGTAGCAATAGAAAGTCCTTTGGGTCTACAAAAAAAATTTTTCTGGATGAAGCTGAAAAACCAGGTGTGTTGGGTAGTAGCATGGGGATATTGAGTAACTAAACTTTGTTGTGGCTGTTAGTAACAGGAGGGTCTTCAAAAATGCATATTCAGGACTTGAGCAGTAGTGACCACTCTCCAGTAAGATCCGTTCCATGAAACTTGCATTCAGTCTCTCATCTTTGAGAAGTAGAAGACAGACAGCTATGCACGCCGTTTGAATGGCAGATATCCTCACCATACTGCAGTTAAGGACAAACTCCCCAGGTTCCAACTCCATATAAAGCATTTTAAGAGCAACACACAGATACAAAGGGTGCTACCATATATGGATGCAGCGGCTCAGACATGCTAGAACCACTCAGAAATGAGGGCCTTTTATCTCATTTACAAACCCACAAACTACATAACCCAGACTAAGAGAATAACTGGGCATTTTTCACTGTAGTCTCACCACTTTGAAATAAAAATATATGTACAATTTTGTCAGGAACACCCACCTGACAGCAGAGAGGCTTGTAAGTGTGTTCCGATACATTCATACCCAGTATGCTAATGAGTCCATGGCATTCGAGCAGACAGCACTAGCTCCCCCCCACCCATTCAACCAATACATTTATGTCCAAGGAATAGTGGGGGGGGACTAGGAATAATAATAATCTCATTATATTACGAGCCATGGGGCTCACAATCTAAAGCCCCCCTACAGTATGTTTGATGGGTGGAAGGAAAACTGAGGACCCAGAGAACCCATCACAAATATGGAGAGAACACAACAAATCTTTGGAGATGTTGACCATGGGTGGGATTGAAACCCAGGACCACAGTCGCCCGACGGACAGAAAGAGTGTTACCCAGTCAGCCACCATTGCCCCAGTAGAAAAAAAAATTACAAAACACAATGTAATTACTATTACAGGCACCTATGAAAAGTGCAAATTAGTAATGAAGTGATAAATAGTCAGATTTAATAGAAGTATTATTATCTCAGAAAGTGTTCCAATGATGTGAAACAAACCATTAAAGGCAATGACTCTCGTATCTGTTTATTCCTATGATAGTCCTTATTAATGCCTTGAAAATACGTCTTAATGAAATCTCTATGATTATCACTGAGCCGCCATTTATACTTTTTCTTTTTCCATCCCCTAGCCCAGATGTTCCAGCAATAGTTATATTGTTTAAAGCTAATATTGCTTCATGAAATGAAGCCAAATCTGATTTAAACCTTCTCACCACCTATTCATAACCATTTTCCTGTGCGTTCTGGACAAGCAGCGTGTACGTGTATCATGCAGAACACTAGAAGATGAGTTTCTTTAAAGCTCTATTTGTTCATAGAAATGACAGTTGTAGTGTTGCAGCACATATTATGCTAATAATGAATATTAATCAAGACAATATGTGAAAGTTTTACTTTGCTCCATTGTGTTATTGTGTTGGTAGGATTAATGCATTTGCAGCAATGGTCTTCATACATTCAAACGTGTAAAATGATGATTGTGTAAGAAACTGACCATTTTGGGACATATTAGACATCCCTAGGAAGAAGACAAAAATAGACAGGCTGTTTTCAGAGCATCTTTTCTCTGAGGTTAGTACAGCTATAAACTACACAGATTGTTAGTTGGCGAAAAGTACCCAATTTTCAGCATTTGATGAACACAGTTCGGCAGGGATATTAAAAAGCCATTAAAATCAGCACTGTGTGTTTGCGAGAACCCAAGATGTCCCTTTTTATCTGCCATAATGTGCGTGAGTGAGGAAAAATCATTGTATCCACTGGAGGACTGTGACATACTGAAAATTTTCATGGCATGATATAATCGATATACTTTAAAAAGTTGTTGCTTTCCAATGAAATATTTTGCCAGTTTCGGAGCATGCAGAGGAGAGTGACAGTGACTCATTTGTTGAAACACATCAAGACGAAAATTAAATTACCAAAATGTGTACAAGAGTAATGGGAAATGCAGTGTTGGAAAATGACATGTGTTACAAATGGAAAGCAATGTTCCTAAATATAACTGTGCATGGTAGTGCCTCCTAACAAAAGTAAATTAGGAAGATTACAGTTACTTGTGATAGATAGAGGTGGTCAAAGGACTAACGTACATACATTCTCACTGCAACACATTCACAGCAGAAATATAATAATGTAACCAAACAAAACCATATATTTAAAATGATATATGGATACAGAATTTAAAGACTCAATACAATTTTATTTTTTTATTTATTAAGATTTTTCCTGTTTCTGAAAAAACAAACATATTTTATGTTTAAAAAAAGATAACCAACAAGTAAAATACAATATGTATTTATTATAATTAAAGGCACTGTCTTGGACACTGTTATATCGGGGATTGTGATTTTAAATAAAAAAAATACATTGTAAAGGAATTATTAAAGGGCACATCATACCACAAACTCTATAGTCTCTTTAGGATGAATTTTACAAAAGAGAAGGAACACTTCTGGGCGAAGAGTCCCATTTGTTTTCCCCTTTGAGAACTATACCGGAAACCCCCCCCCCTCTCAGTTCCTCACCATTTAGAAATTGTATTTGTTCTTTCTTTGTATTTGGGTTTGTTGGGTTGGGTTTCCTTTTAATTCTTGAGTGGAATAAAAAATGATTGAAAAGAATATCCAAAAGAATAACATTGTTCCATGAGCCAATTGGTAAGATAAAAAAAACTCTCAGTATGAAACTCTTGCAATCCATCTTGACAGATAAAAAAAGAAATGTAGAATCTTTTGTGCTAATTTATGAACAAGAAAACTGTAAGTATTCGCTATTTCAGGACATTTGCTATGCCATTTATATTAACTACAGTGCGTTCATTTGCTTCTGATCATCCTTAATATGGTTTCTACTCCTTCATGGAGTTCAGTGTGTTTAATTGAACTGATTTTTGGAACTTGCTTAGGAAAAGCACACTCTGTCTAATAGACATCACAAGCTCATGGGATGTCAGAGCCACATGAGATACATAAGATCTGGCAAGGCACTGATTGGCAAAGTTACAAAGAGTTTATGAAGCACTCAAGGGTTCAAAGAGAAACAGGTGCCCCAGAATCCTTAAAGGAAGAAGTTTGGGATAACAAAAATCTCATCAACTGAGGTGCAGAACGATAGATGGGAAAAACAGTTCCACAAGGGGAATGGGCTTGCCCGTCGAGACTCATAAGACCACCACAAGCTGTAGCACCATGATGGAGCTAGCCCAACTAGAGCTTACACTCCTTTAAGGCAACCAGCTATCTCACATCAGGGATTACCCAAGTCCACCCCTCAGATCTGAGGCAGGGGAGGACACGCTTCCAGGAAGCTGACAGGTGAATCAAGAGCTTTTTCCAGCCAGCTCGTCCCGCCTGCAAGTTGTGTTCCTAATCCAAGCACCAAGATTCTCTATGTCAGGCCAATCTGCGGCAACTGTCCTACCTGGAATAGCCAGTCCTCAGAGGCCCCCCCACATAAAAACATGTTGAAAGAGATATTAGAGCTCAAGAAGCTTTTAATCTCAACAAACATGCTAATTATCAACCCTCATTCCAAGCACTCTATACATAAAGTGCAAGAGGAAATTAACTATATCAGACCAACCCCCCCCCCAATGGTGGAATATGCATCATTATAAGACCTAGAGACAAACTAGGATTTTAGAGCTATGGTTTCCACCCAGCTCTGGTGAAATATGTACCCAGATTTTATAGATGTTGTATCTAATGTTGAGAAAACATGATGACTACAGGCGTAGGGTTTTAAGCATTTGACCCGACCATGAGCTCCAATAAACAACTATATTATCATGTCATCAAGCTCTGTAGATCAGAAGGTAAACAGTTCAATAAGGGTTTCTTAAAACTGGCATGCATTACATTGGAATAACAGACAAAAACCCCCAACATTAAATATACTATAACACAAACATACAAACATAATATTATAGCTATAATGATATGATCATAGTACCATCTAGTGCGTCTCCTTTACACAGTAAAGTGGCACTTTCTTGTGTGTTATCCACTTATTGCTATAGATTACGATGTGTCTGTCCTGATGGTCTACATTGGAATATGTAATTTCTGAATATAATAGTGTTCATGTATTTACAAGATTAGGACAATTTGGGCTGTGCCTGGCTTATTTTGAATTTTATGACTTGTTACCCCCCTACAAGGGGCCGGCGCCGGTTTGTTAGGGGGAGTCAAACATGGGCACACGAGCTATGGACATCCACAGGAATATAGCCTTCTTAAGCTCACCACCCAATTTTCACAAAATGGTTGCCTTACGTAATTTACTCTCTCAGACAGCCGCTGTGAGGGAATAGAAATCATTTCTCATTTGTTACCACCATATGTGTTTACTATGACAAAGATCCCGTGCATAGCACCATCCCCCCCCGCATACCCAGATCATCTTGTCAGTTACATCCTGGAAAGTATTGGAATGGGTTATGGTAGAGGTCCTTGTCTAACCAGACACCTAAAACTTTGCACCTACAATAAAATGGAATTCTTCAAACATTGTCGCAATGGTCTGATCGTGATTCACGAGCAGTCGCTCTATACAATATTGGAACCACACATCACATCGAGGAAGAGATATGGGGATATTTCCCTAACAAGCCACACAGGCACAACCAGTCCAATCGTCAGGGAACCAAACGCATCAGCCAACATCCCAGAGCACACAACAGCCCAGGGGGACACAAACAACACCCTACTGTACCCCCCCTTCCACTACTGCACAGAGCCACTGTGCACCCCCGAACCAATACCGTCACCCATTTATTAATCGCAAACTTGTTGCTGCCCAACTCAGATGATGGTCATGTAACCCCACCCAAGGACCTCAACACAGTACACCAGATACAGACTATTTACATTACTTTAAAAGCAAACAGGATAATAAAAAGGGATGTATAAAATTAAGAAAAAAACAGACCTTTGTACAAAGATTGGACTACAGATCCTTGGAGGAGGAAAACGATTTAAAAAAATATGGACAGTCCACAAAACTTCATGTCACCCTCGAATGACATTTGAATGGTGGCATGTTACTTTTAATTAACCAAGTAATTCCGCTCTCTTGGTCATGCAAGAGGGGCGTGGCTACACCGAAATCAACATGAAAAGTTTAGGGAAGTATTCCCAATTTTATCATATCTTCCTCATCCGTCTCATGAGAAGGAAGATCTGTCCACCACAGTTCTACATCAGAATTAACAAATCCAAAATATCAAAAACCATATGAAATGTGGCAGCCCAATAATGAATAGCATTTTCTGGCTACCTAACTCCAAAATCCTTGGTGCTCGAGCGCCCCAGGTAAGCAGATAATGCTGTCACAGATTGTTGACCAGGAAATTGAATATAGGATTCATGACTATGTGCAGGAAATGTAATGTTTTCGGTCCTTGAAGGGTACGCAAGGTCACTTAGTTATCCTTTTGTAAGACAATACCAGAATGCACCATTCTGAGAGCCGCAGGAAGTGATTTAAAGTTGTCACACAAAACTACAGATATGGAAATAACAATAAATCACAGCGACTGAATGGTATAAGACCCCGTTACTACTAGCTCAGTTGAAACAGAATTCTTATCAACCTAATTAAGCGCCACCAGTTCTCTTAATAGGAAGCACGCCCATACGGGATTAACAGGCGTGAGGAACCAAACCGGTAGACATGTTATACAAGACGACGGGATTTCGATCGAGATAAAAGAGCAACACAGGTTAAGTTTTAATTTAATTGCAACATACAGAGGTAATTAAAAAATACAAAGGTAGTAACACAAAAAGATATCAGCAGTTCAGTAAGTTGTGTGTGGCATGGAACCATGATCTTAAGATCTTCCTCCGTAAGTGATGTTATAATGGGTTCCCAGAGAACGACGAGTGTGGCCTAAAGAGGGTTTGATTATATCAGGTCAGGAACACACCTCTTGCCCACTCCCAGGGGGGGGCCAGGGTTGCTTTCTACATTGTATTACCGCCCGAACACAGAAGTTCTAGCTTCATCAAAGTAAGTGTGTAGGGTCATGGTTCGAATATCATTGGATCCGGGTGAATTACTGCATCGCATTGATTACCAAACATGAAACAATTTGCTATGGTCCTATCAGAGATATTTATATCCTTACCCAAGTCTATGCTGGAGCTAAACCAGACATATCGAAATGATAACTATGGGGACAAAAGGTTTCAAAAAATCGTATTTATACTGAAAAGGTTTATAGAGTCAGCTCACTGAAGATCATGACAGCAGCTTCTGGCAAGGTTGGAGAGCACGGACAACTCTTGTTCCCAGTTCCAGCACCAAGCAAAAAAAACATGTAGCGGATCCAGCTTCCACAACCATCCAGGGTACAGTAAAAAGAAGCAATTTATTTCATATTCTCTAAAAAATCAGCAGAGGCAGATGAAATATAGGAGACACAGACATACACAGCGTAAATGGCATCCGCCTACATGTTTTTGCTCAAAAATGTATTGGCCCCATTTGCACTCCATTAGCTGTCCCGAATCAACGTACTGGTCTTAAAGTTTATGGTCCTGTTTTAAATTGTGGAAGCCTCAGAGTTCGCATGACTGAAAATGCTTTGAAGACTACCAACCCTACAAACCGTGTCTTCCCCCCAGTCCAATTCAACCATTTCGGGCACCAAGGACCCAGATGGGGCGCACCCCTGTGGTAAAGGTATAGCAGTACTAAATTGAGACTGTCTACGATTTTTCTAACTCGGAGGGCCAAGAATTTTTGACATCAACTTGGCCTTAATGTTCCACGCGCGGGAAGTGAATTTACTATGCAGTTGTCCATGCCCAAAATCTACATTGGATCTTACACACAGGAATTTAGTGATGGGTGCGAGAAATGTGATATGGGGATAAACAATGAACACAAATCACAAGGATGGATCAATTGAAAATGTTAAAAACGGATTCCTCGTCACTTTTTCAGCACCAGTCATGTGCAATTACTTTATTACGATTTAGGGAATCGACTACGTGAAACATCTTTACGAGGGCGGCTCCTATGAGAGAAACTACACCAGATTGAAACGAAATGGATCTGGCGTTTAAAAACCAATGGGCCACCCACTTGTCTAATGAGAGTCGTGTTTTGCTGCATTCCTGTGATCTCTGTGAGTACCCTGATGATGGGTTCAAGGGGGACTTGTTGTCCCCTCGACCGCGTTTAAATTGCTTGAACCCTATGTTTATGTTTTGGTTGTTTAGCTTGGTAGTAATTTGTGTTCTTTTCAGCAGAGTTTCTGTGTAAATGTGTTAACATCTGGTTTCCCTCTTCCTAGTGGATTCCTCCTGTGCCCAGATTCTTCCTGGGAGTCAATAGATGCGACCCATGGAGTGATATGCGACTCTTTTCAAGACATGGAGCGAGTGCCTTTGAATTTGTTTGCGCTGCGGGATAGTACGAAATCCATGTAATGATCTTTGCAGTCGTGCTAGCACGTTGCAATTTTCTGTACATTCACAATTTGTTGCACAGCACCTACACCGCACTGTCAGGTCTTTTGATTCAAAATGTGTGGATCAATTAGTCTTGGGCTCAACATTTCAACAAGTGTCCACTAATTGAGGGACACGTAATGTGCATATTTTTTACAATTTTACAATTTTTACCACACGGTTGGCACTAGCACGTTTGCAGGTACCAACACAATCATCGTGATCAGCTGTTGGCATACATATTTTCACCCAACCAGTTTTTGACTTCACGTCGTGTCCAGCTTTCCTGTAGTCCAAATATGTATAAACTGCAGGGATTAGAGCATGAGCACTTTATAGAACCATTGAACATGCACTAGTCACTTTATTTACATATTTGTCTATAAGAGTGTGCAAATACATATAATTTTATTCAAGCCAGCACATCAAAGGTATACTACCAATATACTATCCTTGGGCCATGGTTTTTATCCATTACATATTTCTTGGGACAATTATGTTGTTTTGTTGTAATAACTTATTGTCACTTCCTTGCTGAAAATGTCTTTAGGCACAAAAATGTTTTAGGCACCCTTGGGTAAAGAACCGGAGGTAGGAATCACTTGGTATGCCAATACATTGCAACCTATTATATCTAATGCTCAAAACCAATGCTTGCAGCTATAGAGGGTTGATCTTGACAGGATGACTTATCACGGGTCAAAATATTACCTGCTTTTCAGGTATACTTACCACTGTCTCGTGTCCTGAATTACTCCCCCGTGCGCATGCGAAAGGCGGGCGGGCAGGAGCGGGGGCCGGTCGGAGTGGCCGCAACGGCGGCCGGCATCTCTCGCGACCATGGAAACCTTCCGTGCGCGCGTGGATCTCGTACGAAGCGAACCTCCGGGTCCTGGCTGCGGGTCACGGCCCGTGGCATCGCCGAAATCAGTGACGGCATTCTTTTAATACAAATGAACGACACATGGTGGGCACTCTGTGATTGGGTAAGCCACATTATATATACTGCTACCGGGTCAGCTTTCATCACCCAGATGAAGGACCTGACGGCTGAAAAGTACGTCGGGGTCGGGTGGGGCATCTGCATTCATGGGAAGGTCTGACATATTCAGTTTCCATTCAGTAACAATTTCAGCATAGACAAATTCTTGGTCCTTCCCATGTAATATTTATAGATAGAGCATTTCACTTGAATAATATAAACCATATATGTTGTTATCACACCCCTGCGTGTTTTTAGCCAGGGTTAGGACCCCTGGCATATGTCTAAATATATTCATGTTTTTATATGTAAAATACAATAAAGTCGATTTTTTACTTTTCTATGATTGCAATGTGGTGGACATTTGCTTTTGGTCTAATGATTGTTGTTTGTTTGTTCCAATTTATACACATATTGTCGCATTCGTGCAATTCTCTGCAGGAGATCAAGTGTTGGGTTTTCAGGTAAACACTCTGGCAATTAAGCTGAGGCTTGGGAAAAGTGGGGACCGCCATGCAGTTCCCATGTAACATTCACCTCAGCCTGCACAGCTATGCAGTCCATGTAACATACACCTCAACCACACGTTAGGGGGGGGGTTGCGATCACGGGGGGGGGGGGGGGGGGGAGAGTTATGGGGGAGGATTCGCTCTGATGAATTACACTGTAAGTTGTGGGGTTTCCGTATAACGCACATTGCATACCTTTGGGGGTCTAGTTTACAGCCAGATTCACGTGTCAAATCCATGTAGTTTATACAGTGATTTTGCTGAATTACACGTCAGTGTGGGGTTCCGTATAACGCACATTGCAATTACCTTTGGGGGGCTCTAGTTTACAGCCAGATTTACGGTGAAATCCACGTAATTATACAGTGATTTTCGCTGAAATTAAATACGGTCAGTTGTGGGGTAGCTGTATAACGCACATTGCAAGTACCTTTTGGGGGTCTAGTTTACAGCCAGATTCACGTGTCAAATCATGTGTTTATACAGTGATTTTGCTGAAATACACTGTCAGTTGGGAGTATCTGTATAACGCACATTGGAATACCTTTGGGGGGCTCCAGTTTACAGCTAGATTCACGTGTCAAATCCACGTAGTTTATACAGTGATTTTCGCTGAAATTACACTGTCAGTTGTGGGGTTTCGTATAACGCACATGCAATACCTTTTGGGGCCTAGTTACAGCAGATTCGTGGTCAAATCCACGTAGTTTATACAGTGATTTTGCTGAAATACACTGTCAGTTGTGGGGTTCTGTATAACGCACATTGCAATACTTTGGGGGCCTAGATTACAGCCAGTTCAGTGTCAAATCCACGTAGTTTATCAGTGATTTTCGCGTGAAAATACAACTGTCAGTTGTGGGGGTATGCTGTATAAACCACTTGCAATACCTTTTGGGGGGCTCTAGATTACAGCCAGATTTATGTGTCAAATCCAGTAGTTTATACGTGATTTTTGCTGAAATGACACTGTCAGTTGTGGGGTATGTAAGTATACCGCACATTGCAATACTTTTGGGGGCTCTAGTTACAGCCAGAGTTCACATGTCAAACCCACGTAGTTTATACAGTGATTTTCGCGTGAAATTCAAGTCAGTTGTGGGTATCTGTATAACGCAATTTGCACAATACATTTTGGGGGCTCTAGTTTACCGCCAAATTTTATGTGTCAAATCCCACGTAGTTTATGCAGTTATTTTCGTGATGAAAATTAGATGTCAGTGTGGGGATCGGTATAACACACATTGCAATACCTTTTAGGGGCTCTAGTTATAGCCAGATCACGTGTCAAATCCACATAGTTTTTACAGTGATTTTGGCTGAAATACACTGTCAGTCTTGTGGGGGATCTGTATACGCAATTGCAATACCTTTGTAGAAAAGAAAGGTGGCAGGTGGAGCAGGCAAAGGGTTGGCAGCACAGTAAGGGGAGTCGCAGAGGGGTGACTCGGTGAGGCCAGAAATGCCGTGTCATCTAGTGGCAGTTGTGTTGATCAACAACCCAAAGGTTGTTGAAACTGGTTGACTAGGTCATCCAATTCCTCAAATATAACATCTGACAACCCCAGCCAAGAGTCCGTGGGTTCCTCTGATACAACAATTAGTTGGCATGGCCCAGGAGCAGGTCAGCGGCCCTCACCTGTCCTCAACCAGGCTCTGTCCTGTTCCTTTCCCGCAGCCAGAGAGCTACTAGGTGGTCTGGGCTCAGCACCACTATTCAGCGAGGACAAAGTGTTTGAGTACAGTCAGCAGCTGCTTTGCGGTGAAGAGGTGGGGCAGACTTCCGCGGCTTCCTGCAGTAGGCAGGCTGTGCATAGTGACACCAGTGAGGAGAGTAGCAGTGACCGTGAAACGCAAATTGTAGCAGGGGATTCATCATCGTCTGGCGTCATCGTCTGCTATTGTGGCTGTGAGTCGGCAGGGTGGCAGCAGTGCGAGGAAGGGAGCCAAACAGGCAAACGTCTGCGGGTACAAATCCCGATTTGCAGGCCCAAATAAGCAGTGGCACAGGGGCTAAGTGAGGCAGCGGCGGTAGTAGTCGCTCAGTGCAGAGTGTTGGCGTTTGAGGTTGGATGATTGTTTCCCGCCAACACTGCCTGAACGAAGCTACATCACCGCCTACCCCGCCGCATGCCTCACTTAGCCCCTGTGCCACTGCTTATTTGGGCCTGCAATCGGATTTGTACCCGCAGACGTTTGCCTGTTTGGCTCCCTTCCTCCTCATGCCATGCCACTGCCTTCGACTCACAGCCACATAGCAGACGATGACGCCAGACGATGATGAATCCCCTGCTACAATTTGCGTTTCACGGTCACTGCTACTTCTCCTCACTGTTGTCACTATGCACAGCCTCCTTACTGAGGAAGGCTCTTCCGCGAAGTCTGCCCACCCTCACCAAGCAGCTGCTGACTTAACTCAAACACTGTTGTCACTCGCTGATATGTGGTGCTGAGCCCAGACACACCTATAGCTCTCTGGCTGCGGAGGAAAGGAACGGACAGAGCCTGGTTGAGACAGGTGGAGGGCCGCTGACCTGCTCCTGGCCATGCCACTAATTGTTGTATCACAGGAACCACGGACCTGGCGGGGTTGTCAGATGTTTATATTGAGGAATTGGATGACCTATTCAACCAGATTCAACAACCTTTGGGTTGTGATCAACACACTGCCCTAGATGAAACGGCAGTTCTGCCTCACAGAGTCACCCCTGCTGCGACATCCTTACTGTGCTGCCAACCTTTGCCTGCTCCACTGCCACCTTTCTTTCTAAAAGGTATTGCAATGTGCGTTATACAGAACCCCACACTGACAGTGACTTTCAGCGAAAATCACTGTAAAACTACGTGGGATTTGACATGTGAATCTGGCTGGTAAACTAGAGCCCCAAAAGGATTTGCAATGTCGGTATACAGATACCCCAACCAATGACATGTAATTTTCAGCGAAAATCACTGCACAAACTACGTGGATTTGACACATAAATCTGGCTGTAAATCTAGAGCCCCCAAAAGGTATTGCATATTGCTTATTACAGATACCCCACAACTGACAGTTGTATTTCAGCGAAAATCACTGTAAAACTACGTGGATTTGACACGTGAATCTAGCTGTAAACTAGTGCCCCCAAAGTATTGCAAGTGCGTTATACGGAAACCCCACAACTGACAGTGTAATTTCAGCAAAAATCACTGTATAAACTACATGGATTTGACCCATAAATCTGGCTGTAATCTAGACCCCCCAAAAAGGTATTTGCAATGTGCTTTATACAGATACCCCACAACTGACAGTGTAATTTCAGCGCGAAAATCACTGATAAACTACGTGGATTTGACACGTGAATATAGCTGTAACTGGGCCCCCAAGTATTCCAATGTGCGTTATACAGATATCCACAACTGACATGTAATTTCAGCAAAAATCACTGTATAAATACAGGATTTGACACGTGAATCTGCCTGTAAACTGAGCCCCCAAAAGGTATTGCAATGTGCGTTATACAGATACCCCACAACTGACCGTATTTAAATTTCAGCGAAAATCACTGTTATAAATTACGTGGATTTCACACGTAAATCTGGCTGTAAACTAGAGCCCCCCAAAGGTATTGCAATGGCGTTATACTGAACCCACACAACTGACGTGTATGTCAGCAAAAATCACTGTATAAACTACATGATTTGACACGTGAATCTGGCTGTAAACTAGAGCCCCCAAAGGTATGCAATGTGCGTTATACGGAAACCCCACATACTTTTGGAAACAGTTGTAATTCATGCGAAATCCTACCCCCATAACACTCCTCCCCCCCACCAGTGATCGCACAACCCCCCTACAGTTGTGGTTGAGGTGTATGTTACATGGGACTGCATAGCTGTGCAGGCTGAGGTGAATGTTACATGGGACTGCATGGCGGTCCCCACTTTTCCCAAGCCTCAGCTTAATTAGCCAGAGTGTTACCTGAAAACCCAACACTTGTATCTCCTGCAGAGAATTGCCACGAATGCAGACAATAGTGTATAATGTGGAACAAACAACAATCATTAGACCAAAAGCAAAAATCCACCACATTGCAATCATAGAAAAGTAAAAAATCGACTTTATTGTATTTTACATATAAAAACATGAATATATTTAGACATATGCTCAGGGGTCATAACCCTGGCTAAAAACACGGCAGGGGTGGATAACAACATATATGTTTATATTATTCAAGTGAAATGCTCTACTATAAATATTACATGGGAAGGACCAAGAATTTGTCTCCGATGCTGAAATTGTTACTGGAAAATGGAAACTGAATATGTCAGACCTACCCATGAATGCAGATGCCCCACGCCGACCCCGACGTACGTTTCAGCCGTCAGATCCTTCATCTGGGGGTGATGAAAGGCTGACCCGGTAGCAGTATATATAATGTGTCTACCCATCACGAAGGTGCCCACCATGTGTCGTTCATTATGTATTTAAAAGAATGCCGTCACTGATTTCGGCGCATGCCGCACGGGCACGGACCCGCAGCCAGGACCCGGAGGTCGCGTCGGTACGAGATCCGCGGGCACGGAAGGTTTCCATGTCGCGAGAGATGCCGGCCCCGTTGCGGCCACTCCGGACCGGCCATCCGCTCCTGCCCGCGCTATGCGCATACAGGCGGGGAGTAATATCAGAACGAGCAGTGGTAAGTATACCTGAACAAAGCGGAATATTTTGACCCGTGACTAAGTCCATCCTGTCAAGGATCAACCCTCCTCATAGCTGCAGCATATGGTTTTGAGCATTAGATATATGGTGTGCCCAATGTATTGCATAACCAAGGATTCTTCCCCTCCGGGTTCTTTACCAAGGGTGCCTAAAACATTTTTGTGCCTAAGACATTTTCTGCAAGGAAGTGACAATAAGTTTATAACCCATCCCAATATGTCCCACAGAAATATGTAATTGGTGAATCCCATTTCCCGGTATGTATATTGGTAGCTATACCTTTGATGTGCTGGCGTGAATCCAATTATATGTATTGACACCTTCTTATAGCAAATACTGTCAAATAAAGTGACTAGTGCATGTTCAGGTTCTTCAGTGCTCATGCTCTTCCCTGGTTTATAATATTTGGCCTCCCGCTGGAAAGCTGGACACGAAACGTTGCAGTCAACAAACCTGGTGGTGGGTGAAAATATGTATGCCAACAGCTGATCACGATGATTGTGTTGGTACTGCAAACGTGCTGGTGCCAACCGTGTGTGTAAAAATTGTAAAATTGTGTAAAAAATTGCACATTACGTGTCCCTCAATTAGTGGACCATTGTTGAAATGTTGAGCCCAAGACTAATTGATCCACACATGTTGAATCAAAAGACCTGACAGCTGCGGTGAGGTGCTGTGAACAAATTGTGAATGTCTACAGTGCTGAACGTGCTAGCACGACTGCCCAAGCGATCCTTCATGGTTCTTCGTACCATCCTTCAGCGCCGCCCCACCTTCAAAGTGCACTCGCTCCCTTTTCTTGCAAAAGAGTCCATTCACTCCCTGGGTCGCATCATTGCACATCCAGGAACGCCTCTGGGCACAGGACGGATCCAGCGGTCAGGAGGGCCCACCCGCATGTCAACACCTATTTACAGAACCTCTGCTGAAAAGAACCACATTATCCACCAAGCTAACCCAACCAACAACATAACCATCAGGGTGTGTCAGCATTTAACGTGGTCGAGGGGACACACAAGGTCCCCTTGAACCCATCATCAGGGTTACTCACAGAGTCACAGGACTAGCGCCCAGCAAAGACAGACTCTCATTGAGCCCCCCGTGCGTGTTCAATCTACTGTGGTTTTGTGAACACTCTCGCAGCGGAGTGGCAGTTTTTTGTAAAGACACTAGAGGAGCCAAGCGTGGGTATATGTCAG
This sequence comes from Engystomops pustulosus, assembly GCA_019512145.1. NCBI lineage: Eukaryota > Metazoa > Chordata > Amphibia > Anura > Leptodactylidae > Engystomops > Engystomops pustulosus. The sequence goes on from CM033649.1 coordinate 46,104,329, forward strand.
ATGGCCCGCAGCATGCTGCTTTGCCTAACTAGTGACAGCTGTATAGCCAACATCTGCCATAGGGATGACTTTTGGCTCTCCACCCTCTTGGACCCTCGCTACCGGTCCAAAATGTGTGACTTTTTTCCTGCTGCTGAGAGGAAGGAACAACTGGCATACTATAGAGAAATACTGAGCACACAGTCGGCCGCTGCCTATGTGCGCCATTGTCCATCCTCTGTCAGGTCTGACCGGGGGATTCCTGGCAGTCATTGCTCATGTACTACTACTACGGCTGCGGTGGGGAGCTGGGGGGTAGGAGAAGTAGCAGTTCCATCAACAGTCGCTTAAGTCTGGATTCATTAATGAGCAATTTCCTTCACCACCTAGTGAGGAGGGTAGCCGCCAACAGTAGCAGGACATGAAGCAGACCCTGCATCAGCAGGTGGTGGCCTACTTTACCACCTGAGGTAGAGGATCCCATGGACTACTGGGCAGCCAAACTTAATGCGTGGCCGCAACTTGCGGAGTTTGCAGTAGAGAAGCTGTCCTGCCCGGCCAGTGGTGTGGCATCAGAGCGGGTGTTCAGTGGGGTGTTCAGTGCGGCGGGGGCCATCGTTACCCCCAGGAGAGCCCGCTTGTCCACCCGTAATGTGGAGAGACTGACCTTTGTCAAGATGAATCAGGCTTGCATCAGCCATGATTTCAACTAACCAATGCCTAATGCATCAGATTAGATCAGCCATGACGCCTCCTCCAAACGTTGAGAAATGAGTCGGGGTTCTAACTACCTGCCTCAGACGCTAGCGGCAGGGCAGGCAAGAACCTCCAAGGCGTACAGCGCCAGTTCGTGCCACATGTCCAGCTTTGAAACCCGTAGTTGTAGGGAGCTGTGTGATCATTTAGGACGATGGTATGGTCAGCTACGTACTCCCTCACCATCTTTCTGTAAAGATCAGCCCTACTCTGCCGAGACTGGGGACAGGTGACAGTGTCTTGCTGGGGTGACATAAATGCCTGCTCGCCTACTCTCCCTCGCTACTTGTCCCGCAGAACTACGCCCTCTGCCGCTAGCGCTGTCAGAAGGGAAATACTGTTTCAGCTTGTGAACCAGGGCCTGCTGGTATTCATGCATTCTCACACTCCTTTCCTCTCCAGGGATGAGAGTGGAAAGATTTTGCTTGTACCGTGGGTCCAGGAGAGTAAGGGTACCACGTCATGCTGGGTGGAGTACAGAGTCTCCTGGCTTGTGATTGGCTCTGTTTCTGGCCGCCAAAAAGCAAAACGGCGGGAGCTGCCATTTTCTCGAGCGGGCGAAGTATTCGTCCGAGCAACGAGCAGTTTCGAGTACGCTAATGCTCGAACGAGCATCAAGCTCAGTCGAGTATGTTCGCTCATCTCTAATCAGGACCCTTAAGCCATTAATTGAGATATTGGCTCTGTTTCTGGCCGCCAAAAAGCAAAACGGCGGGAGCTGCCATTTTCTCGAGCGGGCGAAGTATTCGTCCGAGCAACGAGCAGTTTCGAGTACGCTAATGCTCGAACGAGCATCAAGCTCAAACGAGTATGTTCGCTCATCTCTAGTTATTAACTCATTAAAAACATAATGTGAAGTTTTAAATCTGTGTGTTCCTGAGTCTAAGGCCCCTCTGAAAAACAATGTACAAATGGATACACCAAAGGCATTAATACTGTTAGTAATCTTTTTTGCATATTTTTTTGTGGGCATTGGGTGTCCTTGCAGCATGTTTGCCAAACAGCTGGGGATACTTTTGTACAACCTCTTTATTAAAAATATAAAACTAGCAAAATAAAGAAAACTACAGAAAAACATTAAATCAACACATTAAATGTGCTTGTTGAACAGTGTTAGACTTGTGTGTGGATTTTAAAAACACAAAAGGTAAAACATAGGAGTGTAAGCTGACTGTGTTCTGCTCATTGTGATTGAAAAATCTAGGTTTGCACACGCAATAGCAGACAATTTTAAGAAAAGGAGAGGTAAGGTTTTGCGGACCGGAAAACAAGTAAAATTTACCCCCCTCCCCAAAAAAATAAAAAATTACACAACATTATTGAGGATATAAAGAATGATGTATTAATTGTTCAGATTTACCTTATATATTAAGTTCAGCTTTTCAAAACATGGGAATGTTTATTAATGCCACCTCACTAGAGATGAGCGAACATACTCGTCCGAGCTTGATGCTCGTTCGAGCATTAGCGTACTCGAAACTGCTCGTTGCTCGGACGAATACTTCGCCCGCTCGACAAAAATGGCATCTCCCGCCGTTTTGCTTTTTGGCGGCCAGAAACAGAGCCAATCACAAGCCAGGAGACTCTGCGCTCCACCCAGCATGACGTGGTACCCTTACACGTCGATAGCAGTGGTTGGCTGGCCAGATCAGGTGACCCTGGAGTAGACTAGCCCCTGCCCGCGCTGCTCGGATCATTCTGTGTCTGTATGCCGCTAGGGAGAGAGGGAAAAGTTCGTCTCGAATAACGAGTACCCGAGCATTTTAGTGCTCGCTCATCTCTACACCTCACATCTTCTCCAAATGTTTTGCTATTTTAAGACACCATTTCTATAGACTGTACATATCTAAGGACTGTCAATGTGAAATAACCTGGGCATCAAGTACAGTAATGTTCATCTTGGCATTACCTTTTTGCCTCTCCTTAAAAAATTGCAGCTGGTAGAAGAAAATTTAACAAAAGTATGTTAAAAAATTCCATATGTATTGTAAGTGAATCAAAATTTAGAGCAGAAAAATAGTTTCGAAAGAATGCAATATTTACATACATGTGTTGTGGCAGACTGGCCCTCCTGAGAAATCTCTGATGGCCTAACTGATGGGCACATGCACAGCCAGGTAAGCCCAACCACTAGCTTTGGCATTGTGCAAAGGGACTGCTTACAGTCAGAGCTCTGCACATACTGCTTCACCATTGCTGGGGCATCCTCAATATAGATCCTGTCTCCCCTCCTTCTCTTGAACTAGTGAGATAAAATTGCTGGGTTATTAGTGCAACATCCCCCACCGGGGCCTAGCCTTTTCTCGGGGCCTGGAGTCAGCCGGGGCCCGCAGTACCTGAGTGGCTGGCGGTTGCGGCCTAGGCACGCTAGTGTCACAATGCTTGGTATGGGGACCGGAGGGCTGTCCTACAGCCTGGCAGGTCTCCAGTAGGGTGGTGTTGGCAAGAAATGATGAGGGAGAGGCTGCTATAGTGGATCTCCCTGGGGCAACCCTTTGGTGTCTAGAGTATGAGTCTCTGTGTGGTGGACAGGGTGCCTGTGATGATGGCAGCCGTAGTGGCAGGGACCAGACGGAGGCAGACATTGAACAAAAACAACTTACAGTTCTTTATTGGAACCGACAGGAACCGCAGCATCGTGCCTTAACAAAATGGTGGAGTGCTGAGATGCATTTGGAGGGAGCCACAGGAGGGATCATCAGCCTGGATGCAATGGCAGGCTGGGAGATAGCTGTGTCCTAGTAGGATGCTTCAGCTTGTCCTGGGTTGCTTCAGGTATCACCCTGGAAGGTAGGATGATACCCCTTTCCTCTCTCTGTCTAATTCACTACACTCTACTGTCTCACTGCTTGGTCTGACTGGCTAGTCTTTCTGACTGAATCCTGTCAGACTCACTTCTCTGACTGAACTGACTGTTGGAAATCTCCAACCCTCACTTTTTCTCAGCTCTCGGTCATGTGGTGGTTACTCCTCCAATTACATCCCAGGATGTAGGATAATACATGTGATTGGATGACACATTTTACATCACATAAAGCAATTAACTCCTGCCTTACCAGGCAGGATCTACCACTGCAGAGTTCATCTGTGTTATCTAGTGTTATGTAGTGACATGCTGTGAGGCTAATCAGACCCTACACAGGCTGTAAGCTACATGGTGGGACGTATTTGCAAACACAGCTCTGCCTTGCATCGGCGAGGGTGTTGCATTAGCAGGAGGGGAGGGGTAGATAGAAGAGTTACACTGGAAGAAGAACTGGAAGAGAATACCAGTGTTTCCTGTATACCACTACATGCTGTCTCATGTATACTGCCCTCCTTTTCTCACTCAACTAGTGGATTTACATTAACTCCCAAACTACTTAATCTATTCCCCAACACCAACTGTTACCCCTGGATTTGCCACCCACCAAAGCAGCCTACACTGCATCTACCTTCAGACGGGATGAAAATCTTGCCTAAAGCGGCAGGTGATGGAGCCTTGGTGGGCTGCCCACTTCCCTGCACAGAGCCAGGAGAAGAGGAGAGGGTAGCATGGTAAGTTTTTGTTTTATTATTTTACTAAGGGCCACATCATTCATGTACTAAGAGGTCATGGGATAGAATGGAGGGACATGTATAAACTGTGGGTGGAAGCTGTAAATAAACTGGACGAGATGGTATATAATCCTTGAGGATATTTGTTTTATTATTTTATTAAAGGCCACATCATTCATATACCAGGAGGACTGTATAGAGTAATGCGAGGTGCCATTTAAAGTATAGGTAAACCGAGGATGCATAAAAAGTGTGTGAGGAGGGACTGTATATAGACTTTATGGGGGAACTGTATAAACTGTGTGGGAAGGACTATGTATAAACTCGAAGTGGCTGCATAAATACACTGTGTGGGGGACCTGTATAAACTGTGAGGGGGGAGGATCAGCTATACAATTTACATACTAAAGGGGAAAAATGACTAATACAGCCCAGAACCTTACACTGGAAAAATACAGTAGAGAGATATCATTATGTGTGTTGAGCAGAAAAAAACTAGTAACTAGTCACCAAGCAGTGGTTTTGGTACTGTGTTAACCCCTTACCGCCAAAGCCACTTTTCACCTTTCTGACACGGCCCATTTTTTCAAATGTGACATTTGTCACTATAAGTGGTTATAACTACAGAACACTTCAACATATCCAGGTGATTTTAAAATTGTTTTCTCGTGACACCTTGTATTTCATGTTAGTTTAAAAATTTTGGTGGTATGATATTTGGTGAAAATTTGGAAAAGTTCTCGATTTTTGAAATTTAAAATGTTTTTCCAAGCATAGTCATAAGAGCAAAAAAACTTTATAGCTAACATTTACCAAATGTCTGCTTTATGTTGATAGTTTTTTATGGATCCTGTAAATTTTGTAGGATGTTATTGGGCTTTGAACTTTAGGTGTGATTTTTCACATTTTCATAAAAAACACAAAATCATGCTATTGAGGGAATTGCTCAGATTTCACTTTTATGAAGTTTGTTAACCCTTTAACTTTTTTACAGGGCTTAAAAGAAAATTGTGAATTTGAAATCTGATGTGTTTTTTAAAAAATTAACACATTCTCACATAATAAAATACAAAAATGCTCTACAAAGTTTGATACCCAATTTGAGATATGTGGTGGTACCCTGCCTACCAACAGCAGGTTACCGTATGGTTACTGTGCATGTGCGGAACACAGCTTTGCAGACGAGTGCATGAAGCTCCTCGTAGATGCCCACTGAAGATGCATTGGTAGGTGGAGTGCAAGAGGCTATTAGTGCGTGGAGTAGTCGCTCGGTGTAGCCTCAGGTCCAGTTACTCCACGCTTATTGAAGAGATTTAATTAACTCCTGAATGTATGGAACAAAAGCAAAAATTGTAAATTCTGGTTTCCTTTCGTCTTGTATTTTTTTGGAGCCCCACATCATGCCATAAAAATAACATTTCTTTATTCTATACATCACTACGATTTTTGTGATACCTGATTTATATTGTTTTTTTTTGTTTTTTTACAATTTTAATGAAGAAAAACAAATATAGAGAAAATTTAATTTGTTTTTGTGTCACCATATATTTGGAGAGATAACTAATATTTTTTGGTTGACAGTGATGGTTTGTTTACTTGCCGAGTTGTCCTTTTTAGTGGTACCATTTTGGCACATATAACTCTTTGATCAGTATTTAGCACATTTTTGTGACTGGATTTTATTAAAAATGTACATTTCTGGTAAGTTTTTCAGTTTTTGTTTTTACAGTGTTCACCAAGTGGGTCCAATAATGTTTATGAGTTCTTGTACTGAGTTCTTGTGTTGATACCAAATATGTAGGGTTATTTTGGTAATTTTGTGTTTTTATTTGATGTGTATTGGGAATGTTTGTGTTTAGGGGACTTTTACTTTATTTCATTAATACTTTTTTATAACAAGAACTTTATTTAGTTTGTAAAAAAATTTTTTTTTACAAGTTGGCATGCTCAGTGTGTTACAGCCGAGTACAGCCAGGAAATAGGACCTGGCTCAAGGAGAGCATCATACAGCCTCAGGGCACTGGCAGACCCCTGAGGCTGAGCAGTGGACTCCCCTGGTAAGCGTCACAAGGGGATCCATATAACTTGAGATGCCCCTTAAATGTCTCAGTCTTGCATGACCACATTGTGTAGGGGCTTACATCTGCAATCCGAGGAATCTCTGTTTGCGGGTGTTAGAGACGAGTGTCTGCTGTAATATACAGATGACACCCTCAGCTGAAGTTGAAGGTAATAGTACTGCATAATGCTGGAATGCAGCTCCCATCCTTATGTCAAATGTCAGTAAGGGGTTAATACCATCGACTGTTGAGTATGTAAATGGAGTACACAGGTATCTGGAGTCAAGACAGGTCTGTCATAAAAGTATTTATTATCGTATCTACATTATATTACCATTTAGAACTCATTTCACTATGAATTAGGACTGTTAATAGATTAAATTAATATTTTGTAATGTTTTATACAAGTATGCCCTAAGAGAAGCTGAAGATTTTGATGTAAAAGTTGGATGCTCAGAGATATAACCTTTTATTTATCCTAAAGTTTGAAAGTGTAAAAAACTGTGCAAAATTTTAAAAATGCAACAAATGAATAGAGAAAAACATTCCATTATATAAGTGTCTATAAATATATACATATTGCTGTAGTTCTTAGTTATTTTTGTAAGTTTAACTGAAATAATGTTTATTTGGGTTATGTCCTAATTCAGTTTATTCTGCTTGTAGAGAACAATTTCCTTCTCTTTTACTGTGCAGAAAAAGAACCACAAACAACTGTCAACCTAATGTTTGACATATTCAGGACCATCCAGAGCAGCAATTATTTTCCAATCCTATTTCATGCTCTGGAAGATAATAAAGTATACTTACTAAAAATATCCATTATGGAATATAATCTTTCTCTTTTGTACGTTGTATATAGCATAAAATTGATGGCTTCTCACAGAAACAGCTGTGTGAATCCAAACCATTGTTCTTTGATATGAAGTCTGAATCTTTCATTCATGCTCTGTCATTTTCAATGCTACTTATCTATATTAAGATGACATTGCATATGCATACTATTTTATCTTTATATTCATATGGCAAAGTAATTATCCAATTCTTTGCATTTTCTATATATTTATGTCCTCATCATGAAGAAATATATTAGGGATCACTTGTCAAAGAACATTTATATGTTAATATATGAGCAATTAGAATGAGTCATTAGTAATTAAAATAGCCCTTTTATTTGGGCAGGTCTCAAGAGACCAGGGACAGTTCTTTTTTGATATACTGAAGCTATTTATTTCTTGTTGCTTATATTGCAGCAATATATTCTACAGTCCTATACAGTTGTCTCCATCCACACCACTCACTGATCCTACTCTAATCTTGAACACACATACTAAGCCTGATTTTATAGGAAACTAGTTAATCAGTATTAGTAAGTAAGCTAAGGAGACCTATGTAAGCACTGGTTGAATGTATTAACTGCAAATGTTGTCCTCAGAAACCAAAAAAAAAATCATGGCAACATTACTACAAGGCAGCAGAAATTCTTCCTGCAGGTAATTTGATGGGAAAGAAAAAGGTAAAATAGCAAACAGAGGAGGTCAACACTCTGAAACAGCATATTACAAAAAATTGCCATAGCCTTACAAAGTTTTTATTTGTTTTATAGTTTTATAGGAAAGTGTTTGACTTGTTCAATAACCAAAATGTTGATGTGCAGTCAGATTTCCAATATAGCAAACCCACACTTCACATGAACTCAATCCAATGTAACAGACCTAACTGTCTGCAAGACTATAAATAGATGAAATAACTACATTTATAGCAAGAGGTAGCAACAGGGTAACAAGAGGGCAAAGAGGTGAACGTTTATATGAATGTTCTGCTGAACCTGCATGCTATTTGGTGAGGGTTTCCGAAATCTGCATTTTTAACACTTTACACCAAAGTTTGAAAATATTGTCTTTATTTGATACAATTCTTTAAAATGTACAGTACATAGAAGGCGTAAATTTATGGGACATGAGAACATCACAAAGGGACATACTACTCATGAAGGAGGACACAGCTACATTCACAATAGGGAATTTAGAGTTACAGGCAGGGGCGTACCTACAGTGGTAGCAGCCGCTATGGGGCCCGCAGTGTCAGGGGGCCCCGTCATCCAACCTGACTCAATAAAGAATGGAGGATGTACATCATTATATCTATATTGTACTGCACATTGTCCAGCATAATATGTATATAACATATACTGTGATGTATATGTGCAGTATCTGTGATGTGTATACGGTCAAGCAAAAAGTAAAAAGAAAGTCTGCTCACCGATTCACAGCAAGGTGGGTCAAGGTCCGTGCTGTAGATCTCTCCTGGACTGGAGAAAGAACCACAACTTCTTCTGATTTGGTGATCCAGCAAACAGGACAGTGACACCCATACACTTTTTCAAGTTAAAATTTATCTTCGATAAAAAAGTAGACACTTGGCTAAAACATAAAGGTTTTTTCAAATGTGGGCGCCAAAGATGTGAAACCTGTAGATTTGTGAAACAGACTCAAACATACAGCAATATGTAAAGTACACGCACGTATAATATTAAACGGTACATTAATTGCAGCAGCATGTTTGTAATCTACATTATCAAGTGTACAAAATGCCAGAAATTATATGTGGGTAGCACGATAAGACAACTTAAAAAGAGATTTCTTGAGCATTTGAACGATATTGGTTTTCTTAAGAGACATAATACCGGGGAAGGCACAAACTACAATGGCAAGAAAATGTCTCCAATGTAGCTAAACACTTTTATGAGGAACATGAGGGCAGCACGGAGGGATTGCAGGTTTATGCTGTAGAACAAATCTGCATGAATAAGAGGGGTGGTGATAGAGAAAAGATACTAAGAGATCGGGAAGCCTTTTGGATCTTCCATCTCAACACGAGATTTCCAATGGGATTGAACTACAAGAATGAGATTATGTTTCATTATTGAGGGTTCCAATCACCAGTAGAGTACAGTGGAATTTACATTCGTACCTATTATACATCTACATGCGTGTTGTTTTCCATCCTCCAACATTCTCGGGTGAAACACTGTTCAGTGACATGTTAAGGTAATGCTAAACACGTAACATTGTTAATAGGACAATTTTCACACACACGCAGGTGAAATGAAAGAATTCTCTTAAACTCATGCGTGCATACTAAAATACGTGAGATAATGAGAACATAGTCTAATGATGTAGACGGGACAATGATGGCATGCATGGGCTACCATGAATTTGAAGATAATTCACATATATCCTGTGGGTTAGTGATATAAGCGGTATACATTTGTTTTTAAGTGTTAGTGTATAGAACAATATTGTTTTTAAATAGATTGTATGTGCACACCTCGGAGAGGAGGGTTAAAGTTGACAACAGGTGTAGTGATTAGGTTAACGTCTCAAGTGTGTGTCTCAACACTTTCAATCATACAGCCATGAGGAAGGACGCATTGTGCGTTTGAAACGCGTTGCTGCGATATGGTTTTTTTATCAAGCTGTTACGTGGATTTTATAACTTTGGATATGGTCCTAAAATAAAGCAAGAAGAAATTTTAACTTGAAAAAGTGTATGGATGTAACTGTCCTGTTTGCTGGATCACCAAATCAGAAGAAGATGTGAATATGTAGTCTGTATACACTGTAAATAGTATGTTGCATATGGCACTGTATGTGTGTATATGCTGTGTGTGCACATGAGTGTATTTATTTGTGATTGTAACTCGCATTTGTGAGTATACTAATATGTATATTTTCTAAGTGGTAAGGGGGGCCCCATGCAGTAGCCTGCTAGGAGACCCTGTCTCTTCTAGTTACACCAGTGGTTACAGGCTGTCCCCTACTTATGGACACTCGACTTACAGACCACCCCTAGTTAAAGACCCCTCTGCCCACTGTGACCTCTGGTGAAGCTCTCTGAATGCTTTACTATAGTCACAGACTGCAATGATCATCTGTAAGGTGTCTGTCATGAAGCCGCCTTATTGATAATCATTGGTCCAATTATAGCAAAAAATTCTGAAACTCCAATTGTCACTGGGGAAAAAAACATTTTTGTCTGGATCTACAATGATAAAATATATAGTTTTGACTTATATACTAATTCAACTTAAGAACAAACCTATGGAACCTATCTTGTACGTAACTCGGGGACTGCCTGTAATAGACAAAAATTCCACAGGAGGTCAGAGTACATCAAACTAAACATTTAAAGCACCAAAGAATGTTGTGCCAATACATTCAATTATATCCTATATTCAAAGTGCAGGTGCAAAGCTATCCAATAAACACTATGCAGCAAAACCTACAAACAAGAGATAGTTAAATATTATACCATTTCGATCACATGCTTACCAATGTTGTATAGCGCGTGTTACGCCATGATGACAGAGCACCTAGACACTTATTTCAGCGCGCTGTCTTCATCTGGGGGACGGCACAAAATTAAATTCATGGAGAATGTTCTTTCTTTTTCCCATGACTGTATGTATAAAATATGGTTCTTTCAAAACCTACTTCATAATTTAATGAAAACTCTTGCAGCTATGAATCAGCAAACAACAGTCAGTGGTCCCTGTTGTCTTGTAGGTGAATTAAACCTATAGGGGGATTTATCGCTTATCCTAAGGCAATGCACAGAAGCTTAAAATGGTAAAATCCAATTGACAAACTCTCAATAGTATTATGAAGGTTTCCATTTATCAACATTAATAAATTTCTTGGAACTTGGACTTGATCCTCTTCTGGTTATATAATAATTAATAATAATAATTCTTTATTTATATATTGCACATAGATTATGCAACGCTGCACAGTTTGCCAAATCAGTCCCTGTCCCCAATGGGGCTCACAATCTAACAAACCTACCAGTATGTTTTGGAATGTGGGAGGAAACTGGAGGACCCATAGGAAACCCACGCAAAGATGGAGAGAACATACAAACAAAGTTGTTGATCTGGATGGGACCTGATGGGATTGCTGTAAAATGCAGTCCCACCAAGTCTAACATATCATTTTACATCGTCAATCTGTATCCCCCACTCATCAGTTTAGCTATATCCTTTTATAAACAGGTTTTTAAAACTTTGCATGGTATTCAAATAAAAAATATAGTTATTGATGTGTGTGGTGGTGTCATGTGACCAGCATGTCTCTATGTTTGCCTTGGCAGCAGGTGAGTGGCTCTTAGCAATAGAGCTAAGTCTACTGTTTATCAATATACATATGTTTTTCTAAGAATCTCTTATTTGTGCCTCCATTGTTTTATATTTCCTCAGATGAATTATTATTGGACAGTTCTGTAGAACAAAAAGGACAGCAATTTTTTGTCTAACTTTTTGAAGGAGTAGATTGATATTAAAAGTAATATAATCTTCCAGCTTCCTACTAAACACAATGCCAAAATATTTAATATTATCTACCACCAAGAGTTCTTCTGGGTCCCCAGTACTATGCATTGCAGTGTCCAAAAAGAGACATGATGGCTTTTGACAGTTAATTTTAATGCTTGACAGATGACCGTTGGATTCAATCAAATTAAAGGGGTATTCCGGGAATATGAACGTCTGATACAAAAACCCATGATGCTATAAATAAATGAATACAACAATACTCAATGTCATTAGTCACAAAATGGAGCTTACATAGTTTGATTTTATGATTCACAAAATGTTATGGCCTCTTTAAAGTAGGCAGAGTTATCACCAAGATGGCCGCCACTGGAAATTACAAGTCCAAAAATCCTTTAGTTCTCAGTAACTCCTTCTACCTCATATGCTCTGCTCCCAGTGATGATGTAACAGGTTTTCTTGCTCTGTTACCATAGTAATAATGTGTAACTGCCATCACCAAAACACAGGCCATACTGGATGCACTGCAACCAACCAACTACAGCCAAACTAGTGATCACATGACCTGCCCAGGCCTGTGCAGGACATGTGATGTGGACATGTGACCAGCGGCCATCTTCTGTCCTGTGTCTGCTCCTCAACGGACTGCGCGGAGGAAATTAACAGACTGATTAAAATGCCAGTAGCATTTTAATTCTTCATTACAGTCTATGTGCACAGCATTTTTCTGCTAAGGGGAGCAAAATTTTAAAGAACAACTAATTACATATTAGCTTATATTTTAAGAACCCATTTGTATACGAATTATGCAAATCATCATCATATTGTTCCAAAAGAAGCAACAAGTCATCAGCATGCAACAATAATACATCTTCCTGTGGACTACATATAAACCCCCTTAACTGCCCACATATTCTTATAATACAAGCCAAAGGTTCTAGGACCACTGCAAAGAGAAAGATTTCCAACACTACTGTAGTCAAATGTAGTCCTACTCGAAGCTGTCAAAGGCTTTGACGGCATTGAGTGAGACCACCATTCTATTACCTCACACCTCACATTGAGTTTGAATGCTCCAACATATACGCATGATCTTATGCCTAACCATTCTCCCTGGCATGAATCTATCATTATGCACAACTGACATAACTTTTAGCAGTCTAGTTGCCAAGATTTTTGATAAAAGTTTATAGCAGGTATTCAGCAGAGAAAACTGGTGACAGGTTCCTATAGACACTATACAGTGGATAGCAATGTTTTTTTTATCTAATGTGTGGCTTACTTTGTTAGTGAAATATGCATTATCAAACTTTACCTGGCTCCCTGCCACCACCCACAGTGATGTCACGGCAGCTGCGCATTTCAATTTCTAAAGTCCACCTGCTTGTTGGTCTTATAAATTCACTCGCCGCCGTGCTCTACATGAAGCAATCAAACCCCCTTGCACATCCTCCCTCTACACACCCAGGGTGGTGGCGGAAAGCCAGGTAAAGTTTGATAATGCATATTTTCTAACATAGCAAGCCACATATTTGATAGAAAAAAACACCATTGCTATCTACTGTACAGTGTCTATAGGAACCTGACACCATTGAAAAATACCCCTCTTGTGACAGGTTCCCTTTAAAAGTTCTGGATACAAAATCTCAGAGAAGGATGATATAAAAAAGATTAAATAAAAAAACCTAAAAATTAAACTCACCCCCTTTTCATAGAACTGATATAAATATAAATAAACAGTAAAAAACATAAACACATTAGGTATCAAAATGGTTAACGGTTTTTCACTGTGTTTAACTCCAGAACAGAAAATTTTTTTCGCCACTTTGAAAAATATTAAAAATTCAATAAAATGATCAAAAAGTTGTACAGTCTAAAAAATGGTAGCATTGACAATTCATCAAAAGTCACAAAAAAAGACACCACCCACAGCTCCGTACATCAAAATATGCCCTAAGCTCTTCTCTTATTTATTCTTCTGAGGTCAGTAAATTGCCTCTACTAGACCTTATTTTCCCGATAATATTCCTAGCTTGCTGTCCATTAATTACCTTAGCAAAAAGTTTTTTTTGAGACATACCAGCCCTGTCTACACGTCTTTGCATCCAATGATGCCTTCTCTAAACAATGTCTCCACAAATATTCCTAAGCTTCCCACCACAGTCGTTTATGCTCTTCTGACGGATTGGATATAAACTTCCCTACTAATTCCATTACCTCACTTTTCATGTTTTGCATATTGATTCTCTTTCTTTTTTGTCTACCAGGATTTTGTCTCTCTCCAGGCATCTTTCCATCCAGGCTCATCAATTAATCTACCAAAGTGTTACACTGATGGGATTTGTCTGAAGATAAAGACAACCTACCACATCTGTCAAAACTTTCATTAACAACCCAATTGAAATCACCCAAAAGAAACATTGGCAAACCATTATATTTAAGTAAAACTCTTCGCAGATTTAACAGGATATCTAGGACGAGCATAATTTGTAGTTGAGCAGAGCACAGGGCACTCTGTGTAAGTGCCAGAGCACCCTAGCCTAATCTGCATATTGTATAAAGAAGATTTCAAGAGAAATGAAGTTTTTTTTACGTCTAAAAAATATATGATCCAAGATCAGTATCTAAACACAAACCTGCAGCTTTGTTAGGTTTTTACTATTACATTAAACTGGTAGATTTCCTTTAATCTTCATTTTATTTGCACCAACCCTTACAATGTTATACTATCTTCTTCTGTATTTATTACTTTACATAGTTTAAAATCATTGACAAATATTAAATTCTACTGTATTAGCTCTCTACTGGTTATTAATGACCAGATCAAAGGCATTGGCTATTTTTTATAAGTGGTCCATGTGGGTAATCCCTGAATGTTCATCAAGTGATCCAGTATTACTACTACTTACTTTAGAGCTGTATGCAGACTCTCCATAAGTCTTTATTTACATGTGAGAGCATTTATGAATAGGAGGGGATTTAGCAGGAGGACATGACTCATCCTGCCCCCTTCTTCCCGTGTCTGTCAATGAGGATGGACAGTGAAAAGAAAACCATCATGGGAAACGCCATGATGATGTAAGAGAGGAAGCTATAGTATGTATATGCAGAGGGCAGCATAGTGAGAACAAGGAAACGAGGAAACTCTTAAAGGGGGTAAAGGGCCAGGTGCATTTACATGCAGAGTCCCATATAATTAAAGAGATTTAGTGAAAAGTGACCATACCTTTTAAAAAGCTGAGGATTGGTCCTTGTGGAACTCCACTGGTATAACCTGTCTGTACCATTAATGACTGGACTTTATTTTAAATTCATATTTCAAATTCTCATAGATTAACTTGTATCTGACAAAAAAAAATTAAATCAATGGATTTCACACACCTGTATAATATACATGAGTATTCCCAAAAATCTTAATTGCTGCTATTATTTACTTGTGAAATATGTTGTGCGTTGTTCTGTCAGGGAAGATATCAAGAATACAATTATTCAAGGCAGCTTACTGGAAAGTGATATATGGAACAGTGAAACACATTTCTGCTCTCTGAATCTTAATACATCTGACATAAGAAGCACTTTTTACCATGCCGCTGTGAAATACTGAATGTAATTTTACATTACAGTGAAACAGTTCAGTTTGCCTGAGGCAACAAGTAAACTGTGTTTTATCTTTTCCTCAATGTCAAGTACAGAGCAATCTGCAGGAAAACATAACCACGTATTTCCAAAGATGGTAGTATTAGTTCACAGGAGCACCCAAGGGTTGAATCGCTATCGTACCTCTGCTTTTACGCTTTTTCTTTGCATCCTCTGGAGTGGAGGGAAAGGGCTCACATTGTTTGACCTTTAAATCATAAAACACTTTGAAGTTTTCAGTTATCAAACTTTTTCCCCACACATGACAAAATACAGAATACAGCATACGGTTTATCAAAACTCTGAATATTTTTTACATTGTGCACAAAGCTTGAATCTTACAGACGTTTCCAAGGTGCATTACAAGAGTAAAATATGTCTTATTATGGAATGATATAGAAAAGGCCATTGCAAATTTTAAATAACAGTACTGTAGCAATCACTGTATATTGTGGTTTCTCCTCTTTCCTCTGAATAGTAAATATACATCATTAGGGATATTACCATTCGATTTTCTCATTGCTGTCGTGTATCCTCCAACGTGATGCCTTCATCTTATGTTTGCTTCTATATGATTATATACGTTCACATGTTATTACATGTTTTTTATTTCTTTTCATTTTTGGATAGTTGTCCAATTTTAATTATTTAGTATGGTGACCAATGGGAGACATTGGACACCCCGTTTTGGGCATGGAGAGTTGGATCAGAGTGCATCTCATTGGTTGATTGGTTAAGAAATTGCATCTGCTTTATACTGGCCTGGCAGATGTATTTGGTCAGGGCATAATGTTTGGGCTAGTCATGTTTGAAAACTTTTATGACTGATTTGTTCCATTACAGGACTTAGCTTCAGGGAATTTTGCATATCTCCATTCCAAATATGCCTTCACATATAATGTTTTCATATTTTGTATTATGTACATGTGTTCATAATCATTCTTTCCACACAGACACACAATCCCATTCTTACACTTTTGAACCATGTCAGCTTATTGACATACACATCATTAACATTAGTAGAATTCATTCTACACATTGACATCATATACATTAGCCACATACACATCACACTTGTACGATTTTCCACACATTATCACTTGCATGCAATACATGACACTTACATCACACACCTTTATAAACATGTTTTCATATTGGTTTCACTCACTGTTTTACATGGTTTTTACTTTCTCACTTTTATGCATTATTTATTATTTTTCTTCATTGTGTCTAATGTCCTTTCACACATTCACAGTCAACCTATCACACACATACACATGTTTCCCCTCAGTTACCTAACTTACACTTCATCCACATTTATTATCATAATTTTTATCATTTCTAATCACACTGTTCATTTATTCATTCATTATTTTTTATTCTTTATTTTTCCTTTCATTCATTATTTTAACTTTCTTTTCAATATTTTTCTTATCCTTATATATCAATTATGTCCTGTTGGAAATACTGGGGCACATTTACTTACCCGGTCCATTCGCGTTCCAGCGGCGGCTTCTCCAACGAGCGTTCGGGTCTTCCGACGATTCATGAAGGTCCTGCTCCTGATGTCTACCAGGTGTCGCTGCTGCGCCGAGGTCTGCCGAGTTGCATCGGAGTTCACTGATCTCTTCCTGGTGCATGTAAGTATGGCGCGTGCGACAAATTTTTTTTTTAAATGCAGCGGTTTTTCCGAATCCGGGTTTTCGTTCGACCACGCCCCCGATGCGCCGATGCGCCACAATCCGATCGTGTGCGCCAAAATCCCGGGGCAAGTCATGGAAAATCGGCGCAAATTGGAAATATTCGGGTACCACGTCAGGAAAGCGCGAATCGGGCCCTTAGTAAATAACCCCCCCCTGTGTTTGCCCGGATGATCTAAATATGATTTAAATATTGTCTACCAGTCATTCATTCCATTACTATTTGTTATCTTTATATCTCTGATCCTATCACAGCATCCACACTCTAGTGCGCATGCGCAAAATACGGCTGATGTGACAAGCACTTGGGGAGGACTGGATGGTCTGGCCTCACCGTTGGCATTCCTCCTAGCTCGCTCCAGGCCCGGACATCATGTATCCATGCCTGCGCCATACACACAGATGAGGTGGATACTTTTGTCAGTC
The DNA here is from genome assembly GCA_019512145.1 of Engystomops pustulosus. Taxonomy (NCBI): domain Eukaryota; kingdom Metazoa; phylum Chordata; class Amphibia; order Anura; family Leptodactylidae; genus Engystomops; species Engystomops pustulosus. The sequence continues at coordinate 46,121,752 of CM033649.1, forward strand.
TCTAAACTTTGTTAGTTAAACCTTACTTGACAAAGACATACTTTGTCAATACATGCTTCCTTTACTTAACTGCTGCACTGTGATTTTATTATGGTGATATCTTTCCTGCAACTGGCAAGAATGCTTTCAGTTCTGTTTGGGCACCATGTCTCTGTATTATTTATATATCTGAGCACGTGTGATAGGTGCATTTATATGGTTGCAGCATAACTGTTAAATTTTCATTTGTATACACTGCCTGGATTGTCCCATTTTTGTGCTACTCACCCTGAACTCTTTTGATGAATTGTAAATATGGATTTTTAAAATATATATATATACATATAAATAAAGTCTTTTGTATTAACTAGCACCACAATCTTTTTCTCTCTTTATTTTAGATTGGGTTATAGATATATACACTCACTGGCCACTTTATAAGGTACACCATGCTAGTAACGGGTTGGACCCCCTTTTGCCTTCAGAACTGCCTCAATTCTTCATGGCATAGATTCAACAAGGTGCTGGAAGCATTCCTCAGAGATTTTGGTCCATGTTGACATGATGGCATCACACAGTTGCAGCAGATTTGTCGGCTGCACATCCATGATGCGAATCTACCGTTCCACCACATCCCAAAGATGCCCTATTGGATTGAGATCTGGTGACTGTGGAGGCCATTTGAGTACAGTGAACTCATTGTCATGTTCAAGAAACCAGCCTGAGATGATTCCAGCTTTATGACATGGCGCATTATTTTGCTGAAAGTAGCCATCAGATGTTGGCTACATTGTGGTCATAAAGGGATGGACATGGTCAGCAACAATACTCAGGTAGGCTGTGGCGTTGCAATGATGCTCAATTGGTACCAAGGGGCCCAAAGAGTGCCAAGAAAATATTCCCCACACCATGACACCACCACCACCAGCCTGAACCGTTGATACAAGGCAGGATGGATCCATGCTTTCATGTTGTTGACGCCAAATTCTGACCCTACCATCTGAATGTCGCAGCAGAAATCGAGACTCATCAGACCAGGCAACGTTTTTCCAATCTTCTACTGTCCAATTTCGATGAGCTTGTGCAAATTGTAGCCTCAGTTTCCTGTTCTTAGCTGAAAAAAGTGGCACCCGGTGTGGTCTTCTGCTGCTGTAGCCCATCTGCCTCAAAGTTCGACATACTGTGCTTTCAGAGATGCTCCTCTGCCTACCTTGGTTGTAATGGGTGGCGATTTGAGTCACTGTTGCCTTTCTATCAGCTCGAACCAGTCTGCCCATTCTCCTCTGACCTCTGGCATCAACAAGGCTTTTCCGCCCACAGAACTGCCGCTCACTGGATGTTTTTTCTTTTTCGGACCATTCTCTGTAAACCCTAGAGATGGTTGTGCGTGAAAATCCCAGTAGATCAGCAGTTTCTGAAATACTCAGACCAGCCCTTCTGGCACCAACAACCATGCCACATTCAAAGGCACTCAAATCACCTTTCTTCCCCATACTGATGCTCGGTTTGAACTGCAGGAGTTTGTCTTGACCATGTCTACATGCCTAAATAATGCACTGAGTTGCCGCCATGTGATTGGCTGATTAGAAATTAAGTGTTAACGAGCAGTTGGACAGGTTTACCTAATAAAGTGGCGGTGAGTGTATGTGGAGAGCTGTGGATTCTCGCTCTGGTTCATTGGGCCATAGAGGTTTATCATACTATCTATGTCCTTATTGGTATATATATATATATATATATATATATATATATATATATATATATATGGAAAGACATGTAATTATTCTTTCCACCTTTCCCAGTAAAACATTATTATATTCAGCCAACATTGAAACTAAGGTGTGGACTAACCAGTTTTTGCATCACAACAACAAATTGCTAACATGGGATGTCATTAAAAGTGAATGATATGATACCTGGCTATAAACAGACTGGTACCAGTGTGAGAATGGATTACCTAGGGACCACCAGTAAAAAAATGTTTTTCATGGGGAAACTTCACCACTCTACGCTACAAGCAAATATCACCTGATATTTATTCAAAAACTCATAAACATAGCCGAACCATAGCTTACTTCCTAAACCTTGTCTTTGACTGTCAAGGTCTTAGGGGCCCTGTCAGCGGCCTTCTAGGTGGCTTTGGCCATAAACTAAGGCTCTCTTATATCTGTGAGCCAGGAATTTGTGCCGATAAAGTGCCATAAAGTAGCACCAATATGTTTGGGCTCCTCAGAATGATGGAGGCGGCCCAGGGAAAAAAGATACTGGCTAGCTAGACATTATTTGTAAGTACCATCTGAGTCATCCAATGCATCTACAGTATATAAAAATAAGATGTGGACTTTGCTAGATAATCTATCGATATTCTAATAGGGTGATTTAAATGCTATAAGATTAATTATATTTGTATGACATACTTTGAGGGTTCTGCACAGCTCATGCAGAGGGTGGGGACCCACCTAGCTCATGGGCCCACCGATGGATTCACCGGTTCACTTCTGGACCAGTCCAAGCCTGACCGTCACTGTCCAGTATTTTTGATAAGTATAACTTTGGATTACTATTCATAACATGTTTTTCATGTGGGGATATGTAAAAGAAATGGGTTAGCTTATACATTCAGAAGAAAACCAGTACAAGAGATAAGGTTTAAAAAAAATAGGAATTGTACCTGCATTATCAACTATGTCTTTGCATGCCTGTATCTGGTTTTGTAGCTTACAGAAATACAAGCCTAGCGTTGTAATATGAGAATACAGGTTTAGCTGCAAGGCCTTCTTTTTTTGCATTTGTAATTTTTCTTATAAAATCCCATGTGGATGAGAATATTCCATTTAATTTTACTCATACAGCTGCCTGAAAAACATAATTACCTTAATAAACATCAATTAATTATTTTAGCAAAAGCAGACAATTTCATTCAAAGAGCTATAGATACCAATAGGTAAAAAATATAAATTGTAAAATGATTGTTATACAAAATAGTCACATTAACTCAATTAACTCATTTTGATTTATATAAGTCTATAAATGACAGTAATGTGTTTTCATGGAGTGAAAGATGTAAATTGGTCACATCTAAAAGCAGATTTTCTGATATAGTTTGGGAAGTATTTTTAGTAAACTACAGACATGTATATTGGATGCAAATAAATTGCATTATATGGAATGTATGTTCTCATGTACTGCTTGTCTTTTGAAGGTTTTAATTCCTTGCTTTCTGTTACATAAGTGGAAAAGATTTATCGAAACAAATTTTCTCATCTGATTTTATTTTCTGCTTCTAAAATTTTTCTTAAAATTGTTTAGATAGTTCCCTAGTTTTGCTTACATGATACGGATTTGTAGTCGATTTAATTTTTCTCTCACTGGATTAAGGTATGTTAAAGCCCCTGGGCGCAAAATCCGGTTGAGGCCCTCGCTAAATGTAGCTCAGACAGTGGTACACATTACTTTTCTGAATTATCATTAATATTCTAAATGTTCTACTACTTACATATTAGCTTAACTGCTGGTCTAGCTGGCACAGTGGCAGTGGTGTTTGCCTAGTTCCTGGCTTAGCTGGCGCAATTGCAGTGGCAGTAGTACTGACTACTAGTCCAAGTCACCATCCAAGTCCCACACGCCACCACTTCCCTTGGAGTTCTCTCCCCTCCTCCCCTCCTGATCTGTGCAGAAGTAAACCTAACACTTGTTGGCTAGGACATTGCTGGCAACCTTTACAACAAACCAATGTTAGGTAGTAAGAGGGGGGGGGGATCAGGTGTCACTGTACATGCAAACAGCTCCTGCTGCGTACATAATGCAATGGAGTACAGCTGGGTGGGCACACTCTCACTGAAGGAGCGAGCCAATGCTGGAATATACTGGTTGGAGCGCCTTACAATCTGGCCCTGGCACTGTTCCTGAACCACCATTCTGTGGCAAGTGATCATTTAGTCCCTGGCGGCAGGAGGGGTAGCTGACTGAAGGTGATCAATGGGAGGAGGGGGGGGCAGAAGTACCACTGCACGGTACTTACACCAAACTTTCAGTCACTAGCTGCTCCTGTTGCTGCTCCTCAAGTTACCACCTCCCCACAATTGTCTTCCACCACAATTCATTTTCCTCCTGGTCCCCGGAAAAAATACCATGTACTGTAATGGATTTTGGGGTACAAAACAGGGACCAGCACTTTGTAATCTACTGTAAAATGCAAGGACAAATTTCAGTGCAGATTTTTAGCCATGTTCATCTGTGGATCAGGTGTGAAATTTATTACAGTTTGCATGTATCCTAACAATTGTACTCTGAGATGTTAATCCACTTTCTACACAACTCCTGTACTGGAGTGAGAGTGTGACAATTGTAGCTGATTTTTACAGTGTTGATTGAACTGGCTTAACAAGCTACTACCTACAGTATACACTTTCTGGAGTGAGTTAAAATTAATGTGGAGTTAAAGATGTACTCAAGTTAGTATTTTTCAGTGAGTTCAGTGCCTAGAAATGTATGTTGAAATGTATGCACCAAAATTTGCAATTTTCTGAATATACATAAAAGGAAAGAGACAGGAATGATGTATACATCACTATGTAAAATTTTAAGATGCCAACTAAATATAAAAAAAAATACAATTTTCTTTATCTGCTTATAATTTTCCTTTAAATGAAAATAGACAGAAATCTCAAAAGTCGTCGAACATCAAAATACTTCTCTTTTAAGAAAAACATAGCTGCTTAGCAACTGTAATGCCAGAAGAGAGTTAATTTAGCATATTGTAAAAGAATGCCCTGTGCACATTTATCTTAACTTCCTAACATTCTAACCTAAAGAAGAATACAGCTTTTTACTCTGGGCAGTAATTTAGACCAATGTGATTTTGTGTAATTATCTTTCCTGCTGGATATAATGTTCCATTCTTTCAGGAGCACTGAGAATAGAAGCAGAATCTTGGTACTCTTCACCCCCACTAATCATGCTATAATAGATGATTCACAATGGGTTGTGCACCCATTCATTGCTAGAGCGATCTATACTAATGCTTAACCTCAGGTTTATAATGTTCCTGTCAGTGCTATGACGCTAAGTTAAACTGGATTGTAGGTTAATTTTAAAGTAATTCTACATATATTTTCTTTTGAAAGGTTGTAATATGATTAATTGGTTGTTGAGCAGCCCACGGAGCAGCAAGATTCGACTTACAAGTATTATGCAAAAGTAGACTGAAGAGTTGCTTTTCCCTGTAATTTTCTACACACCAGTAACATTTATCCTGCTTCATTAGGAAGTAATCAGTCAAATAGCTATACTTGTTAAGCTTTACTTTGGCTAAGAATTGATTTTATGTTTCATTGACTTCAAGGACTGGCTTACACTAGCTTTTTTTTTTACTCAAACAATAGTGAAAAAAGGGCCTATGTCGTTTTAACCTATTTTCTCCCCTTCTTTTAAATTCAGCTTAAAGTTAAAAGTTACAATTTACAGCACATTTGACTGTAAAGGCCATTGGTGCTGCGGTGGGGTGGCTCATATGAAATTGTCACAATTCACTGTTAAGTTTATATTTTAAAATCACATTACTAATTTACATAGTGCTAAATGTTTAAACAAAGTTTAAAAAAAAATCAATGAGGGGAATTTAATTAGACTTGCACATCATTCAAAAATCATGCACCAATGCACAAAGTGTCAAATGTACCAAGATGTTCCAAATGTACCAAGATGACCCCTCAAGCTATTTATTAAGTGGTTTAATAATTTCATAGGCGGTCCAGATTTTTTCAGACTTTTTCTTGCAAAAGACAGAAAAATGAAATATTCATGTTTTTTTTAGCAAATGGGTAAATGTAAGCACTCATATTTCACACTCATATTTCAAGTGGGTAATATTGACCTAATTTCACTATCTGCTATTTCTTCTGTACATGCCCATGCTCCCTAGTATATAGCCAGCCAGCCCATACAACTAGTATATAACCATCCAGCCCATGCCCCCAGTATATAGTGAGCAAGCCCATACCCCCAGTACATAGCCAGCAAGTTCATGCTACCTAGTGTATAACCAGCAAGCCCATGCCCCCAGTATATAACCAGTAAGCCTATGCCCCCTAGTGTATAGCCAGCTTGGCCATGCCTCCTAATATATAGCCAGTTGCCTCTGCAACCACTACATAGTCAGCAGCCCCTGCCCCAGTATATAGCCAGCCAGTTTATAGCCAGCGTATAGCCTTCCAGGCTATGCTGCCAGTGCACACACCCGACACACACTATGACGTCAGTCACTTGATGACATACTAGTGTGTGCTCCGGCAGCATTCAGGGAGCTAGAGATGGATCCAGAGCACTGAAAAAAAGAGTAGAACCTGCGGAGGGCATTGGAAAGGTGAGTACAAGGTTCATTTTTTTATATATATATATATAAGCCAAGTTTTATCAGCACATATTTTGTTCTAATTACCTCACCTTATACTTGAGGTATGCAATAGAATATTACCATCAAGAGTGGCACCATATTTATTAGATATTGAATGCTACTGAAATGAACCAACATGCTGACTCCAAAAGTTAGTGATGGTTGATCACTGTTTTGGTGATCAGTGTTTTGGTTGATCTTGCCACAAATTATAAACAGTGACAATAATATTTGATCTATTTACTACTACAGTCTATTGTTTTAAAGTTATGACTGATGCCATTATGAACTGCTTGTTGTGGCAAAGTAGTTTTTTGGGCTTATCCTCACGTTCCGGCTATCCTTTAGTAAACTTTAATAAGTGCGTATGTGAATTTTTTAAAGCGACTACTGGGGCGTGGAGTAGCCGGACATGAGGCTACACGTCGCGGCTACTCCACGCCCCAGTAGCCTCTTTTCTCCGCCTACCATGTCATCTTCGGCTCGCAGCTCCTCGTAGCTGCGCGCCCTCATCTGTTTACCCGGCAGGCCTGCGGTTGCGCGGTCATAGCTCCGAGGACATAGCTCGGACGAAGATGACATGGTAGGCAGAGAAAAGAGGCTACATGGGCGTGGAGTAGCCGCGATAATAGTTTTTTCCACCTCTTATAGTGTTCAATATAAAGAAATTGAGAAAATTATTTATAAAAATCTACCAATACTGTACACTGACCATACATTATCTGAGATAGTACATAACAATATAAAATGTGTAGCAGCCCTTACACCTAGAACTTATTATCACCGAGTCTGTACCAATCGAATTAAGTCAGACTACGTGGCTTAGTACTAAAAGTTTGTTTAAATGTGGAGCCGACCGGTTGCATGTATGCAGTTCAAAGTAAATTTTTCTCCTCCTATTTAAATAATGTTCAACAGGACATAAAACAGTTTATTAACTGCAATACATCCTTTGTTGTTTGGATTACATTGGATGCACTACAAATAGCCTAAAAACTCGGATCCGCAGACATCTTTCTGATGTCAATGCAGACAATGCGGTTAATATCTCTGCAGTATCGAGACATGTAAAAGATTGTGATGCTGGGGATTGTAGTGTTCTTAGATATAGAGGCATTGAAAGAGTAAAAAGAACTAAACGCGGTGGAGATCTCAGACGAATTCTCCTAAATCTGGAAACTTTTTGGATTTTTTCATTAAAAACTAGAGTTCCCCTAGGGCTAAATAAAAAACAAGATTTAATTCATTTTTGTTAAAAATAAAGCTTTTGCAGTATATATACATATATATACATATTTTATAGATTTTTAAAAAACTGCCCAGTGATTCATGGGATTGAAGGGGCAGGGTTAAATAGCAAAAGTAAGATGTGCAGGAGCTATGAATAAGGTATAACTACCGGAACGCGTAAGCTTTGATGCTATTTTTTCTCCATGTGCTGTGCATTTGTAACTTTTGTCATTTTTAATGGAAACAAAATAAAATTTGCTACATTTTATCTACAAACCGACTCCTGATGTCCAGCTGGAAACAGTTTCTTTACATTATAGATGGAGGTCAAGTCCAATCCGGACAGCAACGGGAGGTCCAGGCAGATGGGAATGGGAAAACAGGCACACGGGACACAAAAATACGGCAGCATGGAGGAACACTGGTAACACAGGAACATGCAGGCACTCTGGTAACACAGGAACAGGACTCAGGAGCAGGAACACACTGGGACACAAAAATACACAGGAATGCTGGAGGCACAGGAACGCAGGATAATCGCTAGGAAGCTTTCTCTAAGGCTGTGAGGTACAAAGATCTGGCAGGAAGTGTAGTAAAAGACAGGCTTAAGTACTTTTTCTAAAAATGTCCAGCGCCAATTAATGGCGCACTGGCATTTTAAACTCTACTGAAGGTGGCGTGTGCGCCCTGGGAGTCGGGGCCATGCGCGCCCCACTGCCGGAGTCGGCACTGGATCGCGGCGAGGTAAGAGACTAGCCGGGGACCTGAGCAGTAGAGAGGGGGATGCGCCTGTGACCCGGGCAGCGGAGAGTGGTCGCAGGAGCACCCGTGACAGGTGTCAGTTAGGTAATAGGGCTCTATATGGCTCTAATGTGATTTCTGTATTTTGTTTAGATTCTTTCTCTCACAGTTAAATTGTACCTGCAATAAAAAAATAATGCTTTCTTTGTAGGTGTGAAAAGTTGCAGAATTTCCCCCACTGTGTATATATGCAAATATTGCAGTCACCTTACAGACTTATAACGTACAGATCTTGTAACATCCACAGGCTTGGTAGATCAAGGGCATAAATAGACACTGTCACTAGGGAATTTTGGCGCTTTGCTTATATTGTTGTGAATAATAAATATATCCTGAGCCTTTCTTACTGTTCAGTTATATAAACAAATTTAGCTCAAAACCGGCATATACTGGAATAGAGAGCAGCCAGAAATTAGAGGAAAAAAATATGTATTTTTCTTCATTTCCCCTTGCCGTGTCTCTCTTCTGTTTGGTCCCTTGTTCAGGATACAACACCTGAGATTCTGTCATCTTCCTTCACCTTTGTGCATTCCCGTCTGTCATCTTTGTTTACCTTATATGCATTCAATGTCAAACCACTTTATACGTGTTGACAGCTTCAATTTTATATGTAGGATATATTTTATTATATGATTAAACCTAATTTTGCCAATCTATAACTGCTTGAAAGATTTCACATAATGCAATAATTTTCTTGTATATTGCTTTTACATGACTTTGTTTCTTTTTAACATCATTCAGAGATAATACTAGATAATACAAGCTTTAAAAATGTAAATGTAAATTTATTCAAAGGGACTAAAGTATTAATTTATACCATTGCTGTACATTCAAACAGGGTAACTAGTATCATATTATGTAAATCCTTACCTGCACATTAACGTGCTTTCTCAGATGCAAACAATGGATTCACAGTCAGTTGATGGCAGACCGTGTATATTCTTCATGTGAGGTCCAGTCATATGCCGTACTCAAGCCCTAAGAAATAATTCAAAGGATTCAAAGATCAGTACTTCCAGCCTAAATGTCACTTCTTCCTTGTTATAAGTGCTGTTTCCAAATGTTACTGAGCACGTTGGTTGTGTGAAGCAGGTTTCCATTACTTTTGGACTGGACTGGAGATTAAAAGACAGCTGCAAAGCTGGAACCATTAGATTTTGGTTACCCCACCTGCCACTGTGCTGCCATAGTCAGTTTTAGTATTGGTTCTGCTGGGCCACTCATTGGAAACAATTCTTCTGCATCAGGTACAGAACTTCCTAAAGACTTCTAATGTCAATAACTTAATGTTTCAGAATATTCCCCCTTTCTTCTACCCCTTGCATAACATCTCCTCACTGGGTCCCTAAACATATCACAGTCACATTGTTCCCTGGATAGCAACGATATTTCACAATGTTCTCCACAAAGATATATACAGACCACATTGTGCCCCCCTCATAAATCATGTACATCTATGACAGAAAAACTATCCACACTTTGTTCCTTGTACAGGCAGTCCCGGGTTACGTACAAGATAGGGTCCAGAGGTTTGTTCTTAAGTTGAATTTGTATGTAAGTTGAAACTGTATATTTTATAATTGTAGATCCAGACAAAAAATTTTTTGGCCCCAGTGACAATTGGAGTTTAAACATTTTTTTGCTGTAATGGGACCAAGGATTATCAATAAAGCTTCATTACAGACACCTTACAGCTGATTATTGCAATCTTGCAATCTGGGACTATAGTTAAGCATTCAGAAAGCTTCAACAGAGGTCAGAGGGGTCTGTCTGTAACTATGGGTTGTCTGTAAGTCAGGTGTCCTTAAGTCGGGGACCGCTTGTATATATTAAAAAATGAACTATGCCTAAATATATACAGTCATATACATAGTCCACGGTACATTGAACATATATGCAGTCCGTTGCTGTAAAGTTTTCTTGTTTAATATTCAAGTTAACAAGCTTTATTATAGATAGAATATATCCATTTTTACCATATTATCCATTTCTCCCATTTATTATAGAATTTCTTTTGCATTCCTCAAAAAACAACAGACTGTTCCATAAAGTATTAAAGTTAGACTGTTCTAATGTTAGACTCGGCAGATTAAAGGGGTATTCCCATGAAGACAACTTTCTTTTATATTCTCAGGATACCAAAATAACACATTCTCTAATTCATTGTTATTAACAAAAATTCAGCATTTCACAGATATAAGTGCAACCTGTCTCTATCAGTCCTGCTGTACACAATTTCAGTTGCTCCTAGATAGGTATCTCATGCATCTCTGATCTTTCTCGTCTCTCTCTATGTGTCAGTGTGTTAGTACAATGTCAGAGACCAGATGAAAATGTATATGCACCTGTACCCTGATAATGTAATCACATTGTTAGGGAGTATACACACGCGGTATGCCCGCCGTGCTGGAGAGGAGGAGGAGGAAGACCCTCCTCTCTCCATAGAAAACAGCTGTGCCGCATACTCGCCGAAAGATAGAACATGTGTGGCACCGTATCTCCACTGTGCCGCTATTGCCGTCTAAGGGGTGGTACTTGTGAATGAGCCCTTACCTCAGAGAACTAGATGGATAATACAGTAATGTATCTGTTTAGAGTGGCCCCGCCCACACTCTGGTATTTTACACTGATCAGCAAAGAGAGTGATAGGAGCTACAGTAACATTGTAAAGTAATGGGTTAAAATGATATTTATTGTGTTAACATCACTAGGGGATAGAAATGTGAGATAGAAATTCCCTATTCCCTTCAATATTTTTATTTAAAGGAAATATACTACCAGGATGAAGTATTGTAAACCAAGCACACTGACATACTGGCACTCTGGCAGAAGATGCTCTTTTTGTAGCTTTGTATGCCTTTGTTTTTAAGAAAAAGAGGTTTAAAAAATTACGCGGATGAGCCTTCGGGGCTCCAAGCTTCATTGACATCTATGGAATCTGGAGCCCCTGGTGCTCATTACCATAATTTGTGAAAGCTTTTTATTGTAAAAACAAGGTCCTAAGAAGCTAAAAGAAAAGAAGAACCTGCCAGAAGGGGTACTCACCAGTATGTCAGTGTGCTTGGTTTACAATCCTTGATTTCCTTCAAAGTCAGTTTTACCTTCTAAAACATATAGTAGCCAATCTAAATGTGATCTCTCTAATCAATGTTGTAAATAAACAATAATACAAACAATAATAATAAATACACATAACAAAAACAACATAATAAATATAATACATTTATTTTATAGATTTTAAACAAAGTTAATACAAATCTATATTAAAACCAAGAAATATTTTGTTAACTTTCGCTCACAGTATATACAGAAATCTATAATAGTAGCTCGGGCCCACATTCTCTATTCACTGTGATTCATCTTTCTGCCCAGGGAGTCCTACAGTATGTCATTATTACATTTTTCTCCCTCAAGAAAGTGGTAACATGCACACTTGATGTGGCAGGTGCAAGGATCCAGAAAGAAAGTAAAATAAAGGCTGGTATTTAAGGTTATATAAAGTGCAGTTTTTTTGTGTAAAATGTCTTTTTCTATGTAATTTAAGTGACAATAGAAAAGTAACTTCACTTTCTTCTAAAAATATATGTTTTCACAAATCAGCTCTTGTGATATAGTTTAACATTGGTTATTGCTATTATTACCTATGCAAAGCACTTTCTTTGCCCAGTTTAGCCTGTCCTGGCAGTTGTGTGCTCTGCCTGTACAGCTTTATCTCTGTAAGATCATAGTTTTTCACACAAAAAAATATACAACCTCAACTTGCTGGGAGGGAGGGGGTAATTGTTGCTGCCAGGGCCGCATCAGCTATGAGGCAAGATGAAAATCTTGCCTCAGACGGCAAATGCCCGAGCCTTGAGACAGGCGGCAAAATTTGGGGCCATAATGTGGGCGATTCGGGTAGCCATTGCCACCTAAATCTACCACAAGAAAAATTGAAAAAAAAAATCAATCGCGAAAACAGACACGAATCATGAACAGAGGAGGACTCAGGCAGCGTGCGATGAAGTCATGCTTCCCTTCACAGAGCACCACAAGGCAGCCGGAAAGATGCAGAGGATGCGAGCGGCGTCGGAGGAGCGTGACTGGGGGCTATTAATTGTTTTATTATTTTATAAAAAGGGGGCTGTGTATATGGAAACAGAAGGACAGCTGTGTATATGGAAATATAAGGACAGCTGTGTATATGGAAATATAAGGGAGCTGTGTATATGGAACGATAAGGGAGCTGTTAATATGGAAAGATAAGGGGGTCTGTGAATAGGCTTGATCTGCTACTGTTTCATGCAGCTGGGTCACATAAACCCTGGTATCATCATGGGCTACCTCCAAGCCCTCTACTCTATCCACAACAGAGCGTAAGTCCTCTCCAACAGAGTTTATTTCTGTTAGAAACCTATCTTTGACTTCTTCCACTAAATCTTTAAAGTTGTTTTTAGTAGGTAAGTTCCGAAGCAGGCTTCGCAGTTCAGCAGAGAGGGGTGCAGGGGCGGTAGGTGGTAGCTTATGATGCTGTCGACCAACTGGGTGAGCTCCAGGGGTTTTGTATCTCCATCAGGCCATGTGAGGGAGCGGTTCCACTCCAACCTCTCTTGGACGGGCTGCCCAGTCTCCAGGGAGGTCAGTGGGGATATATTGCCCTGTTTCTGCTGCAGGGATTTGTTTAGATTGTCTCTGGGGTCATAGCAGGCTGTTGTGCACCCCTTATTATAGAGTAGTAGGAGCCTCTAGTGTGCTGTGCGCTTCTCTGGCTGCCGTGTTTGGGGCTCACTGTCAGTGTACAGGTATACTGGGGCCGGGTGACTGCAGCACAGGAGAGATGGCAGCTGCTGAGTGTGTTTCTGCCTATGGAAATGGCACCCATGCTAAATCGTAGGGAGGGGCTTCTTCCTCCATTCGTCGGGCAAGAGCTAATGGCAACTCCAGGGGAGAAGCTCTGCTCTGATGAACTCTACAGCCACTACATTCTGTGACCGGGTCTGTGAGCCTGGTTCTGCAGCTACTCCCTGGGTCCATAAACCCGATCCGTGCTTCGGCCCTGTAGAGCTACATTTCTGCGGCGGCGAGCCGTGTGCACGGCCTAAGGTTTTGGGACCCTTACCATTATTTGGCGGCAGGTGTCCGAATTTGTGACTACCCTGTAACTATGATTTTTGTGCTTCTGTCTCTGAGAAAGCTTTTTTCAAATTAAAAATTAGACTTGTATGCATTGCTTTCTACAATGGCTTTCTTCATGACAAATTTTTAGGGTCTCCTTTAATGTTCTCTTGGTCTGGGCTGTCAGTTTACGTGAGGGTCCATGTCTTTGTAGTTTAGCAGTTTTGCCAAATTCCATCCATTTACAGATGATGAATTGAACAGTGAGATATTGGGCTGCTTTTTTAACCTTACCCTGCAGTACATTTTGCTACAACTTTGTCTTTGCGCTGTTGTTTTCCTTTGTTTTCCTTATACTTTGTTAATAATTGTTCACAAAACAGCTGTAGCTTATCAATAAATTACTGTAGATGTAATCAGCTAGTAATCATGTTACTTCTAAAGGCAATTGAACACACTGGGGGCATTTATGAGTTTTAGGCATACAAAGTATGAAATTTTACAATTTCTGGTGCATGGTTATGCAATTGTGACTTCTTTCCTATTTTCTGCCACACGTCACCTTTCTAAAAAGTAGGCATGGCACAGGATGGGCCGGAACAGGGAATTTGTTATAGCCTACTTTTTCAATTACTACAACATGTAACATTTTTTTTTACACTTCAAAAAATTTTTAATATTTTGCTGCATTTTCACATAATATGCCAATGAATACATTGGAGTTTTTGGCTGATACATTAAAAAATGAGCAAACATTCAAAAGCTTTGAATAATTTTGTACCTTCTGTACATGATGATAAATGCCTTTAATAAATCTGTTTGTATGTACTGTGTAAACTAAACAATGGTAAGCCTTTTTACTAACTAAAGGGTCACTGCACTTTGTCGGCTTGTTTCTACTAGTAGCAGGGAAACAATATTGACAAAAAAGCAGAATGTTTGTGGAAAAGATCCTAGGGGAATTAGTGTGAATTTCAGCATCTGTGCAGTTGTATCTGCATGTATTAACACCTGTTTTATACATTATTATAACTGAAGAAGGTCACAGAAGTTTTGGTTTGAGCAAGATAGCTAATACAATAAGATTAACTAAAAAGATAAAGGCTTTAAAATACTCAAAAAAAGGTTGCAATTACATAGCATCACCTAACTATAGAGAGAAGATGAAATTCTGCAAAAAAGAGAATAAGGTAAATTTATAAAAGATGAAAAGAATTATTGTTTAGCAAAGGAAAAAAGATTCTAAATATTTTATTACTACTGTAAATTAAAAAGATTTCAACAAAGTGTGATCCCTCACACGATCTGAGGAATAATCTGGCTGCTATTATGGTGAGATTGAGAAAACCGCTCAACACAGGAAAATCCTATGGCAGACAAAGGAAAATGCTCATGAAGTGCACTAGTTTGTGAAAACCCCTACAATTGACAAGTCACCTTTCTTGTAAGGTATACATCCCAAGGGTTTTGCCATCTCAACATTGTGAGATTACCCCTTATTGACCCTTGCAGTAATAGGAAAGCAGACATCAACACTAATGGCTGATAGATGGCATGGTTATATAAGTTATATACAGGTTCAACCGTCTTGGTTTAAATCAATCCTCTGTCAGACGTGAGCAAAAGGGGTGTTATGTCAATTAAAGGAACCTACCACTTGTAGTGGCAGGTTTCCGATGGCAATACCGAGCACCAGCTCAGGGTGAGCTGGTGCGGAGTTATTTTTAGTTAGTGTTTTTAAAATCGCGGTTTGAAAACACTTTTTAAACTTTATAGCGGCGCATGGAGGTACGCGCTCGCGCTTAGCATGCGCGCGGCTCTCATTCACTTCCTTTGAGCGTGCACGTAGCGCGGCGGTACCTGCCTGCGCCGGCTATAAAGCTTAAAAGTGTTTAAACCGCAATACACGGGTTTAAAACACTAACTAAAATAAGCTCCGGCACCAGCTCACCCTGAGCTGGTGCTCGGTATTGCCATCGGAAACCTGCCACTACAAGTGGTAGGTTTCCTTTAACAGTTATTACACACTGCACACCACAGGCTGGGTTCAATAACCTCCCCCCCTCCAAAAAATAAAAAAAAGTAATTGCACCATTGTGGTGTATGGTAGAAAATCTTGTCAGAATCTCGGCATATTCTAAAAGGTAAATACCCCTAATAAATATGTTTCCAGTAGTAAAAATTAAAAAAGAGACAAATTATTAACTGCCACTATAAATGATACGTTTGATAATACATATGTACTAAATATATATGAAAAAATATATATTTATATAGGAATGTATATGTAATATTTATGTCCCCAAGAATTAGTAGAAGGCTGCCCATTATTTCACATTCCAGAGAAACATAAAACATGTTCTGAAGAGGCAAAGAAACATTTGGCCCTCAATGATGACATGAAAATATTGCAGTTTTTACCTATGTACACCATTGGTGGGAATTGATGCATCCAGTCATGATAAATCCCCCCAATATGTCTTCCCCAAAAAAATACACCATTAAGAATTATGACTTATAACTAGAGATGAGCGAGCACTAAAATGCTCGGGTACTCGTTATTCGAGACGAACTTTTCCCGATGCTCGAGTGCTCGTCTCGATAACGCCCCCTTGAAGTCATGGGAGACTCGAGCATTTTTTCAAGGGGACCAAGGCTCTGCACAGGAAAGCTTGGCCAAACACCTGGGAACCTCAGAAAAGGATGGAAACCAACCACGAAATGGACAGAAACAGCAGGGCAGCATGCATTGATGCCTCTGGTGCTGCTTAAATCGCACCATTATGCCAAAATTATGGGCACAAGCATGGCCATACAGAGTGACAGAATAAGCTAGATCGCATCTAAAACATGCAATAATTTACCCTACACTAGGGGACGGCATGCAGAGGCAGCGGCAGCAGTCTAGAGGTGTGCATGGCGACATACCTAAATGGCCTCAGGGCTTCAAACCAATGGGTGGCAGAGAGGAACCAAAGTAGGAGCAAGAAGCGCTCAAATAATATCTGGTACATGATAAAAGTTTGCAGTATATTTTGTGGATTACACAGCGGTTGAGCCAAAGTTACATGGAAGCCATGAAAACAACCCAAAATTGCCGCCTGCCACAGCTCGTTTGATAAGGGGACCATGTTGGAGGCAGTGAACTAGTAGTAGATTAAAAGTGTTCTGCAGTTAAAACTAGTTTAGTTGGATCTTGGCATGGAGTTGGCGCTCTCCGCTGCCAGGCGATCTTCTCGCCAATCCAAGCCCCTTCTCTAGGCTACTCCCAAACAGCACTTCTAAACCTTTTGTATAAGATCAAGTGTAGTACGTTCTTAAGTTTTAGGATATGGCGGGTGAGGGAATGTAAACATGCGCAAGAAGCGCTGAAATAATATTGTAAATGATAAAAGTTTATTAGATATTTTGTGATAACACAGCTGGGTGGCGACAAAGTTAACAACTTTGATGTGGAATCCATGAAAACACCCAAATTTCTGCCTGACACACCCTCGTTTGATAAAGGGAACATGTATGGAGCAGCTATATGGACACTTTTTGGAGGTAGCAATGGAGACACGTGGAGGCTGCTATGGAGACATTTAATTTGGATATGGCTGTATGTGGCAGTCCCAAAAATTTTTCAAACAACCAGGAGCAGGTAGTGGCCCTCCACAAAATAGAATAGATTGAGTGCCTGATGTGCAGCCCCAAAAAGTTTTTCAAACCAGAGAGCAGGTAGGTGGCCCTCCAAAAAATTGAATTAGAGATGCCTGTATTGGCAGTCCCAAAAAGTTTTCAAACCAGAGAGCATAGGTGGCCCTCCAGAAAAATTGAATAGATTGAGTGCCTGTATGTGGGCAGTCCCAAAAAGTTTTCAAAACCAGAGGAGCGGTAAGTGGCCCCTCCAAAAAATTAATAGATTGAGTGCCTGAATGTGGCAGTCCCAAAAGTTTTCAAACCAGAGGAGCAGTAGGTGGCCCTGCAGAAAAATGGAATAGATTGAGTGCCTGTATGTGCAGTCCCAAAAGTTTTCAAACCAGAGGAGCAGGTAGGGGCCCTCCAAAAATATAATAGATTGAGTGCCTTGTATGTGGCACTCCCAAAATTTTTTAAAACAGAGGAACGGGTCGTGGCCTCCAGAAAATTAATAGATTGAGTGCCTGTATGTGGCCCTCCACAAAAATTGTTTAAAAACAGAGGACCGGGTCGGTGGCCCTCCAGAAAAATTAAATGCATAAAGTCCTATACAGAGCCAGTTGGCCCTGTCCAAAATATACCAGTTTCCTCTGCTTACTTAGACAAAGAGGGAGAAGGAGAAATGAGGAGGAGGAGGATTTGAGTATCATATTCAGGTTGAGCTTCCTTCACCTGGTGGAGATTGGAAATTATGAAAATCCAGGCTTTATTCAATCTTAATAAGCTCATCCTGTCAGCGCTGTCAGTCGACAGTCGTGTACGCTTATCGTGATGATGCCACCAGCTGCACTGAAACCCCTCTGAAACAAGACGCTAGCGGCAGGGCAGGCAAGAACCTCCAAGGCGTACAGCGCCAGTTCGTGGCCACCATGTCCAGCTTGAAACCCAGTAGTTGTGAGGGAGCTGTGGTGATCATTTAGGACGATGGTATGGTCAGCTACGTACTCTCCTCGACCATCTTTCTGTAAGATAGCCCTACTCTGCCGAGACTGGGGACAGGTGACGTGTCTTGCTGGGGTGACATAAAGCTGGCAAAGCCTTGTAAAGCGTAACCCTGCCAGTGCTGGACAAGCTGCCTGCTCGCCTACTCTCCCCCTCGCTACTTGTCCCGCAGAACTACGCACTCTGACTGCCGCGACGCGTCAGAAGGGAAATACTGTTTCAAAGCTTGTGCACCAGGGCCTGCTGGTATTCATGCATTCTCACACTCCCTTTCCTCTGCAGGGATGAGAGTGGAAAGATTTTGCTTGTACCGTGGGTCCAGGAGAGTGACACCCAGTATCGGTGCTGGAATAAATTCCTTTGAACGCGAGGTCACGGGATAGGCGCCTAGCAATGAAATCTGCATAATGCGCCAGAGTACCACGCGTAAGAATTCACGTCCCCTCACTGGCCGACTGTCCCATTTCCTCCTTCCTCCAACTCCCTCCAACTCCTCTTCTTCTGCCCATACAACGCTGAGCAAATCTGACAGATTGGGGGTGGTCTTGAGGAAACGCTGAACTATCAGATTTAACACATGGGCCAGGCATGGCACTGTGTCCGTCTGCCGAGTTGCAGAGCCGCCACCAGGTTACTGCCGTTGTCACACACAACCATGCCTGGCTTCACAGGTTCAGCGGTGCCAGCCACAGATCAGTCTGCGCCGTGTGCCCTGTAATAGCTCTTGGGCTGGGCCTTTTATCGCCTAGGCTCACCGTTTGAGCACCGCCTGCTGTCGCTTAGCAACGGCACTGCTGCCTGTGCCTAGAGCTACCGACTGATGGCGCCGTGCCCACGGATGGTAGTTCGAGGAGGATGTGAGAGGGGTGGGAGGAGGAGGAGCATAGTAGGCCTGAAACACCTGGACCGAGGTAGGCCCCCGCAATCCTCGGCGTCGGCAGTAATATGACCAGCCCCAGGTCAGTACTCGGTCCCAGCCTCCACCAAGTTTAACCCAATGTGCCGTCACGATATATAGTGGCCCTGCCCGGCAGCACTCGTCCACGTGTCCGTGGTCAGGTGGACCTTGTCAGAAACGGCGTTGGTCAGGGCACGGGTGATGTTGTCTGACACGTGCTGGTGCAGGGCTGGGACGGCACAATCGGAAAAGTAGTGGCGGCTTGGGGACCGATACCGAGGGCGGCCGCCGCCATGAGTTGCGAAAGCCTCGTCCTCTACTACCTAGTATGGCAGCATCTCCAGGCTAAGCATCTGGAGATGTGTCACATTAGGGCTTGGGCGGCGGTGGGTTGCACTATATTTGCTTTTCCCGCTCCAGCGTCTGGGGATGGGAGCTGAACGCTGGTGGATCTGTGGAGATCGTGGGGCGGCTACTGGTTTTTGTGGCATGGTCCTGGGCATGTCTGACTATCACTGACACGGGAAGGAGCGTGGTGTGCACGGCCGGAGTGACCTCGGGCTTGTTGCCACTGAGTGGGGGTTTAGCATTCATATGCCTGCGCATACTGGTGGTATTAGCTGTATAGTGGTGGAACCCCTGCGAGCCTGGTTTGGCAATGTGCACACCACACGTCCCGTCGGTCATCCGGTTTTCCTTAAGAACCTCCAGACTTCTGAAGATCTAGCCCTCCCGCAAGAGCCCTCGCCACGGGAGCTTCCACTATTTGACACATTTGGCGCTGATGCACCAGCTCTGGCCCTGCCTCTTCCGTCTGTGCCCCACCACTGCCTCTTCCAACCTGTTCTGGTCGAGGACTCTCCCCGTCTCGAAGCACTGTGTTCACCCGGCCCTCTCAACCCAGCTTGGGTCTGTCCACCTCATCATCCTCCGATCTCCCTCAGTCTGCTTCTCCCCCTCGCCTTCCTGGCCCTTACAACAATACTCCCCCTGTCTGACAACCGGTCTCCTCATCGTCGGACACACTCTTTACACACTTCACTACGTCAAGAAGGTCATCATCACCCAGACTGTGACTGTGGAAAACCTGGGCATCGGAAAATTGCTCAGCAGCAACCGGACAATGGTTTGTGACTGTGGGAAGGGTCCAGAAACAGTTCCTCAGTATGCCGTTCAAATGCAATTTTCCTGGGGGGGCAGACTGGGGGGGAGGAGGCTGAGGTGCAGGAGCTGGAGGAGTGGCGATTTCGGTGACATGGTGGACTGCGTGGAAGACTACTGGTGACAAATTGCTCGAAGCATTGTCAGCAATCCACACCATCACCTGTTTTCGCGCTGTTTCTGGCCTCAACAGTGCTCTACTCGCCAACGAGTCCCAACCTTCATAGCATAACCTAGGGGTGTAGCTCGGCGGCGTTCTCCCCTGCTCCCTCATAAGCAGGTGGTGTCTCACACCCGGCCAGGCCACGGCCTCTGACCCCTGCAAGTTAAGTGACGCACCGTCCCCGCCCTCGTCCTCTTAACCCCTAGCCCTCCGGTTAAACATTTTTTAAAATGAGAGTTATAGCTTTATTTTTTTTTAACTTTTTTTGTGTTTTTTTTTTTTTTTTGTTTTTTGAGTTTTTACAACCAAACCATGCTATCCTATTGCTATGGTATTTCTAGCCAAGTATGAACACACTACTATGCAGATGAGAGAACCCGTTTATTAAACAAAATAACAAAAAATAAAAGAGACAAAGGCAGCTGTGCCTAATTGAAATCCAACCCCTACTAATTTTCCCACTTCGTCTTTGCTATGATATGTGCGTCACTAACGCAAAACACAGCGGTCGCAATTACTCCACAATTGCTCACAATTTGCTAGTAATGACTGCAGCAAGTACAGCCACCAGCAGATCAACCAGAATCAAATATATAACGCTACTGTAGGCGTAAGCCGTTTGGATGCCTCCTATGGCTATTTTCTAGCCAGTATGAAAAAGCACACTACTATGCCAGATGAATGACGCTGAGTTATTAACAAATAACGTAACATAAAAAAGGAAACAAATGGCAGACTGTGCCTATTGAAATCCAACCCCTACTAAATTTTCCCTCTTCGGTCTTTGCAATGGATATGTTGCGTCACTAAGCGCAAAACACAGCGGTCGCAAGTCTCACTACAAATTGCTCACAATTGGCTAGTAGATCACTGCAGCAGTACAAGCCACCAGCAGATCACCCAGAAATCAAATATATACCGCTACTGTGGCGTAAGCCGTTTGGATTCTCCTTGCTATTTTCTAGCCAAGTATGAAAGCACACTACTATGCCAGATGAGATGACGCTGAGTTATTAAACAAAATAAACGTAAAATAAAAAGGACAAACTGGCAGACTGTGCCTAATTGGATCCAACCCCTACTAAATTTTCCCACTTCGGGGTCTTTGCAATGGAATGTGCGTCACTAGCGCACACCAACAGCGGGTCGCAAGTCTCACTACAAATTGCTGACAATTGGCTAGTAGATGCACTGCAGCAACGTCAGCCACCAGCAGAATCACCCAGAAATCAATATATAACGCTACTGTAGGCGTAAGCCGTTTGGATTCTCCTATGGCTATTTTCTAGCCATATGTAAAGCACACTACATGCCAGATGATGATGACGCTGAGTTTATTAAACAAAATAAACGTAAATATAAAAAAGACAAATGGCAGACTGTGCCTAATTGAAATCCAACCCCTACTAATTTTCCCACTTCGGTCTTTGCAATGGATATGTGCGTCCTCTAAGCGCAAAACACAGCGGAGGGTCGCAATCTCACTCACACTACAAATTGCTCCAATTGGCTAGTAGATGCACTGCAGCAGTACAAGCCCCACAGATCAACCAGAAATCAAATATATAACGCTACTTGTAGGCGTAAGCCGTTTGGATTCTCCTATGCTATTTTCTAGCCAAGTATGAAAGCACACTACTATGCCAGATGAGATGACACTGATTTATTAACAAATAACGTAAAATAAAAAGGACAAATGGCAGAACTGTGCCTAATTGAAATCCAACCCCTACTAAATTTTCCCACTTTCGGTCTTTGCAATGGATGTGCGTCACTAAGGCAAAACAGCGAGCTGTGCAAGTCCTCACTACAAATGCTCACAATTGGCTAGTAGATGCACTGCAGCAAGTCCAGCCACGCAGATCACCGAAATCAAATACTATCAACGCTACTGTAAGCGTAAGCCGTTTGGATTCTCCTATGGCTATTTTCTCTAGCCAGTATGAAAGCACACTACTATGCCGATGAGATGAACTGAGTTATTAAAACAAATAAACGTAAAATAAAAAGGAAAAAATGGCAGACGTGCCTAATTGAAATCCAACCCCTACTAAATTTTTCCCCTTTGTGTGTTTTGAGGGGGATATGTGTGCCAATAAGAGCTAAACACACGGTGCAATCCCCCTGCTAATTCCTCACAAAATGTACTAGATTCAATAAAAAAAAAAGTAGAACTTTATTGTAGCCCTATAAAGGGCTGTTCTTGGAGAATCACTCCTCCTAACAGTAAGCTAATAGACACCCTAACGCTTTCCCTGACCAGCAGCGCTCTCTCCCTCCCTAGCGGCTCCAGACCAGAATGATCCGAGCAGCGCGGGCAGCGGCTAGTCTATCCAGGTCACCTGATCTGGCCAGCCAACCACTGCTATCGACGTGTAAGGGTACCACGCTCATGCTGGGTGGAGTGCAGAGTCTCCGGCTTGTGATTGGCTCTGTTTTCTGGCCGCCAAAAAGCAAAACGGCGGGAGCTGCCATTTTCTCGAGTGGGCGAAGTATTCGTCCGAGCAACGAGCAGTTTCGAGTACGCTAATGCTCGGACGAGCATGTTCGCTCATCTCTACTTATAACACATATAACTGATGAACTATATACAAACGATGAAGGAAAAAACATAAGAATACACATTTGGAAAGATATCAATGCAAACTGTTATTAGAAACACAAAATTTACTGTCTGTATGAAATCCCTTAACTTCAAAATGACTAGAAAATTGATCGGATTCCCATTTTACTCTCAGCAATATTCTGTTTGACAGATTTCAAAGAGAAGTGAGATTAGCTGGGGTTAAAGTGTAGCTTGGAGAAGCCTGGATGTTTATTATAATCTGACAGTAACATTGAGAGAGTTGAGAAAGTGATGGATGTTATCAACAGCTGCAGCTAAGATTATTATTATCATGTTGATATGGGCCTGCTAAGGGGATACACAGGACTACTCACCCTGAAGTAATATGTGACATAATAGAAAAATGTTTTAAAAAAATGTGTATAATTTCAGGATTTGGCTATCTTGTCAAAGAGGATAATGAATGAGGTTACAGAAAAGCTTTAGGAAATATAAAAACACAGGGATCCCCTATGTTCTTCCGGAGTCCTGTGCTCAATACCTAGAGAGACTACTGTAAGAGTTTGATTCTTCATTACTGATTGAAACACAATTAGGTATCGGAATTTTATAATAGTGAATGATGACTTGAAACATAAGGGGATCTATAGGCTGGAGACTAGCTGAAGGGGATATCAGAGAAAGGACAAAGAACCACTCTGCATTGACCGGGTATTCAAATTTAAGGCTAGGAAGCAGAATACAGTTCTGTATTGGGTGAGTGACTACCTAACTGCCTCTCGTTGATGCATCCCAAATCTTTGGGTGGATGCATACTACTGATGTTGGTTTGTGAAACCCAGACAGTCAAGATTCCTGTGGCACGGACCAACATCACTGCTGTGAATACCAATAACCGTACCCACCACTCTTGTAACAGATCCCTATGCTGCTTAAACAATAAATACCAACAGACAGCATACAAGACCAAAACCGTACTCGAAGTACCATAAAGTAATTCAAAATGTAAATCTTTATTAATACACAAGGGGAAAATCAAAAATGGATATTAAAAACACACACGTTGAAATCCACAAAGACAAACAACATGGTGGTGGACAATCCATAATCTACAGTACCAAGTATCAAGTCATGTACACAAATAAATAAATACTTGTAGGAAAGGGCTGTGCAAAGTACACATATATAAGATCTAAACAAATAGTACCACAAGGGTCAAAAAATACCTTGCCTGAAGTAAATAAGCCCCAGACCACCACCACAGCAACCCCACATACGTTTCGCCGTCACTTCCTCACTGCTGTACAGTGTTTTATATCTCTCTCCGCTTTAAACATGGTTAAAATACTCTCAGTCAATGTTAAGGGACTGAACTCCGCAAGTAAATGCTGCCCTAAATGAGTTCAAATCCAGTAGGGTAAATGTGGTAAATTTACAGGTAACACATTTCGATGAAAGGGGTTCTTTTGCCTTTGCTTGCCAACTATACTAGAGTTGCCATCTTGATATCAGGTACATGCCCGATACAGGATTCCTCTGTGATAGCTGACCCAATGGGTCGCTACCTTATTCTGCAAGGCAATCCAATATTCTTATGCAATGTATATAAAAAATATTTCAATCCAGCACTCCAACAAATAGTGAAATAAAGTTTTTTTATTGATTTTTACAAATCCATGGTGCACATGAGTAGAAACCCTTACACTGACGCGTTTCAACTTAACAAAGTCTTAATCATGGTATAGGCTGGCAATTACAGGAGCTGTTCTCAAAGCAGTTTAGAGACTGCATTTCACAGGTTAACCAGAAACTTCTTACTTTATGATCTCTGGTGGGGTGCAACCCCAAAGATAAGGCACTCACACCCCATTTACTATTTTTTTGGAGATATGCTAATTTTATGTATGCTGCCGGATGTCAGGGAGGAATTACCCTCGGCTCTTGTGGAAATTTCCAATTGGGAAGCCCAAAAAGTTGTGATAAGGGGTCACTGTACAGAACTTTAGCACTGAAGGAAGGATTGCAAGGTATGTGTCTCATAAAACAAAAAAACTCACTGAAGAAAAAATGAAAACACTAAAACATAACCTTTAATGGTATTGTGTATAAGATTTTAACTGTATACATTACAGATAAGGATCATCTCTCTCTTTCTATTCGTCATAAAAGCAGTGGTACCTGGCAATGGTGTGTTAAAATTTATAAAAGTTGCTAATTCTAGTGAATGCCCCTGATTATAACCAACACGTTTCACCAAGTGTCGCTTCAACAGGGGGTTTTTTTCACTTAGGATATCAAAAAACCTTTTTTTTTAATTGATAACATTGATAACATAGGGCTGACTAGACAACATTTTTAAAAAGACCACCTTACAGTTCTTATGGGGTCTTTACAAACAGGTCACTAGGGCTACTGGTGTCCCTTTGCAGCACCTAGATGATAATGACTGTGTGGATATTACCCAGAGCAAGGGAAGCAAGCGGCAGCCCATCACTCCTAATTTATATATTACATTAACCCCTTAACGACCTGGCCCTTTTAGTTTTTTCACTTCCATTTTTCACTCCCCACCTTCAAAAATCTATAACTTTTTTATTTTTCCACGTACAGAGCTGTGTGATGGCTTGTTTTCTGCGTAAAAAATTGCACTTCATAGTGATGGTCTTTCATTTTCCATGTCATTTACTGGATAGCAGGAAAAAAATTCAAATACAGTGAAAATGGTGAAAAAACGCATTTGCGCCATTTTGGGGCTTGGATTTTACAGCTTTCACTGTGCGCCACAAATGACATGTCTACTTTATTCTTTGGGTTGGTGCAAACATGTGGATGCAAAATTTGCATAGGTTTTATAATGTTTTCATACATTTACAAAAATTCAAATACAAAAAATTTTTGTTTTGAATTTGCCATGTTCTGGCGCTAATCACTTTTTCATACTTCAGTGTATGGAACTGTGGATGGTGTCATTTTCTGAAACTTTTGATGAAGTTTTTAATGCTGCTATTTTTAGCACTGTATGACCTTTTGATCTCTTTTTATAGAAGTTTTTATATTTTTTAAAATGGCAAAAAAGACAAAAGGGCGCTGTTTTTCGTTACGGGGTTAAACACAGTAAAAAAACTTTATTATATTTTGTGCCAATGTGCTTATGATTTTTACTGTTATTGTTATTTATATTTATATTGGTTCTAGGAAATGGGGGCGATTTGAATTTTTAGGTTTTTTTATTATAATTTTTTTCCAACATTTTTTTTTTATTTTTACTATTTTTCCGACTCCTTAAGGTACTTAAACCCTAGATTGTCTGATTGATCCTATTGTATACTGCCATACTACAGTATGTCAGTATATGGGGATTTTCCTCCTCATTCATTAAAATGTGCTGATAGCACATTGCAATGATAGGGTTAAAACGAGCCAGCCTTGGGTCTTCAGAAGACCCGAGGCTGTCATGGCGACGGATCGCCGCTCCCCGATGACGTCACAGGGAGTGACGATCCTCGCCAAGATGGCGGTGCCCATGCGTTGCTGGCGGCGATCGGCGACATAACACCTGTGATCGGTGCTAGCACCAATTGTGCGTGTTACCAGTAAGCCTTTTCTGCAAAGACATACCGGCTATGGAGAAGGGCTCAGCCAGTGAGCCCTCTCTATGCACTGGGACCCGATGCCCGCATCGGTAAGGGGTTAATATTGCACCTTGGTAGCTATAGTGATAAATACTTTTAGTATCACATTACAATGTTCCTCATTTACTTCCAATACACTTGAAACAGCACTCATTTTGGGCATATTAAATCAAGTTCCTAACAAACTTACTCTGGCTGCTTTCCTTAGATCTAGTTAAAAATTGTGGCTCAGGTGATAAGCTCTCCTCTCACACAGTTAGGCCCCTTTCACACTTGCGTGCTTTTGACGCGCAGAACTTGCATTGCACTCTGACCCATTGTAACCAGTGGGTCTTTTCAGACTTGTCTATGGAGATGCATCAAAAACGCATTGCACTCTGAGACACTTGCAAGTGCAATGCGTTTTTCACGCATCAATTGCCATAGAAAAGATAGAGCTCAGTCCTGAGTCCAGAAAATGTGCATGAAAAACTCAGTGAAATTGCATTGAAAACGAGCGTGAAAAACTGAGACACTGAACAAACTCTGACTGAAAACTGATTGAACTGATGCAAAATGTGCGTTTTTCACTGATCAAACTCTGACGTGATCTGCAACCCAAGTGTGAATGGGGCCTCACATATAAGGGCACATTTACTAAGGGCTGTGCGCCCTTTTTGCACAGACTTTGCACATTCTTTTTAGTGCACATGTATTTAAGAAGTGCCCGTGCCACATTTGTGTTGCACACGACCCTTTAGTGGTACAGCTGCACTAATCTTCATGCAACACAAATTGGGGGGGGGCGTCTCGGTCCTCATTTGGGCCATGCGCCAGATTTAACATGCAAAGTCTGACAGAATTGTATCACCTTGCACACTACAAGCACCACTTCACAGGCAAACTGAATCTAGTGCAGTTTGCACTTTTTTCAGTAAATGTGCCCCATTGTGTAGCCACTTATGTCCATTACAGATTAAAGTCTGGCACTTATTTTCTACCTGATCAGAAGAATTTCATGCTATCTGTTATCTTTCCACACACATGCATATAGCCAGGCCGCTACTCTGAAGGCTGTACTCCTTATAAACATTACTCAATAAACACAGTCCCAATCAGGAAGAGAGCTGCCATTACTGCTGCTGAGCAATAGCAGATGAATACAAAGCAACCTATATCTGTGGGGAGGGTCATCAGTAATGCCAACCCCCTGGTCAGGTGACCTGGTCATGTGACACACCAGCTTGCGTCATCAAGGAAGGAGTGAGAGTGGGAGTGGGAGTGACGGCTCCACCCATTGGTCCTGAGAATTCTTATCTTATAGTTAATGCAGGGGCTTAGGAAAATCTGCAACGTGTTTACTCCTTTACCTTACAAAGCACATTACAAACTGAGGTATCCATGGAGGACTAATCATTAGAACTGAAAATTTCACTCCCAAATGGTGTCACTCATCTTAAGTTACATTTACATCTCCACAGTATCAATAAATGGTACATGGGACAAGACCCAAAATGGATCTAATGCATCAGGAAGTAGAATTATGTAAAATGATAGTAT
Organism: Engystomops pustulosus; assembly: GCA_019512145.1. NCBI lineage: Eukaryota > Metazoa > Chordata > Amphibia > Anura > Leptodactylidae > Engystomops > Engystomops pustulosus. The sequence goes on from CM033649.1 coordinate 46,149,832, forward strand.
CCTTGGAGGCTGATATGGCTGCAAACCCCTCCACATGATATCTGCGACAACTGCTGAGGCTTAAGCCCCTTCTACACTGGCGTTTTTCACGCGCGAGTATTCAATGGCTCTTTCTCCATTAGCGTTGTTTTTGATGCGCGTGCTTGCGTTCGTTTGCACGCGCGTCAAAATCGCAGCATGCTCTATTTTTGCGAGTCACGCGCAATTTTCACGCCCCATTCAAGTCTATGGAGATGCATCAAGAACGCATTGCACTCGCAATGCGTTTTAAACGTAAGGGTTGCTAGGTGACCAGAATAACATTATTTCCCCTGCTCGCGAACGATCATTTAATTAAAAAAACACAATGAAGAACAGTGAAGAATAGAATAAAACCAGTGAACACAGTGAAAACAGTGACCACAGGATCATTTAAGATAAAAACACAGTGCAGAACACAGTGCAGAATAGATTACAGATGTTCGGCACATCTGCTTACTTGTCGGGAGATACGCGCGGAACGGTGCGAACAAAATAGCATGTGAAGAACAATATATATGTGTGAAGAACACATTGCAGATGTATTTCCCGACAAGTAAGCAACGCTAGTGTGGAAGAGGCCTTAGAGAATCGCTATGGGAACTCTGACTTAAAGAGGACCTGTCACCCAAAATTTCGGCACTAGGAGCAGCTCCTAGTGCTTGAACAAACGCCGCAGTGTTAGAGTGATAGCGTTACCGGAAACCTCTGCAGTGGGGTACAGTGTAATTATCGAACTGCTCGCAAAGCTGTACGACGCTCGCTCAATAGGGGGGAGGTGACTGCCGGTGAAATTTTGGGTGACAGGTCCTCTTTAAGCAAGTAGCCAGACTCTTGGTACTGTATGCAATGCTACTAAGAGAGAAGTGCTGTGTTTATACTTGAAGACGCCCTAGGCACCCACACCACTAACCCCCTATTGTTCTTATCAGGTTATTGATTATGTCCGTAAAATATAGCCAGCCAGCCCCTTGCCTCCAGTATATAGCTAGCATGCCCATGCCCCAGTATATAGCAAGCGTGCCCATGTCCCAGTATATAGCTAGCGTGCCCATGCCCCACTATATGGCCTGCCAGTCCATAGTATAAAGCCAGTCCCTACCCCCAGTACACAGTCAGCCTCTACCCCCAGTATATAGCCAACCCTGCCTCTAGTACAAAGCCGGCCAGTTCAAAGTATTCAGCCAGACCCTGCACCAGTATACGGCGTGCCAGTCCATAGTATACAGCCAGCCCATGTACCAATATGTAGCCTGACACTCCATATTATCCAGCTAGTCCATGCCCCTGGAATATAACCTCCCAGTCCATAGTATACAGCCAGCCCCTGTCCCAGTATATAGCCTGCCAGTCCATAGTATACAGCTAGTCTATGCCCCCAGTATACAGCCAGCCCCTGTCCTAGTATATAGCCTGCCAGTACATAGCATAAATCCAGCCCTTGCCCGCAGTATATGGCCAGCATCTGACTCCTTTATACAATCTGCCCCTGCTACAGTATATGGCCTGCCAGTCTATAGTATACAGCCAGCCCCTGATCCGAGTATACAGCCTGCCAGTCCATAGTATACAGCCATCCCCTGCCCCTGGTAAACAGCCAACCCCTACCCCTGCCCCATTATATAACCTGCTAGTCCATAGTATACAGCCAGCCCATGCCACAGCATACAGCCAACCCCTTCCCCAGTATATAGCCTGCCAGTCCATAGTATATAGCCAGTTCATGCCCCCAGTGAACAGCCGGCCTATGCCTCCATATATAGCCTTCCAGTGCATAGTATACAGCAAGCCCTTGTACCCAGTATACAGCCAGCCCCTGCCTCCAGTGTACAGCCAGCCCATGCCCCAGTATACAGCCAGCTCATGCCTCAGTATATAGCCTACCAGTCCATATTGTACAGACAGCCCCTGCCCCCTATATACCACCAGTGCCTGCATCCAGTATACTGCCAGTGCCTTCCCCCAGTGTACAGCCAGTCCCTGCCCCCAGTATACAGACTTCCAGTCCATAATGTACAGCCAGCGCTTGCCCCAGTATATAGCCTGCCAGTCCTTACTTTACAGCCAGCCCATGCCCCCAGTATACAGCCAGTCCCTGGCCTCAGTATATAGCCTGCCAGTCCATAGTATATAGCCACAGTGGCAACAGTGACTCAAATTGCCACCCGTTACAACCAAGGTAGGCAGAAGAGCATCTCTGAACGCACAGTACGTCGAACTTTGAGGCAGATGGGCTACAGCAGCAGAAGATAACACCGGGTGCCACTCCTTGCAGCTAAGAACAGGAAACTGAGGCTACAATTTGCACAAGCTCATCGAAATTGGACAGTAGAAGACTGGAAAAACGTTGCCTGGTCTGATGAGTCTCGATTTCTGCTGCGACATTCGGATGGTAGGGTCAGAATTTGGCGTCAACAACATGAAAGCATGCATCCATCCTGCCTTGTTTCAATGGTTCAGACTGGTGGTGGTGGTGTCATGGTCTGGGGAATATTTTCTTGACACTCTTTGGGCCCCTTGGTACCAATTGAGCATTGTTGCAACGCCACTACCTGAGTATTGTTGCTGACCATGTCCATCCCTTTATGACCACAATGTAGCCAACATCTGATGGCTACTTTCAGCAGGATAATGCGCCATGTCATAAAGCTGGAATCATCTCAGGCTGGTTTCTTGAACATGACAATGAGTTCACTATACTCAAATGGCCTCCACAGTCACCAGATCTCAATCCAATAGAGCATCTTTGGGATGTGGTGGAACGGGAGATTCGCATCATGGATGTGCAGCCGACAAATCTGCGGCAACTGTGTGATGCCATCATGTCAATATGGACCAAAATCTCTGAGGAATGCTTCCAGCACCTTGTTGAATTTATGCCACGAAGAATTGAGGCAGTTCTGAAGGCAAAAGGGGGTCCAACCCGTTACTAGCATGGTGTACCTAATAAAGTGGCCGGTGAGTGTATATACTGCCAGTCTCCCCCCATGACCTCCCCTGCAGCCCCATCGCTCTTCATGGTCCCTCAGTCCACAACAACCCACCCCCAACTGAAACTGACAGATTCATACAGAAGCACATGCAGTTTGTTTACTTTTCCCTGATGTTGGACATGCAGCCAAGTTTTCATCTCAGTCAGTCAAAGGGAAGTAAAAACTGCCACCGTTCATTCCCCAGCCTGGCGGCGTGTGGCCACTGGCAATGCTATGCTGCCGCTATCACGAACAATGTGCCGCCCCCTGGACCCCCGCCATTTTGGGGTCCCCATTAGTCAACCCCACCCCTTAAAACCACCCTAGACATCTTGTCCATGGTTCCTAGGCGGAAATATGCTCTTGTATGAGAGGGGTAATAAAAGCCATACACTCCCTACGAGACAGCTCCAGGAGAGAGAGGAACAGCAGACTCTGCTTGCTATTCATGTGCAGAAGGTTTCCTTGTTTAATGATCCAAGAGCCATAGCAGATCAATTTCATATATACTTGTTAAACTGCATGCTCTTCCCAAAACTCTTCCACCTTCTGTGGAGGAAAGGGAGAAAGTCTTTACTGAATTTCTGGATTCCTGTTCTGGCTAAACGGTTGTTACCGGTTGCTTCCCCATATGATTTATAAGGACCAGGTGGGTTTTTTACCTTGCCGTCACGGAGGTGATAATAGGGTTCATTTACTAAGGGTTGCGGGTCGCACTTTCGTCGGACTGTTCGTCGTTTTTAAGGGATTTGCATGGCTGTGACAGGTATTCAATGGGTGTCTGTGTTGGGAATGTGTCGCACCCGATCGGATTTTGGCGCAGCTGCAATGGCTTCCAAGCGGACGAAATTAGGAGGCGTGCCATCAGACGATCCGACTGATTTGGACTGAGCGCTGGATTTAACTTTCAAATTGTGTCGCAAGATCAAGCACTTACATGCACCTGGAAGCAGAAGGTGAACTCTGTCGGACCTGAGCGGGAAGCAACACATGCAGGATATCGGGTGCACAATCTTAGTGAATCGCGGCACAGTGCATTCTCGTCGGACAATGCACTTTTGGGGAACTCCGTCGGACAGTTAAGTTAACGTGCCCCAATAAGTCGATGTCCTAATAGATGTCCTGAATAATATGTGCAAACCGCTTTCATCATCAGTTTAGGTATTGAAAAAGCATTTAGTAGGCTAAATTGCTTGTTCATGTTTCAGGCAGTGGAATATATGGTTATAAAAGGCCTGTATATGCAAGCAATAAAAGGGCTCAACTCCCCACCTACAGTGATAAAATTCCCACATACCTCTTCTATGCCTATACAAATTAGGAATGGCACCAGACAGGGGTGCCCTCTTTCTCCCCTCTTCTTTGGTCTATGTATAGAACCGCTAGCTTCAATAATTTGCTAGGCCAATAGGAAAATAGCATTCATGGGGTTAACACAAAGAGTAGAGACTTCAAATGGTCATTCTTGGCTGACAGTGTCCTCCTTATCTTAACCCAGTCACTCATATCCCTCTGAAATTTTCAAGCCTCTTATCAGCACCACCCCCTAACCCATGCTTATATGTCCAAATGATAATGCACAGTAGGGACCCCTGGTGTTATGGTATTATGCATCCAAAACATCGCTCTACACCACCTATAGGGAAAACCAATATAAGCTACTATATCACTGGTACGATACTCCTATCCAGCTGCATCAGTTGCTCCCCAGCATGTGTGCTGGCAATGTAGAGGGATCCCTGTAACATATCTTTGGACATGCCCACATATTCAGCTTATTTCATTATCTATACCCCTACACCCTCTTTTCTACTTGCTAAACATACCTCCTCAACCTCTTCACAAGATACACAACAAATTCAATCCAGCTTCCAATAAGATGCCACGTGAAGTAAAATCCAATTCTTTAATAATCACGGCTAAAAACAGCTCGTATGGCAATATGAAAAACACGTTCGTACATTACACAGGGTAGCGGGGAGGCAGATGCTCCCCTTCTCTGGCCAACATATATATGGCCATATGGGAGGAGCTGTTCCTCTTTACTCCAGATAACCCTTTCCTCTCCCACATCAGGTGGTATGGTCATTATATCGACGACCGCCTCCTGGTGTGGGGAGGAGCAGAAACAGAGGCATTGGATTTTGTCTAGTACTTAAACGCCAATGACATGCATTTGAGATTTACACATGAGACCTCGAAAAAAGCTATACATTATTTGGACATTACATTAGTTGGCCATACCCATGTCCATGTTGAACCATACACGAAACCCATGGTCCTGAATTCCACTCTTAATGCCAAGTCATGTCATTCTAAACAAGTAATAAAGAACATCCCGGTTGGCGAACTAATTCGCATGAAACGCAACTGCACTAACTTGGATACACTAAACAATAATATCAATAAAAAAAGTGAAGAACTCATACAGAGAAACTATCCGAAGTGGATGATACACAGGGCCAAAAGTATTGTGGATAAAATACCTAGACACAATCTGTTAGAAGAAAAAAATTACAAAAAACAACATTCAAGCATCACTTTCTCCACATGCTACAGTTTACAATATCGTGACATCACACGCATTATACATAAACATTTGCCTATTTTATATACCGATGACAATTTAGTCAAAGTATTACCTGAAAAAAATTAACTGTGTAGCGAAGAGGGCTCCTACTCTGGGTATGGAATTGTCACCCAGTCTCTTTGTGTCCAACATCACATCTAGTGAGAACTGGTTACAAACCAAGGGCTTCTATAGATGCGGACATAGAAAATGTACATGTTGTCGGTATGCATCCCCTAGTAAGACTTTCCAATCTACATATACACAATCAGTGTACAACATATCAGGGTTTATCAATTGTAACACGTCATTTGTGATATATATGATTACCTGCAAAACATGCCAACTTCAATATATAGGCTGTACGTCTTGTCCTCTTAAAGTAAGGATACGCAGACACATCTTAGATGCAGGTAAAAAAGATGCAGTAAACACATCTATGGTTTCCCGTCACTTCATTAATGTGCACAATGGGGATTGCTCCGATCTGTCAGCCGTTGCTATTGAAAGAGTTAAGCGTCCGAGAAGAGGTGGAGATCACAGAAGGAAACTTCTAAACAGAGAGACCTTCTGGATCTTCACTCTTCAAACAAGAGTCCCGCATGGTCTAAACAAACGGCAGGATGTTATATATCAGTATTGATTCAGCAAAGGGCTATTCAGTTTTGTATACTTGTTCAGAGTTTTACCATTCACCTGTGCTCGAACATTTTGGTATGTACCAACCCCCATGTTCCGTGGAGCCTAATCACATGACTCCGGGTAGACAGGGATAAAAGCTGACTGCAATCAGTGTGGTGGTAGCCATGAATAAGGAAAGTTATTTCTGAAACGCGTAGGCAACAAGTGGTCTCCCCGCTACCCTGTGTAATGCACGAACGTGTTTTTCATATTGCCATATGAGCTGTTTTTAGCCGTGATTATTAAAGAATTGGATTTTACTTCACGTGGCATCTTATTGGAAGCTGGATTGAATTTGTTGTGTATGCTATTGTGCTCCAAGCTGAGGATCATCCGTGCCTCCGATTTCCACGTCCTGAATCACAGTCCACAAGGGTCCAGGTGAGCTGACTGTTTTTTGTATAAAAATTTTTTGTTGTCTTCACAACAAAAAATGGAAAGTATTTTTTACGTATAAAAGATTTACATTTTTTCAAATCTATTAACACCTAATGAAATCAAAATAAATTTGATATCCCTGTGATCGTACTGACCAAAAGAATAAAGAGAAAGTGTCATTTGGAGTGCAGAATAAAACACGTAAAAACAGAGACCACAAGAAAACGCCAAAGATGTGTGTTTTATTTTTAATTTCACTGCACTTGGAATTTTTTTCCAGCTTTCTCATACATTGCATTCCATATTAAATGGCACCACTAAAAAGTACAATTTGTTCCGCAGATAACAAGTCCATTTACATCTCTGTATACGTAAAAATTAAAAAATTAATTGCTTTTGGAATGAGGGGAGTAAAAAAACAGAAACACAAAAACAAAAAAGGGCTGAGTCCTGCAAGGGTAAATAAATATAATGAGATACAAAAAAAATCTTAATATACAATATTGCATTTTTTTGTGACACATTTGTACATTTACTAAAAACTGTGTAGAGTACAGATGCATGATTTCTTGCGCACGATAAATCAAGGTTTAATCCAGGGAGGCAGCAAGGCTTTTTTACTATGAAAACTGCCAATCTGTGGAATAGCCTGCCTCAGGCGCTGGTCACAGCAGGGACAGCAGAGAGCTTCAAGAAGGGTGTAGATGCCTTTTTTTTACCTAAATACCATTGATGGTTATGTTATATAGAATTGTTTTACCCTAAATCCCTTATCATCATCCAATCCCTTCCCTTCCTTGGTTGAACTTGATCATGAATCTGGTGCCATCTCCACTCACCTGACAGAGTGCACCACTTTTTTTTGTACAGCTTTAACATAGCAACACATATGTGTCAGACTTTGCATGATAAATGTGGCCCAACTCAGCACCGAAATGCCTATTTCAGTGCAGAAATTTGTGTAGCATGAATAATACAGTCACAAAACAGGCGCGTGTGACACAAATGTGCCACGGAAACTTCTTAAATAACTGTGCAAGCAGTTAACACCTAAAAGAACATGCAAAATCCAACAGTACTATATAACAGCAAATGTATATTTTACCTGGAATTTACATAGAATATAAAAAGATGTTGCTCATTTCTCCTTTTTTTCTGTCTCTAAAATGTCTCTGAACTAACAATGATGGCAGACATGGATGTATTATCAATCCATATCAATCCATCTTATACAATATTTTATACAATTCTTATTTAAAATATTGGGGAAAGGACAGTCATTTCATGCACACATGAGCTCTCAAAATAATACAAGTCAATAATACACAAGTCAAAGTCAATATTTTGACCAACCACTATTATTTTCCACCACTGCCTTAACTCTTGGAGTTTACACCTCCAGAAGGGCATGGAGTTGGTGGTGATAGAGATCTTGTGGGACATTTATCCGGGCTTGTGTGCCAGTTTTCTGGTAAACAAGTCCTGAAATAATTGCAATTACTGGCGCATGGCCATTTATTGTGATTATTTCCCCCTTTACATCTGAGCCTGCGCACTTGCTACAGTGAGCAGATTTATTTTTTCTTTCATTTTTAAAATTCCAACCCGAAAATTGGGTCTCCACATCACTATTTATGAATCTGAAAAATTTGAGTCACAGTGATGATTGCTATTATTCATGTTTTTGATATTATGTTCTTGAGATACTGTTCTACTGTAAGTTCATTATTTGCTTGATGGCAGGCACGCCGTCTAGATATATTTCTACATGCAGGTCATCAGTTCATAACAGCATGAGTTCATATGATGATGTTTTTCCTGCCATTGCAACTTTTCTATGAATGCTGTTTAGCTCAATGTTTTCCTCATTATGAAATCATAAATGTAGTACCAAGACTAACAAAGCTTACAGCACTTTTTATTTTGGCCTGGACTGCTTTAAACTTTCTTCAATGAATTTCCACTTCACACTTGGACAGTCTGGAAAAAGAATACATTGTGCCTTGGAGTAATTGTGTCAGGTCATCATCTCATGGGAAGATTCACAATGTCTCTAGTCATCTCCATTACCACATAATAACTCTCAATGTGGTTTCATAGATTCTCGGAGCACAATGAATTGCCTTCTAACAAATAATAGAAAATATGCCTAGTATATGCCTTAAAAGAACAGTGGACTACTTTCATTTTATGATTATTTTATTCCTATGTCTTATTCTGATCATTAACACTATTTAAAAATGTTGCTCAATCTACAAAATGTTATGAAAATATTTAATTTAGACTACTGTAAGACAATTTCTTATCAGAGGAAATGCCCACAAGGTTAGATGGACCAAGCTGGTGGGGGCACAGGTTGCGTTTACGGGATAACCCCTTTTTCCCCTTTTCACTCCATTGCACAAGGCATATATATTTGATTCTTTCAACTTTACAAGAGCTTTTTATCTGCCATACTAATTGCAATTTCTAGTGGCACCATTCAATATTTTGTGCCATGTACTGGGAAGCTGGAAAAAAATGAAAATGTAATGGAACTGGGAAAAAATCACGTTTTTGCCATATTCTGAGGGGCTTTGTTTTCACAGCTTTCAATGTGTGGTCCAGATGAACAACAGCAGGTTGCAGAGAATGGCAAATGAAATCTATGGTAGTCTCCAATAGCTGTCCTAGAAACTGATAAGTGCCTCTGATGACATCACAGGGGTGCCGATTGTCCATCCTAGATGGTTCCACCATTGTGCATCACATAATATTACAGCTGACCCATATATGGAGAGGGCTTGGTCTGTGAGCATTTTCCATACACCATCATTTATTAATGGCAGTCCTTGCGTATGATAGCAATAGTGCTTGATATGACAAGAAGTAGCAGCTCAAGCACTATTACTTTAAGATGCAGATGCTATTTAATCCTTGGGTAGACATGGCTGGGTACCTTTCCCATCTCAGGTTGCACGCTAACCCGTGTGAAGGACCACATGATGGTGTTATCATGGGGGGCAAATATTCTGTTCCCGTCAGTTGACTATATGATTTGATATGATTTTTGATGAACACAGTTTTTGGGACTACAATATCTTAATTAAAATTCTGTAGACCACTATAATATAATAAATATTTAAGGGGGGAGGGACTCTCTCAATTATTTAGTATAAAACACAGCAGTTGATTGTACAAGTAGGGCCTTGATGAAAACGCCTAGGCAACCCCTTTAATTCTCTAGGTCACAGGTGTCAAGTCTGACCTACACGTTCTTTCTTTCCTCACTACTGTGTGTGCCTGTTGTGTGTGCCGGCTCCACAGCCGCCACATGTGATGTGAAGCCATCATGTGCTGGCTTCAGAGCCAGCGTGTACACCGTCCACACACAGGAGCAAGGACATAGAGGTTGCCTGTGGCTTTTGGGAGCAGGAAAAAGTGAGTTTTTTTTCCCATAGCGTGGAAGGGCTGCTGGGGTGGTGTGGGGCACTTTGGCTGCTGGGGGAGGAGAGCATCGGAGGATGATGGGCACTTTGGATGCTGGGGAAGTGTGGGAAAAATGACAGGCACTTTTGCTGCCTGGGGGAGGGGATGACAGGCACTTTGGCTACTGGAAGAGGGGGAAAAGATGATGGGCACTTTGGCTGTTGTGGGAGGGGGGATATTATGGGCACTTTGGCTGCTGGGGGGGGATTATGGGCACTTTGGCTACTGGATGAGGATGCTGAACACTGTTGCTGTTGCTAGTGGAGAGGTCAAGATGCAGGGAACTTAGGCTGCTGCTGAAAGGGAACCTGTAACCAGGAGACCCTTTTTTAGCAGTCCCCCAGTCCCTACAGAGCATTGTACTTACACTGCCAAAGTGTTTTTGTATAAAGAATATTTTTAGAGAAAAAAAATATGTTATATTGTACCTTTCAATACCATGTGCTGTGTGACTAGGCACTCGTCACCTGGGAGTGGCTGTAAAGGAGCAGCCCCCCCCCATCCTTGGGAAACTGCTCCTCTATTTGTCCTTTTCAAATAAATGAATAACTCCCATCACTTGGGATTGGCTATAGTGGAGCAGGGGGCGTCGCTAAGCCCATATATTTGAAAATGACATATGGAGGAGCAGTTTACCAAGGTTGTGGGGGGGGGGGCTGCTCCTTTCCAGCCACTCCCAGGTGACGAGTGCCTAGTCACACAGCACATGGTATTGAAAGGTTCTATATAACATATTTTTTTCTGTAAAACCTATTTTTTAAACAAAAACACTTAGGCAGTGTATGTATTATGCTAAGTGTGGACTGAGGGACTGCTAAAAATGGGTTTCCTGGTGACAGTTTCCCTTGAAGGTAATGTGTGGGGCACTGTGGCTGAAGTGAGGGTGGGGAGTTGTGGTGCACTGTGGCTGCTGCTGGGGGAGGTGTGGGGCACTGCGACTGCTGCTTAGGGAGGTTTGAGGCACTGTGGCTGCTGCTGGGGGAAGTAGAAGGTACTGTGGCTGCTGCTGGGTGAAGTGTGAGGCACTGTGGCTGCTGGGGGGGATATGTGTGCTGCTTGGGTGGGGGAGATGTGGAACACAATGGCTTATGCTGGGGGGGCACTTTGGTTGCTGCTAAGGGGGACAGTGTGGCGCACTGTGGCTTCTGCAAAGGAAGGTAGGGATGGGGCATTGTGGCTGCTGCTGGGAGGATAGGTGTGTGGCACTGTGGCCACTGCTGGGGTGGTAGGTGTTATGCACTGTGGCTACTGCTAAAGTGGAAGTTGTTGGGGATTGTGGCTGTTGGGGAATATGGGGTACAGGGTGGCGATGGAGCACTATGGCTGTCTCTGGGGAAGTTGGGGCACTGTGGATGCTTGGTGGGGCTTTCAGGCTGCTGTAGAGGTACTCTGGTTATTGGTCCCATCGCATTTAGTAAATGCAGGAGGAGTCTTTGTGTTTTGAAATGCAATCACCACGTGGGAACGCAGCCTCCTGTCATTATTATTTAACAATACGTTCTGCTTTGTGGTTGCGCTCATAGGGCTGATTGTACTGGTAATTCTGTATAAATGACAACTATACAGTAATAAAATTACATTTGGCCCCTTTAGGGAAACCACGAGGCTGATGTGGGCCTCGGTGAAAATGAGTTTGACAGCCTTGCCCTAGGCCCTATAAAATAGTTTGGGCCATTTTATATTAATTGATTGGAGAGGCAGTTGGGGTGCTGGCACATGTGATGATAACGTTGGGGCACATTTACTTACCCAGTCCTACCGCGATCCCCGCTATGCGTTGTTCGATGATAATGCTTTCTGCCGCGATTCACAAAGGTCATGTGCCGGATATCCTGCTGTGTCTCTTCCCCGCTCAGGTCTGCCGGAGTTCACGTTCTTCTTCCTGGTGCATATTAGTGCATCATCCTGCGACACAATCTTAAAGTTAAATCCTGCGCTCAGTCCAAATCCGTCAGATCATCCAACTGCCCATCCCTGATTTCTGTCACAGGAAAGCCAGCGTGATCGCGTCAAAATCCGATCGCATGCGACACAATCCCCTTCTCAATACCTGTTACAGCAGCGCAAATCCAAAAATTTCTAAAGCTGATGAAAGTTACGATCTTGGTAAGTAAATAAGGCCCATTGTGTTTTGAAATGCAGTTCAACAGCTTTAGAGAGGAGATTTGCTTAATTTCATTGCAATAACATTGCATTCACATAAATGCAATGCTAACACAATGTGTTAACACTAGAGATGAGCGAACATACTCGTCCGAGCTTGATGCTCGTTCGAGCATTAGCGTACTCGAAACTGCTCGTTGCTCGGACGAATACTTCGCCCGCTCGAGAAAATGGCATCTCCCCCGTTTTGCTTTTTGGCGGCCAGAAACAGAGCCAATCACAAGCCAGGAGACTCTGCACTCCACCCAGCATGACGTGGTACCCTTACACGTCGATAGCAGTGGTTGACTGGCCAGATCAGGTGACCCTGGAATAGACTAGCCCCTGCCTGCGCTGCTCGGATCATTCTGTGTCTGGATGCCGCTAGGGAGAGAGCTGCTGCTGGTCAGGGAAAGCGTTAGGCTGTTCTATTAGAATAGTGTTAGGCAGGAGTGATTCTACAAGAACCCAGCAGCCCTTCTTAGGGCTACAATAACGTTATACATTTTTTTTTTTTTCTGTTGAAAAACTCTCTGGTCAGCATGAAGTCGGAAGCTTTGCGCTCCTCACAAGAGACGGGGGAAGAAGATTCCCTTGTTGATAGCCAAAGCACCCTCAGGTCTGTTTCTCAGCGCATATCGGAGGAGGTGGAGGAGGATGAGGAGGAAGAGGAGGAGAATGTTGGCGAGACACAAGAGGGGACCATTGTTCAGTCCTTCACTGTTCAGCGTGTATGGGCAGAAGAAGAGGAGTTGGAGGAGTTGGAGGAGGAGGAAATGGACAGTCAGGCCAGTGAGGGGAGTGAATTCTTGCGCGTTGGTACTCTGGCGCATAAGGCAGATTTCATGCTAGTTTGAAAACTTTTTTGGACTGCCACATACAGGCACTCAATCTATTTCATTTTTCTGGAGGGCCACCTACCTGCTCCTCTGGTTTGAAAACTTTTTTGGACTGCCACATACAGGCACTCAATTTATTTCATTTTTCTGGAGGGCCACCTACCTGCTCCTCTGGTTTGAAAGAACTGTAGGCATACATGGTCCCCTTATCAAACGAGCTGTGTCAGGCAGAATTTTGGGTTGTTTTCATGGCTTCCACAACAAACTTGTTAACTTTGTCGCCACCCTGCTGTGTAATCCACAAAATATACTGGCAAACTTTTATCATTTACCGATATTATTTCAGCGCTTCTTGCGCATCTGTTTACATTCCCCTCACCCGCCATATCCTAAACTTATAAGAACGCTACTACACTTGATCTTATACAAAAGGTTCTTAGAAGTGCTGTTTGGGGAGTAGCCTAGAGACAGGGGCTTGGATTGGCGAAAGCTCGCCTGGCAGCGGAGCGCCAGCTCCATGCCAAGATCCAACTAACATAGTTTTAACTGCAGCACCTTTAATCTACTACTAGTTCACTGCCTCCATACATGGTCCCCTTATCAAACGAGCTGTGTCAGGCAGAATTTTGGTGCAGGCGAGCTGTCGCCAATCCAAGCCCTGTCTTAGGATACTCCCCAAACACATCTAGACCTTTTGTATAGATCAAGTGTAAGTAAGTCGGTTCTTATAAGTTTAGGACTATCGGTGCGTGATAGGTGGGATGGTAGAGAAACGAGCGCAAGGGACGCGCTTAAATTAATATCGGTAAATTGACTAAAAGTCTTGCCATATATTTTGTGGATTACACAGCATGGTGGCGACAAAGTAACAAGTTTGCTGTGCGGAAGCATGAAAAAACCACAAAAATCATCTCGCAATGACCTACAGCTCGTTGATACGGGAGACCATGTATGCCTACAGGTTCATGCCAGTCGCTGCACTGGCTGCCAGTCTCCTTTCGACTACAGTTTAAAATAAGAACGAGCATCAAGCTCGGACGAGTATGTTCGCTCATCTCTATTTATTATGTAAAAATTATGCCATAACCATATTTTTACCAACAAGTTCAAAAGTATAAGGAATATAATAGAAAGAACATAACATGTCCCCATGGCCTTTTTCTTACTTGTTGGTATGATAACATTCAGGTAAACTCTGCATGACACTAAATAATTATATCTTATATATAAGGGAAATTAGTAGTGAGAATCAAAAGCATACTGGAGAACATTCACCAAAGTACACAATATTCCATGTCTGGTCTAAGAAGCTCTCTGTATAAGACTAAAATGTCCTTTTTATACAATTTTGGTCAATACTGTACAGAATATTGTGTGTCGTCTGACCATTGATCCGTACAAGGGCAAAACTATGCAGAATATTTGCGCCAGCATATGATGTTTCGCCTGTCCATCAGAGACACCGGATATAGCCAGAGGCTCCATCCTGCTTGGCTTTGAATACTATTCTAACCTGCATAGTCCTCAGCTAGTGGCAAAACACTCCTCTTCACATCTCTACATGCCCACTTGCCATAGAGTTGCTGAAAGGGGAAAAATTCCTGGTATCTATGCCTCTCTACAAATAACTCATTATTTCATTTGCCTTGGTAGCATTCTTAAAGTCACTAAATGTCTGTAGGAGGCACAGAACTCATCATTATCATCATCCCTGATATAGCTCTGTCACATTGCATTCTCCAATGTAAGGCATTGCATCCAGGAAACTAACACATATGTAGTCTGGCAGGTAAAGCTTTTCTCTGGGCTCCCCATGCATAGCCATAATTCTTTGTATCAAGCATTTTTTTAACTGTGGTAAAAGTATGAAATATGAGCAAGATTTATTCAGTGAAGCCCCCTCCTGCCTCTTAATTACATTTAGAACTTGGGCAGAGACAAGATGTACGTAATCCAGGAATCCTACACAGAAACGTAAATCCAACACACATCCTGCATAAGAGCAAGGTCAGGGAATAAGATAGGTTCACATCTCACAAATAGTATGCATAGGAAAAACACACTAGGCCAAATGTCCCTCTAACCCGCTCTGTATTTCTCCTGTCCCATCAATAGAAAAGGTAAATTGATGCAGACACTGTGTCACCAAGTCCAATGAGTGTGCCATGTCCCTTAAAATGAATGCTTAGGATTATGTCCAAACTATACTTTAAAGCCGGCCTTGCCATAATTCATAGATTTCAACTCCTTATCAATGAATCTATGATCTGGATCCTTACATACCTTTGTGGTGTCAAGCACCAAGGATTTCAGGATTAGGAGTCCAACAAAATAGACATTAGAAAATAGGCACAATATTTCATAATGGGATTTGGTATTGTTGGATTTGTAAGTTCATGCTGGGGAATGTCCTGGGAATATCTTTTCCTTAGCAGACCCCCAGAATAAGATGTGGCATAACTAAGAAATATGTCCCAAAACTTATAAAGGTCTAGACATTCCCCTCTCACATCACGAAAGGTAGAGATACCAGCATCTACTCTTTATCACCAACATCATCATAGATATTTCTAACTGAGGTCTCACAGTGCTTTTATCTGCTACTATTCATTCGTAAGAATATTCATTTTTACCCCTTTTATTTTCAGAATTGTTTTTTGCATATATTGTTCAATTAACTTTTTACCTGACAATTTAATATTGTATGCATGCACTGTACTTTCATGTATTAAGTTTTTAAATTTATCAAGTTTCTGCTCATAGAACCTACGTTTCTGAAGAAGTAGCATTACCAGGATCCATTTTTTACATTTGCATAGATAATTGTGCAATTTTAAATCTGTAAATTGTGTTTCAAAATTGTTGAAAGATTTCTGTAGACAGGTGCCTATTTGCCTTACAATAAATAATATTAATTATTAGTATAAATACAGTGGAGACTCTTATGCCTCTAGTGTGACGTCACCTCCCTTTTCCAGCATGGGGGTATGAGGTGGCGAGGGCGTGCAGAATTAGTTCAGTTAATTTTCTAGGCATGTCAAGACTAGCAGAGGACAGCTCTGAAATCTAGAAGAGTTTTTGTTTTTTTTGGAATGGTTGATTTCTTTTAAACAGTTTTACTTATCATATATTCTCGAGTATAAGTCGAGTTTTTAAGCACAAAAAACAAACAGTGTAGTCACATTCTGATGCTCCCCCGGCAGCTCTCCTTCTATTGATTGGTGCTCCAGTATCGGCTCTGTGTCCATGTACGGTCCATCGCAGGCACCATGTCAGCCACTCGCTGACATCATAGTGTGTGCCAATGCCGGTACATACACTAAAATGTAAGCATGCAGCTGACATCATGATGCCTATGACGAAGCGGGGACACGAAGCCGATACTGAAGCATTGATCGATAGAAGAGGACCTGTCGGGGGCTGGCAGGCGATATAGTAGAGGGGCTAGCAGGATATATACTACGGGGGCTGGCTATATGCTACTGGGGGTTGTCTGGCTATATACTGGGGGGGGCTGTGACCAGTGCATTTCCCACCCTCGGATTATATTCGAGTCAATAGGTTTTCAAAGTTTTTTGTGGTAAAATTAGCGGTCTCAGCTTATAAGTATATACAGTAGGTAAAACATTTTGGATATCCTTCCACAAGCTTCACAAAATAGTTGGTAGGAATTTGGGCCCAATCCCACTGACATAACTGGTATAACTCAGCCATGTTTGTAGGTTGCCTAGCTCATGTCTGCCTTTCCAGGTTTGCCCATAAATTTTCATTAGGATTGAGATCGGGGCTTTGTGATGGACACTCCAAAATGTTGACTTTGTAACCAGTTTGGTAGTATGGTAGTTTGGTAGTTTGGTAGTATGCCTCGGGTCATTGTCCTTATGGAAGACATATTTGCACACAAGATTAAACTTCCTGGCTGATGTCTTGAGATGTTTCTTCAGCCACATGATGATATCTATTTTGTGAAGTGCACTAGTCCCTTCTGCCCCACACAACCCCCCAATATTATGCAGTATAATGGATTGACATTCCCATCTTGTTTCTCTTCCTGATATCTTACATGATTTCTTTAGATTTCCCCATGAAGTTACATACAGAAGGAGTGTGTTTAAAATACATCCAAAAGTGTCAGATGTTGCCAATAAACTAGAAGCTTCCAAGGACATAGCATAATCATATGGACTTGCTTAAAGGCATAGTATGTAAACTTTTGACTTTGCAAATTCTCCCTCTCTCATTATACAAGCATTTGGCAAATATAAATAGTTTTGGTAATCCTAATTGACCTAAATGGGAAAGGTGTATTCTGATTTTATGTTAGATAGCGAGATAACCATGAGTCTTTTTATATAGTGTATATACATTTCTGGTTTGAAGTGTAATACATTATATTTAAATACAAATATATATATATTTAAGTACAAATATATGAAATATACATAGCATAAGAAACATTAAATTGCTTGAGAAATGCTGAATATGAACCAGAGATGTACAGAATAATTAATATAATATTCAATTTGGAATCAGCAAAACACTCTGACAGAATGACAGATGCCAGAGGCCAGACACATACTAGCCAGCAGCATTTTGTATACTTAAGAGTAAATAATACTTAAAATTGTCTTAAAATAAATTATTAATCAAAAATAAAGAAAGAAAGAACTGATTTATATTCCCAGGTCACCTAAGCTACCGCCTCTGCAACAAAAAGTCTAAGTAAATAACACACTATATTAACTGTATGGGGCAACACTTGACACTTGTCTACACAGACACAGGGTATTATGCAATTGGGTCAAACAACAAAAGGCCGTCACTACATGGTAGCATGCTAAAACTGCAGTATTTTTTTACAACATATTTATCCTATTCAAGTTTGCAGCATTTTGGGTCTGGAGGATCTGGAGGCTTGGTTTTCCATTTTAATTATTAGATTAATGGCTATAAAGTCTTTATTTTTCCAATATTATTATGAAAACTTTGAGTTCTCCTATAACTATTATCATGCATGTTACTTTTTTAACAATTAGACCAATTAGACTTATTGTGGCTCATTTACTAAGGGTCCCCGGAGCGCACTTTCATCGGGTATTCTGTTGATTTCTGATTTGTACCGCATTTAAAAAGGTTTGTGTTGCACGCGATCGGATTTTGGTGCATCGGTGCCGACTTTCATCACAAATTACACAAATCATGGGGGCCGGGCTGTCGGACAATCTGACTGATTCAGACTAAGCGCGGGATTTAACTTTTAAATTGTCTCTCAAGACATGCACTTACATACACCGGGAAGAAGATGGTGAACTCCAGAGGACCTGAGCCAGGAAGGGATAAATACAGGATATAAGGCGCACAATCTACGTGGATCATCATCGTCGGACAGTCCAGATCGGGGATTGCGACTCGGATGGATTAGTAAATGTGCCCCATTATTTTAAAAATAGAAGAAATATTCTTTTTAACACTTTAACACTTCTAACACTATTAATTTGTCTGCTTTTAATAAACCTATAAACTAAAATAGCAAAACCAGGTCAAAAACAGGCTAACCTTCTAGTTATAGGTGTGGTGATTGTGATCAGAGAAAGAAAGCAATCTCTATCCAGTCATACTGTATATGGAGGAATGTCAATCATGATCTGATGCTGGCTTTGAGCTCAAGATCTCTCTGAGGCTTTTTATATGATATCTGATAAAAGGCCCATTTAATATAACCAAGTGAAGACTCCTTTACTAGAATATTATAATTCAACTTGCACTCTGTGAGGACAGGATCATTTGGGTTGTAGCTACTCAGGTCACTATTAACAAAACTATGTATAACAAAACAAAAGTATAATTTTAAAAATCCCTCTTATTGCTTATTTTTAAATATGGACTTTGAAAAGTGTTTTTATTCAATAATAAAATCCAAAAAGTGAAACTCTTTTTCACCTTTCGAAGTGTTTATTTATGTTAATGTTAATGGTTTTGGCCTACAGCCAAGGAATTCCCAAAAGCCATTATCTCAAAACATTTGAATATTATAAAAGACCAACTTAAAACACAGAAATAAAAAGTATGAACAGTAAATGCAATCAATACTTGGTCGGGGCTACTTTTGCATAAATGATTGCATCAATGCGGTGTGACATGGAGGCGATCAGCTGATCACACTGTAGAGGTATGAGGGAAGCCCAGGTCGCTTTGATGCAGTTGATCTGCATTGTTGGTCGGGTGACACTTATGTTCCTATTGACGATAGGCGGCACGGTGGCTGAGTGAGTAGCACTTCTGCCTTGCAGCACTGGGGTCCTGGGTTCGAATCCCACCCAGGTCAACATCTGCAAAGAGTTTGTATGTTCTCTCCGTGTTTGCGTGGGTTTGCTCCGGGTACTCCGGTTTTCTCCCACACTCCAAAACATACTGTTAGGTTGTTTAGATTGTGAGCCCCATGGGGTCAGGGACCAATTTGACATGCTTGTGCAGCGCTGTGTAATCTGTGTGCGCTATATAAATAAAGAATTATTATTGTTATTATTTATAGTTTCCCTATGGGGTAATGGTCAGGGGAGTTTGCTGGCCTGGTTATCAACAGGTATTAGTACTTTAGGCAGTGTGGACAAGTGCCAAGTCCTGCTGGCTCTCTGCACCCTTGAGTATTATGGCCTTCAGATATATACCCCTCTTATCTGGAACACTCTGATTTAACCCCCATGTGGACCAAATTTCTTGTTGTCTTGCTAGCACTGTCAGCATTCCTTGTTATTTGTTCATACTTCTTAGTTTCCAAAATTGGCTTTGGTCTTTGATTATTCATCTGTGTCTCCTCTGTCTTGTTATGTGTTTACACTTTGGAGCAGGGAGGGACCAATACACAGCTACTGGCCACTGCTTAAGGTGGACCCACTAAGCAGACAGGGACTGTTTGGGGGGCTCAGAATTAGGACTCACTGTCCTTGTCCATGTCCTGCTCTATTACAATATGGTTGCAGTCTTTTATCACCATTAGCATTTCAAAGAAGTAAAAAGGTAAAGCTAATCATTAATTTTGTGTTCATTTTATTCATAGCATTTAACAAGGCTGCTTCTAGAGAACCTATGTGCAACATCCCCCACCAGGGCCTAGCCTTTTCTTGTGGGCCTGGAGTCAGCCGGGGCTCAGAGTACCAGAGTGGCGGGCCATTGTGGCCTAGGGCACGCTGTGGTCATGGAGGGCTGATCTACAGTCTGGCAGTAGGTGGTGTGTGCAAGAAATAGGGAGGAGGAGGCTGATGTGCTGGTTTCTCCCTGTGGCAACCCCTGAGTGTCCGTAGGTTGAGTCCCTGGGTAATGTATGTGAAAGCCTGTGGTAGTAAGCAGCCATGCCCATGTCCAAGGTTCAGATGGAGGCAACATTGTGCAAATCAACTTACAGTTCTTTATTGAACAGCAAGCAATGGCCAGAACAGGTAACAACAGGTTTCAGTTGCTGGAGTGGTCATAGAGAGTAGTTTGCAGGAATGGAGCACACAGCCTTTTAGTAGATGCAGGCTGGGATAGTTGAGGTGGAACTGTGTCCAAGTTGTGGAAGCTGCAGCTCTAGGCTAGAGTTTCCTGACTCGCCCTGTGTGTCCAGCAGTAGGCCTGATGCAGTATCAGTTCCTGGGATTAGAATTTGTGGCAGCACTGATGGTGTGCTGCACACTCTCTCCTTGGGATAAGACCATGTGCTTCAACCCAGCAGGGTTTTTTATACTCCCCCTGGTCAAGTGGCAGCTCCTCTCCAATCACACTCCAGCTAACTATACAGACACATCATTAGATAATTACTTGTACCAATTTAACTGTTGCCTTTCCAGGCAGCATTTACAGCTGCAATTACATCATACTTAGATTCCAGAACATTCCTATAGAGGTGATCAATCTCCCCAACATCAGAAATGAAAGTTTAAAAATGACATGCTATTTCACAATGCGTACAAACAAACCCTGTATTGTAATATATCATAATTAGAAGAATGGTGAAAATGTTATAGCAGTGTCAGACAATTTCTCACTAATGTTGTTTTTAATACAAGGCAAATGAGGTTATCACAAGAATACCTGACCTAGTTACTACATGGCAAGTGATATTGATCAATGATAACAGTTATGCTGACCACATCAAAAGCAGAGCAGCATACAGAATACTGGATGTGAGCTCAACTAACTGCTACTAATAAACTGATAAGAGCCTAACTTTCCCCTTGTACAGTAGTTGCAATGTTCTTAAGTTACATGGCAATAATTTTATTACATACATTAAAAGAAACCTCCCATTTGATTTGATGCATTATTAACCAAACATACCTTAAGAATGCTGTAGCTACACTGATGCAGGATCATATCTTGGTTAATCTAAGTTGAGTGGTTTTGAGTGCTAGAAGAAGCACTGAACCAGTCACAGAAGATAAACAGCTTCATTATTATAATTTTATAATTATTTTATCAGCAAAACCACTCAGCTCAAGGATTAACCAAGATAAGATCCTGCAAAAGTGTAGCTACAGCATTCTCAAGGTATGTTTGCTTCATAATGCAGCAAATTAAATGGTAGGTTTCCTTTAAGTACTGGAAATGTGTTGCTATAACATTATTAACAATGTTTGGCTTACCTTTTGCTTGTGCATGTATCTCATGAATTTAATTTATCCTTAAATATACAGGCACATATATATGTGTTAACGTATGGGTTGTCAATATTCAATCACAGTATGATCATGTAGACCAAGACAGCAGCATGATTTGCATACCATTCGTGCAGGATCACATCAGCATGAGAACAAACCGCATACAAGTCTGTGTTTATTGTGCAGAATGAACCGCTGACAGCTGAGTTTGATATTCATTTTAAAAAGAAGAGCAAACAGTGGTATTTCAGAAAGGCATATTACAAGCTGCTCCCACCGCATGGAGTCTTTGGAAATTGATTGGAGCAGTTCCAGTGGCCTTTATAAATGGACACAGTTCCACTGCTAACAATTCACTGTGCTATTTCCTGCACAGAGAAAAGTCAAGGATTTACATGATGGAAAAACACACATTGAAATATGTGATTTAAATTTAAGGTCTAAAGAATGTATTGTCCTACACATGTGTAAATATGTCAAATAATCTCTCACATATAGTTTATACAGAAATATTAAGGAAAAACAGAGGAATATAATACTCTAATACATTCAGACATATATTTATGCTGTATAGAATGAGTACAACAAGCAGCCAGCTCTCCTCCCCAGTGAACGACCTGTAGGAACAGTATCTACCTCATTGCATACACATATACAAACAAACATGGTCAGCACTGACCGTAGTCCAGTAAAATTGGGACTTTAGCTTTATTCTCACAGTGGGAAAAGTGCATAGAAGGATATTGTCTCACACACTTTAGACATTATTGGTCTTCATTCATAAATAATAGGTAATTTATAATTGAAGAGCAGTAAGGTCTGAAACCTACCAATGCTGCATAATTGGAAAAACCAGGAGCCATGTTAATGGTGGAGTAGGACCTATAAATAGCCTGCCAGTTAGCATGTCACCCTTACTATTTGACCCCTACCTGATAGTATGCCAGAGTGTTCCCTGTTGAGCTAAGCATAAAAATCCATGTACTTACCCATCCTGAGGAGTTCACAAAAAGTGCATTGTCCGTGTATAATGCACTGTGCAGCGATCCACTAAGATCTTCTTTTTCCAAGTGCATTGGATTGCGACTTGAATGTTAAATCCTGTGCTCAGTCAGAATCAGTCGGATCATCCAATGGCACATTCCCTGATTTCTGTTGCATGAAAGCCGGCGCCGCTGCACCAAAATAAGTCAGAATATTCCTAGCTGCCCATGGCAACCAATTACAGCTCAGCTTTCATTTTACCAGTCCTCATGAATATTTTAAAGGGGAGCTGTGATTGGTTGCCATGGGCAACTGAGAATATTCTGACTTTCAGGCAGCCTGATAAATCTTCCCCATAGAGTTTGAGCTTGATAGAGCCAGAGAAGCCTAGTGAATGAGAGGGTTAGGATGTCATGGTAGTAAGGGCCTGGATAATTTGCAAACATAGGCTAAATCACCTAGGCGATACTGTAAGTCTATTAGCCTAGAATGTCTGTAAACATAAGATCTACTCCTCTAGACTACCCACCATGTCCGGATACAGTTTTAAGGTTTGATTGATCCAGGGGACCCCATTGACCCCCAACAGGTATTACAGGATGAGATCCAAATGAATAAACCTTAAAGCCGTTTTTTACTATACTTTCTGTAACAATTTCTCATGGTTTTCTATATCTCTGCTTGCTGTACTTCTATAAAAAGCTTCTCTATTTACTTTGAGTGGTAAGAATCTGTCCATGCTGTTGTGATGGACATTCAGGTGCACAAGACGTTATTATCACTGAAAGTAATAGGAATTGTCTGATAATAAAGGCTTGTGCACCCACCTGTCTATCGCATGGCCATCGACATAATGTGGCAAATTTACTTACCTGGTCCGGTTGCGATCCCTGATCCGGATGGTCCAACGAAGAGGAAGTCTGGCACGATTCACGTAGCTGGTGCGCCCAAGTTCTTGCATCCGTCGCTTCCCCGCCAAGGTCCGCCGGAGTTCTCCTTCTTCTTCCCGGTGCTTGTAAGTGCGTGTCTTGTGATACAATTTGAAATGTTAAATCCTGCGCGTAGTCCGAATCTGTCGCGTGCAAGCCGCCGCCGTTGCGTCAATATCTGATCGCGTCCACCAAAATCCCCTGTTAAATGTGGCGCAACTTTTAAATCGTCAGGAAACCCGACGAAAAAGGAACTTCTCTGACCCTTAATAAGTGAGCCCCATTATATACACTGGAAGTAAACTTAGAAGCTTTTTATAGAAGCAAAGCAAGCAGAGATATAGAAAATGGCGTGGAACTGATACAGAAAGTATATCTGAAAGTTGTATAACTTTTACTTGCACAAACAATATAAACAATATATTTGCTGAAAGTGGACAACCCCTTTAATGTATTTGTGCACTCCGCAGAGAAATCAATAGACACACACACAGTGGTATCTTGGAAGACTTCTGCTTTATTGTCCCACAGTATCCTCCTTCTTATAGTTTATTCATGTGCTCAAGAAGAGGGAACCAGTTAATCTTAGACATTACAGAATAAAAGTGGTTACATCTTGTGATTATTGGCAGATAGCCGAGACCCACATATTATTGCCTATATTCACATTATTTGTCCTTGTATTGCGCTGATTACTGCATATTAGGCTGCTTCCTCATTTAGATGTAGGAAATCTGGATATGAAGCAGACAAAATGGCTGTAAAGCAAATGAGATAAGATGAAATGGAAGATGACGGAATAAGATTGGTGGATAGATATGAAGATTCACCTTCACACATTCCAATTCATTTTATAATACTCATAGTTCATTTTTGTATATCCTAGGGCGAGTGGGTAGCACTTCTGCCTTGCAGCAATGGGGTCCTGGTTTCGAATCCCACCCAACAACCGTAAAGAGTTTGTATGTTCTCTCCGTGTTTGCGTGGGTTTCCTCCCACACTCCAAAACATACTGGTAGGTTGTTTAGATTGTGAGCCCCATGGGGACAGGGACCAATTTGGCAAGTTCTATTTAGCGCTGCATAATCTGTAGGTGCTATATAAATAAAGAATTATTATTATTATGTACCACAGTAGAGTAACACCATATCATTTCTGGTAAAACCATTAATTTGTTTCTTTTTGTATAATTCCTAACTTATATTAACAAAAAAATAAATAAAAATTGGTATTTTAACAGTTCACACTAAACCATACCCCAAATAATAGACACTTGTAACTCTTTTCAGACCAGGTTGAATGTATTGTAGATATTGTGGTTTTAAATGCTTTCAATCCACACAGCGTTTCCATGACAACACCATACCTGAAAGAAATCAGAAGAGGACATCTCATCACAATCTCTCGGTGCTGTTACCTTTGGCCTTGTAAATGTAAGCTTGAAGTATGTGATTATACATTGTATTTGCATTTGTTGTGTGCAGTAAGGTTTGTCATTAAACTACTAGCAAACCTTTACATGAGCTCACAGAACAGTCTCCCTTTTGTCCCTTGCGTGTTTATAGGTTATGGATGGTATTTTGCACAATCCTTGTACCTTTCTGGTCCCTGAATACCAGTGCAGTGCCCTTTACTTGTATTCTCATTTGGTTCTCCATTGTCAAGTGGGCAGTCCCAGTCTCAAGAAGACAGCCTGGCGCTACACCCCACCCATCATCTAAAGTGCAAATTGGGTGCTGAACTTGAGTTTCTATTATTTGACTCAAACATGGCCGTTGTTTATACCCTTTGTATTACCCAAAGTAGGTCCTAATCCTGCTTGAGTTTGGTAGTCTTTTCTTCTGCTGTTGGCGTAAAACACAACTTGTCAATTGTTTGTGGCCTATGAAAGACACATGCTGGTGGCCATATTCAATGTATGAAATAATTATTTTAATAGTATTGGCATTTTGAGACCTGGGGATGCATCAGTAATTAGTTTTGTTTTTTTTTTTGTTTATTTCTTATTTTCTTATTTTATAAATATTTTTTATATATAACATTTTTTAGGCCCTTTGGGGTGTTTGATCGCTCATGCAATATAATTCTAAACTTTAGCATTGTAATATATGGAAGAATTATACAGCACTATGCAAAGTTTTAGGCAGGTGTGGGAAAATGCTGCACAGTGAGTACACTTTTATACATTTGTATATATAGGCTTTTAGAAATAAATGTTTAGAGATGTGTTATACAAGTATTCTGTAGAAGAACAATACATTTCTGAACATACTGCAGAATCATTTTATAATAAATCATAGAACTTGTTCTGAAAATAGCAAGCCCACATGCACCTACATTTATGAAAAATGGCTCTTGTGGTGCAAAAATAACAAAAATATTTTCTTTAATGATGTAAAAGTAGTAAACCCTTTAAAAACTATGCAAATTGGTACTCATTTTGCTTTACTGCTTAACTTAATATATTTTAGAATTAGTTTAGAATTATATTGTTGGCGCAGGGACAAGTAAAAATTAAAAAAATATATCACACTTGGTGTCCATTACACCAGTGTGTTCCTCTGGTCAGTGAGCAGCCTCAATTGTCACAGAAGGGTGAGCAGCGATGTTCCTATTACCATCTAGAAAGAATCAATATCTGTTTATCATTATGAATGTTTCCCAAAATGTCATTGAAAATAATATCTCATCATATTTAACCACTTTCAGACTGCCCGCTGACTTTAGATGTCAGCAGACGCAGGTCTAGCGTCTGGAGTGATGTCTTCAGATGCCGCTTCCGCCTTCTCCTCTTCACTCCTCACAGCATTGTACTGAAGTAGCTCAATGCAGACAGGAGAAGAGACGGCAGTCACTTGTTAAGGAAAAAAAAAAATTAAAAAAAGGATATACATATTATATATCAAAACAACCGTAACACGTAACAAAATATGGAATTCATTTTGAGTTAATTTATAAATAATAAAGCCTTTTTCCACTTTTAACCCCAAATAAAACTAAAAATAAAAAAATAAACTTTTATTATATTTTAATTAGCCCTTGTGTCCCAAAAAAATGCAGCAAAAAATTTTAAGGTAGCATGCAAAAAAAAAAAAAAAGTTATGATTCTTAGACTGCCATGTAGGAAAATTCACTAAAAATGCCCAAGTCATTAAAGCTCTTGCAGGCCGCATCACTAAGGGGTTAAGCAAGCCCTCAAATGGCAATGCAAACTTGAGCAGTTTATCAAACTGTGTTTTTTTTTTCTTCACATATTAATAGTTTTAATCCACAGGAGAGCTTTTTTCTAGATGTGAACGCATTTCACCGAATAGTATGTGTTGCGATTTCTGAACAAGTTTTCCTATCAGTGGGCACAGCGACAAAACATATATCATTGCAGTCTTTAGAAAGCTTCCTAGCAATTAAAGAGTTACAGATCGACTTGATGCTGTTTTATTAAACCTTCTCTCTAGGCCACTATGGTTGATATTTCTGGTTGGATGTTTTATTGCCGTAATGTGTCACCAAGGCTCCGGCTGTCACATTTCATTACGAGATATAACAAGATTTGACTGATGCTTGTGGACAGAATAGGTTGGATAGGATGTCACTGCACAAATATAAATAAGAACTCAGTTTCCTTCATGTTTTCCAGTAGTAACTAGGTTTTGTAGCAATTTACACTCCAGAAAGAATGCTATACATTTTTATTACATTGAAAACTAAGAATTCCACTGACACCGTCTGCATTTACACAGCAATGAAACTATATATAATAGTTTACATTCAGTTATACATTCTGTAAATGAAATACATTTCCAGGGCCTAAAACATAACATGTAGTCAATAATCTAAATTATGCTGTCTGCCATTTCATTTCAAACCTTTATACTATTTATGCCGAGCAGTTCAGAGCGATGATGTGGTTTTAAATTACCTTCTTTCAAAACTAATAAAGATATATAAATCTATATAAGATTTATAAAGAAATGTACAAATACCTTTACTTAATATATGTAGTTGTAAAAAAAGAGCAGTACAGTATATACTCGAGTATAAGCCGATCCAAGTATAAGCCGAGACCCCTAATTTTACCACCAAAAACTGGAAAAACCTATTGACTCGAGTATAAGCTGAGGGTGGGAAATGCATTGGTCACAACCTCCCACTATATAGCCAGCAAGCCCCCAGTAGTATACAGCCAGCCTGCCTCCTGTAGTATACAGCCAGCCTGCCTCCTGTAGTATACAGCCAGCCAGACCACTGTAGTATACAGCCAGCCAACTCCATGTTGTATACAGCCAGCCTGCCCCTGTAGTATCCAGTCAACCTGCCCCCTGTAGTATACAGCCAGACCAGCCAGCCCCCTGTAGTATACAGCCAGCCCCCTTTAGTAGACAGCCAGCTTAGCCAGCCCCCTGTAGTATAAAGCCAGCCAGCCAAAAACTTATATACTCACCCTCCGGCGGCTCCCCGATGTCAACGCAGCTCCTCTTCGGTCTTCTGTAACAGTCGGCAGAGACGCGGCCATGCGCTATGCCGGCAGGCACAAACTATGACGCGGCCGCTGCTGACGTCATAGTATGCGCCGGCCGGCAGATAACATGGCCGCGTCTATGCCAGCTGTTACAGAAGAGGAGCTGCGGGGAAGACATAAGAAGAGCTGCACTGACATCGGGGAGCCACGCTGAGCATCGGGACCGCCGGAGGGTGAGTACATAAGTTTATTTTTTAAAATTGACTTGTGTATAAGCTGAGGTGAGGTTTTTCAGCGCTTTTGAGCGTTTTTTTGTGCTGAAAAACTCGGCGTATACACAAGTATATACGATAAATTGATCTTGAATTATATTTTTCTCATCCAGGGGTCATAACTGCAGTTGTAGCAGCAATAGTGGCCCTTGGGGTGAAGGGGCCTATGCCGAGTAACCAGTTGCGTTACTCAATACCAGTTCAGGGAGGCTACTCTTACCACACAGTGTCTGGAGGACGCTGTACTCAGCTATCAGCTATTAATTCCGACTTCCCCTCAGCCCCCAAACCTGGATGCTGATATTGAGTGTTATCTTCACCTCTTCATCCTTCCCATGCAGTGTGAGTAGTGAAGGAGAGGAGAGATGGAGCAGGATATACATTGTTTTTTCTGTTTAGTTGCCAGGAGTTTTCAGGTAAAGCTGTGGTGATTTCTGTGTGGATAGTAAAGTAAACAGTAAAGACACACTGTGCAGTTAGTTCACAGCCACCAATGACAAGTCAATAATGCCGTAGCTTATATACCTCTCCTTCCACAGATAACAGGCAGTCCTATGTAAATGATGACCCTCATACATTACACAGGACTATCTTCATACACGGAAGAAAAAACAGCTGTTCTATGTAAGAAAATAAAGAGACTGGCAGGCTGCAGCAGTCCTGTGTAATAATGGGGCCACAGGCTGCATTAGCTTAATGTGTAACTGTGTAATGTGTAATGTGACACAGGGCTTTAGCCCCATATTTACACAGGACTACTGAAACCTGCCAGTTTTTGTATTTCCATATATAGAAATGCAGTCAAAAGTACTTATTATTTTCTGTAAACAGCTCTAATTAACAATGTCAGGTCTTCCTGCAATAAAAATCCCCAAAACTGCACATATGCTCACCCTCAACATGGGGGGAATTCATTGGGAGATGATCCACTGTGCATCCTTCGTAACTGGTACATTTCCCCAGTTGGCACATTTCTTGCAAAATATACTAAGAGGTTCTGGCCTCTCGGTACATTTTTGTGCCCGGATTGAATCTGTGCCAGACCCTGCACCATGAATGTGCCACAATGCACCCCCACTGTGGAAGGACACCTATAGGACACAGAAAGAATATGTATTTCAGCCGGTGATGTTTTTTGAACACACAACAATCAAAATTACAGTAGTTTTAAGAAAATGTGCAGGAAAATAAATTTAACAAAAGGAGGCAAAATAGGATGAAAATTATATTAATTCAAGCAAAGTAATGATACAATAAAAGGGAGAAAAATGACAACAAGCACAGCAACTGAAGGGTATGAGGCTAAGACTGGCTTTTGTGTAATAGCCCTCACTAGATGGCATAGGATTATACCCAGTGTAGCTACACATAATGCTGTTCGTTTTGATTTTATTTTGCAGTATATTGGAACCGCATTAAAAATGAATCATTTATATAAAAAATTGCCTTCAAAGACATAATTATAACAGTGAATCATATTTAATTGAAGGGCCAAGAACATTAAATGCTTTCAGCCTGAAGAAAATTATAGTTCAGGTTTTGCAAGAACACATCAATATTTTAAATATTAACCATCTAGTAATTTCATTTTTATTGAACATGTCTTTAAATTGCTTTTAGAGAAAGCCGATAAGAATATCAATTTTATTGATATTGTAAGAATCTGGGCTGACCATTCAGAGAAAGCTGAGCGAATTTCTTATTATAAGCCTGTTTAGATTAACCAGAGTATAAATACAGATGAACAAAATGGAGATTGGAAATCAGAGAGTGTTTATTTAGGGTATTGTTGGTAAAGGGATCTTTGTCCTAAGAATACACTGTAGCAATACTTATAAAGTGTATGAGGTTCACTATTGTGGATTTTCCTTGGTAAAGGACAATTTATATAGACTGTGTCTATATTTTAAAATGTAAAACTATATAATTTTTTTTTCCTCCAGTAAAATGGGCAGATGGTGATTTCCAAGGTATTTCACGGCGCCAATCAATCAGACTAAATGAGCCCGAGTGATTGGTGCCGTGAAATACAGTACCCTGGAAATCACCAACTACCCACTTTATTTACTTACTTGGCAAAGCTGTTGCCATGAAGTCCAGGAGGGCTTTCTAAACCACTCGAAAAACCAAAGTCGAAGCTGTTTCAACCGATAAAGTGAGCACATTTTCTGTAAAATATAAGCATCTTGAGCCTAATTAGGTTCTACACATGTGGCATTTTCATTTTACTTTCATATTAGGGACCATAGCCCAGGCAGCAGCTGCTAAAAATACAAATAAAATGATGGGATGTATCATGAGAGGAATAGATTGATGATAAGGACATAGTTTTGCCCTTATAGAAGTCATTAGGCAAATCACACATGGAATATTGTGTACAGTTTTGGGTACCAGTGTATAAAAAGGACATAGTAGAGCTGGAACGGGTGCCGTGGAGAACAACCAAGATTATTAATGGAATGGGGGGGGGGGGCTAGAATACAATGATAGATCGCTAAACTGTGGTTATTCAGTTTAGCAAAAAGAGGGCTGAGAGGCCTCATTACAATGTACAAATATCTAATATTTGTATACAAGTATAGTATACCATATACTATACCTTACTAGTACTAGGAGAGGTGGTTCTAACATTACCATGGATAGGGATTCTTTACTGTAAGAGCAGTGAGACGATGGAACTCTCTGCCGCAGGAGACTTTGTGCATGTTGAAGAGAGGCCTGGATCTCTTTCTTGAAAATAATAATATCACGATTTATGGGGAAAAAAAAGTGTTTATTCTTATTGGTTGGACTTAATGGATCTGCATCTTTTTCCAAACTGTATGATACATTTACATTATGCCTGTTTTTCTGCAGGCACAATATTTCTTTACTACTTCTTTCTGCAGCCTGAACCCCATATCTCTCTTCTCACATCCTTTTCCCTATGTTTTCCTTTTTCTTTAACCTGCAACCCATCCCCTTTATTTCTCCAGCCTAAACCCTTAACCCCCTTCCTGCAGGCTAAACCCCATTTTACCCTCTTTACCCCTTTACTCTCTGTCACAGATTGTCCCGCCTAGTCCCATTCTATCTCACATCCTGCACACTTTGAACCTTCATTCCCTTCTCTTTTTCTCAGCCTACATTTCATGTCTTTCTCCTTCTCATAACATGCTCTCTCAGTTCTGTCACTACATGTAGATGCAAGTTACCTGCATTTTTAATTATGTGGCAAGGTTCATAGATTCATTATTTTACCCCTTAATAATAAGGCATGAAAAGGCTTTAAATGACCAGAGAACTTGTATATAATTTCCATACTTATTGGTCTAAGGGCCAAAACTTTACTTTTGTTTACTACTAGAGATGAGCGAACATACTGCGGAGCGCCAGCTCCATCCCAAGATCCAACTAACATAGTTTTAACTGCAGCACCTTTAATCTACGACTAGTTCACTGCCTCCATACATGGTCCCCTTATCAAACGAGCTGTGTCAGGCAGAATTTTGGGTTGTTTTCATGGCTTCCACATCAAACTTGTTAACTTTGTCGCCACCCTGCTGTGTAATCCACAAAATATACTGGCAAACTTTTATCATTTACCGATATTATTTGAGCGCTTCTTGCTCACCTCCTTTGATTCCTCTCTGCCACCCATTGGTTTTAAGCCTGAGTCCATTTGGGGTATGTTGCCAAGACACTCTCTAGCCTGCCGCTGCTGCCTCTGCATGCCGTCCCCTATAGTGTCAGGGTCAATTATTGGATGTTTTAGATGCTATCTAGCTTCATTCTGTCACTCTGTCATGGCCATGCTGTTGCCCATAATTTTGGCATAATGGTGCGTTTAAGCAGCCTCAGAGGCATCCATGCATGCTGCCCCTGCTGTTTCCTGTCCATTTCCGTGGTGTTTCCATCCTTTTCTGAGGTTTCCAGGTGTTTGGCCAAGCTTCCCTGTGCAGAGCCTTGGTCCCCTTGAAAAATGCTTGAGTCTCCCATTGACTTCAATGGGGCTCGTTATTCGAGACGAGCACTCGAGCATCGGGAAAAGTTCGTCTCGAATAAAGAGTACCCGAGCATTTTAGTGCTCGCTCATCTCTAGTTAACACATTTTGTTAACACTGATACTGCTTTCTGGGTATATTTGATATATATAGAGGGGGCCACATTGTGGTAAGTTGTGATGTAAGTGCACAGTCTGATCCTGGTTATACTTGTCACAGAGATTTTTTTTTGGCCATCATATAAGCCTTAAAGGGAACCTGTCATAAGGAGCTCTTTTTCTGGCTCTCCCACGTCTGCATAGAGAATCGTGTACACATTGCCAAAGGTTTTTTTTAGAAAAACTGGCTTTTTTTTCAGAAAAACATAAGTTGCATCAAATTTTAACTTTCTGTAAGCAGAGCTGTGTCCCTTGTCCCATGTGAGTGGTCAGTGACGAGTGGTTTCCCCTAACTCTCGGGACACCGCTCTGTTATGTGTCTATTTCAAATGAAAAAACCCTCCTATGTCTCCCATATCTTCTCCTCCCCGTCACTGTCCCCCTCAGGGTTTCATACATGTCTGCCCCACTCCTCACTGGCCACTCCATGGGGACTAGTGACACAGCTCTGCCTACAGAAATGTAAACTTTGAGTTTTGCTATAAAACCTCTTTGGCAATGTCAAATACATATTCTTTATGGGGACATTGGGGAGCCAAGAAAAGGGCTTCTGATGACAGGTTTAAGCCACTGAGGTCATTTTAGGCAACTGAACACAGAAAACAAAGAAGACAAAGACAATGATCTCCAAAGGCAAATTTCTCAATGAGACAGATTTAGCAGAGCCTCAAGCAAACTCATTGATGGATTTTTAATGCACATTCTCTTTGTGCCATTTAAAAGTAAAAAAAGAAAGAAAAAACTATCAACAGAACACAAATTATATATATTTTCTATTAAACAGTGATTCAATTTTATTGTAAATACAAATGTATCTTAATACCCTTGTTTAATCAAAGTCAA
Organism: Engystomops pustulosus; assembly: GCA_019512145.1. Classification (NCBI taxonomy): domain Eukaryota; kingdom Metazoa; phylum Chordata; class Amphibia; order Anura; family Leptodactylidae; genus Engystomops; species Engystomops pustulosus. The sequence continues at coordinate 46,183,163 of CM033649.1, forward strand.
CCAACTGAAAGCAATCACTTTACAATAATTTATTTATATGTGTACACAGCCACTCATCTCATGCAGTGCAAAAAGAAGACAAGGATATGTGAATGCAAATATTCCTTCAGTGTAAATAATGTATAGGTAGCTAGTAAGCTGCCCACATTTTCAGCTAAATTAGATCCCTGTGAAGTATAGCCCCGGGTGTATATCTTAAGATATTTTCATCTTCTCCAGAAAATGTTTTCTGGGCACGGATAATAACTACAAGAAAATTCAGTGTAGATAAAAGGATTCTTGAGATTTGTGACCAGGCTGATAAGGCCTTTTTTCGAAAGTGCACACAAAAAATGTGTCAGACAGCACAGAACCAGCAACTTTAAATTAGGAAAGACGTCACTGAAGATATGTCAATATTTGAAACAATGTGTATTTGTAAATTAGTTTGTGAAAGTTCAGCTTATAAATATATGATGTGCTGAGAGAATGGCTGTATTTATCTCAAAGGAGAAAACATAACCATGGATTTTATTTCCTTCTACTATAATCTGCAACGGAGGCTATCTATCTATCTATCTATCTATCTATCTATCTATCTATCTATCTATCTTTCTTTCTTTTTTTTCTTTCTTTCTTTCTTATTTCTTTATGTTTGTAGCATCAGATACATCATCTTGATGGAATGCAACAATTTTGTACTTAAATGTATTGATTCTGTTTAATATATAAAATATGCACAAATAAAGTTATGTTTCAGGTGGCAGACTGTGTGTGTGTAGGGGACAAAGTAAGTTGTAGTCTTGGCTGGAACAGATGTTTATTTAATAAAACATAATAAACATTTCAGTAGACATTTTACATGAACACCAATGTTCCATCTTTTGAGTATCCTAAGAGGTAAAAAACAAAAACCAAAGTACTAAAAGAACTAAAACTGTGCAGTAAAAGCAGACCTATTGTATATTAAAGATTCTTTGTACCCATTATCCAATTGTCTTACATTGGGAATCTTGAGGTACGTAGCAATCCTCAACAAATTATTTATTTTTTGTTTAGAGAGAAAAACAAATCAGTAAATGGGAAAAAAATTAAATACAAGATCAATGATCCATGTATATTATAAGCTATCATACATACTATTACTTGAACCTGAAAAGGTAAAAACACCACATTGTAACCCTGACCGGGATCCTGGGCCTGCTCCCAATAGGGGGCTCACAGGATCTGCTTCATCCATTGAATGGCTTCCTCAGACAAGACAGGAAGTGAAGTATCCTGGAAACCTGAAGTGACATCCTGTGTCTGAGGAAGCCACTCATTGAATGAAGGTAGTCTCTTGACCCCTGAAAATCCCACTCAGATTGGAAGCTATAGACGGGGGTAGAATGATAACTCTTTAATTCTTGCACAGGATGTCTTTTAGCTCCTGATCACTACATAGCATACAATTCTGTTTCCCCAAACACTTGGGATCTGAGAAAATCTATCTCCTTGGTCAATTTACATCTCATTAAAAAGATCCAAATCCAACGGTTGAAAAACCAAAACATTTTTTACATAAGTATCTGGATATTGCTAACATGTAGGTCAATCTAGTATTGACCTACCTTTTACCAAGATCCAAATAGCTGTATAGATCAGATCATTGTCTTTTAAATAATTTTCTATGGTCTTCTGTGTGTAATGACGTATGGACATGTGTCCCTGCTATCATACTACAGAGTCACATGTCCAGCTCTGTAGATCACAGGTTTGCCTACGGAGGACATGCCCGTGGTCGTTAAGGGACTGCAAGCTACTTGATTAACTGCTTCAGTAGTAACAAAGCAGCTTTGGCGCTTTTTCCAAAACACTGACCCAGATAGCAGTGCTCGTCTCCAGGTCCGCGGGTGCCAAACCTGCCAAAAATCGTCACAGACCACAACTTTGTATTTCCAGTCTACTCATCACTATATAATAATAATCTTTATTTATATAGCACCATCATATTCCGTAGCGTTTTCACAAATCAACTATTCCTATACAGTCTTATGTGCAGGATAATGAATACTTTAAGAATCAGAGTGGTCTGCTTAAAGCATGAATCCAATTTATTAAAAAACATGATATCTGGCTCATATGTCACTGTCTCAGTTTCCTGGGAAAACTTCAGCTTCACTATTATATTGGATCAGGGGCAGCATTATTAATACTAAGCATGAGACCAATAGGTGATTGTTTTTACATTGTTCCCAAGTGAAAAGTTTAAACACAGCACGTGGCCTTGTACTAGTACAGAAAGTGTAAAAAATAAAGTCTATCAGTGCTAATCAGTATAATATAAGCAATTCTAACAGTGTATACGGGCACAAACTATATATTTTTGAATTAAATTTTTATCCAAATAAAAAATAAATAAAAAAACTTTTTGTGCAATTTTTTCAGTACGGGACTGGAATACACCATGCTGCAATACAGTAAATTTCAATTTGTAAAGTGAATGGTCTTCTATATGGAATAGAATAAAATACCAAATGACAGATAAGAGGAAGCCTCAAAGCAAGGATGTCATGGCCCTCAATTTGTACAAAAATGGCAGATGCCATAAAACACATTTACATCATATTGTGTGAAAGGATTAAGATAACTTTTCTTTTATTCATTGCTGTTACATTGGGTAGTAGCAAAACTAAATTATGATTCTAATGCACACTGATTTTACATACAGTGTCCCTCACTATGAGAACTAACTAAATTCTCAACAAAAACAAAAACTTTGCACAATCACATGTGTTTTTGGCTCCTACAGGCCTTGGCACATTCTGCATCTTTTTATTTTATGCTCTGGCTATTGCAGTCAACCCACACAATTTATTAGACAGAAATCTGACCATAAACCCTCTCTATTTCTGCTATAAAACCTTCTGTAGTATTTATGTAAAGATTTTTCTATTGAGCGTTATCAGAGTGTGTATTTTGTAATTATCAATCAGTGCCAGCTGATTTAAGTAAATTGTCCTATTACACAGTTTCACATCTCATGTATAAATAACATGTACAAATAGCTTTGGACTCTGACACATTATAAGATTGTGTGGGGTGGGGGTCCAGATGTCAAGGTTCCATCTGTGCATAGCAAATGCTCTTCTCCTATTCCAAGAAACACACTGCTTTCTCGTAATGAATATTGATGTAACCTCTGATCAGGACTGTTACGTCTTTAAGTGCATGTTTTGTTAGTCATGTTAGTTACCAAGCAGAAAGTATTATTAGTTTTCATAAATGTGTTTTTATTTCTTTTTTTTTCAGGAAAAAGGGGTGCTAATTCATGTATATGTTGTAATGCGTTAGGTACCAAAGATTTAAGTCAGAATTTTAAAACCTTCAAGACTGAAGATTTTTTTTCCATATATAGAGCTATAAGGCCCCTTCCACACTTGCGTTGCAGATCACGTCAGAGTTTGATCAGGGTGCGATCAGGGTTTGGTCAGTGAAAAACGCACATTTTGCATCAGAGTGCAATCAGTTTTCAGTCAGAGTTTGTTCAGTGTCTCAGTTTTTGATGCGCGTTTTCAATGCAATTTCAATGCGTTTTTCACGCGCAGAAAATGCGCGTGAAATGGACTCAGGACTGAGCTCTATCTTTTCTATGGCAATTGATGCGTGAAAAACGCATTGCACTTGCGTTGCACTTGCAAGTGTCTCAGAGTGCAATGCGTTTTTGATGCATCTTCATAGACTTGTATGGTGCGTTTTTCACGCGCGTGACTTGCAAAAGTAGAGCATGTCGAGATTTAAACGCGCATTAAAAAAAACGTGCGTGTGCGTGAAAAAAAATGCAAGTCTGAAAAGACCCATTGGTTACAATGGGTCAGAGTGCAATGCAAGTACTGCGCGTCAAAAGCACGCGCAGAAAACGCGCATGAAAAACGCAAGTGTGAAAGGGGCCTAAGAGGACTATTTATCTGCAAGACCATTTTTACTTCATAGTGGCACCATCATTCTGTGTAGTGCACTGGGAAACTGTAAAAAATTCCACAGTCTAAATGACAAAAAACGCAGTAGTTTTACCATTTTCTATTTTGCTTTGTTATACGGCTTTCACTGTGCCTTCCAAAAGTTGCGTCCCCTTTACATCTTACATTTTTATGGTGGCAAAAATTGGCAAACATTATATATATGGACTGGGAACTGATAGTTCTAAACTTTATGTCTATATCTGGATGCTTTTCATGCTGTTTCTTACCCAGGATGGAGGGTAGACAGGAAGGAAATGAACAGAAACAAGGAAAGATAGGGAAACGATCCCCTGGGATGGGGAAGGGAGAGAAAGTCACACAGTTACAATATCAAGAGGTCGTAGAGATGTAGGTAACCCAATCTTGCCATACTTTAGTAAATAGCTTCTCCTTATCAGATAACATAGAGTGCAGTCTATCATTGATCATGATCCAGTTAATTTTTGTCTTAGCCAACCGTATAGGAATAGTTGCCTTCTTTCAAGAAGTAACTATTGTAAACTTCACAGCTAGGAAGAGGTAAGATATAAATCTGTGTTGAGGAACTGTGAGGGAGATATGAGGTAGAGATTGTCAAATCAGTCTGGTTAATGGAATATAGCATATTAAATATCCCTCTCCAGAATATGTGCAATATTATCAAGCAGTCCTAAAGTCCTAGGATAGAAGAGAGGAGTGGGCACATAATAGTTGGCCTATCTTTGGGTTTGCTCCAGGGGAGCAGGTCAATCAGAATTGATGCTCAATCTTGGCCCACGGTAGGAGCTTCAATTTCCTGTGCAGAGACAAGGGGAGTCAACCTGGCAGAATAATAATATTTAACCAGGTGTGGAACCCTCATATGCCCATCAATCTTAGGGGTATACATCGCATGCTAATATAATATAAAAGGACAATCTCCCCTAACCCAGGCCGAGGGATGACAAATATAGTCAAAGTAAACAGAAAAAAGACAAAAGAAGACGGGTGATATCGTTGGGAGAACTTCGCAAACATGTGGATGAAGATGAAGGGTGCTCACGTGATGTTGTCTTGTACAAACAGATTATAAATCATAGGACATGTAGCTGTCTTCACAGTCCAGTAGGATCAAAGGCTGTGTGGTATTTTTAGGGGATATCACTAGACCTGCAGATCCCATAGCTCTTAAAACCCGGAAACTCCACTATGGGTCCGGTGAAGGAAAATGTATACAAAATGCACAAAATAAGGGCTATCGTGGGGCGCTGGTATCCCATAGAGTTAGGTAAGTCGAATTCCATACATCCTTATAGTATATATATACCGTTTTTACATCCTGGTACATAGAGCTCTTGTGGTACAAGTAATACTAGTTAATCCTGGTGAAATAAAGACCGTCCACGCAGGTACACTGCCACTATTGGAGCCCCATATATTACAGCAGAGTTTTTACTTACGTGGGAATGCGAGTGTTGCCCTGCTTACGCTGGCTAAACAACCTATGCCGGCTACAGGAGGCACACTGCGCAGGCGCAGAGCGTGGCAACAGATTACCCACTGCGCGTGCGCACCATCGCACGGCCGTCCGTGAACCTCACGGATGATTACACAGACAGAAGGTCCCCCCCCGATATGCTGATTGGAGTAAGTGAGCTATTTGGTTTAGACCATTTACTATATAAGTTTGCAAGAATGTATCATGTTGCCTTGATTGTCCTATGTTTTAAAAAGAGTCGAGAACCCGAAACACGTTATGAAGGACTGCATTAGTTTTATTTTTTGTTTTTTATGTAATTTTTATGTAATTTTACTTTTTTCAATAAATCCATCTTTTTCCTTCAGGCCTGTTAAAGTATTTGATTAATTGGGAGAGTACACTACCAGCGCCCCACGATAGCTCTTATTTTGTGAATTTTGTATCAAGGGAGGACAAAGGGAAACATACACTCACCGGCCACTTTATTAGGTACACCATGCTAGTAACGGGTTGGACCCCCTTTTGCCTTCAGAACTGCCTCAATTTTTCGTGGCATAGATTCAACAAGGTGCTGGAAGCATTCTTCAGAGATTTTGGTCCATATTGACATGATGGCATCACACAGTTGCCGCAGATTTGTCGGCTGCACATCCATGATGCGAATCTCCCGTTCCACCACATCCCAAAGATGCTCTATTGGATTGAGATCTGGTGACTGTGGAGGCCATTTGAGTATAGTGAACTCATTGTCATGTTCAAGAAACCAGTCTGAGATGATTCCAGCTTTATGACATGGCGCATTATCCTGCTGAGAGTAGCCATCAGATGTTGGGTACATTGTGGTCATAAAGGGATGGACATGGTCAGCAACAATACTCAGGTAGGCTGTGGCGTTGCAACGATGCTCAATTGGTACCAAGGGGCCCAAAGAGTGCCAAGAAAATATTCCCCAGACCATGACACCACCACCACCAGCCTGAACCGTTGATACAAGGCAGGATGGATCCATGCTTTCATGTTGTTGATGCCAAATTCTGACCCTACCATCCGAATGTCGCAGCAGAAATCGAGACTCATCAGACCAGGCAATGTTTTTCCAATCTTCAACTGTCCAATTTCGATGATCTTGTGCAAAATGTAGCCTCAGTTTCCTGTTCTTAGCTGAAAGGAGTGGCAACCGGTGTGGTCTTCTGCTGCTGTAGCACATCTGCCTCAAAGTTCGACGTACTGTGCGTTCAGAGATGCTCTTCTGCCTACCTTGGTTGTAACTGGTGGCGATTTGAGTCACTGTTATTCACTGTGAGTCACATCATCTCGAACCAGTCTGCCCATTCTCCTCTGACCTCTGGCATCAACAAGGCATTTCCGCCCACAGAACTGTCGCTCACTGGATGTTTTTTCTTTTTCGGACCATTCTCTGTAAACCCTAGAGATGGTTGTGCGTGAAAATCCCAGTAGATCAGCAGTTTCTGAAATACTCAGACCAGCCCTTCTGGCACCAACAACCATGCCACGTTCAAAGGCACTCAAATCACCTTTCTTCCCCATACTGATGCTCGGTTGGAACTGCAGGAGATTGTCTTGACCATGTCTACATGCCTAAATGCACTGAGTTGCCGCCATGTGATTGGCTGATTAGAAATTAAGTGTTAACGAGCAGTTGGACAGGGGTACCTAATAAAGTGGCCGGTGAGTGTAGAAGGCAGGGAAAGAACCTATAGTAAGCATAAGAGTCGGACCCAAAAGGTAGAATTTGGGGCGAACCCAGCTGGCCACCAAATGAGAACACAGGTCCTTAGGTCCAGGGAGGCCAAGCGACAACCCCCTTAACCTTAGGCAGCAAGGCCCATGAGATTACCAGAGAAAAAAAAAGTGATCTTCCTTGAACTAACCTCCAGCGAATCCGGGACCTGGATTTCCATAGTGGGAAGATCGGAGTAGTCTTGCAGGAAGAAGGTGCTTGGGATGCCATAGGAGGCAAATGCAGAGAAGACTTTGGTGGGTCACGAAACCGTAGACCCAAAGATGTGAGAAGTTCCTCCCCCTCTTGAAAGGAAACAAAGTGCAGTAGCACTTATTATAATGGTGTAACAAAAGTTTAAAGGGGAGTCTAGCTTCAACTACATAACTTCTATGCAAGTCCCCAGAGCCTGGAAATCAGCTTTAATGTCTGTAGTGATACTGGTACAAGCTTTGGATAGCTCCTGCTGTGGGAGCTGCAAAAAGAAGCCTATCAGAACTCCATCTCCCATGCCTGGCCTACCTTGAGGTCCTCTGGTCTCTGGGATGTAACAGGACTTGTCTGGCTAAAGGTGATGTCAGCCATGGCTCTGTCCAAAGAAACTAAGATGACTTATGAGTTCTTTGGGGCATCTTGTGAGGCCTCACAGAGCTGAGAAGAACATGGCGCCACTGTGCGGACCATGTATGTGTCTGGTGGAGATGGCGGCTGAGGTTCCTGTATAGGTTCTAGAGGCTGTTAGGACTGATTTCCAGCCTTTTTCTGGAACCCCTTCACCATCACAGTGTTGCCTGGATATAACACCAACCTTACAGGTAAGTGGCTTAGCTGGGAAGCGCTATAATATGCTAATAATTGCTGTAAATGGTCTGGGCAGTGAGGAGCTCTACAACATTACTGCCGTCCTGAGTGCAGATTTAAATTTTGAATAATGTTTTAAACTTGTTTTATATATCTTTTAAATGGTGTTTAAATCTTAGCAAGTTTTATATCTCAAACAATATACTGCAACAGAGTTTGACCAGAGGATGCTATGGTGGACGCTCAACCACCAATTCTGCAACTTGTCACTATAGTGAGAGCAACTAGCCATGGATATGATTGGTCAAGGTATCCCCTGACCAATTCCAACCCAACTTTACATTCATAATTTGTGAATTATCCAATATAAAAATGTTAATGTGTAATAAAGAATATTGCTCTGACACCAAAATAATGAACAAACAACGTAGCTTATTCAGCAATTCCTAAAGTTCAGTATTCTCTACGCAGCACCATTACACAAGCTCTGTGGGGAGTGTTGTCAATTCAACAGTAAAAGATTCACAACTTAAAGCTTCTACAGTATATAGGACATTATGCTTGTTCTAAAGTGTATAAAAAGACTACATTAATTATTGCTAACCTTAGAAGGAAGTTGCTTTCAGGTTACATTGGCAAATGCTTTAAAATTGGCACAGTATATACTTGAGAACAAAATTGCCTGCAGACTGGACAGGCTCTGGTTCCTTCAGTAATAACAGCTAATGGCTAGGGATAAGGGCTCATATTGGTGGCCCTATTAGTGTTCAGTTTTGTGCAGAAACATAATGGGGTTGCCCTTAAGTTGTACAAGTCCTCAACTGTACATCCAATTTCATGAAACCATATGGAAGTTTATTGCCCTGATGAAGATGTTATGCTCCATTTAATGTAGTACCTATTGAGACTTTGCTAATTGGAAGAATTGTTTCTACGGGTGGATATCTTTATATATGGCACCTTTGCTTATCTCCTTATTAAGGAGCTGTACAGCCTCAGTACAGTGCCATAGGGGTCTTCTGTGCATAGACCATTAAATACACTAGACCAGCACCCACAAACTGACAGCTGCACTCATATATTATTGAATAAAATATAACCACATTTTTACTAAGTTATGAAAAGACATATTACACATATGTAAATTATACCATGGGCATATTGTAAATATAAAAGTATGACCAGTGAGATAATATCCCCTTAGAGGTAAAACTTAGCAGAGACATATAGAAGGTTCCTATGTATCCTATGATCCTATGTCAGTTTTGAATTGTTACTGTTGATTTCTCAGTCACATCTACTTGAATGTTACTTGTATGAACCTCAACTTTTCTTGGAATTTTACAAGATCAGAAAACAACAAATACCTAAAGCTGGAATGTACTGTACAATAAATGTAAAAGAATAGCAGACTACATATTTACTTTTTTAAGGGTACAAGCATATTACAAATCTCTCCCATATATTGATTAAGACTCATGATGAGAGATTAGCTAAATCCCCAGAAATTATGATTATGATTTACAGCCAAGGAATCCTAAAGGTGATTATTTTAGTAAAGTAGAATATTATATAAGACCCACTTTATAAATTTTTTGAACACAGAAATGTTGTACAGTAACATATGTACAGTAAATGCACTCAATACTTGGTCAGGGCTCCTTTTGCATAAATGACTGCATTAGTGCGGTGTGGCATGGAGGCGATCAGCCCTGCAGAGGCGATATGGAAGCCCACGTTGCTTTGATAGCAGCCGTCGGCTTGTCTGCATTGTTGGGTCTAGTGTCTTTCAAAGTCAGGTAACATTGCTGGCCAATTAAGCACAGTGAGGCGGATTTCACATGGTTATTAAACCACACAGAACACAAAGGAAATCAGCAATCCTGAAAAATGTGAAGATTTATTCACCCCAGGGCAAGACGTGACATATCAGCTGTCAATAGAGCTATTTTCAAGCATACTTGGGCCCCTTACATTTCTTCTCTTATAGACAAAAAATGGTTTAATTTTATGTCCATTTTGGGTATTAGGAGTTTTTTTTATAGATATACCCCGGTTATGGGGAAAATACAACCTTAAAGAATTATACATAATGGAGGAGGTGTTCTTCTGGAGAAGGAGGGGAATAGAATTAATTTTTAGTGTTTTAAGGGTAAATATTTTTTATCTTCAGTCACTTAAAAGGGAGGTGTTTTATTAGTAAAATATCAGGTTAAGTTATTTTCCAGTTAATCATTCTGTTAATAAGGAAGAAAATAAAGATAATCACTTAGAAAATCACTTGAAATTGATGGAGATTTTTAATTTAAAGGCAGACACTAATAAAAACTTATTTTTATGTAAAACTGTGAAGCCCCTTTCACACTTGCGTTTTTCATGCGCATGTTCTGCGTGGTCTTTTGATGCACAGAACTTGCATTGCACTCTGACCCATTGTAATCAATAGGCGTTTTGGACTTGCATTATTTTTCATGCACACATGCACGATTTTTTTAACACACATTTAAATCTCAGCATGCTCTACTTTTGCAAGGTCACGCGCAAGAAAAACGCACCATAAAAGTCTATGGAGATGCATCAAAAACGCATTGCACTCTGAGACACTTGCAAGTGCAATGTGTTTTTCATGCATCAATTGCCATAGAAAAGATAGAGCTCAGCCCTGAGTCCTTTTCATGCGCATTATCTGCGCGTGAAAAATGCATTGAAATTGCATTGAAAACGCGCATGAAAAACTGAGACACTGAACAAACTCTGACTGGAAACTGATTGAACTCTGATGCATAATGTCAATTTCTCACTGACCAAACCCTGATCGCACCCTGATCAGACTCTGACATGATCTGCAATGCAGACGTCTTGTAAGTCAAGGGAAATGGAAGAGAGAAATGGAAGAGATTGATGAATTGCAGAGGTTAGAGATGTGGGACGTAATATGAATCACAGATTTGTACAGTTGAATTATAGGATGTATCTAGTTGTTTAGTTGAATTATAGTTGCTTATAGGGTGTATTATTCTCTGCAGTTGCTCTTCAAGATGAAACTGAGAGACAACCCTTGTTGTAATATATGCCAGTGTGGTCTACGTGCTATGGAGCTTCTTTAGAGTAAATCAATTTCGGATTCATGTCTTTAAAGTAATAGAGACCTGATTAAAGATCCAAATGTCTTGTTGTATTAAGGCGGCTGTATTAGGTCTATTGAAGATTTCAGTTTATTCAAATAAATTGATTTTTAAATGGTTATATTTGGTGAGATTAATGCTTATAAGAAATTGTAATTCATCACAAAATCCTTCAGGATTAGAATGGAGAAATATGGTTATAAAGATTAGTCAATGTGAGATAGAATTTGAGCAGAGGCATCCTGGAGGTAACAGTTATAAAGATCTATCAAAGCTTTGGTGTGATTGTGGGAAGGAAAAAGGGTTATGAGAGTCTTTTTTTTATCTCTCCTAATTTAAGGATTAGGAGTTTTTCTGTGACCGCACTGGGGTCGAGGCTTGTCTGTGCATTAGATAGGTTGTTAGGGTGATGAAGGGTCTTTTTTATGGTGGTTGTATTTTGTATTATGTACAAGATATATTTTGTATGTGCTTAAAAATTTGAAATAAAATATGATAACAAAAAAATATCTGATATTTTCATTTATTGAGGAGTAAATGTAAGTTTCTGACTGCAACATAAAGAACTTTACCTTTCAGGTATTGAGTATCTAAGCCCTCACTAGCAAATAGTCACAGAACCCCAATAGTCTATAGGGCGAAGTAGCCAATAGTCATGGTGCACCAGTTCATCATTAGCCTCACCAGGGGACTCAAACAGCCAGGTGCTTAATTTACTGTATGTATCACACACAGACCAAAAGAGTATTTTAACCCCCAAAATGCTGATAGTAATAACATTGTTTCAACAGGTAATTGATACATTTTAAATATGTTTGATATACAGGCAAAAAGTGTATTTAAATGCAAAAAGATGTAGACAGTGACCACAAAACTTCAATGAACAGGTGACTCATTTTATGGATCTATTACCTAGTAGCATATATAATTTACATAAAAGGAACTCCACCCCAAAATCAAAACAGACAGTTGCAAAATATTATCTATGGATCACAGACAGTCCATTAGCATATTTTCACCCACAAAAAGGGGATTGTGACCTCAAAACCAAAACTGGTGCAAAATATAACGTATAGATTTTCACTGAGAATAACTAGGGTGTATTTCTAGATAATGTCTTCTTGAGTCATCTTAGGTTCACTGTATTTGGAGGCATTAGGCTAAAAAATAAAACATAGCTTTTATTTCTTAAGATTAAAAAGATTAAACAGGACTGTGAACTAATAACAGACATAAAATTTTCACTGTATACTCCAATTGTTGCTGCCCTAGGTGAGTGTTTGAACATGACAGTGCTGCCTGCATCTCCTGGCCCGAACGCTGCAAACCAGAACTGAACTCAGCATGTGTGGAACAGGCCTTAGTATTACTATCACATCACCAAGGTGTCTTAATCACACTTTTGCCTTATTCAGCTGCAACATGGCTCGTTCGGCTATCACAACTACACAATAGGGAGAGAATTCTATTCTTATCACTTCCCTTGTGTATTAGAGCAGTTGTGCTAGCTATCTATTCACTTTATTCACAACCTGATGTAAACAATTTAGCCTCTTTGTCACGATAGCCAAACTTCTCAGGCTAAACTCTTTGCTACTGTCTTGGTCTATAGTAACTGCTGCTGCAATAAATAACTTTAACTCTAGGACCCAACGCATTTCATTATTGCTAGAAATTCACCAGGGGTCATTAGAATTAGGCAACTTATTGTAGGGTGGTTAGCAATAGGTCTGTGCGGTATGTACACCCAGACCAGTGTTAGGCATGGCACACCCCGGTGCAGCCCTGCTTTATTCTCAAACATCAGGCTTGTCACCACCGACGAGCCACGCTCCCTAACCAATCAGTACGTCAGTAATGATGTTTTGCTGGATACAGTACACAACCACCAATCACGCAAACCTGGGCGACCACTCCTCCTATATACGTCTTACCATCCTAGTGATGTGAGTACTATATCCTCGTTTCTGGTACTGTGTTCCCTCGTGATCTGTCCCCTCTTTACCCCATACCAGGGAAAGACCCAGTACATCCCAGCACTAGCATCTCTGCTGCGCCACAGATCGCCTGTCCTTACCCCTCAGCCTTTATGCCGCCCACGTATGTCAGAGAGAAGGAGTATGTCATCCAGGGAACATGTACTTAATTACAGGATAAGGTTGGTGTATATATTCTTCAGTCTGCTTTACCATTGTTAGGCAGTTAGAGGGGTTACAGTGTATATTGGAATAACAATTAGTGCCAGGAAAAGCACTGCTTACATTGCTCTTATTGCAGGAATTACAGCAGTATTGTTGATTTTCAATGACACTTCATATTGAATTGACAAAAGAGGTATATACAAATGTCACGGCGAGGACGCCGCCTCGTCACGTGACTTGGGGTGCAACTGTACGGGTTAATTTAGCCTACTCAAACTTGAGCTCACCATTCACTAAGGATACAAATTGAGCATAAATCACACCTCATACAGCTCCAGCATCCCCCAGACCCGCTGCCACCACTTATTGCATTTATACTGGGACCAATAAGTATCTCACTCTACATCAACTCTTGCTACTCAAGCAGTCACCTTGTCACACCACTAGCCTTGCACACTCAGCACTTTAGCGGTAACACAGCTAACCACACTTCATGAGTTCGCAGAGCATACAGGGAACAAAATTAAAGTGAAAAGCTTTAATTACAAAAAGTTGGTCAGTGCATAAAAAAGATATTAAAAACAAAAGAATTACAAAATAAAATGACACACAACATGGCAAAACAGTTGTAAAATAAAAAGGGAGAAAAATAACAGAAACTTACAACTTAAAGTAAATCCTGATTCCCTGGAGGTGGGAGAAATAATGAGAACACTCAGCTTGTCAAGCGGCCCCCAAAATGTGAACAGCATTTCCTGTATTTCATATTGTTTTATATCTTTTCAGTTTGGTTCAGGTTTCAGAACCTCCCATTCATTAATTAGTCCACAGGGTCATTCAGGATTGGGCAAAGTGTTAATGAGGGGGAGAGTCCAGGAATATTAAACAGTTTCTTTGTTTCCAAATCCCTAAATGCAGGGGTGGGGGTAGGTGCAGAGGAGAGGTGACCAAATGGCTTTTGCAGTCACCACAGAACATTCTGTGGATCAGAGTTTATCAGGTTGTAAGGATCTCCAGGATGTTGTAAACACTGCCTGGACGCCTCAATAGATGCCACATATTTCAACAAAGTTTGTAATTGCCCTGTAGTTAAACAAATCTTATACATTCATGATGAATATCTCCTTGACAACAAAAAAAGAAAGAGTGAAAAAAAAGAGAAAAATTGTAATAGGTTGGTATTTATGATGGTAACTAACTTGGTACATACACAGAGTAGGAGAGATGAAAGGCCCAGATCCCATACTTATCAGCAAAATGATACTTACTGAATCAGCATGTTCATTCGATAAAACATACATACACAATGAAATAATTTATCCCAAATGGTTTTACTGAATTAATCTTAAAAGTCCATTGAGCTTCTATCCTAAAAATTATCCTATCCCAATCACCCCCTGCCGGAACTTTGTGCTTCGTGCCTCGGAGTAAGCTTCCCACTTGTTGTTCTTGCGCTTGTAGTAATTTCCTGTTGTGTCCTGGTCCTGACTTCATTCCTCTGCCACCTGCCCTGACCTCCTGTCTTGTTCCTGTCTTGTTCCTTGATCCTGTGCCGCCTTTCCTGACTTCCAGCCTGACCACGACTCCGTCTCTGCTTTCCGATTCTGTACCTTACCTTGACCACCACTGTGAGCAAAGTTGCGCCTGTGGAGTGACCAGGTACTACCCCGCCACAGCAAGTCCGGCCCGCCTTGTGGTGGGCTCTGGTGAAAACCGGGTGCTACTTTAGACCACAGTCCCAGGTGTCGGCTTATGTCTTCGCTCACTGTGATTCAGTGGGTTAATACACCTGACAATCTCCTAACTCTGATTAAGGTCAAATGTCATTTTAAAATCTCATCAATTAATGCATGGTAAGTTAATTGCCTGAATCATGACATACAGTTATATGACCATTAGTGTCAGATTAAACTTTGCTAAAACTCTAACAATACAGAAACTTCAAGCTTCCAAGGAAAAACATAAACAACGCTTGTTGTTTCAATACATTGGACATACCTAATTCCTTGATTAGTGATCTCTCTGTGCATCTACAAAATTTATAAACCATACTGGGCTTTTCCAAGGAAAAGGTGAGCTGTAGTCCTCTTTATTGGTCTGTTGACTTACTGTTTGCTTTAGACTCTACACTCTACACTCTGGGTGACACAGAGAGTGGACCGTAATGCTAAGTCCACTTCCCATTAATCTCATCCTTTTGTCTATCTCATAATTTGAGAAGGGGGAATTGATCCTAACAAAGTGGAATTTGTTTAGAATTTCAGGAAATCTTCAGTTTTGTACGTACCCGAAGTTTCCGGTGATTCACGGGAACCAAAGTTTTTATTTTTTCCCCTTTATTAGCAAAAGGGCCGCGAGCACAATGTGTTACATGAGGCAGAGAACTCTGGGAAGAAGAAAGGAACACCCTTGATCACATGTGCAGACATGTGCAGACATGTAAGCTAAGCAGCGATTGTCAGGCTTATGTGATGTCACAGCCCTATAAAAAAAGTCAGCTGTCTGCAATCGGGCTGTCGTTTGCAAATTCATTTCAAACTGCATGTGCTGTCTCTAGCGTCTAACTGCTTGTACTTTGTAGCTGATGGAGCGTTCCAGGGTGTCAGTTTTTTGGGTTTTGGATTCACCAAATTTCAATTCTTTTTTTGTTGCTAAAGTTGATATCAAGAAATCCATGTCAAATCAACATAGTTGATGGAGTGATTTTTTATCAAAATCCAGGGTGTCAGTTTTTGGGGTTCTGTATTCCCCAAATTTCAATTCCTTTTTTGTTGCTAAAGTTGATATCAAGCAATCTGTGTCAAATCAACATGGTTGCTGGAGAGATTTTTTCTCAAAGTCCAGGGTGTCAGTTTTTGGGGTTCTTAATGAGCAGCTTCCTTCCCCCGCCTAGTGAGGAGGGTAGTTGCCACAGTATTTGGGGTTCTGTATTCCCCAAATATCAATACCTTTTTTGCTGCTAAAGTTGATATCAAGAAATCCGTGTCAAATCAACTTAGTTGCTGGAGGTTTTTTTTTTTCAAAGTCCAGGGTGTCAGTTTTTGGGGTCCTTAACAAGTAGCTTTCTTCACCCGCCAAGTGAGGAGGGTAGCTGCCACAGGACTACTGGGCAGCCAAACATGATGTGTGGCCGTGGAGTTTGCAGTAGAGAAGCTGTCCTGCCCGGCCATTAGTGTGGCATCAAAGCTGATGTTCAGTGTGGCGGGGGCCATTGTTACCCCAAGGAGAACCCACTTTTCCACCCATAATGTAGAGAGACGGACCTTTGTCAAGATGAATCAGACATGGATCGGCCAGGATTTCAAAACACCAATGCCTTATGCATCAGATTAGATCAGCCATGATGCCTCCCCCAAATGTTGAGAAACGAGTCTGGATTCTAACTGCCTGCCTCAGCCACTATTCATACACTATTCAATACCAGGGACTGGAATTGTCACCCACCTCCAAACGTGCTACTGCTGACACCTCCACACTTTGTCATTGTGCCACACTGTGGCCTGCGATGTTGCTGCCACCTCCATAATTTGTCATTGTGCCACTCTGTGGCCTACTCATGCTGCTGCCAACTGACAGCTGTCTCCCTGGAACACAATGTGATTTCCATAATGCTGTTTTCACCCTCCAACACTCTATGATGTTGTCGCTATGTTTGGTTTTCCCCTTCATTTCATCTTTCAGAAGGAATGAAAAGCTTCAGAATTGATAGACAAAAGCCTGAGTGGATACAGAACACAAAGAACATGCAAATATCTCATTTAGTGTTCATCTCTGTTTTGGATCAACTCCTGTTTGTTTTTTATTTTTTTACGGCAATGCAAAATTACTGCCGACACCCGCTCCACTCTTTTGGGGGGTTTCTACATGTATCAAAGTTTAACAGAACAGGTTATATCATCATCTATGGAATCATCTCATGTCATTGTTAAAAGAGTGCACTCTTTGATGTTATAGTGGGATTTTGGCCGTCATCTCAGTCCTTTCGAGCTGGCACAGTTGTGACCTTGTCAGACCTTGTCACTCCCCTTGAGAAAGCCTAAGCGGCGAAACACATGTCGGGGTTTGTGGCATGTGTCCTTCAGTGGTATGGTATCATTACAACCCGTTTATATGTTTCACATTGGTTTATGTTCATTATGTTTCTCATGCTTTACTTGTGTTCTAAATGCATCTAACTTGGATTGTACAACCTACTCCTATGCCTTGTTTGGCTATCTACTCTGCACAGCCACTTTTAACCATTGTTTTATCTTGTGGTCCACTCATTACTGATATTCTATGTATCTAATTTTTGTTATTAAAATTTCGCTACTAATAAAATATAAATTCATTATATGAACTTGGTGATTGTTGTTGTTTTGATCAATTTTTTGGTGTTCTACAGTTGTGACCTTGTCAGGCTGCGTTCCCACTTCACTTATTTGGTCAAGTTGGCCCCTGTAAGTGCCCATGGAATTGAAGGGTAAAGCGATTCTAAGAGCGGCGCCTGTCATATGCGTGTCATACTAAAACTCAGCATTGTTGAAGACCAAACCACGCTCCCTATGCATATTTGATCATGGCACAACGTTCTACATTGTTCTACAACAGCCTACCTGTTTTTTTTACATGATTTGAAATGATTCGATTCGGGTCGAAACTAATTTAGTCTGAAAATTCTGCGAACTCGGCAAGTCAAATTTTTTTTCAATAATTCGCCCATCTCTAATTATAATAATACTTCCTTTATTTATATAGAGCACACAGATTATGCCAATGAGAGGCACAGTTTTAGCCCAATTTTTAAATATTCCCATGTACACCGATCAAGGATTGAATATTGCATTCCTAACCACAGAAGACCAAAAACAACAAATGTTTCATAAAAAAACAATACAAACTTGAATGATTTGCTACCTTGATGAAGTGACAGGAGTTAGGTCCTTGCAATCATTTAATAGTTTGGCTCAGAATAAATGGATCCCAAGGAAAGTAAAAAATGATCCAGGGATTACTATTTCTCTGCTGCAGTAGATAGGTTCAGGTCCCAGGACTGTTGATCTCCCTGGAATAGATAGATTACAACACCTACATGGACACTTGAAAAATGATCCAGGTGCAACATTTTTATCCTATGCTGTTTGGCAACAAGAGGTAGTGTAGCAGCTTCAGCCTGGGTTGCAAAATGTCATGGTCAAGGGTATCCAGCTCAGTAAAAGGCCCTCTAATCCCTCTACCTGGTTTAAAAGACACAGTAAAATGGCCATACTGGACCAGGCAAGGAGAGTTTACATTTTTGACTTGCTATAATGTAATCTGGGAACAGACAGGTGACACAAACAGTGGTTCCTAACTCTAAACCCACTTTCCATTCATCCCCTATTCCCTAGCCCACCCTAGATGGTATATAAACAACTGGAAGACGTTCCCTCCATGTGCCAGTGCAAAACACTGAAATAAAGACAAGACATACAAACACACACAAAAGAATACTCTACAGAAAAAGGCCAATACAGTATAAGATCACAAAGCCGAGCAGGTAGTCTAACAAGTAGCAAAATTTGAACAAACCAAAAGAACAAGGGAAGAATGTATATGTTTTAGTAAGTATGTGCGCTGTGGCCTATACTATAACCCTATATGGTTTATCACCATGTGGCTTGTTGGTAACAATGAAAACAGCCTATTGTTCTTCCTAACTACTAGGAAGAGTTTTAATCCAACAAAAAGCTAAAGATAATGCAAGAAAAATATGTAAGTAGTCAGAAATTGTGTAATCTAAAATGTTTATTAGTAAAGGGAAAATACTGGTTAAAAAACTTGGCCCCAGCGCAGGGGGACACAAGGCAAAAAGTTGAATCCCAGACAAACAGATCAGGTTGTTAGACAGCATAAATGAATAATAAGGCTACAGTGGCCGTAAACATGTATGCACAATGTAGAATGGGAAGCATGACGAGTTAAAGAACACAATTGTGAACAGATGACAATGGTATGGTAATCATTAATATAAGAGCGGCTTACCCATGTTAAACCTGATTGCTGCCTGGAAGACAACAGCCCCGACGCGCGTTTCGGCTGGTTCAAAGCCTTAGTCTGGGGGTGGAGGTAGTCTAACAAGTAGGTAGTTTGCTGCAAACAGAGATTGTAGCGAGCAGTGAACAAATTGTGAGGGGATAATTTATATGAAACCACAGTCCCGGCCCCAGGAATTATTGTAGCAGA
Source organism: Engystomops pustulosus (assembly GCA_019512145.1). Classification (NCBI taxonomy): domain Eukaryota; kingdom Metazoa; phylum Chordata; class Amphibia; order Anura; family Leptodactylidae; genus Engystomops; species Engystomops pustulosus. The sequence goes on from CM033649.1 coordinate 46,202,593, forward strand.
TCTTTGTTAGTCACAGTGGCTTAAATGTTGATGACCTGGAGCAGATTAGCAATTAGATCAAGACAGTCATCAAACATGAACCCCTGTTCATACTCAGAATGAACTCAGTAAAGCACAAAGACAAAATCAGTGCATCCTCCACCACACTATGGACAGGGGATGGCATTTGTGTTGTACTTGTTAGAATTTGTACTCAACTGAACAAACTTACTGATATTTTGATAACTTGTTCCACTTGCAAGAAAAAAAAAGTAGGACCATCAACCCACTACCCCCCCAAAAAATCTGGAAATTATTAAAGATCCTATACAATGTAAGAAACTTGTGTGTTTTCTGCTCTACACTAACAAAGTATATTGATGCTGTTCAATGTAATGACCAAAAGTGATATTAAAAAAAATATTCTAATAAATCCCAAAATTGGGATAAAATAATATATCCAAAATATCCTAAAACGTATAGACTAGAGATGAGCGAACATACTCGTCCGAGCTTGATGCTCGATCGAGCTCTCCCCGTGCTGCCCGATGTCTCCCCGTGCTGCTTGATGTCTCCCTGCTGCTTGATGTCTCCCTGCTGCCGTTCCGCGCGTATCTTCCGACAAGTAAGCAGATGTGCCGAACATCTGTAATCTATTCTTCACTGTGTTTTTCACTGCGTTTTTCACTTAAATGATCCTGTGTTCACTGTGTTCCCTGTTTTTATTCTATTCTTCATTGTTCTTCACTGTGTTTTTTTAATTAAATGCTCGATCTCGAGCAGGGGAAATACTCGTCCGAGCAACGAGCCGTTTCGAGTACCTTAATACTCGAACGAGCATCAAGCTCGGACGAGTATACTCGCTCATCTCTAGTCACGAGAAAACACTTTCAAAATCACTTGGATATGTTAAAGCTTTTCAAAGTTTTAACCATTTAAAGTGACACAGGGCAGATTTGAAAAAATGGGCCGTGTGAGTAAGGTGAAAAGTGGCTTTGGCATTAAGGGGTTAAAGAAGGTATCTGCTTGCAAGGAGGGGACCTTCATTTATGTCCTAAGGCCCCATACATACCTAAGGCCCCATACAGGCTGCATACAAGAGCCTTACACTCAACTCTCTCCAGACTTTAATTAGTGGACACACTTTTAAACCCAGAGCGCAAAGATTTTTCCTTCTATTTTCATTCCCACCCCTCCACTAGACTAGATTAAATTTTTGTCTCCCAACCCCATGTTACACTCAATAGATCAGCCTCTGTAGGCTCAGTCATATTATCAGACCATACCCCAGTCCTATGTACTGTATCTGTTTCCAACCTAGCTAGTGGCAGTGGACACTTAATCAAAAACTTCTGGTGGACCCACATCATGTTGACCATCTCAAAGAGGCTTTAAATGAGAACTTCCAAAATAACTCTCTGAAGAAGTCCTCACCACTTTATTACAAAACTGAACTAATTGTGAGAGGGGATCTCATCTGAACACGCATTTATGTTAAAAACCACCACACCCAACTTTTTGACACCATGCTTGAGCCGATATCTACAAAAAGTGCACAAAAAAATCCAAAGCCCAGTCTGTATTGTTGGACCTTACTGATCTTAGAAAGCAAGAAGCAAGATTAAAAATATACTAAAATGTTCAACCAGCCAAGCTTCTGTTATTGACTAAAAGTAACTTTTACTTACATGGGACTAAGGGCAGCAAGCTAAAAAACAGCAGGAAAGAACTTATCTCTCCAGGATGGTAATAAGAGGCAAGGCAATGCTCAAATAGCTGGTGCCTTCCAGAAATTTTATAGCGATCTTTACAACATATCTCCCACTGAGGACCCTATAAATGAGGCTAGAATCATTGCTTTCAAACAAAAAACAAGTGTGCACTGTGTGCAAATGCAGCTCACCCCTCTTGCAGCATTAGGCTTCCAATTGAGTGCAGGTGCTCGCAGATCTACGTACAGGCTTCAGTACATCGTAGTACAGAAAATAGATACAACCTTGGCACAAATCCGCAAATTCAGGAAGCATGGCTCAATATAAAAACATTCTTCTTTATTTGAAAATCATATGCACAGGTATCCAAAGTGCAACCCACGGACCTACATGTTTCGGCTCTTAAGCCTTATACATAGGGACACATGTCAGATTCTAACAATAGAGTCTGGTCATTAAGCCAAAAACAAGCATTTATGATAAGGGGTTAAGGTAAATCTTGAAAGTCAGAAATTATGAATATATTCGCTTGCTAAGGTATGAACATTACAGCAACGCTCCCCCAAGCCATTGCCCAAAGAATTGTTAAAATACTTAGGGTTTAGGCTAGCAGCAGATCTTACCCGACTCATTAACCCCTTAAGGACGCAGGGTTTTTCGACTCATTTCTCGCTCTCCAACTTCAAAAATCCATAACTTTTTCATTTTTACGTGTACAGACCTGTGTGAGGGCTTATTTTGTGCGTAACAAATTTTACTTTCCTGTAATGTTATTTATTTTAACATGCCGTGTACTGCGAAGCTGAAAAAAAAATTCCAAATGTGGAAAAATTGAAAAAAAAAACGCATGTGGGCTCAGTTTTTACGACTTTCACTCTTCGCTCCAAATAACATGCTTACTTTATTTTTTGGTTCGGTGCGATCGCGGTGATACCAAATTTATATAGGTTTTATTGTGTTTTAATTAGAGATGAGCGAACATACTCGTCCGAGCTTGATGCTCGATCGAGCATTAGCGTACTCGTAACTGCTCGTTGCTCGGACGAGTATTTCGCCCGCTCGAGAAAATGGCAGCTCCCGCCGTTTTGCTTTTTGGCGGCCAGAAACAGAGCCAATCACAAGCCAGGAGACTCTGCACTCCACCCAGCATGACGTGGTACCCTTACACGTAGATAGCAGTGGTTGGCTGGCCAGATCAGGTGACCCTGGGATAGACTAGCCGCTGCCCGCGCTGCTCGGATCATTCTCTGTCTGGATGCCGCTAGGGAGAGAGCTGCTGCTGGTCAGGGAAAGCGTTAGGGTGTTCTATTAGCTTACTGTTAGGCAGGAGTGATTCTACAACAGCCCTTCTTAGGGCTACAATAACGTTATCCTTTTTTTTTTTATTTGCTTGTGGCTGGGCTTGCTGGCACTAGTAGTGCAGCTAGTACCATATTGTGAGGAATTAGCAGGGGGACTTGCTACCGTTGTGTTTAGCTCTTAGTGACACACATATCCACCTCAAACACCAAAGTGGGAAAATTTATTAGGGGTTTGATTTCAATTAGGCACAGTCTGCCAGTTTCTTTTTATTTTACGTTTATTTTTTTCATAACTCAGCGTCATCTCATCTGGCATAGTAGTGTGCTTTAATACTTGGCTAGAAAATAGCCATAGGAGAATCCAAACGGCTTACTTACGCCTACAGTAGCGTTATATATATTTGATTTCTGGTTGATCTGCTGGTGGCTGTAGTTGTTGCAGTGCATCTACTAGCAAATTGTGAGCAATTTGGAGTGAGACTTGCGACCACTGTGTTTTGCGCTTAGTGACGCACATATCCATCGCAAAGACCGAAGTGGGAAAATTTATTAGGGCCCGGGGTTGGATTTCAATTAGGCACAGTCTGCCATTTCCTTTTTTATTTTACGTTTATTTTTTTCATAACTCAGCGTCATCTCATCTGGCATAGCAGTGTGCTTTCATACTTGGCTAGAAAATAGCCATAGCAAAACAAAAAAAAAAAAAAACACAAAAAAAGGTAAAAAAAAAATTAAAGTTATAACTCTCATTTTCAAAATGTTTAACCCGAGGGCTAGGGGTAGAGGACGAGGGCTGGGACGTGGGCGTCCAACTACTGCAGGGGTCAGAGGCCGTGGTCCTGGGCGGGGTGAGACACCACCTGCTGATGAGGGAGCAGGGGAACGCCGCAGAGCTACACTCCCTAGGTTCATGTCTGAAGTTACTGGGACTCGTGGTAGAAGAGCACTGTTGAGGCCAGAACAGTGCGAACAGGTGATGTCGTGGATTGCCGACAATGCTTCGAGCAATTTGTCCACCAGTCAGTCTTCCACGCAGTCCACCCATGTCACCGAAATCGGCACTCCTCCAGCTCCTGCACCTCAGCCTCCTCCCCCCCAGTCTGCCCCCTCCACTCTGGCGCATATGGCAGATTTCATGCTAGGCTGCCTATCCCGTGACCCTCGCGTTCAAAGAATTTATTCCAGCACCGATTACTGGGTGTTCACTCTCCTGGACCCACGGTACAAGCAAAATCTTTCCACTCTCATCCCTGGAGAGGAAAGGAGTGTGAGAATGCATGAATACCAGCAGGCCCTGGTGCACAAGCTGAAACAGTATTTCCCTTCTGACAGCGCTAGCGGCAGAGTGCGTAGTTCTGCGGGACAAGTAGCGAGGGAGAGTAGGCGAGCAGGCAGCTTGTCCAGCACTGGCAAGGGTACGCTTTACAAGGCTTTTGCCAGCTTTATGTCACCCCAGCAAGACACTGTCACCTGTCCCCAGTCTCGGCAGAGTAGGGCTGATCTTTACAGAAAGATGGTGAGGGAGTACGTAGCTGACCATACCATCGTCCTAAATGATCACACAGCTCCCTACAACTACTGGGTTTCAAAGCTGGACATGTGGCACGAACTGGCGCTGTACGCCTTGGAGGTTCTTGCCTGCCCTGCCGCTAGCGTCTTGTCCGAGCGGGTTTTCAGTGCAGCTGGTGGCATCATCACCGATAAGCGTACACGCCTGTCGACTGACAGCGCTGACAGGCTGACGCTTATCAAGATGAATAAAGCCTGGATTTCTCCTAATTTCCAATCTCCACCAGGTGAAGGAAGCTCAACCTGAATAATTTATCCACTCCTCCTCCTCCTCATTTTCCTCCTTCTCCTCCTCTTTGTACAGTAAAGCAGAGGAAACTGGCTATTTTTTGACAGGGCCCACTGGCTCTAGCTATAGTACTTTATGCATTTAATTTTTCTGGAGGGCCACCGACCCGGTCCTCTGTTTTAAACAATTTTTGGGAGTGCCACATACAGGCACTCAATCTATTCCATTTTTCTGGAGGGCCACCTACCTGCTCCTCTGGTTTGAAAACTTTTTTGGACTGCCACATACAGGCACTCAATCTATTCCATTTTTCTGGAGGGCCACCTACCTGCTCCTCTGGTTTGAAAACTTTTTTGGACTGCCACATACAGGCACTATCCAAATTGAATTGTCTCCATAGCAGCCTCCACACGTTGTCTCCATTGCTACCTCCAAAAGTCGTCCATATAGCTGCCTCCATACATCGTCCCTTTATCAAACGAGGTGTGTCAGGCCGAAATTTGGGTTGTTTTCATGGATTCCACATCAAAGTTGTTAACTTTGTCGCCACCCTGCTGTGTTATCCACAAAATACACTGGCAAACTTTTACCATTTACGGATATTATTTCAGCGCTTCTTGCGCATCTGTTTACATTCCCCTCACCCGCCATATCCTAAACTTATAAGAACGCTACTACACTTGATCTTATACAAAAGGTTCTTAGAAGTGCTGTTTGGGGAGTAGCCTAGAGACAGGGGCTTGGATTGGCGAAAGCTCGCCTGGCAGCGGAGCGCCAGCTCCATGCCAAGAACCAACTAACATAGTTTTAACTGCAGCACCTTTAATCTACTACTAGTTCACTGCCTCCATACATGCCCGCCTTATCAAACGTGCTGTGTCAGGCAGAATTTTGGGTTGTTTTCATG
>CM033649.1:46208981-46345291 GCA_019512145.1 Engystomops pustulosus
GCAGCCTCAGAGGCATCCATGCATGCTGCCCCTGCTGTTTCCTGTCCATTTCCGTGGTGTTTCCATCCTTTTCTGAGGTTCCCAGGTGTTTGGCCAAGCTTCCCTGTGCAGAGCCTTGGTCCCCTTGAAAAATGCTCGAGTCTCCCATTGACTTCAATGGGGTTCGTTATTCGAGACGAGCACTCGAGCATCGGGAAAAGTTCGTCTCGAATAACGAGTACCCGAGCATTTTAGTGCTCGCTCAGCTCTAGTTAGTATTAACCTATTTTATTAACACTACCTGCTTATCTGAAGGTAACGTCCGTGCCTAAATGTCGCACAATCCGCAGTTGGCGGAATAGATGTCGTTTATTTGTGTGTGAACTGTGGCTTACTGCTTGTGTTTGGATTAACTGAGCCACACCCTGCTCCTTGCATTTTAGCACTGCCCAGCAAGGGTTACTAGCCTGATGGACAGTTCCCCTAGTGCTGCTGGAGGCGTGTCTAGGAATGGCCTTATATACCTGTCCATTCCCATCAGACCTGGCAGGTTATTCTTCAAGTCCTACCTGTGTATCTAGTGGTCTTGCTATCTTGTTTGGTATTCTGTGTTTTGTATCTGATTCTGTACCTTTGCAGCCATCTTGGTTTTTACCTGGTTTGTTTGTCTCCACTTGTATGCCTGTATCTTGACCTGACCTGTATATATCCCGCTTGATCTTGGCCTGACCTGTATATAACCCGTTTGATCTTGGCCTGACCTGTATATAACCTGTTTGATCTTGGCCTGACCTGTATATAACCCGTTTAATCTTGGCCTGACCTGTGTATATCCCGCCTGTCTTCCTGTATCTGTTGTTTGTCCCTCAGTGTTGTTTACCTCCTAGTGTTATCCCGCTTTCCCTGTCTCAGACTTGTGTTAGTATTTTATGCACCAGTGTGAAGCCTGACCTATATCTGTTTCCGGTTACCTGTCCACTCCACCATCCAGCAGCTGCCAGACAAAGTTAGTCTTCCCTGTCATCTTGTAGGGTCGCTCAGGGACCATCAGTTAGGGTCCTGATAGTGCGTTTGCCCTTATTAGGGCGGTTTATCTGCGTTAGGCAAGGCCTTAGCCCGCAGGGACGTCGCAGGGTGAGTTCGCAACCGCTTACCTAGTCTGACAGCTAGCGCCAAGCCTGGTTGTGGTTGCGCGGTTGCTGGAAAGGTACTGACAATAATCTTGCGCTAGGTAGCACTACCTTGTATCTGTTTGTTTTTCTTTTCTGAGTATCATCGATCAAAGTAAGAGGTAGGTGGCAGGTACTTAAAAATTATTTATGGGACTTAGGCCATAAACTCAGGGCAAGGACCTCAAAGGTAGTTTTCTCCGAAATATTACCAGTACCACGTGCCACACCAGAAAGGCAGCGGGAGATCAGGGAGGTAAATAAGTGTCTTAAAAGTTGGTGTGGGAAGGAGGGTTTTGGGTTCATGGAGAACTGGGCTGACTTTGCTGTCAGCTACAGGCTCTACAGTAGGGATGGGCTGCACCTCAGTGGGGAGGGTGCAGCTGTTTTGGGGGAAATGGCTAGAAGGTTGGAGGAGTGTTTAAACTAGAGACCTGGGGGGAGGGCAACTACACTTGTGCAGGGCAAAAAGACAGTGTAGATAGAGAGCTGAGAAGCGTCATAGTCCATGGGGGAGGAAGGGCTGGTATAGGATTAGAAATAAGAAAAGAAATAGGGATAGGGAAGACCATATAAAGTGCATGTACACTTATGCCAGAAGCCTCACAAACAAAATGGAGGAACTGGGACTCTTAATGTTAGAATGCAAATATGATAAAATGGTTGTCACGAACCCAACTCACCAGAGTCCAAAGAGGGGGTGCAATTATGCCAGGGAACCACGTAAATTAGCCCTTAAGCTCCACCCATTCACACAAAATGGTGCCCCCCAGTAAGTAATGTGCCCCACACAGCCCCCCAGTAAGTAATGTGCCCACACAGCCCCCCAGTAAGTAATGTGCCCACACAGCGCCCCAGTAAGTAATGTGCCCACACAGCCCCCCAGTAATGTGTCCAAGCAGCCCCCCAGTGAGTAATGTGCCCACACAGCCCCCCAGTAATGTGCCCACACAGCCCCACAGTAAGTAATGTGCCCACACAGCCCCCCAGTAATTAATGTGCCTGCACAGCCCCCTAGTAAGTAATGTGCCCACACAGCCCCCCAGTAATTTGCCCACACACAGCCCCCCAGTAAGTAATGTGCCCACACAGCCCTCCAGTAAATAATGTGCCCACAGAGCCCCTCAGTAAGTAATGTCCTCCACACAGCCCCCCAGTAAGTAATGTCCCCCACACAGCCCCCCAGTAAGTAATGTCCTCACACAGCCCCCCAGTAAGTAATGTCCTCACAAAGCCCCCCAGTAAGTAATGTGCCCACACAGTCCACCAGTAAGTAATGTGCCCCACACAGCCCCCAAGTAAGAAATGTGCCCACACACAGCCCCCCAGTAATGTGCCCAAACAGCCCCCCAGTAAGTAATGTGCCTCACACAGCCCCCCCTGAAATAAAGATCACCCTGATTTAATTCATCTACTGGAGTGCTGCTGCCTTCCTTGAATATATATAGATATATGGATAGATAGATAGATAGATAGATAGATAGATAGATAGATAGATAGATAGATAGATAGATAGATAGATACTGGTGAGGATGTAATTATTCAGTATGGTTATTCAGTTATTCAGTATGGATGGTTCTGTATCATTCATGTCACAATGTATGGTCACTAACGGTATGGTGACACAGTATTCTTGCAAATGTGTCGTATTTGATGAAAATTGCCATTACTTTATGTTCTACAAAATGGATGTTGTACATGTTCAGTATGGGTTAATATTAGGTTATAGACAAATTACAGGTGGTCCCCTACTTAAGAACACCTGACTTACATACGACCCCTATTTACAAACGGACCTCTGGATTTTGGTAATTTACTGTACTTAAGTTCCAGGCTACAATAATCAGCTATAACAGTTATCACATGTGTCTGTAATTAAAATTTATTGTTTATCCTGGTTAAAATCCAACTGTCACAGAGACCAAAAAAATTGTGACCAGGGTTACAATAGTAAAGTATACGGTTCCGACTTACATACAAATTCAACTTAAGAACAAACCTACAGAACCTATCTTGTATGTAACCCGGGGGACTGCCTGTACTAATTTGTATATCTTTTTGCCATAATATAGTGGAGTGCACAAGCCCTAAGTAGAGTCTTTTAATGCGCAACATTAACAACATTTTATTATTTTTGACTCTAGATGTCTCTGTATAACTTAGATTTTTTCAAGGTTATAATGAAGAACAATATAACAAGACGTCTGCAAGGGATGTTTTTCATTTGCTCGGAATAATTTGAGGATTTATATGGTAACAAAATTAAATAAACATCTTTCTATAGTTATTGTACTGAAAATGATCATTATAAGAAAATAATTGTCACCGTGGCGCAGCTTCCAATTTATCATTATGTTCAAAATAGCTGCAATAAAACATTTTCTGCTTTATGTTGCTTTATCTTGTAATGACCTTTGCAGAGTTTTTAAGTGCATTCGGTGGGTGGTGAAAACATGTTTAATCACAAATGATACCTTATAATAAAGCACCATAACAACATTTAATATTTTGAATAATGCATTCTTTTTCCTAAACTCTTTCCTGAGTGTACCCCAGAGAGCTAAGACTTGATGGATCTTCAGCAGTGACACAGTTGGAAGCCTGAGAAATACATCACACACTTAGCTTCTCTGCAGCATTACTAATTATAATGGAACACACAGTCAAGAAGTCATTTGGAAAAAGTTGATTATTCTGCTTTTCAGCTGTTTTTTTATTGAATTGCATAAACAACTCCAGATCTGTATGTAGGGATGAGTTTTCTAATTCGATCTATATGGCTGCTTAATATAAACACTACATTAATATTAATTTATTGCTTCATAAGGTACAAATGTAGAAGGACAAGAGAATGTATTACTGAATTAGTATTTATAGATAGCCAAGCAAATTGCAGCTCTGCACTTTGTATCAAAGCGATTTATAAGACAAGGACTCTTTCTGGTAGTATAAAAGCATAACCTTTCATAACCTTTGATGTTCAATTTGGACTGGTCAATCCAAAAAGCATGTTATAGTGTTATTTTCTAAGGGAATTCAATCGTTATAATGGTTATGTCAAAAGCACAACTGGGCTCATTTAACTTCACTTTCAATGTAGTTTGGTAGTATGGTAAGTATGTTATGGTCCCAACAAACTGCAGTCTGTAGGGGAATATCTGCTATTGAACAAAACCATGCAAGTCATACTTGACATATTGCACATCAAAACGCTGATTTAAAATGGAAGATTTTATTCAATTGCACTTGCTTATGCTGGAAGCAGCAGCAAAACTGAGTTTCTGACAATGAGCTTATATTAGAACAAAATACACTTTGTAAAATATATGCTGATCAGCTCTGATGTTAAAACAACATAATTTGAAGTTAATAACATATACTACAATGTTTTAAGTTATAAGAGAAATTAAATATTGAGTTCATTGAGAAAGTGTGTTAATTACTGGTAAAAGAGGGAACCATGGGTTCAGGACACACTCTGAATTGTATACCTGCACAGTGGCCATAGCATATATACAGACCTTGTACACCATTGAAAGCAACTACAAATACCTTGTAAGCAGTGGTAGGAGGCTTGGTTGGATGAGCCATGTGATCTTTTACATTATTTGAATCATCAAATTTGCTCCCTCTTCCAGGAAACGAGAAGCTCTACACAATGTCCTCCTTGAAATTTCTTGGTTCTGGAGCTTATGTCAATGTTACTTTGACACAATCCATTTCAGAATATATTGTTGTAAACCAAGTTAACTCCTTAATAGTTGTAAAATGCCCTCAATGGCTGTAGTGCCTTAAAGGGTAATGTACGAATACCATTTCCAGGATGTGAAAACATTTCCTAGGCTACCTTGTAAGGCAGCCCCCTTAATATCAAGCATGACTTTCAAGAAGCCTATTGGCATGATACAGGATTAAAGCCAAACCTGTATATCTATTCCAAAAGAAACAGATTCCTAACTCTAGACAGCACTGTTTTGATGTCTATGCATTTCTTCAGTAGAGTGTAGGCAACAGGTTTAGCTTAGTGAGATGCTTTTGACTGGGATCGGGAAGAAAGAGCTCTCCTTTTGGAGATTTTACCAAATAAGACCACCTTAGAGGTATGTGGAGATTTACGGATGTTAGTCTCCACATGCTTGCAAGCCATTTTTTCTCCCAACACAGCTAGCTCTATCTTCCCCATTGAGATGCAGCCCCTTCCTGCTGTAGAGCCTGTAGCCAACATCAAAGTCAGTCCAGTTCTTCATGAACCCAAACCCCTCCTTTCTACACCAAATTTTGAGCCACTTATTTACTTCCCTTTCCACTGCCTTTCCGGTGTGGCACGTGGTACAGGAAGTATTCAGGAGAAAACTACCTTTGAGGTCCTTGCCCTAACAATATGTCCTAAGTACCTGAAATCATTTTAAGGACATTTCACTTACCTCTTACTTTGTCACTGATGCCAATGTTGACCATGACCGCTGGATCCTCACCAGCCCCTCCAAGTAATCTGTCAACCTGATTCACAACATGCCAACTCCGGGCACCCTACAAAAAACATGCTGTTTGGTATGCACGGTCTTTGTGACAAATTGTCCTGTCGGTACCCCTAGTAATGGAATCTTCCACTACCAGCACCTGTCTGTCATTACGTGTGCTCCCATTCTTCTTTTTACTGGAGTCATTTAGGCAAAAAAATGTAAATTTCAAAATTACACCCAATTTTGTTTTAACCCTTTTAAAACAATGAAAGTGTTAACAAACTTTATAAAAGTTGTTTTACATAGGCTGAGGGGTGAAGTTCTAAAATAACTTATCACTTATAACTTCCTACAAAAATGTGAGTATGCATAAAAAAACATGTCAGCATAAAGCAAACATTTGGTAAATGTGTGTTATGAAGTTATTTTGGTGTAATGACTGTGTCAGAAAATAGAAAATTTAGAATTTCAAAAATTGAGATTTTTTTTTTAATTTTAGCCAAATATCAGTATAAATAAATAAACCCAATAGATATCACTAGATTTTTTCTACTAACATGAAGTGCAATGTTTCAGTCTCAAAATTACCTGGATTTGTTAAAGCATTGCAAAGTTATAACCATTTATAGTGACATTTGTCTGATTTGAACAAATGGTTTACGTGTTAAGATTGATCACTTCCAGAATGCATAGTTCTCTAAAAAGTAGATAGGTGTACATTGTTCCATGGTTCCTGTTATTGTCGAGCTGATGGCACTGCTGGACAAATAATATATGTTTTCATTTAGATTGTTTAGATTCTTTTGCTTATAAATTATGCATTTTGTTGATTAAAAAAAAAGTTTTAACGCTTACATCTTTATGAAGTATTTTTACTTTAGACTTGCCCCTTTTGATCTCACCTAAGGGCAATATATATCCTGAAATTTTGCAGTATCCATACTAACTAGTTATTACTACCAGCGACCTTAGCAGCAAACACAGCGTTCTGTACTTAATAGATTAATAACTGCACAGTAAGCAGAATAAACAAAGTAAAGCATCCACAAGCCGTATAATTGTGTTGTTCTAAAATAAAATGTAATGAATAATAACATGTTTGGGATATTGGATAAGTATTTCACAAAATATCCATGTATTATTTGATTCCAGAAATCATCCATATATTTTATTTAGCATTGTTATCTAATAAAATATCTTTTCTGCTTTGTGTAAAACTGTGTCCCTGAACACTACACTTTAGAGAGTTCATATGTGTTTTCGTTTTCATAGGCCCGGTCTGAAAGGTTCTGACAGCATGATTCATAAGATGGCATTGAACAAATAAAAAAATAAGATTGCTTCGCTCTGCAAACCACTGATATCCTCATAAACCAATTTCCCTAGACTATATACTTCAAGAGGCCAGATTTATACCATCAGGAAATCCTACAATCCATACATTATTGATCTGCAATTTTTTTTTCCGGCCATCTGCCCAGTGTTCAGAGTTTTGATTAAAAACCTGTAGATATGATCATGGTCAGTTGTCAGAACATATAAATCAGTGCAGCAAAATTATAGCATGTGGTGGTGTCTTCTGCTCATTAATTTCTATGGCTGTAATCTCCCTTATCTTTACTGTAAAGATTCCATCTCTGGAATCCAATGGAAAGTCATGTGTAATCAAGTGGATGTGCGGGAAAAAAAACTAGTAATAAACAAATGCATTACTTTAATATAACTAAAAAATTATTTATTTCTGTTAGAATGAGGAGCATTAATTGTTTTGTAAACTTCAATTTTTCTCTCTTACAACAAATTGTACCCGTTACGTTTTTTTTTGTCTTCTTATGTTAAAGGATTTTTCTTATGTTAAAGGATATAGATGCCCTATCCTCAGAAAAATATCAAATTGGTCTGTGGTCAGTTCCTTCATTTATCAGCTATTTGAAGGGGCCAAAAGTCACATTAAATGGGGCTTATTTGAACATTCCATGGAATTCTTTTGGCTTTCCATCTATCTCCATTTATCACTGGTCTTTCCTGGGCTACAGTCATTATAACCCTGAACTTGAGGAACCCCTATATAAAAATGCAGCAAGGCTATCAGAAAGATTGGCTCATACTTTGTGGCTTAGGTGGGTAGTAATGTCTGACAATAATTCTAAAGCCAAGATAGAATTTGTAGTGTAGGTGTCTGTCATTATCTTGGGAAATGTATCTTATAGGGAGCATGTCCATCTCTTTGTCCTTTATGTACATTGCATAAAGTGTTATAGAAATCAATGGTCAGTGTCTTCTAAAGTCCAATATACTGAACGCATGTGAGAAATACTTTAATTTGCCGTATTTTATGTGTAAACCATGCTAATCAGTTTTGTTATTCAATCATATTAAAAAAATATCCTCAACGCAGAAAAAGAATACATTGAATTTCCTGTTGGAATGAATCGATAACTATTTACACACCCTAATGAACACATGTCACACGTTTTGACAACCTCTGCAACTTATATGGAATCTGTCAGTGGGTTTCACCATACAAAGCTGCAGACAATCCCTGGAGGGATGTGTAATCATAACTTATCTATATGTTTTAGTAAAACAAAACAGAATTATGAAAATGTAATTTATATCCCAGGATTGTAGCTGAACTTAATGCACTTCTTGCAAATAATTACTATACATAATCTACCCTCTGCTCTATATTAATCAATCAGAAGTCTGTTACAGTGAATACTGTATACTGTGGGGAGGTACTGTACAACAATGCAGATATCTCACAGGAAATATTCATAGTCCTGCTGCTACTAACTACACACATAGAGGTATGGTTACAAAGATCTTCAGGGATTGCTGCTTAACAATATCTGTATTGTAAGTAGATAAAATAATTTGGGAGTTTATCTTGAAAGTTAATATTGAGGATCTTTTTGCCACTGCTATACCAAAGGCCATTATTTTCATGTAATATAGAAAATGATTAGTTGTTTACTGTTGTTTACCAAATCACTTCCAGTCCAGATTTACATGTATAAGATACTGGGATGATTTAGAAGATCAATTTCTACCATCAAAGAGTATAGTGAATAGTGTTGTGACTACCAAGGGTGGCATAAATAGGGGGCACAATAACAAATTGTTGAGACAGCAGTTTTGAGTAAACAACTACTTGTCACTGCAGTTTATCTGTCTGCCTTTTGCATAAGTGAGTAGGTAGGCCAGCAGAACAGCAGAACCAGTTCATGTATAAGAAAGCAATACTGCTTCTGAACATTTGATCTGGAGATGCAGCATAAATACTTTTTATGCTGGCTACTAGCAAACTAGTCTATATATATACACTACCACTCAAACGTTTGGGGTCACACAGACAATTTGGGTTTTCCATGAAAAATCATACTTTTATTTTTCAAATGAGTTGCTAAATGAATAGAAAATATAGTCCAGACATTGACAAGGTTTGAAATATTCTTGCAAATATGTAGCAAACGCCGATGTCACATGTCGGTAAGGGGTTTAACCGCTGGAGTAGTGATGGTTGTTGTTAATGGGCCTATATACACCTATGTAGATATTGCATTAAAAAAAACAGACATTTGCCGCTAGAATATTCATTTACCATCTACCTGTGCAGTGCATGCCCTGAGGCACATTTCAACTCAATTTCAACATTTACTCCATCCTTCTTCCAAGGGGTAATGGAACACTGGCTGATATAGCTTTCAAATCGGATTTACTCCAACCCTTCATTAAAAATAAAACAGCACTAGGAGTGTTACAAAAAAGTGCACACCTTTCTTAGCATGTGTGTGTCTCAGCCATTTCCCAGAAGCGGCCTAGGGGCATTCCCAGTAGCACACCACATGACGCCCCACATGAAACATCACATGGTGCGTCTCCATGGGAGCAGGATACACTATTACTTACTCTGCAAGACAACTAGATCTCAGACATCCGCACTGCACATTCTTACAGATATTGTTCATAATCCGTTTATAGCAATAAAAGATCTTCACTTATTTGCTCATCCTTTGATTTTCAAGCGCTGGTTTCACAAAAAGGACATGACTTTACCTGACTCTCAAGATACAGAAACATTACAAGCTCTGGAAGATAGAAGATTCCACAGGGTATTACCAGTAATCCTAAATCAAAGAAATATCCTTCATTTACGGAATGCACGCCCTTATATGGCAATATGTTCCTGGGGTTCCGGGAGAGGGACCTGTTCCTGTCAGATCGGGAGGAATTGATATCTAAATATCAAACTTACATGGAAGGTGGATCTTCGTCAAATTGAATTTTTGGCCATCTTAATTAAGAAAGTTGGAAGGATTCTTGTAGATTGATATATTTAGAAAAGACACTGCAATAAGTCCTACCTCTTGACATCTGCAGCGCACCCCCAACAAACAATCAAGGCCATTCCAGTGGGCCAATTCTTATGTGCCAAAACAATTTGTTCATCTGACCTTGATTTTCAAAAACAAGCAGACAAGCTTTCCTGTCATTTCAGAGAACTTGGATACTCCAACACGAGCATCAAGAGAGCACACTCAAGAGCTGAAGACAAATCACATACAGCACTTCTTCAACTGAAGTTGATCAAAAAAGACAACTTGAAAACTGACAAAATGAGGTATGCAACAACTTTTCATAGTCAGTGGAATAAAATGCTGGAATTCCCGAAGAGATACTGGTCAGTTCTTCAAACCAACTCGGTTTTGTAAGAAATGTTATCTTCTACACCCTCTATGTCATTTGGATGAGTCAAAAACTTGAAGCACTTTTTAGGACATCCCTTCTATCCTCCGTAAGCAACACCAACAATCTTAATCAAAACCAAATTGGGGCAACACCCCATGTATAAAGTGTAGTATGTGCCCCTTTATGACCAAGTGCACATCTTTCCTTGATTCATTGGGCACTAGTCATTTAATTTAGCTGTATTGTATTATGCAGTGTATCCATGTCCAAAAATATGTATTGCCCTGACAACTCGGGACCTGAGGGTGAGAACACAGGAACATATAAAGGGAATTGAAAATGCTAAGGACATTGATCCTAAGGAAATTGACAGTCTGAAGACAATCCCTCTGCATTTTCTTCAATACCATGACTGTAACCCAACAACCTTATTTTGGGTCAGAGGCATTGATCACATCAATTTGGATCTCAAAGGTGGTACCCCAATGAAAAGGCTACTCCAGTTGGAGACTAAATGGTTATGGAAACTATAAAAAACAAGAGTCTTTCTTTTGCAGCATTCCTCTGATCATACAAGTAAGTCCCTGAAACCAGGTGTGGTGCATACCTTTTGACAAACACAACTGGCTTTGGTGGTTTAAATATTATTTATTAACATTAATGATTTGTTTTCCAGATTTTAGTTGTCTACATTTTTTAAAAAGATCTTTCCTTCCAACTTTCAGATTGAAGAACCTGTCATGTCCTAATGAATTTTAGAATATGCATTCTCACGTCCTTATTCACAGAACTTTTATTTGTTGTGTCCTCTGCCACTTGTTGTAGGTCCATTACTGTCATAATTAATGATGGTGATACAAATATACACTTTTCAATAGAGATGAGCGAGCACTAAAATGCTCGGGTACTCGTTATTCGAGAATGAAGCTAGATAGCATCTAAAACATCCAATAATTGACCCTGACACGATAGGGGACGGCATGCAGAGGCAGCGGCAGCAGGCTAGAGAGTGTCATCCCAGCCTGCACCAAGTTAAGTGTAGTAGCGTTCTTATAAGTTTGGGATATGGCGGGTGAGGGGAATGTAAACAGATGCGCAAGAAGCGCATGATGCGCATGGAGCTGGCGTTCCGCTGCCAGGCGAGCTTTCGCCAATCCAAGCCCCTGTCTCTAGGCTACTCCCCAAACAGCACTTCTAAGAACCTTTTGTATAAGATCAAGTGTAGTAGCGTTCTTATAAGTTTAGTTGCTCGATCGAGCATCAAGCTCGGACGAGTATGTTCGCTCATCTCTACTTTTCAACTTTCATTGGTATGACAGTGAATGTTTATTGTTTTCCTGGATAAATAGCTGTTGTGGGTTATAATCCCAAAAAGATTTATGTATGACTGTAAGAAAGTGCAGTGCGCATGTCTGAGATCTAGTTGTCTCGCAGAGTAAGTCAGTAAGTATATCCCACTCCCATGAGATGCACCATGTGATGTGTCATGTGAGACGTCATATGGTTTGTTACTGGGCACGCCACTGGGCCGCCTCTGGGGAATGATTGAGACACACACATGCTATGACAGGTGTGCTCTTTATTGTAATACACCTGGTGCTGTTTTATCTTTGATGGAGGGGAGGAGTAGATCCTTTTAAAAGCTAGACCAGCCAGTGTTTCATTAGCCCTTGGAAGAAGGATGGAGTAGCTGAAACGTGCGTCAGGCAGGCACTGTACAGGAAATTGATTCAATACCCTAATCTGATATTTGTGTGTTAGGATAACCCTGTATAATTGTAAAAACTGTTTTTTTCATACCTTTTGCTTGTAATCATATGTCTTGGGCCCAGTAACTTACCCTAATATGTATTTATGATGACATTTCATATTTATGTAATGCCGTTCAGTGCTGTACTGTTTCCATGTATTAAATTGTTATCATGACTTTGTTTGCAATACTAAAGATAATTCTTTTTTACTATACATTTTTTGGTGACATGCTTTTGGTTTAATGTATACAGCGTATGTATGATTCATTTAATCTTAGCTTTATTGAAAAAATTGTGAATTTCATGCAATTTTGTGAACATTTTTGCTTTATGAAGATCATCACTGTATTTTAAGAGGCAAGAAAGAGTGAAAGAGATTGGGGCACATTTACTTACCCGTCCTGTCGTGGTACCTGAGGTGCTTTTTACAATGAGGATGAAGTCCAACGAGGATAAAGTCAGGAACCTGATATCCTGCATGTGTCGCTTCACTGCTGAGGTCTGCCGTAGTTCACCTTCTTCTTCTTGTATTTTTGTGACACAATTTGAATTTTAAATCCAGCGCTTAGTCCGAATCAGTTGGGTTGTCCGACGGCCATGCCCCCAATTTGTGTCGCAAGAAAGTCGGCGAAACCCGATTGTCGGGATACCCGATGGAAATGCGGTGTGCGGACGCTTAGTAAATGTGCCTCATAGCAATTAGTGGTTATAGATTTTCTTGTGTAAAAAAAAAACTAACATCTCACAGATATAAGCAGACAGGCAGGGAAGACAACAACTGCCAGGTCAGGCTTAGCAGAGCAAAGAAACTGCTGGGTATAGGTAATGAAAACAATGACCGATGTTGAACTATATCACAAGAGCTGATTTGTGAAAAACATATATTATCAGAAGAAAGAAATATAAGGAAGTTACTTTTTATTGTCAATTAAATAACAGAAAAAGAACACATTTTACACAAAAAGCTGCACTTCATATAACCTTAGAAATATTCTGGTATCAGCTTATATTTTACTTTCTTTCTGGATCCTTGCACCTGCCACATCAAGTGTACATGTTACCAATATCTTGAGGGAGAAAAATGTAATAATGACATACTGTAGGACTCCCTGGGCAGAAAGATAAATCACAGTGAATACAAAATGTAGGCCCAAGCTACTATTATGGATTTCTGTATATACTGTGAGAGAAAGTTAACATATCTCTCATTTTTAATAAACTGTACATTTTTCTGTGAATCTATCAAAAAAACTAGCAGTGAAATGGTTACATGAAGTGTATAGTCCTTGCTGTGTAAGCACTTAGTGTTCGCTTTTCTGCTTTGAAGCTAGTGTCCGGAGAGCAGAGGCAATGTGAGAGAGTTACTGTAGAAAAATACATGACACAGCTTTAGCAACAGAGAGACTTGTTAACCTTTTAAGCATCTCACATGAATTAAAACAAAATAGAAGTTCTATATATTTAATTCTTTGTAAATAACATGTTTATTTTGCTCTAAAATGTGCATGTTCATATCCATTGATTCTTTTGAAGTGCAGAGTATGGTGAATATGGTGTTGATGCCCATAAGAGGGCACAGTAGGGAAAGAGTGCAATAGAGGGTAGATTTTGATTACTCGTGTATAAGCCGAGTTTTTTAGCACAAAAAATGTGCTGAAAAATGTCCCCTCGTAAAAAATACTTAAAAATACTTAACAAAATAATAAACTTATATACTCACCCTCCGATGGCCCCGATGTGCAGCGCTGCTCCCCCCATGTCCAAACGGCTCGTCTTCAGCCTTCCGCGACGTCTTCTTTCTTCTGCTGGGCGCCGCCATGTTTTCCCCCCGGGCGGTGCCTAGTATGATGTCAGCAGGGGCGCGTCATACTATGCGCCTGCCGGCCGGGGAGGTCTGTGGCGGCGCCCTGCAGAAGAAAGAAGATAGCGCGGAAGGCTGAAGACGAGCCGTTTGGACATCGGGGGAGCAGCGCTGCGCATAAGGGCCACCAGAGGGTGAGTACATAAGTTTATTATTTTTTAAGACTGGGCTGTATTCTACTGGGGGCAAGCTGTATACTACATGGGGCAGGCTGTATTCTACTGGGGGCAAGCTGTATACTACTGGGGGCAGGCTGTATACTACTGGGGGCAAGCTGTATACTACTGGGGGCAGGCTGTATATTACTGGGAGCAGGCTGTATACTACTGGGGGAAGGCTGTGTACTACTGGGGACAAGCTGTATACTACTGGGGGCAGGCTGTATACTACTGGGGGCAGGCTATATACTACTGGGGGCAGGCTGTATACTACTGGGGGCAGGCTTATACTACTGGGGCAAGCTGTATACTACTGGGGGCAAGCTGTATACTACTGGGGGCAGGCTGGGCTGGCTATATACTGCTGGGGGCAAGCTGGGCTGGCTGTATACTGCTGGGGGCAAGCTGGGCTGGCTGTATACTACAGGGGGCAGCTGTATACTATAGGGGGCTGGTTGTCTATATACTGGGGGGGTCTGTGACCAATGCGTTTCCCACCCACTTATACTCAAGTCAATAGTTTTTCCCAGTTTTTGGTGGTAAAATTAGGGGTCTAAGCTAATACTCGGGTCAGCTTATAATTGAGTATATACGGTACTTTGTTTTCAGGTGGCATAAAATGCGGAAAGTACGGAAAGTATTCACACCCCTTTAAATTTTTCACTTTTTGTTTCATTGCAGCCAATTGATAACATCAAAAAAATTATTTATTTTTTGCTATTTTTATTGTATACTCTGCATCCCATCTTGACAAATATTTTTGCTAATGTATTAAAGTAGAAAAAGTGAAATATCATATTACAATAAGTATTCAGACCCTAGCAGTCATCTGAAAAATTTAAAGGGGTCTGAATACTTTCCATACCCACTATAAATATCTCTCTATTTATGTATTCTTGCACCTTTTTGTCTTTTATTTACTAAATATCTACATTTTAGGCTAAATCCAGCATATCTACTTCTCTTTCACTTTAGTATAATTTGCAGGAATAGAAGCTAAAGGGCCATAGCATTAAGGTTTTAGGGTCAGTATGGGCTCAATTGAAAATACATTTTCTTAGCTTCCTGGACAGTACAGAGATGTCTGCTCTGCCTAGTAAAAAAGAAAACACTAAAACCTGATTAAAGCCAGGCTTATTAAAGGTCAATGACATGAATCATGATTGCAAGACATAAAAACAAGCCTGTAATATATATAAAAGATCTTATAAAAGCACCACCATGTAACCCAAGACATACTCATTGCTAAAACACGGCTTAGATCCAGCGCACTCGTCACTTTCTACATACAGATGTATACAATGAGAAGACAGAGTTTTGTAACTCTTTATTGTGTTATGTCTTATTATAATTATTTGATTGTAACAGAAGCAAATATAAGCTTTAATCTACTTAAAAACTAGTCAAGTTGACTTGTTTGGTACCAGTCATTCTAAAAATAAAAAAATCAATCTTTATGTAGATAAGAATTAATTCAAATGTATTTAGACATATACGCTAATATGCTTACCCGAACAGTAAAATTACACTGTTGTTTAATAAATTACTGCTGGGTACCTAGGATATACTGCAGATTCAGGATCCAGAAAACCTCTCGAATAAGGGCATTTTATTTTATGTCAAATCACTACCCCTTTGCTTTTTGTACTTTTCCCAAACCCTGTCCTGGTGTCTAGATAAAATTGCCTAGATTACATTGAAGAGCTACAGAAAATATGCTGCAACGTTCTCAACCTCAAAGGAGGCAGCCTTTAACTGATGCAGTTGTTTAGGCAAGAAGTATCATCCAAATATTTTCTTAGCTGCTTCAATGTGTGAACAACATTTTTGTAAATAATAAGAATACATAAGAGCATGTGACCATTTTCTGTAAAGTTTTTCCTAGACAAATATAGTTTTAGCACAGCTGGAGAGAGCCTTTGACAACTATTTCAACAATATCTATATCATGCTGCTCTTTCCTTCCTAGCCTGAAATCCAGCCTAATATTTATATCAGCCTACTTATAAAATCATATTCAGCTTCTCCTGAAGTGAGATTTTACTTCCTGGTTATAACATCCAGTAAACGCACTGGAGGCCAAAGCAGCTTTCCCTCACTTTCCTCACTAATCCTGAGCTTTCCTCCATGCCACTGACAGCCAAGACCCAATCTTAGGGCAAATCATCTTCTCAGTGTTACTGCTGTACAACACTGAAGTGACCTTAACCTCACAGGTAAATTCAATGTCAGTTTTACATCCTCACATCCATACTAACATGCACATTACAGTTACATATACACATAGATTATTACCTACACTTACATATACATCTATGCACCATTACAAAAATAGACATTTAATATTTAACAGCCTAGTAAATACACTGCCCTCTAAGATGGATGTGTCAGCCAATGATCCAGCCTTTCTTAATAAACCTTAAAATAAATTGATGATTCTACAAGTGTCAGCCAAGATCCCCGCTCTATATTCACTGATTGTAAGTATTACTGTATTAGGACATCATGTCCCTATGAGTAGCATTATGGGTTGGGGTACAGGGTGAGGGTTAGTGTAAAGAGGGTGTAAAAAGAAGGTTTGATAAATAGTAATAAAGTAATTGTGCAACATCAGACCCTTGGGCTACAGTACAGTATAATACAAATATTTATATGTCTGTTTCTTCAAATGGTCACTAACTTTTGACTTATTTTATATAAAGTAACAGTATAAGTGACTACGACAAGACTACTGAGTCCTTCAAAGTTGAAATCAATGGGCAAACCTTCTTTTTGAAACTTTTATGAAGTAGAATATATCAAAGGAATCCTGGAACGTTTAAAAATGATAAAGGTCAGAGAATATCAAGAATATTAGAGCTGTAGTTAAGATACTGCGTGACCCCAAGACATTCAGCTTTTTTCTAGGTTAAAATAGCCACAACTTTTCAACCTGCACCTAAATCTTACTGCTCTGTAGTTTAACAGATAAAGAAAATCTAAGAGGTACTAAGGAAACCATGCATCTCCTGTAAAGAAACCATATATGATGTTCTTTAGAAAATGCTCAGAAATTTTTATTTAGCTTTTTCCTTATCTATGTTGGTTTATGTGAGTAAATGTTTTTCTCTTGCTCAGTAGGGAGTCTCTTCCTGTATGTCAGGAGAGATATAATATGTTCTCTGAGCCAGTAAAGTGTCTCCTCTGTTGTCAATCTCTAACATGCTGTTTCTGCCTCCTCTGAGAATATACTGAGGTTCCTCAATGGATAAATAGCGCTGATTACTACAGGGGAACAAAATATCAGATATGTGTAACAACAATGTGCGATACATAATGATTAGAGATGAACGAGCACTAAAATGCTCGGGTACTCGTTATTCGAGACAAACTTTTCCCGATGCTCGAGTGCTCGTCTCGAATAACGAGCCCCATTGAAGTCAATGAGAGACTCGAGCATTTTTCAAGGGGACCAAGGCTCTGCACAGGGAAGCTTGGCCAAACACCTGGAAACCTCAGAAAAGGATGGAAACACCACGGAAATGGACAGAAAACACAGGGGCAGCATGCATGGATGCTCTGCGGCTGCTTAACACGCACCATTATACCAATTATAGGGCAACAGCATGGCCATACAGAGGACGATGAAGCAGATAGCATCTAAAACATCCAATAATTGACCCTGAACACTATAGGGACGGCATGCATAGGCAGCGGCAGCAGCGGCGAGCTAGAGAGTGGATGGGACATACCCTAATGGACTCAGGCTTCAACCATGGGTGGCAGAGAGGACCAAAGGAGGTGAGCAGAAGCGCTCACATATATATCGGGTACATGATAAAAGTTTGCAGTATTTTTGTGGATTACACAGCAGGGTGGCGCACAAAGTTTAACATGGAACCATGAAAACAATCCAAAATTCTGCCGACACAGCTCGTTTGATAGGGGAACCTGTATGGAGGCAGTGAACTAGTGTAGATTAAAGGTGCTGCAGTTAAAAACTATGTTTAGTTGGATCTTGGGATGAGCTGGCGCTCCGCTGCCAGGCGAGCTGCTTTCGCCAATCCAAGCCCCTGTCTCTAGGCTACTCCCAAACAGCACTTGCTAAGAACCTTTTTGTATAAGATCAGATGTATAGCGTTTCTTATAAGTTTAGATATGGCGGGTGAGGGGAATGTAAACAGATGCGCAAGAAGCGCTGAAATTATTGGTAATGATATAAAGTTTGCCAGTATATTTTGTGGATTCACAGCAGGGTGGCGACAAAGTTAACAAGTTTGTTGTGGAAGCCATGAAAACAACCCAAAATTCTGCCTGACACAGCTCGTTTGATAAGGGGACCATGTATGCCTACAGTTCATGCCAGTCGCTGCACGATGGCTGCCAGTCTCCTTTCGAATACAGTTTAAAATAATAACCCTCATCCATAAACCTCGTAATGCGCACCCCCCTACCTCTCCTCTCTATCTCAGCTATCGCCCAACCCGTGCTCTTAGATCCGCCAGTGATCTTAGATTAACCTCTACCCTAGTGGGCGACCTCCCACTCGCGTCCAAGACTTCTCTAGAGCTGCACCAATTCTATGGAATGCTCTGCCCCGGACTATCAGACTAATACCTAACCTCCAAGTTTCAAACGTGCTCTTAAAACCCATTTCTTTAGCAAGCCTATACACTCATTAACTGCATGATGTTTTAACTCTTTACTAACCCGTCCTGTGTCGTCCTCCCATCTGTTATCCAGCAACCAACAGGCACCAGACTTCTCTGCAGTCCCATTCACCCGGACCTGGTATATAAGATGACGGCTGAGTGGTTTCAAGCGACCAGCAATTCCATTTATTATTTTTGTTCTATTCCCTAAGAAGAATGGCTTGACCATTAAATTTCTTTATACCTCGTGTTACCCCATCATCTTCATAAACCATAAGCTCTGGCGAGCAGGGACCTCACTCAAATGTTGTGCTCTGTTATATTACATTTGTATTTGTTTCCTATGATTTGTAAAGCGCTACAGAATATGATGGCGCTATATAAATAAAGATTATTATTATTATATTATGGGAGGCAGGTGAACTAGTAGTAGATTAAAGGTGCTGCAGTTAAAACTATGTTAGTTGGATCTTGAGATGGAGCTGGCGCTCCGCGCAGGCGAGCTTTCACCAATCCAAGCCCCGTCTCTAGGCTACTCCCCAAACACACTTGTAGAACCTTTTGTATAAGATCAAGTGTGTAGCGTTCTTATAAGTTTGGGATATGGCGGGTGAGTGGAATGTAAACAGATGCGCAAGAAGCGCTGAAATAATATCGTTAAATGATAAAGTTTGCCAGTATATTTTGTGGATTACACAGCAGGGTGGCGACAAAGTTAACAAGTTTGATGTGGAATGCCCTGTATAGCTCTTGGGCGGTGTGCCTTTTATCGCCTAGGCTCAGCAGTTTGAGCACCGCCTGCTGTCGCTTAGCGACGGCACTGCTGCTGTGTCTAGAGCTACCGACTGATGGCGCCATTCCCACGGATGGTAATTCGTGAGGAAGAGAGGTGAGGAGGGTGGGAGGAGGAGGAGGTATAGTAGGCCTTTGAGACCTTGACCGAGGTAGGCCCCCGCAATCCTCGGCGTCGGCAGTATATGACCAGCCCAGGGTCAGACTCGGTCCCAGCCTCCACCAAGTTAAGTGTAAGTAGCGTCTTCTATAAGTTGGATATGGCGGGTGAGGGGAATGTAAACAGATGCGCAAGAAGCGCTAAGAATAATCCGTAAATGTTAAAAGTTTGCCATATATTTTGGATACACAGCGGTGGCACAAGTTAACAACTTTGATGTGGAATCCATGAAAACAACCCAAATTTCTGCCTGACACACCTCGTTTGATAAGGGGACGATGTATGGAGGCAGCTATAATGGACACTTTTGGAGGTAGCATGGAGACACGTGTGGAGGCTGCTATGGAGACATTTAATTTGGATAGTGCCGGTAGTGGGCAGTCCAAAAAGTTTTTCAAACCAGAGGAGCAGGTAGGTGGCCCTCCAGAAAAATGAAATAGATTGAGTACCTGTATGTGGCAGTCCAAAAAGTTTTCAAACCAGAGGAGCAGGTAGGTGGCCCTCCAGAAAAAAAAGAAATAGATTGAGTGCCTGTATGCGGCAGTCCAAAAGTTTTCAAACCGAGGAGCAGGTAGGTGGCCCTCCAGAAAATGAAATAGATTGAGTGCCTGTATGGCAGTCCAAAAAGTTTTCAAACCAGAGGACAGGTAGGTGGCCCTCCGAAAAATGTGAATAGATTGAGTGCCTGTATGTGGCAGTCCAAAAAAGTTTTCAAACCAGAGGACAGGTACGTGGCCCTCCAGAAAAATTTAATAGATTGAGGGGCGTATGTAAGCGTCCCAAATTGTTTAAAAACGAGGACCGGTAGGTGCCCTCCAGAAAAATTAAATGCATAAAGTACTATAGCTAGAGCCAGTGGGCCCTGTCAAAAAATAGCCAGTTTCCTCTGCTTTAGTGTACAAAGAGGAGGAGAAGGAGAAAATGAGGAGAGGACGTGCATAAATTATTCAGGTTGAGCTTCCTTCACCTGGTGGAGATTGGAAATTATGAGAAATCCAGGCTTTATTCATCTTAATAAGCGTCAGCCTGTCAGCGCTGTCAGCGACAGCGTGTACCTTATCGGTGATGATGCCACCAGCTGCACTGAAAACCTGCTCGGACAACACGCAGCGGCAGGGCAGGCAAGAACCTCCAACCGTACAGCGCCGTTCGTTGCCACATGTCCACTTTAAACCCAGTAGTTGTAGGAGCTGTGTGATCATTATAGGGACGATGGTATGGTCACAGCTACGTACTCCCTACCATCTTCCTGTAAGATCAGCCCTACTCTGCCCGAGACTGGGGACAAGGGTGACATGTCTTGCTGGGGTTACATAAAGCTGGCTCAAAGCCTTGTAAAGCGTACCCTTGCCAGTGCTGGACAACTGCCTGCTCGCCTACTCTCCCTCGCTAACTTGTCCGCAGAACTACCACTCTGTCCCGTAGCGCTGTCAGAAGAAATACTGTTTCAGCTTGTGACACAGGGCCTGGTATCCATGCATTCTCACCTCCTTTCCTCCCTCAGGAGAGAAGTGGAAAGATTTTTGCTTGTACCGTGGGTCCAGGAGAGTGAATACCCAGTAATCGGTTCTGGACTAAATCTTTGAACGCGAGGGTCACGGATAGCAGCCAGCATGAAACCTCCATATGCGCCAGAGTCCCAACGTGCAAATTCACTCCCCCTCACGTGGCCTGACTGTCCATTCCCCTCCTCCTCAACTCCTCCAACTCTTCTTCTGCCCATACACGCTCTGAACAGTGAAGAACTGAACATGGTCCCCTCTTGTGTCTCGCCAACATTCTCTCTCCTATCTCTCCTATCCTCCCCCACCTCCTCCGATATGCGCTGTAGAAAACAGACCTGAGGTGTTTGGCTATCAACAAGGGAATCTTCTTCCCCCGTCTCTTGTGACGAGCGCAAAGCTTCCGACTTCATGCTGATCTAGAGTTTTTCAACAGGCCAAGGCAGCGGAATGGTGAGGCTGATGATGGCACATCGCCACGGACCATCTGTGTTGACTCCTCAAAGTTACTCAGCACCTGACAGATATCAGACATCCACGTCCACTCCTCATTGTAAGACTTGAGGAAGCTGACTGACCTGACTACCATTCTGGTGGAAGTTACAATCTGCTGACATCGCTCTGCGCTGCTGTAACCTGGATAACATGGTCAGTGTTGAATTCCACCCTCGTGCACGTCGCACACATCGGTGAGCGGCATTGGAGGCGCGCTCGCTGCCCTGGAGGGCACATCTGTGCTGGACTTCCTCAAATGCGCACAGATGCGGAGCACACCTTCGTGAGCAAATCAGACAGATTGGGGTATGTTCTTGAGGAAACGCTGAACTATCAGATTTAAACAGGGCCAGGCATGGCACATGTGTCAGCTGCCGAGTTGCAGAGCCGCCACAGTTACGGCCGTTGTCACACACAACCATGCCTGGCTTCAGGTTCAGCGGTGCCAGCCACAGATCAGTCTGCGCCGTGATCCTGTAAAAATTCTTGGCGGTGTGCCTTTATCGCCTAGGCTCAGTCTTTGAGCACCGCCTGCTGTCGCTTAACGACGGCACTGCGCTGTGCTAGAGACTAGCGACTGATGCGCCTCCCACGGATGGTCGTTCGGAGGAGGAGGTGGAGGAGGGGTGGGAGGAGAGGATGCTAGTAGGCATAAACACCTGGACCGAGGTAGGCCCCCGCAATCCTCGGCGTCGGCAGTATATGACCAGCCGCAGGGTCAGACTCGGTCCCAGCCTCCACCAAGTTAACCCAATGTGCCCGGCAGCACTCGTCCACGTGTCCGTGGTCAGGTGACCTTGTCAGAAACGGCGTTGGTCAGGGCAACGGATGATGTTGTCTGACAACGTGCTGGTGCAGCTGGGGACGGCACATCGGGAAAAGTAGGGCGGCTGGCACCGAATACCGAGGGCGGCCGCCGCCATGAGGTTGCGAAGGCCTCGGTCTCTAATAGCCTATAGGGCAGCATCTCCAGGCTAAGCAATCTGGAGATGTGGACTTCGGGCTGGGCGGCGGGTGTTGCACTATATTTCCTTTTCCGCTCCAGCGTTGGGGTATGGAGAGCTGAACGCTGGTGATGCTGTGGAGGATCGTGGAGGCGACGATGGGTTTTTTTGTGCCATGTCCTGGGCAGGGGGCTGACTATCAGCTGACCAGGGGAAGGAGCAGTAGTGTGCCGGCCGGAGGTGAACGGGCTTGGTGCCATGAGTGGGTGTTTTAGCATTCATATGCCTGCGCATACTGGTGGAGTTAAGCTAGTATGGGGAGACCCCTGCTGATCTGGTTTGGCAAAGGTTGCACACACAAACCGTTCATCGTGTTTCTCTTAAAGAACCTCCAGACTTCTGAAAATCAGCCCTCGCCACGGGAGCTTTACTACGCGAACACATTTGGCGCTGATGCACCAGCTCTGGCCCTGCCTCTCCGTTGGCCCCACCACTGCCTCTTCCACCTGTTCTGGTCGAGGACTCTCCTCCGTCTCAGAAGCACTGTGTTCACCCGGCCTCTCAACCTGCTTGGGTCTTCAACCGCATCATCCTACACGATCCCTCAGCTGCTCCCCCTCGGACTTCCTGCCCTGACAACAACTTCACCACGTACTGACAACCTGCTTCCTCATCGTCGACACCACTCTTACACCACTTCTTCCACTACGTCAGAAGGTCATCATCACCCACAGACTGCGACTGGTGGAAAACGGGCATCGAAAATTGCTCACAGCACCCGGACAAGTGGTTTTGACTGTGGGAAGGGTCCAGAAAACAGTTCCTCAGAGGATGCCGGTTTAATGCCAAATTTTCCTGGGAGGGGCAGACTGGGGGGAGGAGGCGAGAGGGCAGGCTGGAGGAGTGCCGATTTCGGTGACATGGTGGACTGGCTGGAAGACTGACTGGTGACAAATTCTCGAAGCATTGTCGGCATCCACGACATCACCTGTTCGCACTGTTTCTCCTAACAGTGCTCTACCACGAGTCCCAGTAACTTCAGACATGAACCTAGGGAGTGTAGCTCTGCGGCGTTCCCCTGCTCCCTCATCAGCAGGTGGTGTCTCACCCCGCCCAGGACCACAGCCTCTGACCCCTGCAGTAGTTGGACGCCCACGTCCCCGTCCTCGTCCTCTACCACCTAGCCCTCGGTTAAACATTTTGAAAATGAAAGTTATAACTTTAATTTTTTTTTTTTTTTTTTTTTTGTGTTTTTAGTTTTTAAAACCAAACGATGCTATCCTATTGCTATGGCTATTTTCTAGCCAACTATGAAAGCACACTGCTATCCAGATGAGATGACGCTGAGTTATGAAAAAAAACGTAAAATAAAAAGTAATGGCAGACTGTGCCTAATTGAAATCAAACCACCCTAATAAATTGTCCCACTTCGGTTCTTTGCGATGGATATGTGCGTCACTAAGCGCTAAACACAACGGTCGCAAGTCTCACTGCAAATTCCTCACAATATGGTAGTAGAGCACTACAGCAAGGCCAGCCCACCACAGAGATCAACCTGAAATAAAATATATAACGCTATTGTAGGCCAAGTAAGCCGTTTGGATTATCCTATGGCATTTTCTAGCCAGTATGAAAGCACACTGCTATGCCAGATAGATGACGCTGAGTTATGAAAAAATAACGTAAAATAAAAAGAAACTTGCAGACTGTGCCTAATTGAAATCAAACCCCTAATAAATTGTCCCACTTTGGTGTTTGAGGTGATTTGTGTGTCACTAAGAGCTAACACAACGGTAGCAAGTCCCCCTGCAAATTCCTCACAATATGGTACTAGCTGCAAATTAAAAAAAAAAATGTATAACGTATTGTAGCCCTAAGAAGGGCTGTTGGGTTCTTGTGATCACTCCTGCCTAACACTATTCTAATGAACAGCCTCCGCTTTCCTGACCAAGCAGCGCTCTCCCTAGCGGCATCCAGACACAGAATGATCCGAGCAGCGCAGGCAGGGGCTATCTATTCCAGGGTCACCTGATCTGGCCAGCCAACCACTGCTATCGACGTGTAAGGGTACCACGTCATGCTGGGAGTGCAGAGTCTCCTGGCTTGTGATTGGCTCTGTTTCTTGCCGCCAAAAGCAAAACGGCGGGAGATGCCAATTTTCTCGATGGGCAAAGTATTCTTCCAGCAACAGCAGTTCGCGTACAATATCTCGAACGAGCATCAAGCTCGGACGAGTATGTTCGCTCATCTCTAATAATGATACATGATACATACTCTGACTGGGCCACCATTGGTGTACCACTCGGATTAGTAATAAGCTCTGCTTGTTTTTATGTGTTTTTTTAAACTGTTTATTGTACGTGTTACATATCCATGTACGGATATATTGTCATGTGATCTATTACAATCAGAGTAAGATACATTCAGAATTATATAACTTATCACTTCCATAGCCGACTTTTCAAAATTGTACAATTGTTTCATCAGTAGATCAGGAAAAATAAAAAAAAAAAACGTTAACAAAACGTTTAACCTAGTAACCTTGGTTCTGCTGTATATTCTATAGGTCCTTATTCCACTGGTTTCTCTTCTGCATCTCAGCACCTTAAATATGTCCCTTTGTGAGTCGCCTCACAGTGCTGTTAGTGGCTGCTAATGTCTACTTAGCTAATGAGCTATGTCATGTCCCATTAAGAGTGCAAATTATGTATTTGACTGAAGGTTAGCTTCGTTTGTCCTGAATCTTTTTGGAGAGTCATTTGTGAATCACACCAAATACCCGATATGCAGTTAAATGTGTCAGTTTTTTTTCCTGTGTCGAAAGATTCCAGCTTTACGGCATTGCCTTTATGCACCATACTGTATGGCAGGCCCTCCTTCGTGTGTTGGGGATGGAAACTCGTTGCTACAATACAATAGTCTCCATCGACAACACGCGGAGGGCCTGCCATAAAGTCAAATTCTATGTCTAAAAAGACTGAGCAGTAACATGGATAATTTCCAAATTCAGACAGAGGAATTAAAAATAAGATTATAGGAAAGAGGATATCCCAAGACTCTTATCCATTGGAAAAAAGCTTGTTAACACGGGTGCCCCCGCGATCCATGTCAATGATCACAGGCATACCCATGCCCCTCTCCGTGGCATCTCTCCCCTGCGCCAGCACAACGCCGATTGGCGCTGGCATTTCCAGGTTTCCCATAAAGACCGGTGGCTCCCATCACTCCCTGCCAGATCTTTGAGATCATAGCCTAAGAGAAAGCTTCCTTGCGATTCTTCCTTGCTCCCTGTTACTGTTCCCCCCCCTGCCTTGCATTCCTGTTGTGACCTCGAACCTGACCTGTGACCTTGCATATCTGCCCTGACAATGTGCCTGTACCTGACCTCGAGCCTGTACGCTGATTCTGTACCTCGACCTTGGCTGCCACCGCGGGCTAGTTGCACCTGTGGAACGACCTTGTGGCACCCTGCCACAGCAAGTCCATCCCACTTTGCGGCAAGCTCTGGTGAAGACCAGATGCCACTTATATTCCAGTTCCAGGTGTCAGCTAGTATTATCTCCTGATCATCATCTTTTGTGTTATACAAAATATTCTACATTGGGGGAGACCATTAGAAACATATTCATCCATTTTAGGGAACATCAAAATTCAATTACATCAGGAAACTGATGTCCCAGGCTTGTTGAGCATATAAGGTTAACTCATGCAGGTAATTTGAGAGTATTATACTTTGCAGGTCTGAACAGATTGGAAGTCAATCCTTCAGGAGTGGACTGTGCATGCACTGACTGGAAGCAAGATATATTATAAAATCTGATGCAATGGTTCCAATGGGATTAAATGATCGCAATGATTTAAGCGTTTTCCTCTAACTTGCTTACTAATTTGCTTTGCTCCTTTAAATGTACAATATAGATTTATATGCTATAGAATGTATGCATTTTTATGTCAGAGATTTTCTAGTTACACAATATGGATTATAACTCACTAATTTTGTTTTTATCACGCAGACTTCAATTGTATTTGATATTTTCATAATGACATCGGCCTGGAGGAAGGTTTCCACACCTTTGTAGATAGAGATTTATACTCTCATTTATACTCCCTCACTGGCTTGAGAAAGCACTGAGTAGCGTGACATGGCCGGTAGCCTTACCATGTTCGGCGTCCACCTGTTGTTCCGCACTATGAAAGAAAAGAAGATGTTTTTTTCTACAGTGGTGAGTACCGCTATTTTCTTTCTTCTTCTGCATCTGGATTATACATTGATCAGCTATGCAACACCGCTGTCTTCATGATTTCCAGACACCATTGCCACTTTTTGGAAGCAGCATATGCTCAACTGTCTTGCTGAAATAGAAGATCAGTTGTAGTGCAAGGGGACTGACTCTTTTCTTTGCAGTACATAATTTATCTATCAGCCTGTCGAGGTGAAGATAGTCTCTGCATGCAGAGCCATTCGTCTGCTTTTCCAGGGGATGAGAAGAAGATTGTTTAGTCACCATCCACCACCTGCAATCTCACCGGATATAGCATGGAGTAGGGAATGTGTTTCTCTCTGAATTTGTGCTTGATATCTAGAAAAGTTGCTCTCTTCTTCTGTGACTCCATGGAGAAATCTGGAAAAATACATACTTTGGCGTTGTCCTCTTGGATTTCTTGGAGGCACTGAGCCAGTTGGAGAACCTTATCTCTATCCCTACTGATGATGAACCTTGCCAGGAATGGTTTGGGGGATTCTCCGTGTCTTAGGATCTCACTGGTACACATGTGCCCCCTTGAACGAAAACGTGGAGGAAAAATCTGCATCAGGGAAAATGTTTTTATCCATCTTTTGATGAACATTTCAGTGGAACAGCCCTCTTCCTTTTCTGGAAGTCCAATAACCCTTATAGTGTTGCGACGCAACCTATTTTCCAGGTTGTCTGCTTTTTGTTGAGCTGATCAGCAGCTGATTCGAGGTCTGTAATGGCATTAGGAATAGGTGCCGTTCGGTCTTCCACCTGAGATATCTACTCCTCCGTATGTCTCACCCTTTCCTGCAGGGTTTGTAGTCCTGCCTCAAGAGGCCTACATCAACACGCACCTCATCTTGTTTCCCTATCAGGGAACTCTTGCAGGCATCAATAGCTGACAGGATTTGTAAAGCACAGGGAGGTGTATGTTAGAGTTTGTGTATATGAAATTGCTGAACAAACGGAGCAATGCAACATGGTCACTAGGTGAAGTAGGAGGCTTGTTGAGCAGCAAGTGGTGATACTGTTTGGTAATTCCCCAATGGTGGGCTGGAAGGGGTTAATTTACATTCTGCGGTTCTGTGGGCCACTTCTTTACATGGGATAGATGAGTCCTCTTCCTGGGTCTCTCCAGTGGGGTATTCACTGCAGTCTCCTGACTCCCTTGAGTAAGAGTCCTCTCTGCAGTCGCACTTGCTTCTGCTGTGGTCTGTCCCTCTCTTCGGTTCCAGCCAGACAACGCAGCCTCACCGGTACTCACTGGCTAGGTATTTACACGGAATAGCAGGTGTTCCTTTCAGCCTTCCCTCCTTGTTGGTGCCGGTGACCGCAGTCTCACAGCTCCCGTGCCCTGCTTAGGCAGTTGTTCTGTTCCCACGTGGTGTCTGGCTTTCAGACAGCTTGATGAATCTGCCCCAACGATGCCATGATACAGATTGTCATACACACATTAATGTTAGTACATGGTGTAATAACCACAGTGATGTCACAGTACAGGGATACTGATGTCACAGAGATTATAAAGACAGCAATGTCACAGAACAGTTATAATAGATAAAGGGAAGTCACATAGGGATAATATATTATTGTATATAGTATTAAGACATTGAAATAGACCAAAAATAATGTGCACAGTTATGTCACAGCATAAAGACATTAAATACAAAAATGTCCCAGTACAATGATAATGTCATTTTAATGCCGGACTGGGAACATAAAAAACAGACACAGACTGTTATTCTTAAATCTGAATTTACCAGAATCAGCGTACTTATTATCAGCCCAAGGCAATGGCCAGTAACTGTGCCTAAGTATAATACACTGATACTATGAAAAAACTGTACAAACAGATAAGAATAGTCACCAGAACCAGGTCACTACAAAGAGGGCATATAACCAATAATGAGTATCATTCTCTCTAACTGCATCAGCCTTTTTGTCTTCTATCCCCAGAAGAGATGGGCGGATTTTAAAAAAATTAGATTTGCCGAGTTCGCTGAATCTTCCGTCAAAATTCGATACGACCTGAATGGAATCATGCCGAATAACATTAAAAGTGGGTATTTCCTGGCTGCAGTGAGCCTGTAGGGCAGTGATGGCGAACCTTTTAGACACGGAGTGCCCAGACTACAACCAAAACCCACTTATTTATCCCAAAGTGACAACATTTAAGTACAATTTAAGCAGTAACTTCTTGCTGTTATGGCTTTCAATCGTATCAGTATCCTAAGAACAGCAACACAGTAGAAAGAAAGGGTGACAAATTCAGGTTCCCCTGAATAGGAAGAATTTTCGGGCCTGGAGCTGAAGCTACAATAATATTC
The DNA here is from genome assembly GCA_019512145.1 of Engystomops pustulosus. NCBI lineage: Eukaryota > Metazoa > Chordata > Amphibia > Anura > Leptodactylidae > Engystomops > Engystomops pustulosus. The sequence continues at coordinate 46,238,141 of CM033649.1, forward strand.
CAGATCTATTCACCCCTTCCCATTCCTCCTGTAGTGTCAGACATCGCTTTCGCTTCAAGATAGCACTGAGCGCAGAAAGTCCTGGGCCTTCTGGGAATCCATGAAGATCCCTTGTGATGGCCTGGGTGATGGCCTGGGTGCCCACAGACAGGGTTCAGAGTGCCACCTCTGGCACCCGTGCCATAGGTTCGCCACCACTGCTGTAGGGTGTTGTAGAACATTGTGCCATGCTCAAATATGCATAGGGAGCGTGGTTTGGTCTTCAAACAATGCTGTGTTTTAGTATGCAACGCACATGACAGCCGCCGCTCTTAGAATCGCTTCACTCTTCAATTCCATGGGCACTAACAGGGGCCAACTTCACCAAATAAGTGAAGCGGGACGCAGCCTGACAAGGTCATTTCTGTGCTGAGCACCGCTGAGGGGCAAGATCCCACTATAACATCAAAGAGTGCACTCTTTTTACACTGACATCAGATGTTTCCATAGATTACTATAGAGCCTGTTCTGTTAAACGCTGCCCTTCTTTTCATCCCTCAGTGTCCGCTTTCAATTGATCAATAATCCAGCAGTATTGCTAAAGCCAAAAACAAACATGAGTTGATCCAAAGCAGATTTGACCAGTAGATAGGATGTTATAGTGGGATTTTGGCCCTCAGCTTAGTCCATATGAGCTGGAACAGATGTTACCTTGTCAGGCTGCATTCTCGCTTCACTTATTTGGTCAAGTTGGCCCCTGTTAGTGCCCATGGAATTGAAGAGTGAAGCAATTCTAAGAGCTGCGGCTGTCATTTGCGTTTCTTACATAAAAATTTGGCCAAAATTTGGCCAACACTGCAAATCAAATTTTTTTCTGGTGACCCCTCTAAAAAATGATGTAAGTGTTTTGGTGAAGCGAACTTAGAAAAGGGCCAATCTATTAAATTCCTTCTCTTTTAATGTCTTTTGAAACAATGTTAATTTGGTTAACCCCTTCATGCTCTGCGCCATACATGTATGGCACAGAGGTGCAGGGGATGTATGAAGAGGGCTCATGGGCTGAGCCCTCTTGATACACAGGTGGGGTTTGCTGCATATCGCCCACCGCTAACACATATGGTCAGTGCCAGTGGCAGAGCCGCCTGAGGCCCCATCTTAGAACTTTTCTTTATGGTGAAACTGCAAATGGCTCATTAAATCAGTTATGGTTCCTTGCAATGGCAACAATTCATCTTCAGCAGACACAAGGCTGTCTGGTTTTTGCAGATTCATTATAATGAGTCCATTGTAATGGATACCGTGCAAATATGCCATATACTTCAATACAGTAGTATTGCAGTATATGGTAGGAGCAATCAGACCATTTAGGGTTAATGTACCCTGGAGGGTCAAATAAATAGCGAAAAAAAGTTTTAAAAAAGTTTCACATATAATAAAAACTGTAAAAAATATAAAAGATCAGATCACCCCTCTTTCCCTAGAACTGATATAAAACATAATAAACAGTAAAAATCCCAAACTTGTTAGGTATTGTCACGTCTTAAATGCTCGATCTATCAAAATATAAAAACGGTTATTGGGAGCTGTGAACTCCATAACAGAAAATAGTGCCCAAATTTTCGAAACACTAATGTTCACCACACATCTTCTGCAGGAATTCTGTACTGTGAAAGACAGTGTTATTTCCAGTAATTGATTTCTCAAGGTATCAAGTATGTTCCACAGGACTATTGCATATTCGAAAAGGAGTCACAACAGGAGTCTAAAAACTGAGTTTAGCTCAGTGATAGAAAAAAGATGGTCATCATTAGAGATGAGCGAGTATACTTGTCCGAGCTTGATGCTCATTCGAGTATTAGCGTACTCGAAACGGCTCGTTGCTCGGCCGAGTATTTCGCCTGCTTGATAACGAGCTTTCACTTAATGAAACACAGTGAAGAACAGTGAAGAACTCAGTGAAAACAGTGAACACAGGATCATTTAAGTGAAGAACACATTGAAAGAACACAGTGAAGAACACATTGCAGATGTGCAGATGTGCAGAGTGCCGAACGGTGTTCTTCACAATAGTATGTGAAGAATAATATGTGTGAAGAACACATTGCAGATGTTTAACACGGGTCATTCTCCTTTTTGAAGTTCCACGAGTATTCCATTGAATAAAAAAAATGAACAAACAGGACTGACTTCCTTATTTCTCAATAAAATGACACATTTTATTGCAGAGCCTTGGTCCCCTTGAAAAATGCTCGAGTCTCCCATTGACTTCAATGGGGTTCGTTATTCGATACGAGCACTCGAGCATCGGGAAAAGTTCGACTCGAGTAACGAGCACTCAAGTATTTCAGTGCTCGCTCATCTCTAGTCATCATTAATGGTACATCCCCAGTCGCAGTTACTATTGTGCCCTAAGGGTCCCTCTTCTTTAATACTTTTTATTAAAGACCTTTAAGAGGATTTAAAGGGTAAATTTAGTAAAATTTGCACATAATTAATATACACAGAGGAGTATTGTATTATATTACAGGTGGAATCTGGGAAGCTGGACACCAGGGCGCATGTATCTAGTGGTTGCCTGCACCCGGCCCTCACTGAAATACAATAAAGCTTCAACATGCATTTTAACTTGAATGGGTGCAGGCTAGTACACAGATGCAGGGTGGTTGAACCAGGAATTAAATTTATTTATGGACTTGTACACTAGAAAATCAGCATTCAAGCCCTGATAAATCTTCCCCAATGTATATTTAAATTGAATGGAAAAACACTGGGTGTTTCTTTATTGTAAGGACTGTGAGTCTATGAAACTCACTACCACTGGATGCTGTGCTGGTCGAGACCCTAAACAAATTCATGCGGTGCCTGAATGTCTTTCTTGAACGGAAATATATTACATATATGAGATGAGATGTTTGTCCTGGAATTTGTTCTGACTGCCATTTAGATTTTTTTCCCCTATTGTAGGTTAACTGGCAACAACTGTATTGGGGGTTTTCTCCTTTCTCTGGATGCACAGTGTAGGCTTATTGGTTAGAATTGATGGATCGGCATCTTTATTCAACCTACCTGTCATGGTTAATCGGTACATCTTAACACAAATAAACAAATAATGTATTTGTATCTGCATTATTGAGATTGTACAGAATGTATCAGTGGCAATCCAACTTTTCTGTAATTCTTTTAGTGAGGTCCACTCATAAAATTCCAACTGAGTCTTCTGTGGTATTGCATGCAATAAGGTACACTAAAATGAGTGTTTACCAAATAAACAGAAAAAAGGAAATGAACTCCCGATGTAAACACTTTGTGTGTGAACCTGCTCTTTTTGTTACTTTGCTATTCATAGAAAAATATTGTGCATCTGGAAATTCACAGTTGGTTTTCTGTTATTGAGACAAATATCCATAAACAGTTGAACCTTCTCACATTTAAACTGCAAGGGAATATTCCATATGCTGCTGTGCCAGGAATTGACAATTAAGGATAAACGTGTTATGAATAATTATGTTGGTAACAATGAAAACAAAGTTCTGTTTAAGTTGCAATTTATATTCTGTGTTGCACTCCCCTACTTTCTACAACATTAAGTATTCTTTTTGGGGAATTTAAAATTCCTTATATAATGAACTTTGGTTAACTTGTAAGTATAGATGTACATATAATATATTTTATGTACTATTTCTTCACACTTCTTCTCTACATGCATGGTAGGTATTTGAATTAATATACAGCAGTCAACCCCCACTAACACCTGTAATTGCTGGTGTCATTGGTCACTGGTTTTAACTGTTTTAGTGCTGTGGTAAAACACTTAAAATCCATAGAATTGCCAACATACTGCAATTCAGTACAGACGGTCCCCTACTTAAGAACACTTGACCCCCTAGTTATAAATGGACCTCTGGATGTTGGTAATTTACTGTACTTTAGCCTTTGTTAAGGATATCACACTGGTCTTGAATGCCATCTTACATACTGTGAGACATTTTAAAGAATCAGCATTCATTTCACATAACTTTGTGTAGTGAAAACTAAAGTTTTGGTGAGGTTCGCCTCTCCGCACAAAAAGACTTGGTGCTCGCTAGCACCACCTAGAGGAAGGTATCCACGTGAAGATCTGGGCATTTTGTTTATGTGAAGACAGCCAATGGTTCTACATTCCTTTGTGTGCTTACATCCAATAGTGTTGAATTTCGGGGGTGAAACCACCCAATAGCATTGCCCGCTTGCAGAGTGTGTTATGACTTTCCAGATAAGATTTTCAGTGCCAAAGAGAATAAAGCAGTCTTGAGCTAATCTTCAGAAAGGACACTGTCTTTCCTGGTTTACTCCATGCCAAGCTGGAATACAAAAACCTTTTCAATATTAGGGGTTTGAGCCCCAGATAAAAATCTATAAGAGCAGTTATCAAAGGTGTCTGCAGTCAAGCTTTATTGTTAATCCTGGTTCATATGACAATCCAACATTTTAAAAATCCAATTTTCACAGAGACCAAAAACAATTTTGGCTGGGGTTACAATTATAAAATATACAGTTCCTACTTACATAAAGATTCAACTTAAGAACAAACCTACAGAACCTATCCTGTACGTAACTCGGGGACTGCCTGTATTGCTAAAGTATATTGTACAAGTGATCAGACCCCCTAGTTCTAAAAAAAAATGTCAAAACATCAAGAAAATTGATTATAGCATACAATCAACACTGTGACAGAAAAAAGCAACCAAATGTCTGAATCACCACTTTTTTGCCATTTCAACACACATGAATGCTCACATAAAAAAAATTTATTTGTCACCACTGTAATAAACAGTGAGATTTAACTGTGAGATTATGGAACCCGCTGTGCTAGTTGAGACACTGGACAAATTCAAAGGACCTGAATATCTTTCTTAAAACAAAAAATATCACATATAGTACAGACCAAAAGTTTAGACACTCCGTCTCATTCAAAGAGTTTTCTGTATTTTTATGTGTAAAAATTGTAGATTCACACTGAAGGCATCAAAACTATAAATTATGTGGAATTATATACTTCCATATACTATATTAAAAGTGTGAAACAACTGAAAATATTTCAAAGTATCCACCTTTTGCTTTGATTACTGCTTTGTACACTCTTGGCATTCTCCTGATGAGCTTCAAGAGGTAGTCACCTAAAAAGGTCAGGTTGATACACAGCTAATAGTGCTACTGAATAGACTGTTAGAGTTTGTATTATGGCTGGAAAAAAGCAGCTAAGTTAAGAAAAAATTAGTGACCATCATTAATTTAAGAAATGAGGACCAGTCAGTCCAAAAAATTGAGAAAAGTTAAAAAGTGTCCCCATGTGCATTTGTGAAAACCATCAAGCGCTACAAAGAAGCTAGCACACATGAGGACCGCCTTAGGAAAGGAAGACCAAGAGTCACCTCTGCTGAAAAGGATAAGTTCATCTGAGTCACCAAACTCAGAAATCGCAGGTTAACAGCAGCTCAGATAAGAGACCAGGTCTAGCAGCAGACACATCTCTACAACAACTGTTAAGAGGAGACTGTTTGCAACAGACTTCATGGTAAAATAGCTGCTAAGAAACCACTGCTAAGGACAGGCAAGCAAGCAGAAGAGACTTGAATGGACATTAGACCAGTGGAAATCTGAGCTTTGGTCTGATGAATCCAAATTTGAGATCTTTGGTTCCAACCAGTGTGTCTTTGACTCAGAAAGGGGAAACAAATGGACTCTACATGCCTGACCCCACGTGAAGTATGGAGGAGGAGGTGTGATGGTGTGGATGTGCTTTCCTGGTGACACTGTTTGGTATTTATTCAAAATTGAAGGTATACTGAACCAGCATGGTTATCACAGCATCTCGCAGCGGCATATAATTCCACATGTGTTAATTCATAGTTTTGATGCTTTCAGTGTGAATCTTCAATTTTTATAGTCATAAAAATACTGAATACTCTGAATGACAAGGTGTGTCCAAACGTTTGGTCATTGGATTGGGGTGGTCTCACCTTTTTCTGGATTGATAGTATAGTCTTATTGGTTAGAATTGATATATCGCTATCTGTGATGAACAAGGGAGATAAACATGCCATATTGTTCTGTTCATCAAGTCACCCATATCCCTTTCTTCCCCCAGTCTCATTGAAATTAGACTAATGCAGCTAGCTAGAGTGCTTCCTAACACTGCAGGGGGCCGAGCTTCAAAGCATCTCCCCAGTCGCGGTGACTCTCAGAGGCTTCCCTCTTAATCCCACTGTATTGTATAGCCTGCCTTCCCCCTTTAGTATATATAACCTGTCATTCCCTTGAAGCATATAGCCTTCCAGCCCACTGTAGTGTATAGCCTGCCAGCCCCCTGTAGTGTTTTATCTTCCCATAAAAAAATAATGAGTACTCACCATTCCGATGCCCCGGGCAACTCCTCTTCTTTCTGCATGTGCGCCGGCACCGGCTCCAGTTCTGCGACAGCACAGAGTGCGTGGCGCGACCGGCACACAACTATGATGTCTGGCGCACATGAATAAAGAAGAGGAGCTGCTCAGAGCATCAGAATGGTGAGTACTGAGTTTATTTTTTTTTATACACCCAAGTATAAGTCGAGTGAGGTATTTTCAAAAATTGTGCTGATAAACTCGGCTTACTCGAGTATATACAGTAAAACTGAGTATACTGTCAAATCAATGCTGTGACAGAAAAAAAGCATCCAAATGTCTAGATCCCCACATTTTTTGGCAGGTGTCATTTGGACTGCACGGTTTACATAGTTACATAGTTAATATGGTTGAAAAAAGATACATGGCCATCAAGTTGAACCAAGGAATGAAATTTATTGAATGAGGAAGGGATTTAACCCCCTAACGACCTGGCCTTTTTTTGTGTTTTCACCTTCAAAAATCTATAACTTTTTTATTTTTACACGAAAGAGCTCTGTGACAGCTTGTTTTCTGCATAACAAATTATACTTCATAGTGATGTTATTGAATATTCCATGTCGTGTAATGGGAAGAAGGAAAATATTCCAAATACAGTGAAAATGGTGAAAAAACGCATTCGCACCATTTTCTTGTGGGCTTGGATTTTACAGCTTTCACTGTGCACCCCAAATGATATGTCTTCCTTATTCTGACGGTGGGTACAATTACGGGGATACCAAATTTGTATAGGTTTTAAAATGTTTTCATTCATTTACAAAAATTAAACCCTCCTGTACAAAATCTTTTTTGGGATTTTGTCATCTTCTGACGCCAATAACTTTTTCATACTTCATTTTATGGACCTGCGAGTAGTGTCATTTTTGTGGCTATTGATGATGTTTCAAATGCTATAATTTTTAGGACTGTATAACCATTTGACCACTTTTTATAATTTTTTTTTTTTTCAAAATTGGCATTTTTGACTTTGGACGCCATTTTCTTTTACGGGGTTAAATTCAGTGAAAAACGGTTATTATATTTTGATAGATCAGGCATTTTCAGATGTGGTGATACCTAATGTGTTTAGGATTTTTATTGTTTATTTTTACTTTAACCCTAGGTTGTCTGATCAATCCTATCATATACTGTCATACTACTGGGTTAAATAAAGGCAGCCTCGGGTCTTCGGAAGACATCACAGGGAGCGACGATCCTCGGCAAGATGGTGGCTCCTATGCGCTGCCATCTTTTTGTAGCTTTTTGAAGCATTTCGGCAGGAGAGCAATATGCAGCAAAGACTTACCGGTTATGGAGAGGGGTCAGGCCGCGAGCGGTCTCCATGCACCGGGACCCGACGCGTGACGTAGTAGTAAGAGGTTAAGGGAATCAATTCTACATTACATCATAACCATCAATGTTTGTTTGATGTAAAAAAGCATCTAGACCCTTCTTGCAGCTCTCTGCTGTCCCTACTGTGAACAACGCCTGAGGTAGGCTATTTCACAGATTTACAGTTCTTACTGTAAATAAGCCTTGTCTCCGCTAGTGATTAAATAGTTTCCCCTTGTCTTTAACCTGGAACAACCATTAGACCATTCTTATATTTATGTAAATTGATCAAATCCACTCTTAGTAGTCTCTTTTCTAATTCTTTTCATCATTCCTCATCACTGAAACCCTCCATACCCCTTATCATTTTTGTGGCTCTTAGTTGTACCATCTCCAGCTCTAGGATTTGTTTTTTAATGGACTAGTTCCCAGAACTGAACAACATATTCTAGGTGAGTCCAGACCAGTGCCTTGTGCAGTGGTAATATTACTTTCCTCGAGAGTCAGCATCCTGCAGGCTTTAAAAGCAGTTGATTGACGTTGCATGCTTTTACAAAATCTATGATCTACTGGTATACCCAGGTACTTTTCAACAATGTACCCTCTTAGATTTACTCCACCAATGACTGTGAATGAGGATTATTAACAACCAGATGCATAACATTACATTTATTTACAGTGAACCTCATTTGCCAAGTGGATGACCAAACATTCAGTTTGTCCAAGTCACCCTGCAGCCTATGAACATCCTCCATGGACTCTATTACACTAAAGAGCTTGGTGTCATCTGCAAAAGTAGACACAGTGCTATTAATTCTGACCTCTATATCATTAATAAGTAAGTTAAATAATAGCATGACAAGCACAGAAACTTTGTGTACTTATAGCTAGTGACCATTCTGATTCTGAGATTTATGAACAACCTACAAGAAAATGGAGCAATTGCATTTTTGTTGTCAATTTTATTACATTTTTTCCAGGTTGCCAAGACTTGGCATCAAGTATTACTGACACTTGGAACAACAATTTGTCCCTCAGATAGCGAACCTTCACACTGTTATGAAAATAACTTGATTTTCTAGTAAAGTTATTCAAAATGGGATTAATGTTCAGAAAAACCTCGAAGAAACAACATAAATTACATGGCCAGGAAGAATCACACCCTGTACATGATATGATCACTGTGATGTTACCTAGCAGGTTGGTCAAAATCCAAGTTTGAACTTCAAACTTTGGACCGAACATTAAGGCAAACACGAACCCTATTGAAGTCAATCGGGAACTATATTTTAACATCCAAAAATGGCTGTAAAATTGCGGTATTAAAGGATAGTGGACTGAAAAATTCTCTTCCTAGAATGAGCAAGGAAATACTGTAAATATTATAAAAAATGTATTTCAAAGCACTAAAAGGGGCTCTGTCTGTTTAGACCTAGTTATTTCCTCTCTGGTAAAAGATGCAATAGAAAAACCACAAAACCTTCCTTTCACTGTGGTTAAACGGTGCCTTGGGTATGAAGACCCAGTTAGACACTTTCGTAGCAGTAACAGAAAATAATGGGAAAAACACAAACCCTTCCTCTCATTGTGGTTAAAGGTACAATGGGTGTTCAGACCCAGTTATTCTCGCTTTGGTAAAAGAAGCAATGGGAAAACCTCAAACCATTTGTAAACCCTTTTTTGTTGTCTTGGCCACTGAGGCACATAAAATTACCTGGTCAAACATAAGGTGCTCAGATTTTTAAGGTTTTGGCTATGCTTAATAGACAGCTGGAACATTGGATAAATGATACATTTTTTGCCTTCCGCTCTCTGTGAGATAAAATGCCATGCTGCAGACACCCTTTGGGACACCCTTTGGGATTTAGTTTAATAAATTTGAATCATCATGCTATTTTTTCCATAGAAATAAACCCATTGGAAAATACAAATCTTTCCGCAAAAAACAAGCCCTTATATGCCCATGTCAGATAAAAAATTATATTTTTTGAAATTTGAGCAGAAAAAAAACGTGAAAAAAAAACTTAAAATAGATCTGTGTCCTGAAGGCCAATTAAGATTGTGTCCTTAAGGTGTTAATGTAGATGTAAGCTAATTCTTGTATCTAAGGGTAAGAGAATTGTGCTATAATCTGAGTGAAGTGGCAGAGTTTACAGTTAATGTAGTGGCATGGGGTGTCTCTTCTTCCCTCCTTGTTCTGGCCCACTTGTGCAATTCAGACCATACATAGGCTGGAGGAGATGTAATGGGGAAAAAGTTCTCCTGGTCTTACAATAGTTCAAGCCTTGTAAAATCCACTAGTAGTGCTAAATGGTCTTTTAGCGTTACTATATCTTATCCAATAACTTTAATTAACAGTTTCTTGAAAAGAATAGAAAAACCAATGCTGCAATGTATTTTTAATTTTAATGCCACTGTTCATACTTTATCAATTCAATGGTTTATACACATTATATGCTATCCATTAAGAAAATAACTTTTTTAGAATTGTTGGCATATAATTCACTCATGGAAGATGCTCAGATTTATGAGTGAAAGTCTACAGTTCAAGTTATCCATGTAAGCATAGTCAGGCAGCAAAAAACGAAGAAAAGGAGTGGCACTCACCGTTGTGAAAGCAAAACTTCTTTATTCTTGGTTCATGTGAGAGGTACACAGGGGGGCACGCAGTGCGCAAAGCCGAGCGGGCCGTTTTGCGCCAGCCACGACGCTTTCTTTGCGGCACTGCGTGCCCCCCTGTGTACCTCTCACATGAACCAAGAATAAAGAAGTTTTGCTTTCACGAACGGTGAGTGCCACTCCGTTTCTTCGTTTTTGCTTGTCGTGCTGGTCTATTCCAAGGAGACAGAGCACAACCGCTGTGAACAGCCACTACCTCCGCACATACCCGTCCACTGCTCCCATTGACTGACAAGACCCGTTATTAGGCTGGCGGTGCCCGCAGCGCTTTTACTCTATGTACGTACATTAGTCAGGCAGGAAGCAGTTTCTGTGGAATACATAATAATCAATTTTGATTTCTGTTTTCCATTATTATTCTACTACCATTTTCTACTTTACCAGGTAAATAAAAGAAATAATAAAAATCACACATACTACAAAATAATTGCCTTATATAGGAACATCATCAGAATTCATCTCACTTAAAAGATTTTTAGGCTAATTTCAGCCTGTGTTTCACTTTAAGGTTTAGATTAAATAAAAGCAATTCATCAAAGTAGTACAGTAAGTTTTTTTTTCTGATAAAAAACATATAAAGGCAAAGATTTCTAGTCATTTTAACCTGAATATATAATGCAATTATCTTTTACCCTATGAATCCATGAAATAAAGAATGATTGCTCACATTTCTAGATCTGTTTAATGCTCCCTTTCTCTGCAGTGTGTGGGATAAAAATAAAGTACTTGACCTGATAATTGCAAAAGCCTCAACTTCACAAACAGGTCTTGCTGTGAGAAATCGCAAGTCTTACCAATGAGCCCTAGTTCAGTATTTCCAAATATATTTTAGTAGACAAATTTCTAAAAATAATTTAGATTATTTTAACATTTAAAATAGGATAATAGATAACTGCTTATAGCTATAATAATATAGAATGGGTTAACAAAAATATTATCTATGTCCATATGTAACATTAAGAAGGTTCAGGGCCGCACATCAGACATCCATACGACCATTGCCAAAGGTCATCAATAAATAATCCAAGGAATAGGTAACACTCTAGAATATAGTGAAAATATCAGGGTGTCTTTTTTAAGCATAATGTAAACAACTAGCTATTAAACATATAAAGGCCAATCTTGTTTGGAGATTGGAATGTGCAATTAAAGAAAATATATATAAAAATTCATACAGTGTTATATCGTTACATGTGATATCGAAGTTTACAAAAGGCCAATACATTCAAAAGTTATGTATGCTATATATAAAAACATACATGTGCCACCTATCGGGCTCAGGACCACCCCAGTTTTAGCGGCTCATACATAGAAATGATTAAACAATTATACGTAAGGCCAGCCAACTGCGGTCCCATGTTGGCCTTACGTAACTGGGCCAAAGGCTTACGTAACTGGGCCATCTCAATCACAATAACATCACAGGATGATGCATGGAGCCGATCATGTCAATTAACACCCTGCAGCACCCAAAGTCCCCTCCAGCTCCGAATACAAGGAGTAGGCAGGGGTAATAGCCCACAATACGTAACATTCCTAGAAAAATATTAACTCTATATGTCAGAAAAAAATAAATTCATGTAGCCTAAGACCTCTGGGAGGCGTCAGACAAAATCTATAGAAAAAAAAATTATGTGAGTCATCTGTGGGTTGTAGTCATTTATTATGTGGGGTACTCTCCACAAATTGAACTCATTGACTATCAGCGAGAAGCCTATTACATATCCCATTTACATTATATATTACTCCCCAAAAAATACTCAATATTCAAGTCATCGGGTTGTACAGTCCTAAGAGTATGAATCCACCATAACTCTTGTTTCCTAAAAATTAACTCTCTATGGACCTTCTCTATGTATTGGGTTAATCTGATCAATGATAGTGAATTTCAGATCAGTTTCCATATGTCCCTTCTCTGTAAAATATCTACTCATAGGCAGGGCCCAGTGTTAGGGGGTGGTAAACTGGGCATTTTTCCAGGGCCCTCTGTCCTAACGGGGCTCCCTGCATGCAGACTTTTTTTAACATAACATTTTTATTGGGTTTTTCTAAACAGAATTATACAGTACAGAGAGTTAATAATCCCAGTGGTCCCACGTGGTAATTGAATTGCACCGGTGCAAATAACAATGCAGGAATACAAATCTCAAGTGAAAAAGAGGGGGGGGCAGGAGCGGTGGCAGGAAGAGGGAAGGGATTGGAATCGGAAGGGTAGGAGAAGAGTGTACATATCAGAGTAGGGGGTAACAGTCACAACAACCACAATATTAACAGTTAATAATAACCATAACAGTAACATGTTCCCTGTCTGCTCCCACCCTTTAGTTATACTACTGTTGGACTCGTTGATAAGTTGAGTCTGTCCTTGGGTATGATTCAATAGATAACATATGTAACACCAAAGCATGTAGGAGAGTGAGTTAACCCCTTAATGACTGGCACCGTTTTCTTGTGGGCTGGGATTTTACGGCTTTCACTGTGTGTTCCAAATGACATGTCTACTTTATTCTTTGGTGTGTGGAGCTGTAGGTGGTGTCATTTTATAGAACTTTTTTTTTCAAAGATTTTTATTGATTTTTTCAAATAAAATAACACATGGTAGGCAATAGCCTATGTCAAACCGAACGCAGTCGGAATTGTTGTTACTATTACAAAAGTATACACTACAGTTATTCATAACAGGAATGAACATTCAACATAAATTAGATGGTTACTGCACACTAGTCATACACGTCTTGGAGGTTAAAGTCGTTGGAGGGGAATTTTTGTTTGAAATGTGTCAGCGTTATAGACAGAAACATAACATTGAGCAATAAACTTAAGTTTCTATTTCAACAGGTATTAAAAATTACTTTAGGACATAACTAACAGGTGTTTGCATTTATTGTAAAGCGTGTACACACTACACTTCAAAATAAGGATAGGAGGACCAAAGTGACCAATTTTTTTCTGAAAGGAGGACCTTTATTGGGAGTGGGAGACCAAGGTGAGTTAGTAGGCATATGTAGTATTCATCGTGGATATGACCACAGAGAAGGGTGGGCCGACTGTTTGTTTCCAATGATGGGTAATTATTACCAGTTTTGTAATGATCAGTAGCAATCACCCCGCTTTGGGTTGGCTTAAATGTTTTAAGGTCAAACATCAACAGAAGTGCTGTTATGGGCATGAGAATATAGGGTCTGCGAAGTAGGGATGAAATTAATGAGTTAGTCTGCACCCACAGGGGGGAGATTTGTGTGGAGTAGTGTTCCCAAATGCCCACACCCCCTCCAGCATCTGGGTGATGTTGCTGGGTATATGAGATGAAGACAGGAGGGTGTGTAGTACCACCGGAGGCATGTCTTAATAGTGGCTTCCTGAAATTGAGTACACTTAAAGGTATCGTAAACACCCCTGAGGGCGTTTCACCATTCTAAGTCTGATATTTGTGTACCTTGTCTCTGCCCCAGTTCTCCATCGGTTTAGTTTGTGTCAGCAAGGTCTTGTCATCTAAGACATTGTATATGGCCGATATTCCTCTGATCTTTTTCCCCTTGTTGGTAAAGATCTCATTATTAATTGATGGGGAGGATGTCTGGAGGGGTGTAAGAAAGTCATTTATCCTGTGGACTGCTAGAAATTTAGTTTCAAGGTGTTGAATCTCTATCTTACAAGAGTCTGGTTTCATTTCAAGCAGATATTTTATCCCTTTAGCTTTCCAACGTTTTAGGTTCAGATCTTGTATCTGATCTTCTAAAAAGTCTATGGGAATTTCTTGTAAGGTAGTTTAGTCATCTGTTTTGTTTTTGTCAGGAACGTCGACCAACTACAATCTGAAGCCTGTATTGTGTGCACATCTGACTGAGGAGGTCTCAGTTTCCACATTGCTGCAATCAATCGGTATGGAGACAGGAAGGATCTGTGTTTTGGACGAGTTAACTTTGTAAAATGAGATCTCCCCAAAAGCTTTCAATAAGTTCATTGAGTGTTTCAGGGATGAGGCAGGGTAAGAGTGCCTTAAAATTACATTGTCTGCAAAAAGGGCGGATTTAGGTGAGTCATTCCCTATCTCTACACCTTTTATTTGATCATTGGACCTAATTGCTTCTGCCAATGGTTCAATGGACAAATTAATATAAGTGGGGGAAAGTGGGCATCCCTGATGCGTTCCATTTGACAAAGGAAAAGAGTCTGATAGGACTACATTAATTAGTACTAGGGCAGGGGTGGCGAACCTATGGCACGGGTGCCAGAGGCAGCACTCTGAGCACTTTCTGTGGGCACCCAGGTCATCACCCCAGAATGAAGTTCACCAGACAGAACTCAAAGAATCTGCCTGCAGAATCTTCCTACAATGATAGATGAATTTTCCCCCCTCCTTTAAACTGGGTTGGTGTCCTTCAGGGGCTGAAGGATTGAAAGTTGTTAATGAACAAAGAGAAATACATTACTGCTTAAATTGCTGCGCTGGTACTTTGCAATAAATAAGTGGCTTTTGGTTGAGGTTTGGGCACTGAGGCTCTAAAAGGTTCGCCATTACTGTACTAGGGCATTAGGTTTGGAGTATAGCGCCTTAAAGGCTGAGTAGATTGGGCCTAAGAAGCCAAACTTATTGAGGGCCGAGAATGCATATGACCAATCAGCTAGTCAAATGCTTTTTCTGCATCGACCATCACAAAGATCACTGGTATTTGTTTATTTTTGCAATATTGCATTAAAGAGATTATTCTCCTTGTATTGTCCAGAGCTTGTCGGCCTGGTGTAAAGCCTGTTTGATCATTTTTAATAAGGTGCAGAGGGACCTTTATTAATCGAGTAGCTAGTATTTTAGCGTATAATTTGATGTCTCCATTAAGGAGTGAAATAGGTCTGTAATTTGAAGTTTCATGTGGACTTTTACCTGGTTTTGGAATGGTTGTGATAATGTCTAACGGGCTTTTTGTGATTGGCGGGATAGCACCCGCAATCGAAGCTAGCACCGATCGTTGGTGTCACCGGTAAGTCTTTGCTGCAATATACCCGTGAGCCCTCTCCACGTATCCTCACCCGATGTGCGCCATACTAATATGCCGCACATTGTTAAGGGGTTAAGTGAGGTTTGTGAAGTCTGAGCTATTTAGTAGTGTTGGATGCATAGTATGCATGCCATTTGGCCGATGTACGATTGTATGTAGATAATGAGCCCATTCTCGTTGCAATAAGTTTAGAGTAGGAATGGAATTCCAGAAACCAACAATATTCCTGCAATTCCACCACACATGTAAAAGAATGCCGTTCTCTCTATTACATCTCCAGCATGCGGCGGAAGCAGCGGGGTACATTTTGGAAAGACAAAATGGGATCCTATACCACCTGTACAATAGTTTCCTGGATATCTCTAAGTGGTTGATGCAATGAGATGACTTACAACTCCTACGGAACACCTTTTTCCACTGTTGAGGTACAAATTAGCTTTGCAGTTCCTGTTACCATCTAGAGAAAAAGAAATCCGTCCTTCTGTGTCGGAATGTATAAAATCGTTATAGATCACTGAAATAACTTTACGCTTTTTTAAGAGGGTCATAGAAAGAGGATTGGAGGAGAAATGTCTGATCTGAAGGTATTTGAAGAATTTTGAATAAAAAATTTGGAAGTGATTTTACTAAAGTGAAGTATAACTAATCCTTGCTGAAGATCACGTATAGTCAGTAAACCCTAGAGGAAAAGTCTGAGTCAGGGATAATGTGTTGGATGGTATTAAGATTAACATCTCAGAGGGGAGTCATTTAAGGGTTTGTAAAAAACTTCGCCACAAGAATATGGATGCCCTAAGTGTAGGGGGGTTAGTAGGACATGAGAACTTGTCCACCCTAGCTTTCTACAGGGGGGGCATGTTCCTTAAGGTAGCAGACTCAATTTGTACCCATAGCTTAGTCGTGTACTCCTGTCACAGAGGTCTGACTTGGACAGCTATTACTGCTGTGTAATACGACTTAAGGCATAGGCAGCCCAGACCCACTTCTGCCACTAGTTGATTTAAGGTAGCCAGATAAATCCTTGCTTTTTTGGAGACAGTGTAATAGGAAGTTTTGTAAGAAAACAGGGACATTCCTAAAATAATATAAAATTTTGGGGAGGATCATCATTTTGGAAATGTGGCCAATCCAAGATATATGCAGGTTGGAATACCTTTTTAGTTCCTATGATAGAATTAAAAAAGGGGGTGTAAATTTGCTGTAATTTGTGTAATTTGCTGTAATTTATTAATAGGTTAAGTCGGAGTAAATACAAGATAGGGCATAGGACCCTGTGACCACTGGAAAGGTAGTCAGGAGGAAAGTCTGCAAAGAGAGGGGAATTCCTATGTTCAGAATCGGTGATTTGGATGCTATGAGTTTATAGAAACTTGAAGTGCTAAAGTGGTTTAAGATTTCAGACACCCCAGCTAGAGATCTCTTTGGGTCTGTCAGGCATAAAACCACGTCATCCACAAACAGGCCTATGCGATGCTCCCTGTTGTCCTGCTAAAACATTCTACATGTGGACTTTTGTGGGCAAAGGATATATTGCACCTTAAGTACCCCTTATTTGAATACCCAGGTGAAGATGCTTATAATCTATCTCCTGTCTATGTATCTATCTATCTATCTATCATCTATCTGTCTAGTTATCTATCTCCCAATAATTTGTCCATTTCATATTTATTTATCTATATATCTCCTATCCTTCTATCTTTTACTGTATCTATCTCTTCTATCTATCTATCTAACAATCTAAATCCAATGAAGAGGCAGCATTCCAATATTGAAGAAAATAGGGTGAATCTTTACTCCATGGCAACATTTCAGTCATATTACTTACCTTTTTCAAGCATAGTGCACCATGACAATGAACCAGCTATTTAACAGCTGATTGGTGAGACAAAATTGTGTATAAATAAGTGAGTTGTGTTACAAAATATTGAATTCCATAAAAAGATAAAAATGTGATACATTAATAAATTGATTGTCATACTTCCAACTTAATATGTACATCCAATAGACCAAAAAGTGACGCAGCCTGAAAAGGTTCTTGTGACCGGGCATTTCTAGGGAATTTTCACAGATGGCAATTCACATTGCACGGCTATACATCTGAGCCATAAAGGTATGGCCATATATATCACCCATATAAGATTACAAACTTGTATACCCCTGTTTCAATTAGCTACTCTTACATTCAGTAGTTGGGCACTGCTCACATTGTTGGGATATATGGGTACTTGTTATTTTGCTTCATTTTCTCTGACACTATCTTTGATACTCGACAAATAAGAAAAGATAGACAACTCAATATTTCTGTTGAGCTGATTTGTTGTTACAGCCTTCACACTTGGACTTGCAAACAGGTGGCAAGAATAATGAGTAGAAAATCAATCTAATGGACAATGAAAATGTCAGAGCATCACTGATCCTCACTACATTCCAGTAAGAGTTGTAGCAGATTTCAATAACCTTGTAACGAAGATCGAGTTGAAAGTAGAATGTGTCAGTCTGTGAAGTAATTCATTGCCTGTGAAGTTTGTTGTAATCAGGTTATTTCCTTTGGATTCTGGCATGAAATGTTCTAAATTTGCATGCTTTGTAGAAAACCTTTAACTTTTCTCATTTCTTCCATTTAATTAATACCATTGAAATGAAATAGAAAATATTTATTTTTTCAAACAGGAACTAGAAAATGAGAAACATAATTTATATTTCATGACTTTAATGCATCAAGGCAGAAGCAGGGTCTTTATCAAACTCACTACAATTTTGGAACAAACACTTAACATGTACCTAATTGTTTTGTGATCTTGTACCAAATTTTAATAGGGGTTTTTACTTACTTGTTTTCTTTTACAGAGGTGTTTGTAGTTCAATTCACCATAGACTTGAATGTAAAATTGTAAAATCCAACACAATGGCAGTAAATCCTGATGTTAAGACTCATTGTAAAAATAGTCGAATAAGAAGGTGGGGAGTAGGTGTGGAAGTAGTTTTTCTGGCCATCTTGATAATTCTTATATTAGTTTTCAGTCATTATTTTTTCCAGAAATCTTTACTAAAGTGTCCAGTCCTAAAAAGGAAAAAGCTAGATCCAAAAACAATAGTCTTTGGACGCTGTGTAGTGGTCATTCCAAGATACTTGTAGCTCTGAGCCTGGGGTACCTTGCTACAGTCATTATACAGTGGCCATTATACAGCCATCAGCAGGTACACAGTCAAGAGCAAAAGCCATCTTACACACCTGGTCACAAAAAGATACTAAGACCTTCTATGAGATAATCTCATCATGAATTAATACTGTAAGTCCCCTGGTTACATACAAGATATGTTCTTTAGGTTTGTTCTGATCATTGCAGCCTGGGAGTAAAGCATCCAGAGAGCTTCGCCATAGGTCACAGTGGGCAGAGAGGTCCATCTGTAACTAGGGGCCATCAGTAAGTCAGGTGTACTTAAGTTGGGTACTGCCTTTAATAGGTTTTAGACAAGCTCCTGAATAGCTCAAGAGATTTTTTGACTGTAAAGAAGCTTTGTACAGTGGGCACAGAGAGTATTAAAATCCCTTTAAATTTTTTGCTCTTCATTTCTTTTTTGCTCATTAATGTATTAATGTAACCAAAAAGTTTAATCTTCATCTCATCAGACCAGAGAAACTTATTTATCATAGTCCTTCATGTGTTTTTTTGTAAACTGTACACAGGCTTTCATATGTCTTGCACTGAGGAAAGGCTTCTGTAGGAACACTCTGCCATAAAGCCCTAACTGGTTGACGGCTCTAGTGATAGTTGACTTAGTGGAGCTTTCTCCCATCTCCCTACTGCATCTCTAGAGCTGATCCACATTAATCTTTGGTTTCTTCTTTAGCTCTCTCTCACCAAAGCTCTTCTCCCAGGACTGCTTAGTTTGGCTAGGTTGGCCGGGTCTAGGAAGAGTTGTGGTTGTCCCAAACTTCTTCGATTAAAGAATTATGTAGGTCACTGTGCTCTTAGGAACCTTGGGTACTGCAGAAATTCTTTTGTAATGTTGGCCTGATCAGTGACTTGCCACAATTCTGTCTCTGAGCTCCTCGGAAAGTTTTTTAGACCTCGTGATATTCATGTGCTCTGACACGCACTGTGAGCTCTTATATAGACAGGTGTGTGCCTTTCCCAATCAAGTCCAATCAAATTAATTAAACATAGTTGAGCTCCAATGAATGAGTAGAACCATCCAAAGGTCAAGATGGGCAGGATGTGAATTAAATATAAGTGTCACAGCAAAAGGTTTCTTGTTTAACCCCTTCCCAACATTGGATGTAGTACTACGTCACGGGCAGCAAGGACTTGCCACATCTAGTACTACGTCCCACTATGTGCCGGAATCTGTGGTTGTCAGCTGTATGTTATAGCTGACACCCGCTGTTAATACCCATGATTGTAGATTCCGCCAATCACGGGCGTTGAACCCTTACACATCCACGTTGCACTGCTCGGATGGCAGCCCCAGGGTCTGCCAGTGCCCAGGGGCTGCGTGATCCTTCTCCAGGAGCCAATCCTGCCTCCTTGCAGGATCCGGCTGTGACACATGCTCAGTCTGTTACATAACACAGTGTAATACATTTGTATTACATTGTTATAGGAATAAGAGGTTGAACAAAAAAAGTCACTGAAAAAAAAGAAAAAAAAAAAGAAAAAAATGTAGGGGCACTGCTCATATCCTCAAATTCCTA
Organism: Engystomops pustulosus; assembly: GCA_019512145.1. NCBI lineage: Eukaryota > Metazoa > Chordata > Amphibia > Anura > Leptodactylidae > Engystomops > Engystomops pustulosus. The sequence continues at coordinate 46,258,225 of CM033649.1, forward strand.
TCTACACTTTTTTTACACCCTCTAGATTGTGGGGTTAACGATGATGTTTTTACATGGAGTCCATCCAATCTGGGGAAAAAAACATATGCGGTGCTCTGACTTTGGTCGACTAAAGGAAAGTCTTTCATCTGACATTCATCGAGAGAGTAGAAAAAAAGTCGGCACTCACCATTTTTTCATTAAAATTTCTTTTTCTTTTATTTCATATTCTTTAAAAAGTACTTCGTTTCACAGGGAGAGACATCTGACAGCAGGAAAAAACGGGGGTGAGGGTTAGAGGGACGAGTCGTTTCGCGCTGTCCTAGCGCTTCATCTTGCCTGCTACTGCATGGCGTTCCAAACGATTTATGCTGGCCGCCAGAGGTTGAACAAAGCATCGCTAGTTCAAACAACCTGTAAAGGTAAAAAAAAAAGTTCCCTATACATACCTAATAAAGTCCAAAAAACACATAATCATGAGAAAATCCTACATATTTGGTATTGCTGCATCTGTAACAATCTTTATAATAAATCAGTTACATTATTGGACCGACTCAACTCCATAAAAACAAAATCTGAGAAATCTTGCCAAAAATGTACATTTTTCAAAAAATCTCTTCACAAAAATGTTCCAAAAAGTGATAAAAAAATGTTAGGTGCTCCAAAATGGTACCACTGAAAAGGACAACTCAACACAAAAAATAACATCTAAACCAGCTCTGTCAACCAAAAAATATAAAAGTTATGTCTCCAAAAAAATGGCAATACGAAAATAAATGAGATTTTCTCTCTATTAGTTTTTCTTCAGTAAAATTATATATAAAAACTATATAAATCAACATAACCGTAGTGATCAATAGAATAAAGATAATATGTTATTTATATGGTATGGTGTACTTCCCCAAAAAATACAAGAAGAAAGGAAACCAAAATTGATTTTCTTTACCTATATGGATTTAAGAGTTAATACATTTTCATCAATAAGTTTATGACCAACTAAAATGAAGTATTTCTAAAGTGAATCTAATGTTGCTGAAAATAATCCCTTATTTTTTCAAATTGCCAAAAAAATAAATATTGTTTAGCTGTTAAAAAGGGACAATGCATAATCTGCTCTGAATGGTGCAGCTTCCCTTCAATGCCCTGGCGTGTGCCCATACAGAAGTTTACCACCTTATATGGTGTATTGGCGAACTCAGGAGAAATTGGTTATCAAATATTGTGGAGCGATTTGGTATTTTATCCACTGAGAAATTGTACATTTAGCCAAAAAAATTAAATTTTCTAAATTGCATATGATTTTGTTTTATCCTCTGTAATACAATTAAAGGGTAAACAAACTTCATACGTTGTTTTACATACGTTAAGGGGTATAGTTTCTACAATGGGGTAGTTTATGAGGTTTTACTTTTATTTAGGCCTCTTAAAGTGACTTGAAACCCCTCAATAGCATGATTCTGTGTTTTTTATGAAAATGTGATGAATTGCACCTTGAGTTCAAAGCTCCATAACATCTTACCAAAATGAGAGGATGCATAAAAAAAACATGTCAACATAAACCAGACATTCGATTAATGTAAGTTATCAAGGTTTAATGCTGTTCAATATGTGTGGAAAAATGTGAATTTCGAAAATCAAAAATTTTGAAAAATTTTTACCAAATATCAGTTTTTTCATAAATAAACGCAAACCATACCACCAAAGTTTTTCAACTAACATGAAGTACAAAGTGTCATAAGAAAATAATTTCGAAATCACTTGGATATGTTAAAGTGTTCCGAAGTTATAACCACTTATAATGACACGTGTCAGATTTTAAAAAATGGTCCGTGTCAGGAAGGTGAAAAATGGCTTTGGCGTTATGGAGTTAATAAATTAACAAAAATATCTAATGTTCTGTTTTTTTACTGTCAAGATGGGGTGCAGAGTGTACATTCAATGAGCAAAACAAAAACTTTTTGGGGTCTAAATACTTTCTGCACCCATATATATGAGATAGAACATATATATATATATATATATTTGTTCTATCTCATTCTATAGAAAATAGAAAAACTGTTTATATGCATTTTGGCAAAAACATGGACTACTTACCTTTTTTTCAAATGTATGGTGATGTTTTCATTTTGATTCACAAGAATGACTGGTCTCTAACATCCACCTTCAGAATTATATGTTCCTATTTATATGTTACTTAAATAACAATAAACTAAAGCCAGGGAAAGATGTGGTTGTTTTGCAATACAATGTCCATAGCAGATGTGTTATCTCCTGTTTTAGCCATGTAATATTACTATGTGGCTGTCACATAGGTCACCCTTTGCAATTCAAAGGCTGAAATCTAAGTTAGCAGTAATTATAAATATTTGATATTACTTTTATTCGAAACCTGCTAAAGGATATAATGTAGAATGAAATTAAGTGCATTTATTGACATATAAATTTAATAAATGTCAACTGATATAATGTAAAAATTGTAAACATATTTATAAATATATAATCTTATCTTTCATCACATATTTTTATACAGATTTTCTACAGATTTAATTTATTACTTACATCCGGTGCCATGCCAAATTGCAAAAATGCAAGTCTATGAGCAGGGAATGACCTCAAAATGAAAACTGTCAGAGCAATTATTGCATGGTCCATCAAGTTGAACTACTTTTGTTCTCTGATCCATGCCAACTCCAATGTCATTACGTAAGCAGCCATCAGCTCTACCCTAAATGACCATAAAATGTATTAAAGAGCTCTACAGTTTCCTACAGGTCTTGTGCAATATTAGCCTTTTACAAGGTTGATTCACTTATGTACAAGGAAGCCCTTAAGTACAAAGCTTCAGAACAATTAGTGTGTCTTGAAAATATTCAATGGTCTTTTCTTGTATGGAAACAAATTTAGACTTTTGTTGATCTAACTAAATCCATCTTATGCAGTATATATCTTCAGGAAATCTGGTTAACAATTAATGGATTAGGAAGACTATTAGAGTTGAGTTTTTACAATCATGAACTTAGATAATTATTAATGACCATTTATCACTCATAACATATGTGCTCTATCAAATGCTTGGAGAACAATGAATCCCTTCTTATAACTCTGTAATGATCTGTTCCTGTAATGGGGGAACCAGATAAAGACAAGAGATTGAGCCCTGACACTGAATCCCCCAAACAAGCCCTACTTGTCTCTGTGTATCCTCGATAATAAGGGACAACTGGAAGACAGTCTCTCCCTATGACAAAGTAAAAGTAAGAAACACATGGATAAACAAATCAAAAAGTTAACAAGATTGGCAAAAGCCAAGCTGGGTCACAACAGCGGGGATGCACAGCACTGAATAACCAGACCTAAGGGAGGACCAAGAATACAGATAGCAAACTACATATGGAGCTAATAAGAAACCTCTTTAACTAGCACTAATTCATGGAAATACAGTACTTATATGTGATCTCAAAACCCCAGGCTCCAAGGTGATTTGACCAGAGCTCAGAGATCCAGAAGACACCAAGTAGTGTGGATTTGTCAATCACCAAGGGTAACCACTGCAAGAGCAAGCCAGGCTACAGGACAGAAACAGGTGGTGTGCTGAATCAATTGAAGCAGTCTTGCAAGTAAATGCATGTTCACATTACAGAAAATTACCCAAACACAGAGATAAAGTCAGCACCTTCTTGGTCACAAGCTGAAAACCGAAGATGTTGCTTACACAGATGTTACAGTTCCTCTGTAAATTGACCTATTTATGCCAAAAACAGAATACTCCTACATGTTTGGTATTGATACTGTAAAAGATTTTTTATCTAGGGCTGAAATCGTCCTTAATAGAGTTGCGAGGTGACTTTCGTATTAATCCTTTCATGGCTCCTGGTACCAGAATGAGAGCACACACTAAGACACACCAGTCTCTCAGAAAATGCAGAACCTAATCTTTATAAGCACGCAGCTACTTATATAAAACACATAAAATCATCTGCATAGGGGCGTGAAAAGGTTATAGAACACTGCAATGCTACTGGCCATATCGAATATCTCCCCATAAATTCACTTTCCCAAAACATGTAGATGAACTTTACATATTATTTCTAAGGGAGACAGAATGTTTTTACTAAAAGTCCTAAGAAGAAGACTCCGATGGCTCCTCAGTGAAGCCAAAACATAAGATAAGCAGGTGCTGAAGCAAAAACATAGGACAAGAGTCAAGGACAGACAGGCCTCTCAGCAGATTTAAACAAAATTATATTTGGATCATGAGATGAATAAACATTTTACAATATGGCTTCTAAGTGGATAACATGACCCCCGGCTAAGACAAGATGGCGTTTGCTTTTTCCAAAATGGCGTCTGTAGGAGAATATATCTCTTACAACACTTATTAACACCTACGCTTTGCCTTTCACATTGCATTCACATTCTCTACAGAAAGCAAACACATACATTTACTTGAATTTGTTTATTCAAATATCTGTCTCTTTACAAGGACTGTGGGTTCTTAACAAAATCATGAGAATGCACTTATTTTTGCTCTCTTTGCTTACCAATGGCTTAAAAACCATGGTCAGCATTGTCCTATTCCTCACTTCCAATGCAAACTTCTACAAGCTGTAAGGTATATACAAAAAGGGATGCTTTTAAAAATAGCCATACAGCCTAAGACTTGCCCAGAATTCAAATACACCAATCTTGGTTACAGTAAACTATGTAGGCTAACTAGTCAATAGTGCTTCTACTTCTAGTCAACCTAAGAAAATTGAGGATGCATACAAATTCTCTGCAGCAGGGCAATATTTACTAGGCAAATCCATATGAAAGGTCAATTTATTGTCTTTAATAATCATGATGTACTTGTTTCTAAGTAATAAATATTATATTACGGTGGCACAATGTTTAACACTACAACCTTGCAGCACTGGGGTCCTGGGTTCCAGTCTTATCCAGGTCAACATCTGCAAAGAGTTTGTATGTTCTTTCCATGTTGGGTTTCCTCTGGGTCCTCTGAGTCCTCCAGTTTCCTCCCACACTCCAAAACATACTGGTAGGTTGATTAGATTGTGAGACCCATTGGGAACAGTGACTGAATTGGCAAACTCTGTGTAGCATTGTGTAATCTGTGTAAATAAGGGAACTATTATTATATTAGATCAGTGATAACTAAGAAGATCAAGTATAGGTTACTTATGACAGACTGTTACTATGTGACAGTAGTCTAAACAAAATGGCAATACATTTTTTCTTTATTAATGAACAAAAAATATCCTTGCCTGATAACCCCTTTTATTAGCTGAGGGAACAAATTGATCTTTCCTGCAGAATGAATGATGATGGACTGAAAGATCCTGTATTCAATCCCTTGTGTCTGCAGAAAACGGTGGGAAAAGGACTGCAATATGTTCCTAAAGGTATACACAGAGAAGGTGTTTTTTACCTTTATTGTTGCAATGAATACTTTCATTTGCTACAGACACACATAAACTCATAAATATAATAAATCCTTTTTATTACATTGACTACAATATTAGTGTTTAACTGTGTTCTTGGTGATATGTGATCAATTGAGCTTCCTAAGGAAAAAATTCTAGTACATACATAAAAATCATGTTTTATAACAGATAACAGGAGAACTCGGCATTTGTAAATAAATTAAATTGACCTTTCTATTGCACATGATCCCCAGTCATCACTCATATCTGTAAACTGGACTGTGGCCTCCGTATAAACATTTGCTGAAGAAGTCGATTCAATGGAAATTGCCAACCGGCAATTTGACACTAAGTGGCTGGGTAAAAAAAAAATGCAGTTTCTCAGAGATAGGGTTTTGAACTACAGACCTAAAGGCCATGACCTAAGGGGATCAATAATGTATGTTGCAGATTTTCTGCTGTAGAATATCAGGAAGTAAATAGACTGCATTCACAAAGCAGCAAACCCACAAAAATACATAAATAGTTCATATACCAGAAGATCAGATTTTAGATCCAAAGGATGTCAGTTTTCATGTTTTCAGTTGTTCTCAAGGAGCAAAGTGGAAGAAAAGTAACAACACCAAAACAGCGTAGACATTGTCATATATTTAAGGATTTATTTAGTAAAATGAAAAGGTAAGTGTTACTCTCACCTGGTTCAGTTGTAAGAAATGACAACACTATAAAAGGTTTAGATAGTAACCTCGGATTCCTTCCCGGGGCAAAATATTCAACCACAGGTACAAATCTGCTTTAATTTTCTGATACTTGGATGAAGGGAACAAATAATTTCCACCAAAGAGTGCATTCCGATTATGAGGTTCTATTGAAGATTCAAATTCACGTACTGTGATTCACGTAGTGTGAAATCTTTGGGGATAGATTTGGATGTGAGGATGAATATTATGCTCACCGTGCTAAGATAGGCACAACACTATAAAATGCTTAGAAGTGGGATTGGTCCGGTGCTGCCTCCCGAAGGAGATCTCCTTTGTAATGTCGCCACACTACTCAGAATACGTGGAAAGTGGTCTATGTTTGTGGTTCAATCAGGTGGTGCACTCAGAGTTGGAAATTTAGAACTGATTTATTACAGGTCTTAAAAACACAACGCGTTTCGGGGTAAAGTACCCTTTTATCAAGTGGACAAAGACTAAAGTAAATAGCAGGAAATGAAGGGAAGAAGGAAGAAGTATCGTGAAGGGAGAGGGGGGGGTTATATAAAATCATAGAAATACAAATATTTGGTATTCTTGAACATAAAAATACATTGGATTTAAAATATATAATATATAATATAACTATGTTGCACTAATACAAAATCTCTGCAAGTCAGCTATATAATGTTACTCGAATATAGTATTCCAAAATCAATGTGTATTTGGCACGATAAAATGATGATAGGTACATAGAATTCATCTAAAATAAATGAATAAATAAATAAATACTGTATATACTCGTGTATAAGCCGAGTTTTTCCGTGCCCGTCTTCTTTCTTCTGTAACATCGTGCTGGGCGCCGCCATGGCTGGGCTGTGCTATATACTACTGGGGGCTGGCTGGGCTGTGCTGTATACTACTGGGGGCAGGCTGGGCAGTGCTGTATACTACTGGGGGCAGGCTGGGCTGTGCTGTATACTACTGGGGGCAGGCTGAGGTGGCTGTATACTACTGGGGGCAGGCTGAGGTGGCTTTTTACTACTGGGGCAGGCTGAGGTAGCTGTATACTACTGGGTGCTGGCCGAGGTGGCTGTATACTACTGGGGGCAGGCTGGGGTGGCTGTATACTACTGGTGTATTTCCCACCCTCAGCTTATACTCGAGTCAATAGGTTTTCCCAGTTTTTGGTGGTAAAATTAGGGGTCTCGGCTTATACGCGGGTCAGCTTATACTCGAGTATATACGGTAAGTACAGTCACCGGCCACTTTATTAGGTACACCTGTCCAACTGCTTGTTAACACTTAATTTCTAATCAGCCAATCACATGGCGGCAACTCAGTGCATTTAGGCATGTAGACATGGTCAAGACAATTTCCTGCAGTTCAAACCGAGCATCAGTATGGGGAAGAAAGGTGATTTGAGTACCTTTGAACGTGGCATGGTTGTTGGTGCCAGAAGGGCTGGTCTGAGTATTTCAGAAACTGCTGATCTACTGAGATTTTCACGCACAACCATCTCTAGGGTTTACAGAGAATGGTCCGAAAAAGAAAAAACATCCAGTGAGCGGCAGTTCTGTGGGCGGAAATGCCTTGTTGATGCCAGAGGTCAGAGGAGAATGGGCAGACTGGTTCGAGCTGATAGAAAGGCAACAGTGACTCAAATCGCCACCCGTTACAACCAAGGTAGGCAGAAGAGCATCTCTGAACGCACAGTACGTCGAACTTTGAGGCAGATGGGCTACAGCAGCAGAAGACCACACCGGGTGCCACTCCTTTCAGCTAAGAACAGGAAACTGAGGCTACAATTTGCACAAGCTCATCGAAATTGGACAGTAGAAGATTGGAAAAACGTTGCCTGGTCTGATGAGTCTCGATTTCTGCTGCGACATTCGGATGGTAGGGTCAGAATTTGGCGTCAACAACATGAAAGCATGGATCCATCCTGCCTTGTATCAACGGTTCAGGCTGGTGGTGGTGGTGTCATGGTGTGGGGAATATTTTCTTGGCACTCTTTGGGCCCCTTGGTACCAATTGAGCATCGTTGCAATGCCACAGCCTACCTGAGTATTGTTGCTGACCATGTCCATCCCTTTATGACCACAATGTACCCAACATCTGATGGCTACTTTCAGCAGGATAATGCGCCATGTCATAATGCTGGAATCATTTCAGACTGGTTTCTTGAACATGACAATGAGTTCACCGTACTCAAATGGCCTCCACAGTCACCAGATCTCAATCCAATAGAGCATCTTTGGGATGTGGTGGAACGGGAGATTCGCATCATGGATGTGCAGCCGACAAATCTGCGGCAACTGTGTGATGCCATCATGTCAATATGGACCAAAATCTCTGAAGAATGCTTCCAGCACCTTGTTGAATCTATGCCACGAAAAATTGAGGCAGTTCTGAAGGCAAAAGGGGGTCCAACCCGTTACTAGCATGGACACATTTCTGGTTCTCGGGACAGATTTTGGTCCCAGGGACAGAAATGTGTCCAACAGTCAGAGAACAGGCAACAGTGCAATAGCACTGATTTGTGTCCCTGCTAGACCAAATTTCTTTTGGTCTACTTTACGCCAGTTTACAGCGTCCAAAAATGGCTGTGACACATATTAATTGTGTCGGAGTTTCCCCGACAGCTAATAAATAGGTAGGAGAGCAGAAGATGCGATGAAAGCGCCACAAAACTGGTGGAAACACCATAGTAAATGCCCCCCATTGCCTTAATGCTCTTTATTTTACACTAGCTGTAGATCCCGACGTTGCCTGCAATAGTAAATAACTGCTCTTAGCTATAACAAAATAGAATCAGTTAACAAAAAATATTTAATATGTTTAACATCTGTGTTAACATTGTTTTAGCACATGTATTTTGTAAACACCATGTTGACAGCACTGTAATTAGGCAAATCTGCTCTTCTCATGCATGTGTGACCTCACCGTTAGAAGTAACCAATACATTTCAATAAATGTAAATGCAAAAATTTCAGTTCCCAACAGGTTTATGTGCAAAATTGTAAACATTTAAAGAATGTGAAATAATTCCAATTAACCTTTTAAAACAGGATCCATGAGAAAAAAACCCTTCCTTTGCAGCTGTCCTGGATCAGGTACAGATTTGCCCATAAAAAGTCACAAAAATAAGCAAAAAAAGTAATACCTAAGGGTAATGTCACACAGAACATCTGAAAAATAAAGATACATGTGGCACACTGCGCAAGGTGCAGACCAAGGCGTACTTGAAAATTGTAGCGAAAAGTCACAAAATGGAGACAATTAAAATAGAAAAAAAAGATACATGTCTCTCAATGGCTCCAGTCACAGTGAGCGACTATGCAAAAATGGTGATTGTAAATGCAATGGTGCAAATTCCTTTAGCAGACATACATACATACACACACTCTGCTTTATGTATTGGATACACAAAAGTGTATTTTCTGTGAGTGTCACTGATTAGCTGCTTGGTCCGGCTGCCTGTTATCTTGACATTATAGCTGTCTTGCTTCAGAAGATAAGTGTTACTGAAAGACAGGTGTTAGAGATTAGTAAACATACAGCACCCTAAGTACTTAATCTTACTTCTACACGTGAGAGATACTGCACTTGGCAAGGAATATTTCTAGACTCTGAAGGGACCAAGAATTCATCACCTGGACAATATGCTGGCGACTTCTCTCGTCCTGTAACAATCTGGCGAGGAAAGAGTGCAGATCTTGAAATCTTTGGAAATACACATATACTAGTTAAATCTGGACAATTATAGTAAGAGGAGAAATTTCAGGCCAGCAAATACATTGCTATTGACCTAATATCAGCCATCATCATTTCATAAAAATGTACTGAAGTTCTAGGTTTGTTTTTGTCATTTTCATCTATAAAATATTTCAATTCTCTCAAATTAAATCTCTTTTTTGTGCTGTATTACATGTAACACCGTAATTGCAACTGCCATGGTTTATTCAGACAAAAAAAAAGATTAAATGGCATGAGCCTTTAGCCATATTCCACACGTGGCATTCCAGTGGCATTTTTATTGTATATATTGTTGTTTCTAGTATTTGATACAAATGTGTTTGAAACATGATACAACAAACTGAGGAAAGAAAATTGACTTAATTACATCTGTTGATACAACATTATCAACAAATGCAGGGTGGCATACGTTTTTCAAGTTTGCTTGTGGTCTTTAAAAAGTAATGTTTGATGTGCGTATTGCTGCAGCTTTATCTCTTGGATTTGTAAAAATGCAGAGTGATCTGTTCTTATGTGTTGTACAAGTAATTGATGCATTCAAATGCAGACCACAAACACATGCGTTTTCAAAAATGTGACTGCTTTGAAAAGCGAAATGAAAAGAAACTCAAAACGCAGAAAAAAAAATGCAGTGGAGAAAACGAGTTAAGACTCTTTAACCTAAAAACCATTGAAAAAGCCAATAATATGATGTGTGTTTCAAAGGATGCAAAAACGCAACAAAAACACCACATGTGTCACCGGCCTAGTTAGGCAAATCATCTCTCCACGCCATTATAAAAAGCAATGAACATAGTGTTAAGAAACATAATAGGCCGGCAGGCATGTGGCGTTTTGAACGATTTTTGCGCCGCTTTTAAGGCGGTCAGTAAAAAAACTTTTTTAAAAAACATGCGTTTATTTTTTTAAAACACATCCCGTTTAGGAAGGGGTGTGTGAGCTTTGTGCGTTTGTGTATTGTTGCTAGGAAAAAAATATACCCTATTGACCAGCTTATTTCATTTTGTAGATCGCACAAATGTGACATAGGGAATATGGATCTGGCCATAAGATAAGATAGCGATTGCATAACTGAAGAAAATACTGAATGCAATACTGACCATTTAGCTCGTGTACAGATAGTCCAAAGTATATGATGTTTATCAACACTTCTCAATAGCAATATCAGTAGGCACTAGGAAGCATTGCAACCTTCTTTGACTCTATACTGGTTATAAAAAGATGGCACTCAGGCTTCAGGGCAAATGTGTTATTTATTCACACACAAAATAAACAAATCAGCTAATTGGACAAAAACAATAGACACACCAAAATAAAAAATCGGCTCAGGATGAGCTGCCTGGTTACAAGTAGCAACCTATGGTAAGCCAGATAACTCAGTGCAACTTATGAACACACAGTGGTGTCCTTTAAATACCAACTCCCAGACTCCTAGACGTCTTAAAGGATACACCTTTTAACACAAACAAATATTACACAAAAAATAAATTTATACATAAACATATAATATACAAAATAATAATGAACAGTATTTTTTAAAAAAAAAGAGTTACAATCTACGCAAAAAAAAAGCTAATCATACCGAGATAACAAACACAACACCACCTGCCCATGAATTATGTGCAGGCTATATTAACCCCAACACAACTTGCACAGGTTTTGTACATCCAGTAAGATGCAGTAATGTGAGTGAGAGGAATGTTAATAGTTGGCGTAGAAATAGTGGAAACCTCGGTAACGCTATCACTCTAACACTGCAGACGTTTGGTTCTAGCACTAGGAGTGCTTACTTAGTAAGCAGCTCCGAGTGCCGGAAAATTTGGGTGACATTGTTTTATTGCTCTATATATGTCAAGAATTTTTCTTTCAAAAAGAATAAAAAAAGACGTAGTGACTTGTGACCTTTTAAAAAAAAGTCACAAGTCATTGACTGGGCTTTGCACGGTGTTGCACTAGCAGAAGAAATTCTATGTTTACACCAGTATAGTGAAGCTGCGGGAATTAGTCCTGTGTAGCAAAAATCCTCAATGTGACTTTTATGTGAGAAAATCCCAGCAAAACAAATGATAAATCTCCATTGAACTTATCTGAGACACCTAGTTAGATACGGTTGTAGTGAAGTCTAGTCAATACTAAAAAAAAGTTTATTGAAGCTTTCACCTTCCTGACAGCACTATTCAACATGTGACATGTCACATGTTGGAAGCATTCACTACTATTGTATGACAATTTATATTTTAAATCAACCAATGGCCTAAAAACTTAACATTGACTTCATCAAATAATGTGATTTCCCTCTAGAGGGTGAAAGTTTGGGGTGAGGGTTTTCCAATAATCCAGAGGTTCACGTACTGTGAGAAAAGGTGCAGGAATTTAATACAAAAATTTGTAAAAAAAACAATTGTCTCTGCCTCCCTGGCCCCGTAGGGGCCATGCCTCTTTGTGTTTAGAGGCAGGCATGCTCTGTTCTGACCAACTTCACCCATCCCTCGTCCCAGCGCCTGAAAATAAGCGCTGTATCTGGCTGGAGCATGTGGAAGTGTTGGAGGGGACTGTTGCAAAAATCTGGTAACAAATATGGGCATGAGAAGTTTTTGTTTTATTTTTACAACCCAGCAGACCAACTATAAAAAAACAATGGATACCAATTATCCCAGGCAAATTTGTAGAACAAGGATCTTTCTACCAAAAAGGATATTACCTATATACAGGCCTTGTACAAGCTATTCAAAAGATGTTAAACAGCGATTTGTGCAAAGTTCAATAAATTTTATTATAAACAGACAAATAACAATGGTTATCACCAAATTAAAATCAACCATAAAAACAATCCCTGGTGGACAAAAAGTGCATAGTTAGTCTTGTTAGGGATATGACATACACAAATAGATAAATACAACGACGGTATAGATGTAAACAAAAATTGCAGATCTGTATCTCGGCCATAAAAAAAGGATGGATCCTGGTAGGAGGTCAAGTGAGGTAAAGACTTAATATCAAGTGCATAGTGCAAAGCAATTCATATACCGACCAGGATGCATCGTAGACAGGAAATATAACGATGGACCACTGAACCCCCAATGCGCGTTTCACCGTCGCTTCCTCTTGGGGGACAAAATGTGAGATGAAAAAGTGCCAAAATCATAATGGTGATGTGCAGTGGAGGACAAGGTGGAATAAGTGACAAAATAAGTGATACTTAGCCGGTAGCTGCTATTCAGGTACAGATCATATGTGTGAATTGGTAAATAAAAAACAGTGGCTGCAACTATAGAGAAAAAAAACAAACACAACAAACCAAAGCCACAAGGAGGAGAAGAACCACACAAACAATCTTAATCAAAGACACAGATAGAAAGCATATATTATTGGCACTAATCGCCAAAGGTAGTGCAGATATAATAAATAGTGATTTATAATAGTTCAATACACTTTGGGCGATTGTGAGCCAATAATATATGCTTTCTATCAGTGTGTCTCCGCTCCCCCCTCATGGATGTGATCGCATATTGATTGGTCCATTAGCCCTACCCATCCATGCTTAACCGGTTAAGGACGGGCCTTCTCCGGTTTTTCATTCCATTTTTCACTCCCACCTTCAAAATCTATAACATTTTTTTTTATTATAACTATTTTTAAAACAAGAGCTGTGTGCATTGGCTTGTTGTTTCTTCTTTCTCTGGTAACAACTCACTTACATAGTGATGGTATTGAATATTCCTGCATGACTGGGAAGGGGAAAAAAATTCCAAAGTGCAGTGAAATGAAAACAATGGTTGAAAGGCTTCCGAGCACAAATGAATGTTGCCTATTCTTCTTGTGGCTGGTATACGGATTTCTGAGCCCAAGCGGATTACTAGGGTCGATAGGATACAAATTTGTCTAGGTTTTATTAGATGTTTTTCCTACATTACAAAAATTAAAAAACCTCCTGTACAAATTGTTTTTTTTTTTTATTTTGCCATATTCTGCGCTAATAAACTTTTTTAACTTTAGTAACCGAGCTGTGGGTGGTACCACCTCTATCCTCTCCTATATTCATTTCCCCCCAATATCCACCATTCCATTTTCCCCCCTATTCCCACCCGCCCTCGAGACCTATTTATTTCTTCTACTTCCACCTGGGGAAGGTGCAGAGACCGGAAAGAATATGTCTGACGACTCGCCAACTTCCTCCAGCCATGCGTCAAAAGGCGTGTTGCAAGTACGCGACCACCGATCCTATCCTTCCTAGACTCCGCATTACACTCTTTCTGAAATACAGATGTGGCGGATGTAACCAATGACTTATGGCTCACAAATATTCACTAAAATCTGTGCATGTAAAATAAATGAAGTGGTTTGGTAGATTGCAATTAGATTAGTTGCTGTTGTCAGCCAAAATATAGTCTTTCTAGAGATGCCTTTAAGTTACTTGAACACTATTAGCACCCCTAGTGTCCAAACCTAGTCAAATAATATTAAACAAAAAAAAAATACCTGGCAAAAGAAAGAGATGTGAAATAGACAAACCTGGCTAGGTACCTATGTTTTCAGGGTTGGTAAGACAAAGTAGGAAACAGGTTACGAGTCGTGTTAGAAGTCTTCTGAAGAGTGAAATGCTTGCCAAACACCAGCTAAGAGAGGATTTTTCCTTTTGGAATGAAGCCCAATAAGTATCACCACGTGCCTGGGTCTTTTCTCTTGTTCTGTGCCATGTCAATGTCGGGATGAGTCAAAGAACCAATGGGATTTCATTGTACTGTAAACATGAATACTATGTATATATTAAGAGGACATATTAATGCCAATTTTAAAATGTTTAAGAATTGAAATAAAACCATTTGAAAGAATTTGCACAAACTTTTCATTAGTATTACACACCCGTTTTTAAAAATAATTGTGGATAAAGGACTTATTCCTGCGGATTGAAATTGAAAGCAGTCCAATTATACTGTAAAGTATGTTATTCATTGTGGGGAGTATGTGGATGTGCCAATATTCATGAGTGCATTTTAAATAAATAATGAATAATTTCGATTTACTGGAGATAGAAAAAACACAAGGACTAGGTAGCTGATTTTCGGTGTTTACAGAAAAATCAGTGAATCTTGTAACTATTCATCAGATACACATTAATTTTGATTTTAATGTCAACGTTTACTTAATGTTTTGTTTTTTGGTAACCAGACCTGAATGAAGTACTTTGCTTAGTGTGAAAACGCGCTTATCCAACAAAGTATTTTCCGAATATCTATAAAAAAAACCCTACCATTGCGTTACACTTGAAAAGCGGACATCCAGAGTCTCGTTTTTTCGCAAGGGGTAGGTTAAACCGGGAGTAACCATCCCTAACTACATCTGTTACACGCAACACCGTTCAAACGAAACCCCTGGTGTCGGCGCACAACCCTTGGGACAGCGCGGACTCCCGCAACCAGCGTGCCGTCTCCAAGTCACTAGGTAGCATCAGACTTTTTCTCTGTGTCCTTCCCTGTTTTTGGCCCCATATCACCCCACAATTGTCTTCCTTATTGTAGACATCTATTTGTGGATAGCAGCCACACATTGTGGTTGTAGTTTTATATGTGTTTTTTATAACACTGCACTTTGACTTCATTTTGTAAGTTTACAATGATACTACTGGTTTGGTCGCTTTCTAATACATACGAAAACCTGTGTATATTATATGCATTGAGAGCGTGGGTTTTGCGTATTGTGTTGTGGTTGTGCTGGTTTGCTGGCTTTCTACCAGCAGTGCATTTGTGTTACTATTGTTACAATATCTTTGATGTGGTGGTCGCGTATCCCAATGATACGCTGCATCATTTTACGAGGAGCAATGTGGCTATATTTATGGAAATGTTGTTTAAAAAATCCATTGAAGAATGTTTTACTATTTGGAATGATTAAATTCAAATGTGATTCCTCAGGTGGTTTTTTGTTAAATGTAGTAATCATTTTAAGGAAACACGCTTAATTTAACAGACGACCCGCGTTATGGACTGGACCTCTTTGTCCAATGTGACCTTTGGTGAAGCCTTAGATACTTTAACTTAGTCCCTGGCTACAATGACGCTGTAAGGTGTCTGTGTATGTTGTTACAATTTTACACAGACAACTGTTTTCTGCTAGGCATACATTAAATTAACTGTTGTGAACAAAAAACCTAAACTGAACTAATAATCTTGTAACTTGGGGACTGCAGGAGCATCTATCTGGACTTGGTTTGCCTCTCTGTTGTACAACCAGCAATCCCCAAAATTTAAAGACTTAGTGCTACTTTGTGTAGATTTTGATAATCTCAAAAAAGGTTTAGATTTTGGATATATACTTTAGTAATATATTTGCTTGTTCCTCCAACTGTATAATTTGGAAAGTTACAGTACTTTAGGTTTCAGCCCAAGTTACTGATATAGATTTTAGTGAAGGCTTGTCGAATGTGTATTGAAAAAACAAAAGGCCATTTCTGATTAGTGGCCCTTATTTCACACCTTGTGGGTTACCAGATTCTGTAATTCGTCATAATTTAGGGTTCGACTTGTGACTATTCAGAAACTTTTTTATATGCAGGGCACTTCATGGTACAAGAAAAAAGTAGGGAAGATTGGATTCTGCATTTGGACAACCTTATTTCCAACTATGTTTTGATTTCGGTATGCTCGTTCTGTATACTCACAGTTGAACTACCTTAATGCAGTTCTGACAGATTAATATTCTTATCTTATATATGACTGACCAAGCCTAATGATTATAAGGTTTGTGGTAGCCATCCAAAACCAATAAAGGTAGTCTGACATGAATATCCCCAGGGTGGTATACTATATGAATCAAAATTTTATACCTCTTATGTCCTTTCAACAGTACCACTTGGAAAATCTTTTTATATGTAGTACATAGGTGAGAATTAACACAAAGTAGGCGACAGATATTGTAATAATGGGTATTGATTTTTCTTATTACGACACCTGATTTGAGTCGCGATATCTACACATAACTTAAGGGAACGCATGTCCGTACCTAAAGGCATGCACAACCTCATCACATCCGTACCTGCGACCCCTCAGCACCTTCCTGAACACTCTGCTCTATGACCCACGCCCTTTTTTTGTGTTTTGTTTTTATATTATTATTTCCGGTTCAAACACTGTACCAAGCTGGGTCTCATCTCTATTTTAAACCCCCTGGGCCTCTGCATTCCCTTGAGTGTTTTTTTTTTAATGGCTCGATGTTATCCTCTGGGTCACCACATGTTTTCTTACTTGTCGTCACTCTTTATATTGTTCGCACCATTGCAAGGGTTATGTTAATTCAATATAAGCAAATACTTGTCTTTGGAGTTTCGCTAAGACAAATGGGGCCTCCATGCGCAACATACCTCTTGCTCATCAGATCCTTTAAACCCCCACACCACCCCAAATTAATCCTCGTGACCCTAATCTTCAGCGCTAGGTACATTGGGGCATGACGTCGACGGGGACCTTACCGAGCGGCACTAATCAAACGCGCATGAACAAACCCCCCACAACATGGTTAATATTATTTCTGGAGGTTGATCAGAATTTGTAGTAAACTTACTAGTATACTTGTTTAAATGAAAGTCAAAATGTGCCATGTTTACTATTGCTTGCTATTGCCTTGCAATTATGAGTATACTTTTATTTTAAGAGCAAACTATCATTTCCCCTAGATGAAAAGGTAAACCATACCTCTCAACCAGGATTATAATAGAAAATTATTAAGAGATTGATATTGTTTAGATATAAGCACGAAGGGAAGGTTTTTTCTCCTTTTACGGTGTTCCATAAGTTGTATTTAATAACATATGGCGTTTCAATAAACAACGACCGTACAACATCCATGGCCACTTTACGGACTGATCGTCAAACACAATACCACTTGTATGCCAGACTGGACCCCACCCGCCCTACCATTAACTGACCGCAAGCACCCAAGACGTCACAAACCACCACAACCACCTGCCGAAACTGACTGATTTCCTCATGGACATGTCTACACATGTATTAGGAATGAGAATGGCTGTACCACTTAAATCAACAAAATGTGTGTTCTGATAACACCATTATGCGAGTTTGGCTTATTATTATAAAGCACTGTATGTGCAATCAGTAAGATTTCTAAGAATTGTCAAAGTGCCCCTTGGCTAGTAATTGACATGACACAAACAGTGGTCAAACTGAAGCATTCGAGATATGTATTTCTGTTACACTTTTCCAATCGGTGAAAAGATTGCAAAATTGTCCAGCCGCTAACACCAATGCTGAAATTCTTCCAACAAACAAACTATAACACGCTTAAGGATACGATGAGCACGCAAAATGAATTGGTTTACCGCAGAAGGTGGCAACCGAGATCATACAAACAGACTTGTGCCTTGACTTAAATAAATTGTATGAAACGTAAGAAAATCATCAATGGATAAGAGATGGTCAAAATTTATTCGAAAGAAGTGGAAGTGGAAGCATCTAGCGCTTGTACTCCGTAGCTGATTGAGTGGATTTTGCTTCAATTGTCCTGGGTGCTAGTTTTTGGTGTGTTCATTGTATTCTCCCAAATTTCAGTTCTTTTTTGTTGCTTTAAAGTAGATATCAAGGGAGGAACAAAACTGGCGTTACTATAGCGAAATATACGTGCAGACAGTTGGCTGCTGCCTATGCGGCTCATTGTCCATCCTTGGTCAGCTCTGACCAGGGGATTCCTGGAGTCATTGCTTACGTACTACTTACTGGTGCGGCGGATGCTGGGGGAGGTGAGAGAGGATGGAGTCAGTGCAGCTTCCATCAGCAGCGGCTCAAGTCTGGAGCCTTAATGAGCAGCCGTCCTCATCCACTATGTGAGGAGGGTAGACCGACACAAGCTAGCAGACATGGAGCAGACCCTGCATTAATGCAGGTGGTGGCTACCTTGACAGCCTGACTACCAACCCATGGTAGAGGAATTCACTGGGACTATGGGCACCAAATTGATGTGTGTCGCAACTTGTGGATGTGCAGTAGAGTGGAGAAGCTGAAATGCCGGGGCCAGAGTAGTGTGGCATCAGATGACGGGTGTTCATGTGTGGAGGGGGCCCTCGTAACCAGTGGACAACCCGCTTGTCCACCCATAATGGGAGGGATGACCTTTTTGTCAAGAGGGATTCAGGCGGGGTGAATCGGCAAGCATTTCACACATATCAATGCCCTATGCACAAGATTATGATCAGCCATACGCCTCCCCCAAAACGGGTGAGATATTGGAGTCATGGATGTCTAAACTACAGTGCCTAAGCCACTATTTTGATGCTGCACCAGCCTGATGTCCACGAATCATTGTTGCCAGCGGCGTCCATTGCCTCTCGACATTCTTTACCAGGGATCTGGAATTGTCACCCATGCTCTCACCACTCTGTCATGTTTTTGCCACTCTGATGGTGCCACCATGTTGCTGCCAGTTACAGAATTGTCATTGTGCCACTCCTGACCTAATGATGTGTGCCCCCCACTCCAACACTTGTGCTGTGCCCCAGGTCATTTGCGTACTTATGTGGCCTACGATGGTGCTGCTCATCAATTAATTTGTCATTATGCCATTCTCTGCGGCTACTGATGACTTGCTGCCACCTGACCGCTGTCTCCATGGAACACCCTGTGATGATTTCATAGTGCTGTTTTTCAACCGTCTACACTCACTTCCACCCTCTCCCCTTCATTTCTCTGTGCCAGAGGATAGAAAAAGCTCAGGATGATAGCAAAAGCAGGAGTGGATACAGAACACAGAGGAATGCAAATATCCGTTTTACTTGCCATCTCTGGTGTTGATCAACTCCTTTTTTTGGCTTTAGCATACTGAGGATTATTTGAAAGCGATTGAACGGGACCATGATGGAATGAAAAGTAGGGCAAAAGAACAGAAAGAATATCAAATGAGATCAGCCACAATGATAAATGAATTATTAAATATGATTTAACTAGAGATGAGCGAGTATACACTCGTCCGAGTATACTGTCTGCGTGTATTAGCATAATCGGACCGCTCGTTACTTCGAACGAGTATCTAGGTGCCTCGAATCGAGCATTAAATTAATAAAAATAAAGTGAAGAGAAAGAAAAGTATTTGTTATTGCAAATAAAATATTCTCACATGTTTCCAGATGTTGTAATTGTTAGAATACATGAAAAAACACATATCTCTCACTTTCCAGTGTTGTTCGCCGACTTGTCTCCCGCTAAGTTCGGAGGATGGCACGCCACATTGAATGTGAAAAGAATTATTGTTTAATTCAATGGGTCTGACAATTTAATACTCATGGTTAGATGTTCACTGTGTTGTATTCTATTATTCAACATGCAGGTGTTCAGCGCGGTGTTTCTCGATAATGGTCGGATGATGTGCGCGCGATCAGCTAATGTGAGAATGAATAAAATCATTAAAAACAGTGAAAAAACATTGAACATTAAGTGCATCAGAACTATCATTTCAAAAATACAACTATTCTTCAACTTGCTGTGTGCGAGCAACATCTTCCATAACATTATCGGAAGACACACACGCTAACTATTTGCAATAGTTGAAGAATAGATATAAAAACAGTGTAAAACAAGTAACACAGGCGCATTTGAGTGCAGAAACACATAGAAGAACACTATTCTTCACATCAGATGTTCACCGAGCGCTACACCTTCCTAACTTTGCGGGGATGCTGCGAACACCTGGAAAGTGAAGAATAGTGTTGTTGTTTCAATGTTTCTAACAATTTAAAACATCTGGGATAAACATTGATGGAATATTTTATTATGCACTGTCTTTTAAGGTTCTATTTTATTTAAAAGAAGGTAGTGTCTCTCATTGACTGTAAAGGGAAGACCTACCACCACGAACAATACTATAAAGGTAGATCATGGTGGTAGTGGTATCATTGGACCTGAGGATAGCCCTTTATAGAAGGGCTAATCCTCACGTCCTCCGACAATGTTTTGAAAACTTTTATTGCCCCAATATTAAAATTTTCTTATGCGGCTTACTGGGGCGTGGGAGTAGCCGCATATTGAGGGTGTACACGAGGCGGCTACTCCACGGCCCGGTAGCTTTTTTTCCTCCATACCCAAAAATCTTCGGGCGCAAGCTACGAGGAGCTGAGCGCCCTACGTCCGGTACATCGGCTTTGCGGCATAGCGGAATCAAACAGTAACAGCAAGGCCCACGCGCTTGCGCGGTCACTGCTAAGGAGTCCGGGACAGCTGCACTAGGCCACGGGCTGCTGTTTGCGCATGCGCACAGACAGCAGATATGAACGGACGAGGGCGCGCAGTTCCTCGTAGATGCGGCGCCGAAGATTTTGGTAGAGAGGAGAATACAGAGGTCCCGGGGCGTGGAGTAGGCCGCCGTCGGGTTGTAAACTCACGATCGGATTACTCCAACTCGCCTTCCTAGTGCCGCATGAAGAATTTTTAGTATATTGCTGGCAATAACAAGTTTTCAATTCATTGCGGGGACGTGGTAGATATAGCCTTAAAAGGGCTATTCCTTCACATTCTATTGATCCACCTACCCCAGACTCTGACCTTATAGGTATGATTTGTTGTTGAGTTGCGCACTTTAATGGAGCTCGTTGACTTCTTTTTTCTGTATTCGGTACGAGCAATCGAGGGCATCGGGAAAGTTTGTCTGACTGACAACGGCACCCGAAGAATTTACTGTCCAGCTCATCTCCTGTCCCCCAATGGTACGCTCACTAGCCGAATTCTTAGCCGCCAGCGAATCATTTGGCTCAACTGACTCATATAACCATTTCCTGTCGACAGTCCTTCAAGCGCTTAAGTCCAAGCGACGTCCAGAGCCCCGCAGGGCTAACCTATTGCTGCTATTCCACAAGACCAAAGAACAGTGGACGTTATGACAAAACCTGGAAATACCCCACAACAAAAACATAATATCGAACAAGGGCCATCTTAACCTCTGAGGCAGTTGTACTGTACACGTTGGTGAGGAAGATGAATGATTTTTTATACCTAATTCATTACAATAGACCAAGAATTCATCACCTGGACAATATGCTGGCGACTTCTCTCGTCCTGTAACAATCTGGAAAGAGTGCACATCCTTGAATCTTTGAAAACACATCTACTAGATTAAATTCTGGACAATTATAGTAAGAGGAGAAAACACATCTACTAGATTAAATTCTGGACAATTATAGTAAGAGGAGAAATTTCAGGCCAGAAATACACTTGCTATTGACCTAATATCAGCCATCATCATTTCATAAAATGTACTGAAGTTCTAGGGTTTTGTAATTTTTCATTCGTATAAAATATTTCAATTTAAACACATCTACTAGATTAAATTCTGGACAATTATAGTAAGAGGAGACATTTCAGGCCAGAAATACACTTGCTATTGGCCTAATGTCAGCCATCATATATTTCCAGTGAATTTTGTTGCTACATGGACTTGCATAAAGAACTCCCATCCACCTGCTGCTACTTCTTTTTATGCCTCAACTGTTTTCGTTTTTTGTGTTCTTTTACCCTTCTCTACATTTTAATAGTCATAACTTTATTTTTCCATTTTCAGAAGGGTATGATGGCTTGTTGTTTGCAAAACAAAATGAACCACCCAGTGACACCATTTATTATTTCATAAAATGTACTGAAGGTATATAGTTTTGTAATGTTTCATTCTTATAAAAAATTTAAATTTCTCTCAAATTGAAATCTCTTTTTTTGTGCTGTATTACATTGTAACACCAGTAATTGCAACTGCCATTGGTTTATTCAGACAAAAAAAAAGATTAAATGGCATGAGCCTTTAGGCCATATTCACACGTGGCATTCCAGTGGCATTTTTTAATTGTATATATTTGTGTTTCGTAGTATTTATACAAATGTGTTTTGAAACATGATACAACAACTGAGGAAAGGAAATTGACTTAATTACATTACTGTTGATACAAACATTTATTAACAAATGCAGGGTTGCGCATACGTTTTTCAAGTGTTTGCTTGTGGTCTTTAAAACGTAATGTTTGATGTGCGGTTATTGCATGCAGCTTTATCTCTTGGAATTTGTAAAAATGCAGTGATCTTGTTCTCTATGCTGTTTGTACAAGTAATTGCATGCATTTCAAAATGCAGACCACAAACACATGCGTTTTCAAAAATGTGACTGCTTTGAAAAGCGAAATGAAAAAGAAACTCAAAACGCAGAAAAAAAAATGCAGTGGAGAAAACGAGTTAAGACTCTTTAACCTAAAACCCATTGAAAAAGCCAATAATATGATGTGTTTTTCAAGGATGCAAAAACGCAACAAAAACACCACATGTGTCACCGGCCTAATTGGGCAAATCATCTCTTCCACGCCATTATAAAAAGCAATGAACATAGTGTTAAGTAAACATAATAAGGCCGGCAGCGCATGTGGCGTTTTGAACCGATTTTTGCGCCGCTTTTAAGCGGTCAGTAAAAAAACTTTTTTAAAAACACATGCGTTATTTTAAAACACATCCAGTTTAGAGAAGGGTGTGTGAGCTTTGTGCAGTTTTTGTATATGTTGCTAGGAAATATTATATTACCCTATTGACCAGCCTTATTTCATTTTTGTAGATCCACAAAAATTGATGACATAGGGAATATGGTTCTGGCCATAAGGATAAGATAGCGATTGCATACTGAAGAAATATTGAATGCAAATACTGACACTTTATGCTCCGTGTACAGATAGTCCAAAGTATATGATGTTTATCAACACTTCTCAACTAGCAATATCAGTAGGCACTAGGAAGCATTGCAACCTTCTTATGACTCTCTACTGGTTATAAAAAGATGGCACTCAGGCTTCAGGGCAAATGTGTTATTTATTCAACACAAAATAAACAAATCAAGCTAATATTGGACAAAAACAATAGACACACCAAAATAAAAAAATCAGGGCTCAGGATGCAGCTGCCTTGGTTACAAGTAGCAACCCTATGGTAAGCTCAGACACTCTAGTGCAACTTTATGAACACACAGGTGTCCTTAAATACCCAACTATTCCCAGACTCCTAGAGTCTTAAAGGGATACACCTTTAAACAAAACAAATATTACACAAAAAATAAATTTTATACATAAATCATATAATATACATAAATAATAATGAACAGTATTTTTTAAAAAAAAAGAGTTAGCAATCTACGCAAAAAAAAAGCTAATCATACCGATATAACAAAAACACCACCTGCCATGAATTAGGTGCAGGCTATATAACCCCAACACACACTTGCCAAAGGTTTTGTACATCCAGGTAAGATGCAGGTAATGCTGAGTGAGGAATGCTGAATCAGTTTGGCTGTAGAAATAGTGGAAACCTCCGGTAACGCTATCACTCTAACACTGCAGAGTTTGTTCTAGCACTAGGAGTTGCTTACTTTAGTAAGCAGCTCCGAGTGCCGGAAATTTGGGTGACATGTTTTTATGCTCTATATATGTCAAGAATTTTTCTTTCAAAAAGAATAAAAAAAGACGTAGTGACTTTGTGACCTTTTAAAAAAAAGTCACAAGTCATGAATTGGGCTTTGCACGGTGTTGCACTAGCAGAAATTCTATGTTTACACCAGTATAGTGAAGCTGCGGGAATAGTCCTGTGTAGCAAAAATCCTCAATGTGACTTTTTTATGTGAGAAAATCCCAGCAAAACAAATGATAAATCTCCATTGAACTTAATCTGAAGACACCTAGTTAGATATGGTTTGTAGTGAAGTCTAGTCCAATACTAAAAAAAAGTTTATTGAAGCTTTTCACCTTCCTGACAGCACTATTTCAACAATGTGACATGTCACATGTGGAAGAATTCACTAACTATTGTATGACAATTTATCTTTTAAATCAACCAATGGCCTAAATACTTAACATCTGACTTCATCAAATACTGTGATTTCCCTCTAGAAAGTGGTGAAAGTTTGGGTGAGGGTTTTCTAAATAATCCAGAGGTTCACGTACTGTGAGAAAAGGTGCAGGAATTTTCATAAAAATTTTGTAAAAAAAACAACTTGTCCTTGCCTTCCCTGGCACCCGTAGGGGCCATGCCTCTTTGTGTTTAGAGGCAGGCATGCTCTGTTCTGACAACTTTCACCCATCCCTCGTCCCAGCGCCTGAAAATAATGCTGTATCTGGCATGGAGCATGTGGAAGTTGTTGGAGTGGACTGTGCAAACATCTGTTAACAAATATGGGCATGAGAAGTTTTTTGTTTTATTTTTACAACCCAGCAGACCAACTATAAAAAACAATGAATACCAATTATCCAGGCAAATTTGTAAGAAACAAGGACTTCTACCAAAAAGGATATATACCTATATACAGGCCTTGTACAAGCTATTCAAAAGACTGTAAACAGCGATTTGTGCAAAGTTCAATAAATTTTATTTATAATACAGACAAATAACAAATGTTTAATCACCAAAATTAAAATCAACCCATAAAAACAATCCCTGGTGGACAAAAAGGTGCATAGCTAGTCTTGTATAGGTAATATCACATACAATAATAGATAAATACAACGCGGTATAGATGTAAACAACAATTGCAGATCTGTATCTCGGCCATAAAAAAAGGATGGATCCTGGTAGGAGGTCAAGTGAAGGTCAAAGACCTTTAATATAAAGTGCATAGTGCAAAGCAATTCATATACCGACCAGATTGCATCGTAGACAGGAAATATAACGATGGACCACTGAACCCCAATGCGCGTTTCACCGTCGCTTCCTCTGGGGGACAAAATGTGAGATGAAAAAGTGCCAAAATCATAATGGTGATGTGCAGTGGAGGACAAGGTGGATAATAAGTGACAAAATAAGTGATACTTAGCCTGTAGCTTCTATTCAGGTACAGCATCATATGTGTGAATTGGTAAATAAAAAACAGTGGCACCTATAGAGAAAAAAAACAAACCAAAACAAACCAAAGCACACAAGGAGAGAGAAACCACACAACAAATCTTAAGCAAAGACACATATAGAAAGCATATATTATTGGCACTAATCGCCAAAGTGTATTGCAGATATATAAATAGTGATTTATATATGTTCAATACACTTTGGTGATTAGTGCCAATAATATATGCTTTCTATCTGTGTGTCTCCCTCCCCCTCATGTGATGTGATCGCATCATGTGATTGGTCCATTAGCCCTACCCATCATGCTTAACCGGTTAAGGACCGGGCCCTTTCCTGTTTTCATTCCATTTTCACCCCCACCTTCAAAAATAATAACTTTTTTTTTATAACTATTTTTACAATTAAGAGCTGTGGACAGATGTTTTCTGCCGTAACAAATTGCACTTAATAGTGATGGTATTGAATATTCCATGCCATGCACTGGGAAGCGGGAAAAAAATTCCAAATGCAGTGAAAATGGTGAAAAAACGCATTTTTGCCATTTTCTTGTGGGCTTGGATATTACGACTTTCCCTGAGTGCCCCAAATGACATGTCTACTTTATTCTATGGGTTGGTACGATTACGGGGATACCAAATTTGTATAGGTTTTATAATGTTTTCATACATTTACAAAAATTAAAACCTCCTGTACAAAATTGTTTTTTTTTTATTTTGCCATATTCTGGCGCTAATAACTTTTTTATACTTTACTATACCGAGCTGTGGGTGGTGTCATTTTTTGTGACATTTGATATTATTTTTCAAGTATATCATTTTTAGGACTGTGCGACCTTTTTGACGATGATGTTCGCATGGAGGTTACAATACATCTATTCTGTCATTATTCTTCCATGCATGATTATGGCTCACAAATACTTACATAAATCTTTGCATGTAAATATAAATGAAGTGTTTGGTAGATTGCATTAGATTAGTTGCTGTTGTCAGCCAAAATATAGTCTTTCTAGAGATGCCTTTAATGTAGCTTGAAAACATGAGCACCCCTAGAGTCAAACTAGTCAAATAATATTAAACAAAAAAAAATACCTTGGCAAAGACAAAGAGATGTGAAATAGCACAAACTGTAAGGTACCATATGTTTTCAGGTTGTAAGACAAGTAGGAAACAGTTCGAGTCTGTAGAGTCTTCTGAAGAGTGAATGCTTGCCAAACACCAGCCCCAATGGCTCCAGTCACAGTGAGGACTATGACAAAATTTGGGATTGTAATGAAAGGTGCAAATTCCTTTAGCACGACATACATACATACACAACACTCTGCTTTAATGTATTGGATACACAAAAGTGTATTTTCGTGAGTGTCACTGATTAGTGCTTGGCGGCTGCCTGTTATCTTGACATTAAAGCTGTCTTGCTCAGAAGATAAGTGTTACTGAAGACAGGTTGTTAGAGATTAGTAAACATACAGCACACCTAAGCTAATTAATCTTACTTCACACGTGAGAGATACTGCACTTGGCAAGGATATTTCCGACTCTGAAGGGACCAAGAATATCACATGGACAAGATGCTGGCGATCTCTCGTCCTGAACAATCTGGAAAGAGTGCAATCTTGAATCTTTGAAAACACATCACTAGATTAAATTCTGGACAATTATAGTAAGAGGAGAAATTTCAGGCCAGATACACTTGCTATTGACCTAATATCAGCCATCATCATTTCATACAATGACTGAAGTTCTAGGCTGTTTTTGTCAATTGTTAATTCGTATAAAATATTTAATTCTCTCAATTGAACATCTCTTTTTTGGTGCTGATTATTACATTGTAACACCCGTAATTGCAACTGCCATTGGTTTATTCAGACAAAAAAAAATGATTAAATGGCAGAGCCTTTAGGCCACTATTCCACACGTGGCATTCCAGTGGCATTTTTTAATTGTATAATTTTGTTTCGTAGTATTTGATACAAATGTGTTTTGAAACATGATACAACAACTGAGGAAAGGAAAATTGACTTAATTACATAGTGTTGATACAACATTATAACAAATGCAGGGTTGCGCATACGTTTTTCAAGTTTGCTTGTGGTCTTTAAAAGTCCATGTTTGATGTGCGGTAATTGCAGGCAGCTTATCTCTTGGATTTGTAAAAATGCGAGTGATCTGTTCTCTTGATGTTTGTACAAGAATTGCATTGCATTCAAATGCAGACCACAAACACATGCGTTTTCAAAAATGTGACTGCTTTGAAAAGCGAAATGAAAAGAAACTCAAAACGCAGAAAAAAAAATGCAGTGGAGAAAACGAGTGTTAAGACTCTTTACCTAAAAACCAATTGAAAAAGCCACATAATATGAGTGTTTTTCAAAGGATGCAAAAACGCAACAAAAACACCACTGAGTCACCGGCCTATTGGGCAAATCATCTGTCTCCACGCATATAAAAAGCAATGAACATAGAGTTAAGAAACATAATAGGCCGGCAGAGCATGTGGCGTTTTGAACCGATTTTTGCGCCGCTTTTAGAGCGGTCAGTAAAAAAACTTTTTTGAAAAACCCATGCGTTTATTTTAAAACACATCCCGTTTA
The DNA here is from genome assembly GCA_019512145.1 of Engystomops pustulosus. NCBI lineage: Eukaryota > Metazoa > Chordata > Amphibia > Anura > Leptodactylidae > Engystomops > Engystomops pustulosus. The sequence continues at coordinate 46,286,525 of CM033649.1, forward strand.
GGAAGGCGGTGTGTGAGCTTTGTGCGTTTTTGTAGTATGGTGCTAGGAAAATATATACCTTATTGACCCAGCTTATTTCATTTTGTAAATCACAAAATGTGACATAGGGAATATGGTTCTGGCCATAATGATAAGATTAGCGATGCATATGAAGCAAGAAATATGAATGCAATACTTGACACTTTATGCTCCGTGTAAGATAGTCCAAGTTATATGATGTTTATCAACACTTCTCAATAGCAATATCAGTAGGCAATAGGAAGCATTGCAACCTTCTTTGACTCTCTATGGTTATAAAAAGATGGCACATCAGGCTTCCGGGCAAATGTGTTTTTATTCACACACAAAATAAACAATAGTAATATTGGACAAAAACAATAGACACACCAAAATAAAAAAATCAGGCTCAGGATGCAGCTGCCTGGTTACAAGTAGCAACCCTATGGTAAGCTCAGTACACTCTAGTGCAACTTATGAACACACAGGTGTCCTTAAATACCAAAATCTTTCCCAGATCCTAGAGTCTTAAAGGATACACCTTTAAACAAAACAATATTACACCAAAAAATAAATTTTACATAAATCATATAATATACATAAATAATAATGAACAGTATTTTAAAAAAAAAGGTTACAAATCTACGAAAAAAAAAGCTAATCATACCGATCTAACAAACACACCCACCTGCCCATGATTAGTGCAGGCTATATAACCCAACCACAACTTGCCAAGGTTTTGTACATCCACGTAAGATGCAGTAAATGCTGAGTGAGGAATGCTAATCAAGTTGGCGTAGAAATGTGGAACCTCGGTAACGCTATCACTCTAACACTCAGAGGTTTGGTCTAGCACTAGGAGTTGCTTACTTAGTAAGCAGCTCCGCAGTGCCGCGAAATTTGGGTGACATGTTTTTATTGCTCTATATATGTCAAGAAATTTTTCTTTCCAAAAAGAATAAAAAAAGACGTAGTGACTTGTGACCTTTTAAAAAAAAGTCACAAGTCATGAATTGGGCTTTGCACGGTGTTGCACTAGCAGAAGAAATTCTATGTTTACACCGATATGAAGATGCGGGAATAGTCCTGTGTAGCAAAAATCCTAATGTGACTTTTTTATGTGAGAAAATCCCAGCAAAACAAATGATAAATCTCCATTGAACTTAATCTGAGACACTAGTTAGATATGGTTGTAGTGAAGTCTAGTCAATACTAAAAAAAAGTTTATTGAAGCTTCTTCACCTTCTGACAGCACTATTTCAACAATGTGACATGTCACATGTTGGAAGATTCACTAATATTGTATGACAATTTATATTTTAAATCAAACCAATGGCCTAAATACTTAACATTGACTTCATCAAATCAAATACTGTGATTTCCTCTAGACGTGGTGAAAGTTTGGGGTGAGGGTTTTCTAAATAATCTAGGGTTCCGTACTGTGAGAAAAGGTGCAGGAATTTTACATAAAATTTGTAAAAAAAACAATTGTCATGCCTCCCTGGCCCCGTAGGGGCCATGCCTCTTTGTGTTTAGAGGCAGGCATGCTCTGTTCTGACCAACTTCACCCATCCCTCGTCCCAGCGCCTGAAAATAATGCTGTATCTGGCATGGAGCATGTGGGAGTGTGTGGAGGGGACTGCTGCAACATCTGTTAACAAATATGGGCGATGAGAAGTTTTGTTTTATTTTTACAACCCAGCAGACCAACTATAAAAAACAATGTACCAATATCCCGGCAAATTTGTAAGAACAAGGACTTCCTACCAAAAAGGATATATACCATATACAGGGCCTTGTACAAGCTATTCAAAAGCTGTTAAACAGCGATTTGTGCAAAGTTCAATAAATTTTATTATAATACAGACACACATAAACATGTTTTATCACCAAATTAAAATCAACATAAAAACAATCCCTGGTGGACAAAAGTGCAAGCTAGTCTTGTTAGGTATATCACATACCATAATAGATAAATACAACGCGGTATAGATGTAAACAACCATTGCAGATCTGTATCTCGGCATAAAAAAAGGATGGATCCTGGTAGGAGGTCAAGTGAAGGTCAAACGACCTTAATATAAGTGCATAGTGCAAAGCAATTCATTATACCGACCAGATGCATCGTAGACAGGAAATATAACGATGGACCACTGAACCCAATGCGCGTTTGCACCGTCGCTCTTGGGGGCCAATGTGAGATGAAAAAGTGCCAAAATCATAAGGTGAGGTGCAGTGGAGGACAAGGTGGATATAAGAGTGACAAATATAGTGGATACTTAGCCAGTAGCTTCTATTCAGGTACAGCATCATAGTGTTGAATTGGTAAATAAAAAAACAGTGGCATCCCTATAGTAGAAAAAAAACAACCAAAACAAACCACAAGCACACAAGGAGAGAGAACACCACACAACAAATCTTAATCAAAGACAGAATAAAAGCATATATTATTGGCAACTAATCGCCAAAGGTATTGGCAGATATATAAATAGTGATTTATATATTGTCAATACACTTTGGCGATTAGTGACCTAATATATGCTTTCTATCTGTGTCTCTCCCCTCCCCTCATGTGATGTGATCGCATCATGTGATTGGTCCAATAGCCCTAACCCATTAATGCTTACAAACCGGTTTAGGACGGGCCCTTTCCTGTTTTTTCATTTCCATTTGTCACCTCCCACCTTAAAAATCTATATTTTTTTTTATTATAACTATTTTTTACACATAAAGAGCTGTGTGACAGGCTTGTTTTTCTCGCGTAACAAATTGCACTTAATAGTGATGGTATTGAATATTCCATGCCATGCACTGGGAAAGCGGGAAAAAAATTCCAAAATGCAGTGATGAAAATGGTGAAGTTTGAGAAAAAAACGCATTCTTTGCCATTTCTTGTGGCTGGATATTACGACTTTTCCCTGAGTCCCAAATGCATGTCTACTTTATTTCTATGGGTTGGCGGATACTTGTACAAAATTTGTATAGGTTTTATAATGTTTTCATCATTTACAAAAATTAAAAACCCCTGTACAAAATTGTTTTTTTTTTATTTTGCCATATTCTGGCGCTAATAACTTTTTTATACTTTACGATACCGAGCTGTGGGGTGGTTTTCATTTTTTTGTGATCATTGTGATATTCTTTTTCAAGTATATCATTTTAGGACTGGTGCGACCTTTTGACGATGATGTTCGCATGGAGGTGCAATACATCTATTCTGTCATTATTCTTCTCATGCAGAGATGGCTCACAAATACACTAAATATCTGTGCATGTAAAGATAAATGAAGTGTTTGGTAGATTGCATTAGTTAGTTGCTGTTGTCAGTCCAAACTTATAGTACTTTCTAGAGATGCCTTTAATGTTAGCTTGACAAACTGAAGCACCCCTAGAGTCAAACTAGTCAAATATATTAAAAAAAAAAAAATACCTGGCAAAGACAAGAGATGTGATAATAGCAACACACTGTAAGGTACCATATGTTTTCAGGTTGTAAGACAAGTAGGAAACAGTTCGAGTCTGTAGAGTCTTCTGAAGAGTGAATGCTTGCCAAACACCAGTCTAAAGAAGGTGATTTTTCCTTTTGGAATGAAGCCCAATAAGTATCACACGTGCCCTGGGTCTTTTTCTCTTGTTCTTGCCATGTCAATGTCGGATGAGTCAAAGCACCAATGGGATTTCATTGTACTTAAAATGAATACTATTTATTTTAAGGGAATTAATGCCAATTTAAAATGTTAAGAAATTGAAAAGTAAAACCATTTAGAAATAATTTAGCACAACTTTTCAATTAGTATTCACACTCAGTTTTAAAAATAAATTGTGGATAAAGAGTATTCTGCTGATTGAAAATTGAAAGCAGTCCAATTATATGTAAATATTTATTCATTGTATGTGATGTGCCAATGATTATGAGTTGCATTTTTAAATAAATAATGAAATAATTACGTTTAATGTATAAAAAAACTACTACTTTTCGTAGTAGTATTTTTTACTTTTCAGCCACATGAATCTATGTATCTATCAGAATACCATTAATTTATTTTACTTCAAGTTTACTATTAATGTTATTGTGTATTGTACCAGACCTGATGAAGCACTTTGCTTAGTGAGAAACGCGCTATCCAAAAGTATTTTCCGAATAAAAAAAAACCCTTACCCTTGAGTACCAGCGCCATCCAGACGTCTCTTTTTTCGCATAGGGAGTTACAACCAGTAACCTACCCACCTAGCTATCTGTTACACGCCCTTGTTACCCAACCCTTGGGTGAGGGTGGACACGCGGCAGCGGACACTCACCATACATGCCAAACACCAGCGTTGTGCCTGTCTCCAGCACTAGGTAGCACTACTTTTCTCTGTTCCCCTTCCCCTTTTTTTTGCCATACACCCACAATTGTTTCTTATTGTAGCACTTATTTTGGATATCAGCACACATTGTGGTGTAGTTTTAATTGTTTTTATAACACGCCTTATACATTTTGTAAGTTTTACAATGATACATTTTGGTCTCTTTCTAATACCAGAAACTGTGTATATTATATGCATTGACGTGGTTTGCTGATTTGTTGGTGGTGGTTTGCTGGTGTTTGCTGGCTTTCACACAGCAGTCATTTGGTTACTAGTTACAATATCTTTGATGTGTGGTCGTATCCAATGATAGCTGCATCATTTATAAGGGACAATGTGGCTATATTTATGGAAATTTGTTTTAATAAAATCCAATTGAAGAATGTTTTACTATGTTGGATGAATTAAATTAAATGTGAATGTCCAAATGAGATAATCCTTTTAAGGACACCTAATTTACAGACGACCTCTAGTTATGGACTGACCTCTTTGTCCAATTTGACCTTTGGTGAAGCTCTCTAGATACTTTACTTTAGTCCCTGGCTACAAATGATCAGCTGTAAGGTGTCTGTGTATGTGTTACAATTTTACAAATACAACTGTTTTGACATACATATAAATTCAACTTATGAACAAACCTAAAGAACCTATCTTGTAACTTGGGGACTGCAGGAGCATCCACTGGACTTGGTTGCTCCTGCCTTGTACAAACCAGCAACCCCAAATTTAATTACTTATGCATTGTGTAGAAGTTTTGATAATCTCAAAAAGGATTAGATTTTGCATATTGAATTTAAAATATTTGCTGTTTCCTCCAAACTGTAATTTGGAAAGTAACAGTACTTATTTCAGCAGTACTGTAAATTAGAAGGCTGCAAATGTTTTACAAAAACAAAATGGCCATTCTGATAGTGCCCGTATTTCACCTGGTACCATGACTTAATGTCATAAATTAGGGTGCTGTGATCTACAGAACTTTAGATGCAGGCATTCATGTACATAGAAAAAAGGGAAATTGGATTTTCATTGACAACTTAATTTTTCCAACTATGTATTTGACTTTCTGTATCTCTGGTTCTGTATAGCTCACAGAACTACCTGATGCAGTCTGACAGATAATATTCTTATCTTTAATATGACACCAAGCGCATGATTATAAGGTCTGTGGAGCCCAAAATAGTGTAGTCTGAAATGAATATCCCCATTGGTAACTAATTTTATTCAAAATTTTACTCTTTTGTCCATTTCAATATTACATTGGAAGAGATTTTTTATGGGTACATAGGTGAGAATTAACACAAAAGAGCAAATTCTATAAGGTATATTTCATACCCACCTATGAGTGCTATATTAATAATTAAGGAGATGTCTCCTAAAGGATGCAAACTCATACATGTATGGATCATGGCTTTGCACACTTGTTATGACGAATATATTTCATATTAGTCAAAATGTAAAGCTGGTTCATTCTATTTAACCTGGGTATGACGCTTGAGTGTTTTTAATGCCTATACCCCTGGGTCACCACATGATTTCTACTTCACCTTTATATTGTCAGCACATTGCAAGTTTATTTTAATTCCTATAAGCAAACTTGTCTTGGATTTGCTAAGACAATGGGGATGAAATACTTTCTCATCAAGATTTAAAGAATTCATCTGTGATAATCTCTCAGCAGTACATGGCATGAGTGAGGGTTCCTTACTGGGCTAATAAAGGCATTGAAAAACAACATTTAATTAATTTGCTGGAGGACAGAAATTTAGTAACTTTACTATTATTACTTGTTTAAATGAAAAGCAAAATGTGCCATGTTACTATTTGTTCTATTGTGCAATTATAGTATTACTAAATTTTAAAGCAAACTATCATTTTCATAGATTAACTGTAAACCTACTTCAACAGGAATAAAGAAACTATAAGAGATGAATAAAAGCACAATGGAAGTGTTTTCTCCTTTTTAAGTGTTCCATAAGGATAAAACATATGGCGTAATACCACATGCCTACCTCCATGGCTATTATGACTGATAGTCAACAATACATTAGGCAGCTGGAAGCCTCTATCTAATGGAATAAAGAGTAAAACAAACCACTGGAAATGTATCTTTCATATGGACATTCTACACATGTATTATGAAACATGCTGCTACATTTAATACCAAAATGTGTGTTATGATAACACATTATGAGTTTGGTTATAAAAAGCACGAGTGCAACAGTAAGATCAAAAATGTCAAAGTGCCCTTGCTAGTAATTGACAATGACACAACAGTGGTACAACTGAAGCATTCAGATATATTTCTACACTTTTCCAACGGTGAAAAGATTGCAAAATGGTCAGCAGCATAACACAATCTGAAATTCTTCAACAAAAACTATACAGCTTAAGGATAATGATTAGAGACAAAAATGGAATTGGTTAGCAGAAGGTGGCAACCGATGACATACAAAAGACTTGTGCCTTACTAAATAAATTTATGAAAAGTAAGAAAACATCAATGATAGAGATGGTCAAATTTATTCTAAAGAAGTGGAAGTGGAAGCATCTAGCTGCTTGTACTCAGTAGCTGATTGAGTGATTTTTGCTCAATGTCCAGGGTGTCAGTTTTTGGGGTTCTGTATTCCCCAAATTTCAGTTCTTTTTTGTTGCTAAAGTAGATATCAAGGGAGGAACAACTGGCGTACTATAGAGAAATACTGTGCAGACAGTTGGCTGCTGCCTATGCGCGCCATTGTCCATCCTTTGTCAGGCCTGACCAGGGGATTCCTGGCAGTCATTGCTTACGTACTACTGTTACGGCTGCTGCGGGGAGATGGGAGAGTAGGAGCAGTAGCAGCTCCATCAGCAGCGGCTCAAGTCTGGAGTCCTTAATGAGCAGCTTCCTTCATCCACCTAGTGAGGAGGGTAGCCGACACAAGCAGCAAGACATGGAGCAGACCCTGCATAAGCAGGTGGTGGCCTACCTTGACAGCACTCTACCAACCCAGGTAGAGAATTCCCTGGACTACTGGGCAGCCAAACTTGATGTGTGTCCGCAACTTGTGGAGTTTGCAGTAGAGAAGCTGAACTGCCGGGCCAGTAGTGTGGCATCAGAGCGGGTGTTCAGTGTGGCGGGGGCCATCGTTAACCCATGGACAACCCGCTTGTCCACCCATAATGTGGAGGGATTGACCTTTGTCAAGATGGATCAGGCGTGAATCGGCCAAGATTTCAACACATCAATGCCCTATGCATCAGATTAGATCAGCCATGACGCCTCCCCCAAACGTTGAGATATGAGTCTGGATTCTAACTACCTGCCTAAGCCACTATTTTGATGCTGCCACCAGCCTGATGCCACACATCTGCTGCCAGCTGCTCCATCTGCCTCCCACCATCTTTACCAGGGACTGGAATTGTCACCCAGCTCCACACTCTGTCATTGTGCCACTCTGTGGCCTACCATGTTGCTGCCAGTTACAGAATTTGTCATTGTGCCACTCTCTGACCTAATGATGCTGCTGCCCCCACCTCAACACTGGTGCTGCTGCCCCCAGTGTCATTCTGCTACTCTGTGGCCTACGATGTTGCTGCCTCATCCATAATTTGTCATTATGCCACTCTGCGGCCTACTGATGCTGCTGCCAACTGACCGCTGTCTCCATGGAACACCCTGTGATTTCCATAATGCTGTTTTCAACCTCTACCACTCTACTTCCACCCTCTTCCCCTTCATTTCATCTGTCAGAAGGAATAAAAAGCTTCAGGATTGATAGCCAAAAGCAGGAGTGGATACAGAACACAGAGGAAATGCAAATATCCGTTTTACTTGCCATCTCGGTTTCGGATCAACTCCTTTTTTTGGCTTTAGCAATACTGATGGATTATTGAAAGCGATTGAAAGCGGACACTGATGGATGAAAAGTAGGGCAAAATGATCCGTGACGTCAATGCAAAATGACTGCCAACACTACTCTCTACTCTTTTCGGGGGTTTCTACATGTATCAGCATTTAACAGAGCAGGTTCTGTCATAATCTATGGAATCATCTGATGTCACTGCCCCCACCTCAACACTGGTGCTGCTGCCCCCAGTGTCATTCTGCCACTCTGTGGCCTACGATGTTGCTGCCTCATCCATAATTTGTCATTATGCCACTCTGCGGCCTACTGATGCTGCTGCCAACTGACCGCTGTCTCCATGGAACACCCTGTGATTTCCATAATGCTGTTTTCAACCTCTACCACTCTACTTCCACCCTCTTCCCAATCATTTCATCTGTCAGAAGGAATAAAAAGCTTCAGGATTGATAGCCAAAAGAAGGAGTGGATACAGAACACAGAGGAAATGCAAATATCCGTTTTACTTGCCATCTCGGTTTTGGATCAATTCCTGTTTGTTTTTGGCTTTAGCAATACTGATGGATTATTGAAAGCGATTGAAAGCGGACACTGATGGATGAAAAGAAGGGCAAAATGATCCGTGACGTCAATGCAAAATGACTGCCAACACTACTCTCTACTCTTTTCGGGGGTTTCTACATGTATCAGCATTTAACAGAGCAGGTTCTGTCATAATCTATGGAATCATCTGATGTCAGTGTAAAAAGAGTGCACTCTTTGATGTTATAGTGGGATCTTGACCCTCAGCTCAGTCCTTTCGAGCTGGCACAGACCTTACCTTGTCAGGCTGCATTTTCGCTTCACTTATTTGGTATTTGGTCAAGTTGGCCCCTGTATGTGCCCATGGAATTGAAGAGTGAACGATTCCAAGAGCGGCGGCTGTCAAGTGCATGTCATACTAACACACAGCACTGTTTGAAGACCAAATCACACTCTCTATGCATATTTGAGCATGGCACAGCGTTCTACAACACCCTACAGGCTCTCTGCAGCCAGGAAATACCTGTTTTTTTGCATGATTTGTCATGATTCGATTCCGGTTGAATCAAATTTTTTTGGAAAATTCAGCGAATTTGGAAAATCGAATTTTTAAAAAATGTGCCCATCTCTAATCACTGGTACATGTATTCAAAAAGTTCATTGATGTATGATGAGATCAGTGACCAGTGTTTTGGGTCTGAAATCATGCAACAAATTACAGCTGAAGAGTTGTTAAAATCATTGACAGTAATTCTCCTGCCTATCCTTTCCTCATCACTTTTTGTTTCTATATGATGACAGATAGGCAAGCAGAGATACACGCTGTTATGAGGGTACATAGAGGGTACATAGTTCTACACTCTTTAAAATAAAATAAAAGCTGGTAAGAGATGTAAATATTGATTGAATAAATATGATACAAATAGACACACTTCTGTTTATTACTCTACCCTGTAATGAAAATGTGTTACCAACCAGTCCTCCATCAATGGGCCATTAGCACTGCTAAAAGGTACTGATGGACCATATAAGAAAACTTTGCAAGGGTATCTGCAGCCGTTTGCCTGCTAGCAGGGGTTTTACCTTGGCCCTCTGGCTGTCATTGTTAGGATGGTTGTGATAGGAATCCATATCTAGATGATAGAGAGAAGAGTGTCCTGTGTCTACTCTGAAAATTTTCATAATCTTATGATAGTTAACCCAGGATCCATGTGTATAATAACATCAACTGTCACTCATCAAGAGTCATTACAAATAAAGTTAGATAAAAACATATAGCAGAATAAATTACATATACTGGCAGTCCCCTACTAAAGAACACCCAACTTACAGATGACCCCTAGTTACAAACGGTAATTTACTCTACTTTAGTCCTAGGTTACAATAAACAGCTATAACAGTTATAAATGATGTCTGCAATGAAGCTTTAGTGTCAATCCTGGTTCTTATGACAACCCAACACTTTTACAATACAATTGTGACAGACACCTAAAAAATTTTGGCTGGGTTTACAATTATAAAGTATACAGTTACATAAAAATTCAACTTAAGAACAAACCTACAGACCCTATCTTGTATGTAACCCAGGGACTGTCTGTGAATAGTTAAAAATGATCATGTAATAAAAAAGCAGCACATTATAAATATCCAAAAGTATTCAGCCATCCGTGTGGGAAGGCCGAGGAGGGACAGATTGCTAATCCGAGGGGCAAAGGGGAATGGAAAGGGGAAGTGGCTAATTATAAAAAAAAGGGAATAGAATTATTACAGAAAAAATATGGTGACAGTCTAGACGTGCATCAAGACCCGCCAGGGGTCAGAAGTCATCCACACCCAAGGGGTAAGTTAGCCTCTGGTTGCTATATGCCTAAAGGTGAAACTGAAATGGCAGACAGATTATTAGCTGTGAAAACCTTAAGGGTTGCAAGGTATAGAGTTAGAGTATAAGAGGGAGCATATAGACATCCAAAAATAACAAAGACGTATCAATAGATGAGCCACAATGATAAATGAATTATTAAATATGATAACTAGAGATGAGCGAGTACACTCGTCCGAGTATACTGCTCGGTTGAGTATTAGCATACTCAGACCGGCTCGTTACTCGAACGAGTATCTCGGCTGCTCGAAATCAAGCATTAAATTAATAAAATAAAGTGAAGAAAAGTATTTTTTATTGCAAAATAAAATATTCCACATGTTTCCAGATGTTTTAATTGTTAGAATACATTGAAAAAACACTATTCTTCACTGTTTTGGCACAGTAGTGGTACAAATGCTGTTTCGTTACTTTCCATTGCGTCAAATGTACATAGGAGAGTTCAAAGTCACTTTAAAGTGAACCCTGCTTGTACCAAATTCATTATTTGCATAGAATGGCTTTCACAATACTGAACTAAATTCATGATTTGCAATTTGGCACAAATTTTTGTAAAGGCGCCGGCTTAGAAATAGGACTAAAACGACTACCAAATTTATCCAGACCAATTGCTCTTTAGAGGGACATGTGCGCCAAAAAAGAACATTTTGCAACAAACACAAAAAACAACAATATTATGAAACAAACAAAAAAAAACAAATACAATAACACTGGCCCACATTTGTTAGTGTTTGTGCAAGCTTTCTGTCTGACTTTGCACTAGAAAGAATGATAATTGTGATTGTGGATCACTTAATGAATGCAGATAAAACAAAAAAGGCAAATGAACGTAGACAACCAATGGGCATATTTATCATAGGCCGACGCTCGAGCGGGATACATCAAGAGTAGAGATGAGCGAGTATACTCGTCCGAGTATACTGCTCGGTCAAGTATTAGCATACTCGGACCGGCTCGTTACTCGGACGAATATCTCGGCTGCTCGAAATCGAGCATTAAATTAATAAAATAAAGTAAAGAAAAGTATTTTTATTGCAAAATAAAATATTCCACATGTTTCCAGATGTTTAATTGTTAGAATACATTGAGAAAACACTATTCTTCACTTTCCAGGTGTTCGCGCTTGTCTCCCGCTAAGTTCGGAGATGTTCGGAACATCTGGAATGTGAAGAATAGTGTTCTTTCAAAGTGTTCTGCAATTAAATGCTCCTGTGTTCACTGTTTTCACTGTTTTTATTCTATTCATCACTTTGCAGGTGTTTGCGCGTGTTTTCCGATAATGTCGGATATGTGCGCGCACATCAGCAATGTGAAGAATAGAATAAAAACATTAAAAACAGTGAAAACACAAACATTTAAGTGCAGAACACATTCAAATAACACTATTCTGCACATTGCTGATGTGCGCGCACATCTCTGACATTATCGGAACACACGCTCTAACATCTGCAAAGTGAAGAGTAGAATAAAAACAGTTAAAACAGTGAACACAGGAGCATTTAAGTGCAGAACACATTGAAAGAACACTATTCTTCACATCCAGATGTTCGGCGCACATCTCCTAACTTAGCGGGAGACATGCGCAAACACCTGTAAAGTGAAGAATAGTGTTTTTTCAATGTATTCTAACAATTAAAAGATCTGGAAACATATGGCATATTTTATTATTCACTGTTCTTTTAATGTTCTATTTTATTTAAAAAAAATGCTCGGGTCTCCCATTGACTTTAATGGGGCTCGTTATTCGGTACGAGCACTCGAGCATCGGGAAAAGTTCGTACCGAATAACGAGCACCCGAGCATTTTAGTGCTCGCTCATCTCTAATCAAGAGGCTTCCGCCACTTGATTCATTCGGGCAGGCTGTTGTGCAGCATTTTTTTATACTGCAGGCAGGGCCACATTTCACGCCCCACTGACATTAAGGTGGCGGAGAGGGCAAAATAGTCGCAAGTGCTAGCAATAAGCTGACGTGGAGCAGAGGTTGTGATAAATATGCCCCCAAGTCACAGTCAAATTGTAATGATAAATTCCCTCTATTGGGTCTGCAACCAGATTGCTGTCATTGCTTCATTAAAAAGAACTGTTCCTGATTGTAGTCAGGCATATACTTGTACTCTATCTCAGTGAACCTTCTATACCCAGTTTAATCTATTGGCAGCTATCACAGACAACTTGATAAATGAATAGAAAATGGACAGTATTCTAGTTGGAGAGAAATGGATGTAAATGAACAACGACCCTCCTTCATTGTGCCACTCTGTGGGCTCTTGTTGTTGCTGCTGATGATGATGATGCCACCTCCACACTATATCATTGTGCCACTCTGTGGGCTCCTGCTGCTTCTGCTGCTGACGCCACCTCTACACTATATCATTGTGCCACTCTGTGGTCTCCTGCTGCTGCTGACGCCACCTGCACACTATATCATTGTGCGAGTCTGTGGGCTCCTTCTGCTGCTGACACCACCTCCACACTATATCATTGTGCCACTCTGTAGGCTCCTGCTGCTGATGCCAACTCCACACTATATCATTGTGCCACTCTGTGGGCTGATGCTGCTGATGCTAATGCAAACTCCACACTATATCATTGTGCCACTCTGTGGGCTCCTGCTGCTGATGCCACCTCCACACTATATCAATGTGCCAATCTTTGGGCTCCTGCTGCTGCCAACTCCAGACTATATTTTTGTGCCACTCTGTGGGTTCTGCTGCTGCTGACTCCACCTCCACACTATATCATTGTGCCACTCTGTGGGCTCCTTCTCCTGCTGCTACTGATGCCACCAACACACTATATTATTGTGCAACTCTGTGGGCTCCTGCTGACAACAGCTCCACACTATATCATTGTGCCACTTTGTGGGCTCCTGCTGCTGCTGCGGACGCCACCTCCACACTATATCATTGTGCCACTCTGTGGGCTCCTGCTGCTCTTGACGCCATCTCCATGCTATATCACTGTGTCACTCTGTGGGCTCCTGCTGCTGCTGCTACTGATGCCACCAACACACTATATCATTGTGCCACTCTGCGGGCACCTGCTGCTACTGATGCCACCTCCACACTATATCATTGTGGCACTCTGTGGGCTCCTGCTGACGACACCTCCACACTATATCATTGTGCCACTCTGTGGTCTCCTGCTGCTGACGCCAACTCCACACTATATCATTGTGGCCCTCTGTGGGCTCCAGCTGCCACTGTCAAGTTCTGCCCTTGTTCACACAACCTCAGGTTCTCTAATGACTGATAAAATATGCAGATTGAGCTCAGGAGAAATCAAACCAAGAAAATGGGGCAGATTTCTCTGCGCTGGATTCGGGTCCGGCCGGGATTTATTAAGGCAGTTCCTCCAACGTCCACCAGGTGGTGCTGCTGCGCTGAAGTTCCCTGGAACGCACTGGAATACACCGAGCTGGGCTGAGTGAAGGTAAGTGCAAGCTCCGCGACACATTTTTTGTTTTAAATGCGGCGGTTTTTCTGAATCCGTCGGGTATTCGTTCGGCCACGCCCCCCGATGCCAGCGCCGATGCGCCACAATCTGATCCCGGGGCAATACAGGGAAAATCGGCGCAAATCGGAAATATTCGGGTAATACGTCGGGAAAACGCAAATCGGGCCCTTATTAAATGACCCCAATGTATGGTATAACATCTCAGTGTCTGCGAACTGATGCCATCAAAAGTAAGACAGATGTGAGATGCTTTATTAGTGTCACCAAGTATTATACAGAAACCTGCAGTGGGGCAAGACAAAGGCTAAATTACTTAGGGATAAAGAGCTAATGTCATTAGTCCATTGGTTGGTAAATTATTACATGGGCATCGGAGACGCTTCCCTGAAGTGGATATAGAATCGTAAATCCCTCTTGATAGATGTAAACATTGACTAAGAGAGATGCAAACAGCAGTTGTGGGGGGTCTTTCACTCCTTTGGTGGAGAGCAGGGGACTTTGATCAGCTTCAGCCATAGTCAAACATCTTCTTAGTTTCAACACTCAGCAAGTATATGAAAAATAAAAACATTTTCATTAAACATAAAACAATACTTCACAAAAGAAGAATTTGGGCCCTGCACAGCCAATATGCACCGGTTGTTTTATAGACACAAAAATGCCAACAATTGTATACAAGAAGAAAGCGTGTCAAGACAACCAAACTATAAACAAAATATCAAACTTTATTTACACATATGCAATTTTGACAAACACTGACCAATTTAAAAACACTTAAAACGTGTAAAAAGTACACAAACAGGACTCAATGGGATGAAAAAGTGTCCAAGTCATCCCAAGAAAACCACCCTGGCTACAACAAATCTTATCTGGTGTTGATGAATATACAATAAGAGCTCCCAAAGGGAATCAGCTACATAAAGTACATGGTAACACAACAGTATAGTAAACTTTTCCTACATAACAATGATCATAAGAAATAAGGCACTGTGTATCACCCATGTATATACAAAATCATGGTAATTTACCAGACAACACCAGAGACAGCCAGGGGGTCGTGATGCCCCACGCGTTCCGTCACCTAAGGTGACTTCATCAGGGGAAGGGCTATCCTCACATCCTATTGATCCACCTACCACCCGATCTACCTTTATAGGTAGATTTGTTGTGGTAGGTGCCCTTTAATGGAGCTCGTTATTCGGTACGAGCACTCGAGCATCGGGAAAAGTTTGTACCGAATAACGAGCACCCGAGAATTTAAGTGCTCGCTCATCTCTAATGATAACCAATGGAAGATCACTATAAGATATTTGTTAGCAGAATGAGACATCATTTGGATTCAATGACTTCATCTAACCCATTCAGTTGAAAAGTATGTACTTCAAAAGTCGCCTTCATGTTACAAATGCAGATGTTTCAGAGCCCTCAAACGACAGGGCCATAAAATTAGTTGTAGAATTTATATACCCATAAGGACCAAAAGAAAAGCTTGAATTTATGGCAAACCCTGGAAAATACCCATACAACAAAAGCAAACATATTATGTAACAATATTAGGCAACTAATTCTTAACCTCCATTAAGGTCTGTTGTACTTGGTCACAGAGTGTGTTGAGGCACGTTGAATGGATTTTTTTCTTACCCTAAAACTTATACATACCAACTAGCTGGTCCTTAATGAAAGTTAATAATAGAGATAAAAAAATATCTATACTTGAAAAATGTATTACTTAAATGTAGCCCTTATTGTCCATTCATTAAAATCTTTACATGTATAATGATGTGTAAATCTGCTTTGACCAGACTTATTTCTGTACAATATGCTGCACTAAATGCAAATTCCTTGTTACATCAACCACAACATTTTTATCATCTCTGAATGGAAACAAAAGCCATACAACAAAACGCTGAATACATTCTTTCATTGGCATCTACCGATAATGTGAAACCTATTCATGGACTGATGAGTTTTTATTCTACTAATGCTGCTCTTGGCAACTGCACCTCTATACAAAACTCATCAAATGTGCCCTGAAGGGATTTTGTGGATAGCTGCCTAATGAACATCAAAATTAGCTTTCGATATTCATAAAAACAAAAACACAAAAATCACTGTAATTATAAACAGTCAATGACGGTAATTACAGACATCCATCTGCATGAAGTCAGACTGGGACCATTTAATGAATAATTCACCTTTTTTTCTTTAAAAGTGTTGTTTTAGCAATTTTTGCAATTTAAGTAACTGTAATAAGCTATGAAAAGATCTTGCTTAGAAAATTCTATGACAACTCAATAGGAACAGGAAATAGTAACAGGTAATTCAATTACTGCAATGAGGATTTGAAAGATTTGAAATTGATTTTTCGGGAATGGGGAACTGAAAAATTTGATGTAACACAACACAGGTCCGAGGCTTGAGAAAGCGCTTCCTAGCGCGAAACGGCCCGTCGCCTTCCGTGGCGTGCATCACCCCTGTCCTGATTCCTTCCCGAATAAAAGTTTCCTCTGCTTGAGATCGGTGAGTGCCGTTTTTTCTTACCTCCTCTGGATGTTAACACAAATTTGGAACTTATTCAGACACTAGCAAAACCAAGTTGTTCTTTGTTCATCATAATAAACATTAAGACCTCAATGTTGTTTGTGGAGAGGCTAATTCTCTTGTCGGTTATGACACCACCAGAGGTGCTGAAAACATGCTGTGACAGCACACTAAGCCACAGGACAGGACAGCACCTGAAAGGCATGGAGGGCAAACTATGTTTATGTGTCCAATTTTCCCCTACAGAAATAAAACGTGTAGGACTCATCGTCTAGTACCAAGAGACTTGTGGACAGATATTTCTCCACCATGAAAGTCATATTCTGCCTTTTTTGCACCATCCAATAGTGGTGGAGGTCGAGCAGAAGTCAACATGGCTTCCCTCCTTGTGGCTGAACTGCTGCTGGTTACTACTTCTACTTACATGTGCTTTCTGGAGCTAGAATTCCACAATTGCCTGCTGCAGACACACCTATTCCAGTATATATAAAGCGGAATTCCACCCAATTGGTACATTACATATGAGGTGGTGGGAGGGCAGGCAGAATTTTCTCTGCAGTGCAGATAGGCGAGCAGCAGCAGGGTGTGAACCAAAAATGCAAACACATGACGCAAACTTAGGCTACATTCACACGCCAGTATGCGCTGGACAGGTGGAGGAGGTGGCCCCCTTCCATAGGAAACAGTGGGTATACGGCCGCACACTAGGAAAAAGATAGAGCATGCATTCCTGGTGTGCGGGGCTGAACAGTGCCACACAAGTGTTATTGCCGTCTATGGAGATGTATGTGTGGCCGAAAATTCGTCTGAATGAGCCCTAACAGCAGCAACTGCGGCAGATCTGTATTGTTGCTGAGGAACCTTTGCAGCACCAAGTTGTACACATGCGCAACTTAGTTTGCCCCAAGGTTGCAACAAGGTTCTGCCAATTTTCACACACCACCTTGCTGGCCTGGATGTATAACAGCAGCACCAGTTTCCTGGCTGTATGGGGTCTTTTACCCAGAAGAGAGGAGTTTTAGTATTCTGCCATCTCCCCATGTCTTTGCTAAAAGCTGATGGCGCCATTGGAGCTGTGCTATTTGGATGAGGAAGCGGGAAAGGAGGAAGCAGAGTTGGAGGAGGAAGCAACTGGAGGCAACAAGTGTTGTCTGGCAGTCATGGGTAGTGGCAAAATTTTAGCCAGAATGCCTCCTGCCTCTGGACCAACTGCTACTACATTAACCTGGCTGGCAGCTAGGCCCCCGTCTGTGCTTACTAGTCCATGATTCAGATGTTAGGTGAACCTCAGGAGTAATAGCATTGGTCAGTGCACATTTTATCTTATCCACAACTATTTGGTGCAGGGATAGTGACCACCATCAGAACTTAAATGTTGTCCATTCCCTCCAGCCTGAATGGAAGCATTATAAAGGCCACCAATTCAGGACCAGAGCTCAAACTTTCCCTTTCTCTCCAAAAGCGGTCCATCACAGTGGTCTGTATTTCTGTATAATTCTCTATAATCAGTAAAAATCCCTGCACTGATGAAAATCTTCAGAGTGCCTGAAAATAAAGCAATTACTCTTGTTAGATGTATAGGAGAGGCTCCTATTATTTGGGACAGGAAGAAATCTGAAATATTTCCAAGGTCACCTGAAGACTCATGAAGTGCAATACAAGGGCAATGTTTTTTTTTTTACTGATAAATTGCCATAAAACAACTAGACCAAAGCCATGAGTCTTTTTTACTTGAGTTGTCTCAAAAACACATTGAAAATGTATTGAAAACACAAAAATGTATTGCTCACAAAAACTGGCACTCTGGTTATGTTTTATATCTGAAATGTAACAGAACAGAAGTGTGTCATTGTGTGTTATATCCATCTCATTGAACTCTCATCGGTCACATCTCTCTTTTACTATGTGTCAAGGAGAAAGTTCAGAAGCTAAATAAAAGTCTAGATGAACCATGTACCCTAAATATCTAAGCACATTGTTAGAAAACAAAGCATCTCATAGCACTAGAGGGATCATTAATTTTATGCTTACAGTCATGGCCAAAAGTTTTAAGAATGACACACATTATATTTTCACATGATCTGTTACCCTCTGGTTTTTATGTGTGTTTGTCAGATGTTTTTATCACATACAGAAATACAAGTGCAATCATATTATGAGTAACAAAAGCTTTTATTGACAGTTAGAATGAGTTAATGCAGCAAGTCAATATTTGCAGTGTTGACTCCTCTTCTTCAGGACCTCTGCAATTCTCCCTGGCATGCTACAATCAACGCTTGCATTTTCTCACAATTTGTTGGTTTTTGTTTGTACACCCGTCTCTTGATGATTGACCACAAGTTCTAAATGGGATTAAGATCTTGGGAGTTTCCAGACCATAGACCAAAAATCTCTATGTTTTGTTCCCTGAGCCATTTAGTTATCACCTTTGCTTTATGGCAAGGTGCTCCGTCATGCTGGAAAGGCATGTTGATCACCAAACTGCTCTTGGGCGGCAGGGAGAAGTTTGCTCTTGTAGTGGACGTTATTTTTGGTACTGGCATTTCTTTATGTCATGGGTGTGTTTTGTTTTTGTCTAGGATAACAGACTGTGGAGAGAGTCGGCTATTCCCTTGCTCTGGAGAATTCAACCCCATCGATGCATGAATGTTTTGCTTGGATGCTTTAAAGTTGGCGGAGGTGAGAGCCCAGACTGAGGGGGTATCGGGCTCGCCTGTGGTGCTTCTCTGTGGTAACCTGCTGTTGTTTGTTGTGGTGTGGCGACATATGGGTTCTCAGATGACATCGCTGTGTAATTGTTGGGGAAAGGGGGTAGTGTTGGTGCATGCAGAGTAAACTGAATCGTTGGTACCCCGTGGCCTCGCATGGTCCACGTCCCTGTACCTTTTGCAGAGTGTTTGTGTTCTGGGTGAGAAGCTGTGACTTCTTTGGCTGGCTCCGCCTTGGCCGCAGGTCCTGTTGCTCCAAGAGGCCTGCGTGCCTTAGGTTGTGGCTTGCGGATGCACTCACGCGCCGTCCTGCTGCCATTTCCTGAGCAGCTCTTGTCAGCTGCGTGGTTAGCCCGTATTCCAGAGCTGTATCACGACTTTACGAGACGGTCTCTGTCGCTTGCATGCCTTCTTTGCGTTTACCTTGGGAGCCTTTGTTTGGTCCCTACAATGTGAACCGGTTCGGCTCGCTTGAAGTCCTTGGATGATGCATAGATCTGTTGACTGAGATGCAATCTTTCTAGCCGCTAATACGTTTCCTGTTAGGCCAGTTTTGTGTCAGCAGATGACTGCAATGTGTCTCTTTTAGAGATAACCAGGTTAAACAAAAGAGAAACCATGATGCCAAGCCCAGCCTCCGTTTCAAGGTCCAGTGAGGTGAATTCTTATGTCTTCATGACAGATTGGATCTCAACCCTTTCCTCATCAACACCCATGCTGTGTATTCAGCAATACTGAATGATTTATCTGCTCCTTTCCAGCAGCCGCAATGAAGTTGAAATGTGTTTTTTGAGTAAAAGTTCTTTTCTAGTCAATATTGATTTCTGAATTAACCCCTAGGGACATGGGCCCTTTTTTAGTTTTGGCATTTTCATTTTTTACTCCCCACCTTCAAAAATCTGTAACTTTTTATTTTTTCCATGTACAGATATCTGTTGGGCTTGTTTTCAGCATAATAAATTGCACTTCATAATGATGGTATTTATCATTCCATGCCGTTACTGGGAAGGCAGGAAAAAATTCAGAATGCAGTGAAAATGATGAAAAACTCATTTGCGCCGTTTTCTATTTGTGCTTGGATTTACAGCTTTCACTGATCACCCAATCACATGTCTATTTTATTCTTTGGTTGGTACGTCACGGGGATACCAATTTGTCATGTTTTTATAATTTTTCATACAATAAAAAAACCTTAAAACCTTCTGTAAAAAAAAGAAAATTCTTCATTTTGCCTGTTCTGGCAACTAATAATTTTTTCATACTTCAGTGCACAGAGCTTTGGGGTGGTGTCCTTTTTTTGCGAATTTTGATGACGTTTTAATATTACTCCTTTTGAGGACTGTATGGGCTTTAGTAATCACTTTTTATGATTTTTTAATTTTTTCAAATGGCAAAAAAGTACATTTCGACTTTGGGTGGCAATTTCCGTTACGGGTAACACTGGGAAAAATCGCTAATATATTTTGATAGTCAGACATTTTTGGACGCATATACCTAAGTGTTTATGATTTTTACTGTTTTTTAATTTGCAGTTCTAGGGAAGGGTAGATTTTAAACTTTTACTTTTTTTACATATTTCTATATCATATCTGGCAATAATTACTGTAGTGTCATTCTTCAAATATCAAAAAAGTAATATAGCATTTTACTATAGAATTTTTATTAATAGCCTTCCCTCTGCTGGCTATTAAAATAATTGCCATGGCAGCCTACATCCTCTATGAGACTCAGGCTGCCATAGCACCCGATCGCATCACATCTAACGGTACTTTAGGTGCCTCCGGTCGGGTTCACTTCGCACTTAACAGGTTGAACTACGCATCGGTGCCAGCACCAACTGTGGCAGTGACAGGCAGGTGTTGGCTGTTTTATACAGCCATTACCCGGTGTGCTATGAGAGAGCTCAGCTCGTCCTTGGTGGCAAGGTGTTAATTGATGTTAAGCTGATCACTCTTGATAAACATTCTGGGTATATGCTGATTGCCATTATGCATAGACTTTTGTAAAATGAACATGTTTATCATTCTCAAACTTTTGGCCATGACTGTAGAGAGTCTCCGTCTACACTTTTACAATGACTATCAATGAACTGTTAGGCGCAAAACTGAGTAAAATTGGGAGAGTAAGGGTTAAAATTAGCTTATATTGTGTAAATTATCATTGGAACTGTTCCATTGGTATTAATTCTTAAACGGAAAAGTTCATTAAATTTGTTGTCCTAAAAGGGAAAGTTGCTAAAAGTTTAAGCGTGCAAATGATGAATTACCCTAAATATGTGTCTAGGGGATTGCACCAATATACAACACATGCAGGGCCGGCTCCAGCACCCGGCATCCTGGGCAACTGCCGGGACTACGCTGATGGGAGGGCCCACACAGGTGGGGAGTGGGTGCTCAGATTATACTCATGGATGAATATACTAATGGATGAAGAGAGTTGGTCGGTGAGGAAGGAGCAGTGCAGTGACTTACATACTTGATCGCCGTTTCCTTCCTGGGAAATGACACCGGTCCACCCACATCTATCAACAGAAGAGGCAGTATGTACTGTATTTAAGATGGATATGTTTACATATGAAGATGCGCGACTATAATACATGAGTATGAGTGTGACTGTGTGTATATATGTGGTACTTCATTGTTTTTACAGCATGCTATTTAGAATTTCTGCTAAATACATATAATGGGTGATTTCTCATTGGTTTTTGTCTATGTTTGATGTTGTTTTTGGCGGAGTTGTGGTACAAACGCTGTTTTAACTACTGCCCCATTGAGTCACAATACAGGGCAAAGTCACTTCGACATAGACCCTACTCGGCAACTTCAAATTTTTATTTGCAAGAGCTAGTTTTACATAGACTTCATAATTTGGCGATTTGCGCAAATTTACATTTAGCCGCAATTTACGCCAGTCCCCACCCTGTTCTAAGTTGCGGCTTTCTTGAGGTTTTGTGACTTTTCATGATCTTTGTCAAAAACCCACAAAGCAAAACACCTGCCCACATATTATCAAGGCCAAAGGCCAAATGATCTTACTGTGCAGAGCTCCAACTAATACTATTGGTGGCCATTATACATATATAATAATATCTAAGTGTGGGGGCAATGGAAGGGCAAAAGGTGGGCCTTTGGCACTGTTGCAAAATAGGGCCTACTTTTAACCTAGAGCCACCCTGACAACCTGAGTAACAATTACTTATATATATATTATATAAGTATTATAATGTGGATTTGCATTAAATGGGCTTTGTTCTTATGTACTCTTGCTAACCATATGAAATCTTTCTTGTTTAGATTTATTCTGGGTGACCTCATTTTATATCTATTTAGAGAGGGCGAATAGTGAAAATTTGATTCGGACCAAGTTCAAGGGATTTTCAGAGAAAATTTGATTTGAAACTATCGAAACGAATCACGGCATGTGACATAGGTCACATGCTGGATACGGTGGCCTGCAGAGGGCTCACGGGAATATTTCAGCAAAGGCTTACCGTCCACCTGCGTTTATGTTAGCACGATCGTGGGTGTCACCCACGAACCGCCGCCGTCACTGTTGAACACTACCCACATACAGTGAGGAACAATACCCCATACATTGAGGAAACTACCACCATGCATTGTGGAACACTACCCCCATACAGTGAGGACAAACCCCCATACATTGAGAGATACTACCACCATACAGTGAAGAATACAGTCATACAGTGAGGGACACTACCACCACAGTGATAACACTAACGTCATACAGTGAGGGATACTACCATCATACAGTGAGGACCACTACCGCCATTCAGTGAGGGCACTACCACCATACAGTGAGGAACACTACCTCCATAAGTGAGGAATACTTCGCCATACAGTGAGGAACACTACCCCCATACAGTGAGGACACTACCCCCATACAATGAGGACACTATCGCCAACATGAGGCACACTCTTCCCATACCAGTTAGGAACACGACCCCCATACAGTGTGGGCACTACCCCCATACAGTGTGGGACAACTCCCCCCATACAGTGAGGACACACCCACATACCGTGAGGGACACTACACTATCAGCGAGGGGCACTACCGCCATAACATGAGGAACACTACCGCCATACAGTGAGGAACATGCCCCCATAGCAGTGCGGGCACTACCGCCATACAGTGAGGAACACTGCCCCCATACCGTGAGGGACAACTAGCCATTTTGCTAATACTGCTACTGCTGCAAGTAAATTAGTGGTGCTTGGATTACCACTTACCGGAATCATCTGTCAGTTTAACGATTTGTAATATCAAATACAAATGATTGTACGCAGCAATCAATAAGCTACTTCGTATCTTGCTGTGGCCCTCCAAGTAAAAGAATACATCAGGTTCCCAAGTTCCCTTTACAATGGCTAGGACATTTCTCACTGTAAACTCAAACAGTGGGATTTTTTGTCCAGTTTGGCTCATTTCCCCTGAAGTGGGAGGAGGTGTGAACATCGGCAGCAGCTAGTAATAGGCTGCTGGCTGATGCTAAGGGCATCTCCCCTCTGTGAATGTAAACTGTCTTATATGGATGGTTGCATCACTGAGGACTTCCCAAAGCGCAGATAAGAAGAGACGGGGTTTACACTTGCTCTGACCCCAATGCTATAAGGCCCTTCCACTGAGTGAATACCTATTCTCGGTAGCAGAATAGAATGGAAAACACAGCTTGTTGCTTTGATGCCGCAATGTGGATAAAGCAAAAAGGATGCACCCACCTGGCAGTATATGTCTTTGGATATATTTTGTCAAATGGGTGACATCATGTATATACTATTATTAGAGATGGGCGAATTAGTGAAAATTTGATTCGACCAAGTTCAACGGATTTTCAGAGAAAATTTGATTTGAAACTAAACAAAACGAATTACGGCATGTGACATATGTCACATGCTGGATGCAGTGGCATGTAGAGGGCTCACGGGCATATTGCAGCAAAGGCTTACCGGTAACACCTGCGGTTGATGTTAGCACCGATCGCGGGTGTCAACCCACAGAATGCCGCCAGCAGTGTTGAACACTACCGCCATACAGTGAGGAACAATACCCCCATACATTGAGAGACACTTCCACCATACAGTGAAGAATACAGTCAGACAGTGAGGAACACTACCCCCACACAGTGAGGGACACTACCACCATATAGTGAAAAACACTACCGCCATACAGTGAGGGACACTACCACCATACAGTGAAGAACACTACCGCCATTCAGTGAGGGACACTACCACCATACAGTAAGGAACACTACCTCCATACAGTGAGGAACACTATCCCCATACAGTGAGGGACACTACCGCCAAACAGTGAGGAACACTACCGCCATTCAGTGAGGGACACTACCACCATACAGTAAGGAACACTACCCCCATACAGTGAGGGACACTACCGCCAAACAGTGAGGAACACTACCGCCATACAGTGGGGAACACTACCACCATACAGTGAGGAACACTACCTCCATACAGTGAGGAATTCTTCCGCCATACAGTGAGGAACACTACCCTCATACTGTGAGGGACACTACTTCCATACAGTTAGGAACACTACCCCCATACAGTGAGGGACACTACCCCCATACAGTGAGGGACACTGCCACAATGCAGTGAGGGACACTACCACTATACAGTGAGGGACACTACCCCCATACAGTGAGGAACACTACCCCAATACAGTGAGGGACACTAGCCATTTTGCTAATTAGGGGGGGTTAAATGCGAAATTTGTTACACTGAATCACTGTAAACTTTGGATTGAAGTTTTCCTGAAATTCTAAACAAATTTAGGATTGTTAGAATTGATTGTCCCATTTCTAACTATTATACTTTGTGATACTCCTATAATGGATGTATATAACATATCTACCCATAGAAAGACTTTACCCTCTAACCCATGACCTGAGAGATGCCTTGGATTCCATGATGCTACTGCTGCAAGTAAATTAGTGTGCTTGGATTACCACTTACAGGAATCATCAGTCAGTTTAAAGATTTGTAATATCAAAATACAAATGGAATATGTAAGCAGCATATAAATAAGGCTACTTTCGTATCTTGCTGTGGCCCTCCAAGTAAGAATACATCAGGTTCCCAATGTGTCTTTACAATGGCTAGGACATTTCTCACTGTAAACTCAAACAGTGGGATATTTTGTCCAGTTTGGCTGCTGCTGATGCTAAGGGCGTCTCCCCCTGTGATGTAACTGTCCTTATATGGATAGGTACATCACTCAGGACTTTCCAAAGCGCAGAATAAGCAGAGACTGGGGTTTACGCTTGCATCTGACCCCATATGCTATAATGGCCTTCACTGAGCGAATACTATGCTCGGTAGCAAGAAGTAGAATGAAAAAACACAGATTGTTGCTTTGATGCCACATATGGCATAGAAGCAAAAAGGATGCCCCCACCTGGCAGTATATGTCTTTGGATATATTCGGCAAATATGCTGGCAACTTTTAAAAAAACACAATGTGACTGGAGTCTTATTTGGTTTATATGATTAAAATTTTATTTAATAATACCATTATATTAATTTACTATAACCTTGTAGCAATCTACTATTTAGTGAAGTTAACTGCCATCTGGCAGTAATTATGAGCTAGCAATGTCCCTCACAGATCATTACTTCTCATTTCCCAAAGTGAGTACTATGAAGGGTGTTTCTGACTATTGGGCAACAAAGTAAAGTAGAGTGAAATGGTTGCAATAAATGGTGAAATTAATAATACACAATTTCCAATAGCAAACAAAATTTCTAAATTCTAATATATTGCATCAATGAAATTACAAGTTTGAATTATTTTCCGTTTTTCCTATTATTGAGCAAATAAGTTTTATTATCAGACCTGAAATAATTGTGAATGCTAGTGTTAGAGAAAAATCTCTATCTCTGATGTGATGTGGGTCCAAATCATTGTATAGTACGAGCTGCTCGGTGAACCACTCAGACCCTCACGTGTTTGAGCATTCCAATTTATTTAAGTAGCAGAGAGTTTTTTTAGGTTCTTGGGACAAAGAAAACTTACTGAGCATGCTCGCATTCCAATTGCCTTGAACAGAATGTATCAGTGTAAAATGATCTGTGTGAGCGGGGGATGGTACTAAGCATAGAGGTCTTTGTTAAGACACATGGTGGGGGAACACAATAGAAAGGGGATTCTATTCCATCACACTAGCAATACATCAGCACTTGTCATTATTTGCCCCTTTATGCCCGCCTAGGGGGTGTCCTGCACCCAAACTGCAGCAAGTGAACTTTCAGAAGTGAAAGTTTTCAATGCTGCCGATTATAATTACGCCAAATAGGACCTGGAGTAGACATAAATACTGCGCAGCTGGTCACTGAATAAATCAAAATGCCAACCCTCAATAAGTTTAACCATCCACCATTCAGTTAAAAACATTGCTGGTCCTTACCTAAATAATACAAATAGCCATGTTTGATATTTAAATATATTCCACAATTTAATATACATAATAAACAATGCTCAAAAAAAAATAAAAGGGAACACATACTAGAAGAGAATGAATGAAATATTCTCATTGAATACTTTGTTCTTTTTAAAGTTGTATGTTCCGACAACAAAATCGCAAAAAAATTCATCAATCAAAATCAAATTTATTGACCAACTAAGGCCTTGATTTGGAGTCAGCACAAAATTAAAGTGGAAAAACACACTACTGGCTGACCCAACTTTGACTTAATGTCCTTAAGTCAAAATGAGGCTCAGTATTGTGTGTGGCCTCCACATGCCTGTATGACCTCCCTACAATGCCTCAGCATAGCAATGATGAGGTTGTAGATTGTATCCTGAGGGTTCTCCTCCAGGACATGGACTAAAGCACGGGTCAACTAATGGACAGCCTGTGGTGCAACATGATGTTGGTGAATGGAGCGAGACATGACGTCTCAGATGTTCTCAATCAGATTCAGCTCTGGGAAATGAGCAGGCCAGTCCACACCTTCAATGCCTTCATCTTGCAGGAATTGCTGACACACTCCAGCCACATGGGGTCTAGCATTTTCCTGCATTAGGAGGAACCCAGGGCCATGAGAACAAGCATATGGACTCATAAGAGGACTGAGAATCTCATCTCGGTACCTAATGGCATTCAGGTTATCTTTGGCAAGCACATGGAGGGCTGTGTGGTCCTCCAAAGAAATACCATCTCACACCATTACTGACCCACTGCCAAATCTTGCAGGCAGCAGATCACTCTCCACGAAGTCTCCTAACTCTGTCACGTCTGGCACATATGCTCAGTGAGAACCTGCTTTCATCTGTGAAGAGCACAGATTAAAATTTACCACTCCTGGTGTTATCTGGCAAATGCCAAGCATCCTACACGGTGTTGGGCTGTGTCCCCAACTGTGGACGCCAGTCCCTCATCCACATGGAGTCGGTTTCTAACCATTTGTCCAGACACATGCACATTTGTGGCCTGCTGGATGTAATTTTGCAGAGTTCTGGCAGTGCTCCTCCTGTTCCTCCTTGCACAAAGGCAGACATAGAAGTCCTGCTGCTGTGTTGTTGCTGTGTTTTATTGCCCCCTCAACATCTCCTGGTGTAGTGACCTTTCTCCTGGTAGTGCCTCCAGCCTCTGAACACTACGCTGACAGACACAGCAAACCTTCTGCTCACAGTTTGGCTTGATGTGCCATCCTGGATGAACAGCACTCCACAAGCCACTTTAATGGGTTGAAGAGTCCGTCTAATGCTACAATGTATGTAAAAGCACCACTACCATTCAAAATTGACCAAAACATTAGCCAGAAAGCATTGGTACTGAGAGGTAGTCTGTAGCCCCCACATGCAGAATCAGTCCTTTCCTATTCTAATTGCACAACAGTATGTGAAATTTATTGTCAATTAGTGTTGCTTCCTAAGTGGTCAGTTTGGTTTCACAGAAGCTAAAACAAAATGGGTTAACAAAAAAATAATAAATATTTTTGCATCTATCTCTCCCTGTCTGTCACTCATTCTCCCAGCCTGTCTCTAACTCAGTCACTCACTCCCCCCGCCTGTCTCTCTGTCTCTCACTCTCCCTGTCTATCTCTCTGTCACTCATTCTCCCTGTGTGTCTCTCTGTCACTAACTCTCCATGCCTGTCTCTCATTCTCATTGCTGGCTGTCTCTCTTTCAGTCACTTACTTACCCTGCCTGTCTCACTCTCAATGCCCATCTCTCTTCACTCACTCTCCCTACATTTCTCTCTATAACTCACTCTCCCCACCTGTCTCTATGTCACTCACTCTACCTCGCACATAAGCTGTATTACAGTCATTGCCTATAGTAACATATTAAAGCTCAGAGTTCATATTAATCACCTGTGGCAAAATATAAGCTGAGCTGTGATTGGTTGCTTATTGCCACAGCAGACAATGGCTCATGTATATGATGTTTAACACATTACCTCACATATTACCTCACACCTAAAATTGCGTTCACACATTGCATTTTGTTTGTGTTAAATGTGCATTTTCAAATGCATCACAAGAGTTGAGAAATATTTGCATAATTGCATTGCTGTCAACAGTATGCTTACAAAAAGTGTATGTTTACACAGAGTAAGCAAATATATTAAGATTCTGTTAACATATATATGTTAACACATTACATTGTGTTAACACTTGCATGTTGTTAATGCAATGTTTACAACATTGTAATTAAGCAAATGTCCTCTTCGCAATATTATTATGATATTCATTGCCTATAATAAACCTCAGAGTTCATATTGATGACCTGTGGCAGAACAGAAACCACTCACAGCTCAGCTTCCAACTGCCACAGCAGAAGCAGACAATGGCTCCTGTACATGTTGGTTATCATAATACCTCATATTTTACTTCATATCTTGCCTTACACATAAGCTGTATTATACTCATTGCCTATAGTAACCAATAACAGCACAGAGCTCAAATCAATGACCTATGACAGAGTAGAGAAGCTGAGCTGTGATTGGTTTCTTACTGCCACAGCAGTTATGTTATCCCATGTTATCTCACATATTACTTCACATCTTACCTCTCAACTTAGCTGTATTATACTCATTGCCTCGAGTAACATATCAAAGCTTAAAGCTCATAGTAATGACCTGCGGCAGATTAGCAACCAATCACGGCTCATCTTCCAACTGCCACAGCAGCAGCAGACAATGGCTCCTGCATATGGTGGTTAATAAGTGTATTTTGGAAAGGGTGGGGTGAAAATTTCAACTCAAAACCATGTCTATGAAGTTCACAGAGAGTGGCTTTGCAAAATTTGGTGTCTTTAAACACGACGGTATAGATTCCTTTAGTGGACATACACACATACACACACATATACACTCAACTTTATAAATCTAAATCTACAGGTGCTATTGTCATTAAAATCTCACCAGATGTCATGAACATCCAATCCAATTGCTGACTGAAATCTAGCCATAGTTGTCCACAAATTAAGTTATGCCTCATAATGAGAGATGACACAGAGTAAAATCTATTCAACATAGGAAGAAATAGAAGTGAAAAAAGCCTAGAAAAGCCATGACATCAGCTGAAATCTAACAGCTATTAGAAAGAAATCCTGTCACTGTTGCTGGGTATAAAAAGTAAGCTGCCAGGCAGAACAAATGCCAAAAACTGTAGAAGAGAAATTTATTGGATATATAAAATGCATACCTTATGTCCAGATGGCCTCAACGAAATGAATGAGGCTGTTATATAAATAGCCTCCCTTTAAGATGATCGATCTATAATGAGGTCCCCCACTATCCACATGACGTCCCATCTAAACGGAATCTTCTTATCTTATCCTACCACGGCCATCGTATCTTTCAGAATTGGAGAACGCAAATCAATGATCGCTACTTTGCGTGTCACTGTGCCCATTCTCTTCTGGTATTTTGCGTTCCACTCATCTTCTTCTATCATGATCCTGCACTTCCGGGTCCATCCTTATCTCTGTCTCCATTTGATACACTCGTAAATTCGATATATTTAAGATACATAATATTGCGGTTATATGCATGCAATGTGTTATTTATTTATCTGTATTTTATGATGAACTATTGTTTTTAAAATATGCATTCATTGATATGTTTTACTGCTGAGAGACGCATCAATTGATTGGTTATGTAATTAAGTCTTATGACATCACTTCCTTTAAGACATACTTATAAGAACTCATAACCCCTATAACATCATTTAGACCTGAAGAAGCGTCCAGTGAGGACGTGAAACGCGTTGTCTTTTATACCCTTTTATTATAATGTTTTAAACATTGACTTTTTGTTTAATAAACAGCATCACAGATGCTTTAAACCTTAATTGGGTTGCGCCGGAAGAAAGTCAGTTTTTTTTCTGCATCCAACGATCTGGAGAGAGTGGATTCACAATCTTCTTCCCCTTGGATCATCTATATTCTTCAAAAAACCGGAGATCCCTACTGCCGGTGAAGACTAGGCAGCACCCTTTGTACTCTGACACAGCGTTGTGCCTGCACGCACAACCCATCAAGGTGAGCACACCACTGTATTTTAAAGGAACATCTCCTTAAGTTTTACCTGCACCAGGAAGCGCCTGTGTTTTTCTCTTCTTCTACAGAAATGCCAAAAACTCTTTTCTTTTCTACCTTTCCTTTTGATTAGGTATACTGTATCTAATTATAGATGGCTATTCTAAGGTGCATGTTCCCCCATTATCAGATCACAGATGTTGCACAACTTCAGGTCTAGCAAGGCAATTACAGACCTGTAAGCTTAACTTCCATTGTGGGGAAAGTATTGGAAGGGTTAGTAAAAGACTACATACTGGAGTATGTGACATCAAATAGAATAATAAGTGATAGCCAGCATGGGTTTACTAAGAATAGAAGTTGTCAAACTAACCTTATCTGCTTCTATGAAAGGGTGAGCAGATGCCTGGATGGAGGAGCAGCTGTGGATATTGTGTTCTTGGATTTTGCAAAGGCATTTGACACTGTTCCTCATAGACGCCTGATGGGTAAAATTAGGGCTATTGGTTTGGCAGAAATCATTTGCAATTGGATTGAAAACTGGCTGAAGGATCGTATCCAGAGAGTTGTGGTCAATGATTCCTACTCGGAATGGTCACCAGTTATGAGTGGTGTACCTCAGGGTTCTGTGCTTGGCCCACTACTGTTTAATATATTTATTAATGATATAGAGGTAGGAATTAATAGCACTGTGTCTATTTTTGCAGATGACACCAAACTGTGTAGTGTAATACAGTCTATGGAGGATGTTCATAGGCTGCAGGGTGACTTGGACAAACTGAATGTTTGGTCATCCACTTGGCAAATGAGGTTTAATGTGGATAAATGTAAGGTTATGCACCTGGGGGCCAATAATCCAAAGGCAAAATATGTCCTTGGGGGAGTAAATCTGGGAGAGTCCCTTGTTGAGAAGGACCTGGGGGTACTAGTAGATCATAAGTTGAATAACAGCATGCAATGTCAATCAGCTGCCTCTAAAGCTAGTAGGATCTTGTCGTGTATCAAAAGTGGTATGGACTCTCGTGATAGGGATGTAATATTACCACTATACAAGGCACTGGTTCGGCCACACCTGGAATATGCTGTCCAGTTCTGGGCACTGGTCCATAAAAAGGATGCCCTGGAGCTGGAGAGGGTTCAACGTAGAGCCACAAAAATGATAAGGGGTATGGAGGGTCTTAGTTATGAGGAAAGATTAAAACAACTAGATTTATTTAGTCTGGAAAAGAGACGACTACGAGGGGACATGATTAATTTATTTAAATATATGAATGGTCCATACAAAAAATATGGTGGTAAGTTGTTTCAGATTATATCAAATCAAAAGACGAGGGGGCACTGTCTCCGTCTGGAGAAAACAAGGTTTAATCACCGGAGGCGACAGGGCTTTTTTACTATGAGAACTGTCACTCTGTGGAATAGCCTGCCTCAGGAGCTGGTCACAGCAGGGACAGCAGAGAGCTTTAAGAAGGGTCTAGATGCCTTTTTACACCTAAATAACATTGATGGTTATGTTATATAGAATTGTTTTCCCTAAATCCCTTCCTCATCCAATCCCTTCCCTTCCTTGGTTGAACTTGATGGACAAGTGTCTTTTTTCAACCGTATAAACTATAAAACTATGAAACTATGAAGTAAGGGATTGTGACTGGAATCTCTGCTTCCTTTGACTATGGAAACATATTGGAGTTGCATTTCAGGTATGTTATTTTAGAGAATCTTAAGGATAATAGCATAGCCTCAACATGGGTTTATTAGGTTAGTCCTCTCTGACTTATCTGATTAGCTTTCTTGAGGAGGTAAATTCTAGACTGCACCTAAGAGACCCTGTTGATGTTGTGTATCTGGGACCAGGGGAAATTTGTGCAATTGGGTTGCCTGGTCCTTAATGGCTGATCATCATATTGGGTAGAAGTTATCAGTGCCACAAGGGTCAATACTATATCCTCATTTTTCAAATATATTCATTAAAAGAAATGTGTCACCAATAAACTCCAGAGATTATTGCAGAGATGTTCAAGTTAAAAGTCATGTAAATTATGGGATGCGTCAAGAAAGGGATAGATGCTCAACTTCCCATATCAATGATCAATTCCTGTTTACAACTTGTGGTCCTTAGATACATTTTCTTCAAATTGTATTAGCCCAAAAACCTCTGCGCTGTGATTTGGCTTTAGTGATTAAATATGCAAATAAGTGTGCCATCTAGAGATGAGCGAGTATACTGCTCGGTCGAGTATTAGCATACTCGGACCGGCTCGTTACTCGGACGAGTATTTTCCCTGCTCGCGATCGAGCATTAAATTAAGTGAAGAACAGTGAAGAACAGTGTTTTTATTGTTTAATAAAATATTACAGATGTTTCCTGATGTTTTGCTTGTAAGAACACATTGAAATAACACTATTCTTCACATTGCAGGTGTTCGCGCGTGTCTCCCGCTAGGTTCAGAGATGTTCGGAACATCTGGAATGTGAAGAATATTGTTCTTTCAATGTGTTCTGCACTTAAATGGTCCTGTATTCACTGTTTTTAATGTTTTAATTCTATTCTTCACATTGCAGTTGTTCGCGCGTGTCTTCCGATAGGTTCGGAGATACGCACGCACATCTGCAAAGTGAAGAATAGAATTAAAACATTAAAAACAGTGAATCTCCGAGCTTAGCGGGAGACACACGCGCACACCTGCAAAGTGAAGAATAGTGTTATTTCAATGTGTTCTAACAAGCAAAACATCAGGAAACATCTGGAATATTTAATTAAGCACTGTTCTTTTACTGTTCTGTTTAAGCAAAAAAATGCATGGGTCTCCCATTGACTTCAATGGGGCCCGTTATTCGAGACGAGCACTCGAGCATCTGGAAAAGTTTGTCTCGAATAACGAGCTCCCGCTCATCTCTAGTGCCATCAAATGTTCTCCACTTTCAAAAATTAAGTGTAACCGTAAAGTTACTAGGCAAAAATTGTTTTAGCACAGCATTTGACAACAATTCCAACAACACTGATATCATGCTTCTGGTTTCTTCCTATCATGAGATCCAGCCTCATATATTTATTGGCCCAATCTGTAAAAACCTCTCAGGTTTTTCTGAAGCGGTGAGGACTTCCTGGTTGTAACATCAGCTAAGGGCACAATCAGCCCAGCCAATCAGGACACAAGAATAGTTTTACTGCTTGTACTGAAATCTAGGGCAGAGCAAGGCAGGGGAATCACAGAGCTGACAATACAAAACACTCAATATCTGCATCACATTAAGAAATTATAATCAATAAATACATCAATCTACAGCACAAAGAAAAAGGCAAAGTAAACTATAAATATGTATATGTCCACCTACAAATAAACACCTATATGGAAACATACATAGAAACCTCTCCAGAAGACTACCTGAGAGGACCCTACATTGAAGGACTGTTTTTTTTTTTTTTTAATTCAATGTCTGATTTTTTTCATTATACTCTACACAATACCCTTTATCTGCCGACCACCACTTTTATTTGCAAAGAGATCAGTTCAAGGAGGTTTTTCTGTGTGTACGTGATCTGATGCATTTAGCCTGAGCTCCGTCTTTATTTGTGCTACATTCAAACTTCCAAACATACACAATTCTCCTGCATAAACTTTCAAACACAACAAGATCTGCTAAATACCATTCCTGAGACAGTATAAAGAGTCTGTCTCCTTGTAATTGGATGACCTGAAGCATGTAACCAGTCACATGCTCTTGACATCACTCAAGATCCTGCAGATTATTTCTTAATTCTTACCACAGAATTTTTCTTATAGTGAGAACTGATATTCTCCTCCACCTAGCAGCTACAGATCGTCTCCTCGTGCCCCTCCCAACCAAATCTACCCACCATCCTCTCAAGAGTCCAGATACGGATTCCCCTGGCAACCAATAAAATCAAAGTGTGGCAGAGGACAAGGTAAAACCCCTGCTAGCTGATAGCTAATGAGAGTAAATTAGAGAATTGTTTATATTAGATTACTGTAGAGTTAGGCAAACGGTTTTGTACTTTACAGTTGTTCTTTAAAATTTCAAAATATTTGAATTGACAGTACAGATCTATGTGTAGTCTCTCTTTTTAGTACTAGGCTTGAAATGAAGACAGGGACAACCTCTACATCTAGAGGAATATTGTTTTATCATTACCGTAAGTGCAATGAGACTATGACCTATATGATGCCATATAATGTTGATGGGTGCTACAATGGACAAGTTTAAGCAAAACCTGAATACCCCATGTTATGAGGACTACTGTATATTCCATTATGGGATTGAATGTTTATCAACAGAGTAATACTGGAATCATGAAGGATAAGGCCCCTCATTGGTTTCTTTTGATTCCACTTGATCAACATTGTAGGATAAAAGGTTAGATTTGATGGACCTGAATTTTTATTTAACCTGATCTATTTAGATGCTGTGAAGATGAGAACCAAGAGATGGCATGCTTTAATATCAAACCAAAAAAACCCATAATTTTATGGTACTATGTTGAGATGTTTTATGCTACAATATATTTCTCTGTATGTGACTCAGCAGTTCAGTTAGATTATCAAGGGACTTGCTCACGGACACATTTACATTTACTTTCTAAAACCCTTTAGTGCATTTTCTATGTATCAGAAATTGTAACTTAAAGCACCGTTTTTCTAAACAAAAAAATAAAAACACCCTTAAAGGGGTATTTATACCTGGGCATTCATATTGAGTTTAATTCACTTATCATATGTAAACATTTCTTCAATTGGATTTTATTTAAAAAAAAAAGTTCCTGTGTGAAGATAATTTCTCACAAATGTAGCCATGTTGTCCTTTAGAAACAAAATAGTTTCCTTGGATACGACCACCTAACATTTTGGCAGCAATGGCCACACATGCACTATTGAGCCCTGCCTGACCACCTGGCTTCAGTGTTCATTACCACGGGAGGGTTGTGGGACATGCAGTAACTTCTAGACATTTCATATACAAAAACCTTTTGTTTCTTTGAGCAATCACTCCAGGTGGTCGTATCTAAGGACACAGTCTTGTGACTAAGGGACCATATGACTACATTTATGAGAAAATAACTTCACACAGGTAAAAAATTTAATAACATCTAATTAAAGAAATGTATACATATGGCAGAATAATGGAATTGAATGTGAATGCCCAGATGAGAATACCCCTTTAATGGCCAAACTCTCTTTAAATTCGACCTATTATAGAATATTATTCTCTTAAAGCTATATATCTTATTGTCAAACTCCGAACTACCAACAAGTAGTTCTTCTCAAGAAAGGGATTGATGTTACATGAAACTGACACCAATTGACAGTATGTTGCATAAGCTTTGTTGCTATTCTACTTACCTTAAGTGACAATCCAATTAAGGGACAGTACTGAGTATTGCAAAGCACTTGTGCAGCTCTTCCTGGCTGTCCACAGTAATATTACTCACAGAACACCCTCTTACTTAAAGTGTGAAAAAGAGAACGACAGGGTACAACTTATATTACATGGCCTATAACACAAGCAGAATATAAATTACCATAAATTCACTTGACTAGGGATGGCAAAGTGATGTGATCTCTCTAATGCCTTATTAACAGTTCTAGCAGATTAGGTGCACATAATAACCTCCTGTCAACCTCTCCAGCTGTCATCTTCTAGATTTTCTACACTCAGACCGAACATCTTATATTTATTACCAACATCATGTAGTAATTTTGTTTAATATTTCCTATTAATTCACAATGTGCAACACAATTTCATGGAGCTTTGCTTTTACAGAATGAATGGGTAAAAATATTTTAGTTA
Source organism: Engystomops pustulosus (assembly GCA_019512145.1). Classification (NCBI taxonomy): domain Eukaryota; kingdom Metazoa; phylum Chordata; class Amphibia; order Anura; family Leptodactylidae; genus Engystomops; species Engystomops pustulosus. The sequence goes on from CM033649.1 coordinate 46,323,146, forward strand.
ATAATATTCTACAAATTAATGAAAAAATTCATAGAGAAAAGTAAAATAATTAAAATGAAAGTTAGTATTTTCTGAATACAATGTGATGCAATCTACTACTATGTTTTCTGCAATTTGTTTATATTTTCTAGTCTTTTGTTTTAGATAAAACAACCTGATTTCAATGTCTCACAAAAGGATTCAATAAGTATTCCCTTTGTGTTTTTGTACAACTACATTGTGGGGGTATGGGATATGGTGTGAACTGCACCCTTCATGCTTTTACTTATGATGTAATGATATATAATAAGTTGCCAGATATTGAAGAGAATGACAGAGATGTTATAGTCCTTGTAATGTATTACATTTACACAACTGCCCATGAGGCAGAGTAATTGAGTAATTACTTATTTCTTTTCTTTGAATATAGTTGAGCTGAGCTTCAATTTGATGTCAAGTAGATGTCTAGATTATTTCCACTTTTTCCAGTTTACATATAAACTTCAATCTACAATCAAAACCATGCATGATAAATCAGGGACACTTACACATAGATCCAGGCATAGTGACTGTGCTAATCTTCTTATATTTTTATGCATGGCCTCCATCCTTCTAATATAAACTTAACCTGAAGGTCTCATTTGGGTGTTACCAGAGCCCCTCTGTGCTGCAGCTCACAGGTTGCTACAGTTACGCTCCCAGGGTGTGCTGAAAAATTCTCTGCCTCTGTGAGATTACATCAGGAAGAGGGAGAGATGAAGTGCTGAGAGAGCAGGGGGAGAATGAGACCGATTAACAGTTTGTGAAGTGGCAGCATATATGAACTCTGCTAACAGCATTAGGATCCCTTCAGGCTCATTAGCATAATTGAAAATGTGGATTTTAGAAGGAAGGAGGCCATGGATAATACATTTAAGAAGATTAACACAGTCACAGTGCCAGTATCTATGAGTAAGTGTACCTGGTTTATCATGCTTGATTTTGATGGTAGACTTTCTTTAAACTATATTAACCCATTTCTGCTCAGGATCCGATATATCAGACGCTGAGCACAGTGACTTAACGCTCAGCGTTCAATATATTGAATGCAGAGCTGATGCCGGTTCAGCTTGAGGTCTGCGCAGAACCAGCATCGGGATACACGATGTGTAACATTGTAACACCCATGGTCGGAGTGGGCTCTGATCGAGGGTGTTTAACCCGTTAAATGCCTTGGTTGATGTGACCATGGCATTTAAACTGCCTTTGGGGGGTGTTTCCTTCACAATCACACCACCCCCCCCGAAACGTGCTGTCTTCAGCGGGCGCCAATCGTTCCTACGGCAGCCCCAAGTTCCGATCAGGACCCCACGGCTGCCTGCAAGCAGTGCCAGTAAGATGGCATCTATGGCGTCATCATAAAGGCACATTGTCCGCCTATGCAAGTGCATTGGCTGACACAGCCAAAACTCTGCAATACATCAGTATTGCAGAGTATGATCATGAACAAGCAATAAGATGACCGGTAAGCAAAGACTTACCGGCTTGGGAGAGGGCTCAGTCCATGAGTCCACTCCATGTACCCACACCCAACATAATAGTACGGCGCACATTGGGAAGGGGTTAAAAAATGTTATCAATCCCAAAATAATGGTCAAAATATAAGGTATCTGTAGAAGCAGAGTCAGCTTTATAAGAACTACTCTATTAGAAGTGGAGAAAGGAATTTTGGCCCATATATTTATTTCTTCCTTTACGTTCCCTAATAAGAGGCTCAAATTTAGTTGAGCAATTTGCTTAATCTGTCCGCTGATTATAGCACCCAAATATTTAAAAGACTGATGGGGTTTCTCACAACAAGTTGTTGATCAATATCCTCAAGATGGAGCAGTGTGGACTTGGACCCATTAATATCAAAACCAGAAAGTTTACAAAATTTCTCAACAGTCATAATTGCAGGGACAGCTTCATTTGAGTCAGACAATCACAAATGATATCTTCCCCATATTATATTACTGTATTCCCTCCCCCCCACATCTAAATCCCTAAGCCTGTGAGAGGCAAAGCTCTTGATTAATAATTAGTGTACAGATGGTCCACAATATATATATTTTTGCGTATATAATACGCAACTATCACACAAAATTCTCACAAAACCCAAATGGCTCCAATATTTTCCATAAAAAGACCAACTCCACCCTGTCAAAGCCTAAGAGACATCCAATGACAGGAAGAAACAGGCTCCACCGCTTCCCAACTGAACGACAGAAAATAATCTTGTATGTTGGTATGTATATTTTGATCAAGGATAAACCCTGACTGGTCCAACCCAATATTAAATATGATTTTAGCAAGTCTTGTAGCTGTTCAATAATGAAATTGGGCAATATGACTACAGTAGACCTTTGAAAGGTACCTTGAGTAAGTCTGTAACTTGCAGCTTGAGCACTTAGAAGGGTGGTCTACTATACAGCTGGCTTCACAGGAAGCTCACATTCAGTTTTTTTCCAAAAAGCTTTATTTGTTACTTCACAAATACACTACCCAGGGAAGGGTCTACACATCCAAGGAATTACATGAAATGGAAAACAAAGCAAAGGAGATGTGTATACGGATCAAACAATAACTTTATTGAATAATACAATTACAAACATCTAAAATAGCTATGAAAAGCTAAGAAGCTATGTATGATTGTACATTGATGGTGGTATACTAATTAGGGTCCAGAAACAATATATGTGTATAAGTAAGTATTTATACTAATTAGGGTCCAGAAACAATATATGTGTATAAGTAAGTATTGACCAACAAATAAAAATGGAGCAAAAAAGAGCATTACTGCCAAGTAGTTATACAGGTAATATAATGCAATAAGATTAGAGATGAGCGAGCACTAAAATGCTCGGGTACTCGTTATTCGAGACGAACTTTTCCCGATGCTCGAGTGCTCGTTTCGAGTAACGAGCCCCATTGAAGTCAATGGGAGACTCGAGACTTCTTCAAGGGGACCAAGGCTCTGCACAGGGAAGCTTGGCCAAACACCTGGGAACCTCAGAAAAGGATGGAAACACCAGAGGGGAATGTAAACATCTGCGCAAGAAGCGCTGAAATAATATCCGTCAATGAAAAAAGTTTTCCAGTATATTTTGTGGCTTACACAGCATATACTAATTAGGGTCCAGAAACAATATATGTGTATAAGTAAGTATTAACCAACAAATAATAATGGAGCAAAAAAGAGCATTACTGCCAAGTAGTTATACAGGTAATATAATGCAATAAGATCTAAGCTAAGATCCTCTCAAAGAGGCTAAATCGGTTCCACAAATTTTGGGGTTTTTACCTTACTTATGTATTAGTTATTAATGCTTCCAAAGCTTGCTTGGGGAGGGTTGCGCCAGTGCGAAGAGCTTCACAACAGAAGGTAAGATGGGGTAGCAGAACAGGGAGGGAATTAAGGACCTCTCGGACCTCCTCTGACAATATGGGTCTATTGAACTTATTTATTTCAGTAGGGTTCAGTCTTAGGAGGTGCATGTCATAACATTAACCATACTTTTATTTTGCAGTCTAGTTCAACACCTACCAGAAATACATGGGGATGTGGGTTATAGAGCTGTTTATAGAAAGATTGGATTTCTTACGACTGTTGGTTTGATGTCATTAGTTTTGGAACCTCCAGGTCTACATATTGCACTGCAGCAACTACAAGCCACCGCAGATCACCAGAAAATCAAATATAGATAACGCTACTTGTAGGCGTAAGAAGCCGTTTGGATTATCCTATGGCTATTTTCTAGCCAAAGTATTAAAGCACATACTATGCAAGATCTGAGATGACACTGAGATTATTAAAAAAATAACGTTAAAATAAAAAGAACATGGCAGATGTGCCTAAAAAATTTTTGGGAAAAAATCAAACCCTAATAATTTTCCCACTTTGGGTTTGAGGGTGGATATGTGTGTCACTAAGGCTAAAAACCACAACGGTAGTCAAGTCCCCCGCCAAGTCCCTCACATATGGATACAGCTGCATACTAGTGCCAGCAAGCCCGCACAAGCAAATAAAAAAAAAAAGTATAAACGTTATTGTAGGCCCTAAGAAGGGCTGTTTGGTGTTGTAGATCACTCCTCCTACAGTAAAGCTAATTAGAACACCCTAAACGCGTTCCCTGACCAGCCAGCAGACTCTCTCCCTAGGCGGCATCCAGACATAGAATGATCCGAGCAGCGCGGGCAGCGGCTAGTCTACTCCCAGGGTCCACCTGATTCTGGCCAGCCAACCTGCTATCGACGTGTAGGGTACACGTCATGCTGGGTGGAGTGCAGAGTCTCCTGGTCTGTGATTGGCTCTGTTTCTGGCCGCCAAAAAGCAAAACGGCGGGAGCTGCCATTTTCCGAAGCGGGCGAAACCTTGATCCGAGCAAACACAGTTACGAGACGCTAAATGCTGATCGGCATTCAAGCTCGGACGTAGTATGTTTCGCTCATCTCTAAATAAGATCTAAGCTAAGATCCTCTCAAAGAGGCTAATCGGTTTCCACAAATTTTGGGTTTTTACTTACTATGTATTAGTTATTAATGCTTCCAAAGCTTGCTTGGGAGGGTTGCGCCAGTGCGAAGAGCTTCACAACAGAAGGTAAGATGGTGGTGTATCAGAACAGGGGGGAATTAAGACCTCTCGGACCTCCTCTGACAATATGGGTCTATTGAACTTATTTATTCAGTAGGGTTCAGTCTTAGGAGGTGCATGTCATAACATTAACCATACTTTTATTTTGCAGTCTAGTTCAACACCTACCAGAAATACATGGGGATGTGGGTTATAGATGTTTATAGAGAAGATTGGATTCTTACGACTGTTGGTTTGATGTCATTAGTTTTGGAACCTCCAGGTCTACATATTGACTTAATATTTGAGACATTTTGTGAGCCATCCTATTTCCTAATAATTTTCTGTTGTTTATATTACGATAGTCTTTTAGCTGTTTTCTTAACAACTGTAGCTCACAGTCTTAGGGCTCTTTCACATTGGCGTTGATGTTTAGCGTGAGTTGCTCGTCTGTTGTGTTTTGTCCCTGTTGTGTCTCAGTTTTTCTTCTGTTTTGTCTCTGTGATGCATCAGTTTTGTCTCCGAAGGTTTAACATTGCTTTGAAAACATCACACCTGGATTTTCAGCCTCATCAATGAAAATAATAATATAGAAACCAACCAGAAAAAAGTACTGAATGGCACTACTCTGTGTATTAATAGTCCAGGGTGATTGTGTTTAGCAGACATGCGTTGGTATGAGTCAGGTCTGTGGGAGGCAGGTGGTGCTCTGATTCTTTAAAGAAGTGCAAAAAATCCAAACGAAAAGGCAGAAAAAGTTCAATGGCACTCACCAAAGTAGCTCCTTCTAATCCAGTTTATTGGTGATACTCACAAACAAACATGACATGCAAAAAACGTTACAGCAGGGAGGGAGAGACGCAGGGACTCACACAAAGACAAGGTAACTGACAGCTTTCACACACCCGCGGCGCTTCATCTGACTTGCCTGCTCAAACAACATATAACCAATGGCTATTTAAACCCTCACCATGCCTTCATCCCTTCCCCCGTCATATATGATTACCCACCCTAAGGGAGGCAGGTGGTGCTCTGATTCTTTAAAGAAGTGCAAAAAATCCATACGAAAAGACAGAAAAAGTTCAATGGCACTCACCGAAGTAGCTCCTTCTAATCCAGTTTATTGGTGATACTCACAAACAAACATGACATGCAAAAAACATTACAGCAGGGAGGGAGAGACGAAGGGACTCACACAAAGACAAGGTAACTGACAGCTTTCACACACCCGCGGCGCTTCATCTGACTTGCCTGCTCAAACAACATATAACCAATGGCTATTTAAACCCTCACCATGCCTTCATCCCTTCCCCCGTCATATATGATTACCCACCCTAAATTGTTACAACTAATGTATAATGTTATTTATTGTATGTCAACTTCATATTGTTACATTTACCTATATAATAGTGAAAAAAAAGAGTTGCATTTTACATGAGTTCATGGAGTATGGTCTTTCTGAGATGTGGCATGGTTTTGCCCATTTACAAAATTCCTATTCCTCAATATTGTCACTATCTTTACTGACAATTTTATTATAAAGTTATGGCTTGTTTTACCCCATATCCTGCCCTGTATGCTTCCATTACTATCCTATCCACTTACTGGCTTCTCTCAAACGTCTATCATTGTTTGTTTATGTTCCCATGGCCACCAGCTAGCAGCGCTTGCAGCCTTATGCGAATATGTAAATTATCGCGAGACGCTTGACATACCTCCTCAGCTGACGCCACCTGGGGAGGAGTTGGAACGGCAGCCACGTCCCATCAGACGCGGCCCTGCGGCTGATGCCTTGAGATCTTGGGACTGGCGTTGTCCCACCCACCCATACGACGGGCAGACGCTGATTCAGAGGGGTCAGCGGAATGCTATCACACGACAGCACGAACACAACATTGTGTGAACAATAACATGAAATAGTATGTTAACGTGAGTACGCCTACTTGCTTTCTGGTGGTTAAATTAAACGATTAACATAGGCTTATGGAGCACCAATAGGAAGGTCTTAAACACAAGGGGCGGGTATGGTGGGGGGTCTAAATAGCCATGCGTCACTTTTAGAGATGAGCGAGTATACTCGTCCGAGCTTGATGCTCGTTCAAGTATTAAGGTACTCGAAACGGCTCGTTGCTCGGACGAGTATTTCCCCTGCTCGAGATCGAGCATTTAATTAAAAAAACACAGTGAAGAACAATGAAGAATAGAATAAAAACAGTGTTCACTGTTTTTATTCAATAATGTACAAAAATGTACATTTATTTTACTATTAAAAAACATACCTGATTTAAAAAAAAACTTTGGTGATATAAAGATGAACTCTTCCATTCAATATGGATATTTTATTATATTTAACGGGAAAATTAGATATGTATGTTTAATTTACAGTCAGGAATTTAGAGAGTATTGTGATTGAACCTGTCAAAGTTCAATATATATTCCGTTCTTGAAGTAAATGGACCCGCACCAAGAACCCTGAAATTAAAGGTTAGAACCTTTCTGACCAAAAATGTCTGTAAAATGGTGGTAGTAAGGGTTCGGGTCTTCAAAATTGGGTTAATAAAGTACAAAATTAAACCAAATAAAGCTGTTATGTTACCGATTTCTCACTGTGGCTATAAGATAGCCTATGGGTAATCCAGATGACTATTATTCTTCCACTGTGCTATAAGATTGCTATGGGCATGCGATGCAGTTATTATCTCTTTGGTAGATGGGTTCAAAGATGCACTATAAAACCAAATGGGATATATATGTGAGTAATTTTATTTGGTAGAGATTATCAGGGCAAACTACTTAAAGGCTAGAGAGAGAGTACTGAAAATAATAAATAAAATAAAGCAAAACAATACAAAAAATGTAAAACTATCTTGAAAGAGGTGTCAGAGGGTCAGAGGAAAGCCACGTCGTTGGAGGTGGATGTGGTGGTGGAAGTGAAGGGCATTGGAGAGAAGGTAGTCAACATTAACCACTCACACGGTGCATTCGACTGTTGTTGATAGGGAAGTTAAAGCGGTTGAGGCTGGCTCCATCATTCTCATAACAGCTTAAGATGACCCGACACAAATCCAAAACCTCTATCTGAAGTTCAGTTTCCAAGATCAAAACAACAATGTTTGCACAGGATTGGGACATTGACAGTTTTCCTCTGCTCGACATAGTTACTATTTGTACTGCAACTTTAATGTTAGTATCTTCTGGTTATGAAAACCACCTGGAAACAAATCCAAAATATCATATTCAATAGATTTTCCCTCTTTAAGATGACACTAAAAAAGAGTTTAGTGGTGCCAAACTTCAGAAGATAAAGCCGTATGACAGTCGTGACGGAAAACGTAACATGCTTTCAATTTTTTGTCCTTGCATGTCTCTGCTTTCAGCTTATCATTCCGTTTTCAATTACTATGTTGAACTTGATGGATATATGTCTTCTATTGACCCTGCTATTGATAACCATGTAGCACAAGATAACTAATCATTTATGCAGAAATTTAACAATGTTCTCAATATAGACAGTAACTCATCAGGAACCATTATTGTAAATCTGCCCAAGAAACACTAGAATACATTGAAAGTAGAAGTAAGATTTTAAAAAAGAAAGTAACACAGAATACTCAATGGTTGACAATGGAGCTTATTTTCATTGTGGATCAGTTGTGAATTAAATATGGTTAACACTAAATGTTGGAAAAGGGGCGTATCCATCTTATGCTTTTATACTATCTACAATATCAGCTTTTGCTATAGTTAATGACATGTAGCCAAATAAATCTTCAGATGGTCTACATAATGAGCCCACTGACAGTTTTTTGATTGATTCAACTTATAAGGTTGTCATGCTGCCAATCGTTTCTAAATGATCCAATAAACAGCAGAATGATGCAATCCACTGTTCCTTTATTTAAATTTAAAAACAACTCAAATCGTTCTGTAGTCCGGCTGCAACCTGTCTTGTGTTAAGACTGATAATCTGCCACTTGGGATCCTTGTCCCCTTCTTTCCAGCACGTTAAAGATGCTGAGGTGAAATCCATCTGTTTTAATCCTTGGGAAAAAAGAAAAAATACAGTTAAGACTGAAACGTTATGGCTGAAATCTTTAAGAAATAAAAGATGTCACTTTGTTTCCACCTGTTGTTTCTTATATTGATGTAAGTATATCCTGATTGTGTTTGGATGTGTATGGATTCATGAGTTATAAAAAAACTTTTTTAAAAAGGCGTAAGTCACATTTCTATTATTAAACTAAAATTCCACCTCTGAACATTGTTTGTCAAGTAAGAAAGGATAACAGGACTTAAAAGTCGTACTATTTCACAGGATAGATAATGGCATCATTATTCTCTACTGACTGTATCATGTTTGAATAAACCAGCTTATGGGTATCTTGCCTAAATTTTTAAAATGTAACTTTAACAAGTGTAATCGCTCAAAAAACCTTGGAAATGGGACTAGAATGGCACGTTCGAAATGCTAGGATTGCGTCCACCTATTGGGCCTCATCATAGGGCAGAGCCTCATTTCATTAGGGCAAGGCTATGTAAATACCTTTTTGAAGATGACATTATGTAGTATGGCATATGAAATCATATATACTGAAATATATTATATCAGTGACATGCCTAAGTATTCAGTCTAAAAACAACGTATTAAAAAAATAGTTAAAACAAGGTTAAAACATATTTTTAGGGACCCGTAGAACACATTGTGTCGAGGTGTTGCTTGAAAAAGAGGTTAGGCCAGGGTAAAGTTCTGTTGGATAATCTGTATTGTGCAGCTGCAGAATAAGATATTATTGTTGGGGTTGCCTGAAGGTTAGATGTCCCTCAGGCATGGATCCAAAATGTAAGAAATACCACTATTCAGTTTCACTGAAGACAGGATTTCTGAATGGCTAAGGAATGGAAAAAAAGAAGGGTGTTGTGGTTCATTGTCTCAACAATCTAATCCAAATCGTGATAGTTTATTGTGCAGATTGTGGAACTTGACGCATTTGAAGTGGTAATAATCTATATTAAACAGGTAGGAGGTTGCAAGTGTGAGGGGGGGGGGGTTTTTTTTTTTTGGGTTGTTAAAAAGCGTAACACGGCCCCCACATTACCGTATGTTTTTTATTATCATCTTAAAGGTACCATAGCGCGTCAGAAACAATCCAGTACTTGACTATTAGTAAAGGCCGTTGAAGGGCGCGACTGGTATTTCGGGTTGGGGGTGTTGAATGCAGCTGGTAGGAAACAAAAAACTAAAAATAAGGGAGATCTTACATCCTTGTTACTAGTCATCAGCCAATCACACAATTGATTCCAAATTGACTGATATGTGGGTCGTCAAATACTGGAGAGATCGACGATAACGGAGGCCGAGTATCCGTGACACCACAAGAGACTGTAGAAGTTGGTTTGCGCATGCAATATTACTGGCAACTCATCCTCCGCCTTCCATAGAGATGGAACGGGTAGCCCTCTCATGCCTGACTGGCTGCTCAATATCTCAGGGTGCATATAAAGGGGTTGGAACAATGGACCCATCAGGACCCCTCTCGTACTGATATGTGCCAGGTCCACACTGAGACCACATCTGCTTCATGGGAAAAACCTTTAAGTTTGTGCCTATTTTTTAAATTTAGGGTAATAATTACCTAGCAGCCCTGCCAATTTCTGACATTGGAGTTACAGATATGCCAAACAATGTGTATCTTGTGCCTCCTAAGCCCCGTGCAGCCCAGAGACCAGCCCCCGCTCCCTGCAGACCTGGAACTCCATTGGTAAGCATAATGGAATCTATGCAACATCCAGAGATGCCCCAGAATATAAGTGTTGTATATCTATTCAATTCAAACTGTATACATTACTTTAAATCAAAGATGGTTGGACTACTATTCAAGATTACGAACACAAATTTTCTTATTCAAAACTGGAAAACATAAGGAGGTAGAAGTTTATTAATGTAAATCAATAATGTGTGCTAAAAGTTTAATTACTCAGGCAGTAAGTTAAGGTACTTGAAATATCAAAGTCTCTGTAAAATTTTGTCTCTGTAAAGACCATTTCTGGAAACAATGTTATGGAGTTCAGATTACATTTGTCTAATTGGCCCTATTTTTTGATTCAGTCAAGCAAAGTTATTTTATCTTTATCCAGAATACCAGTATTTATTTATCTGTTTATTAAAAAACGTAAAAAATAACTTTCTTTGTGCACGTTTTTTAAATGTTAAAATTAGAGCATGTGATGACGATCACATTCTAACAAATAGGAATTCGTTTAGAATTTCAGGAAAACTTCAGTTGGCACGAATCCCAAAGTTTATGGTGATTAGTGGGAAATTTTTTCCCAGGTTTAGAAAAATGGCCGTGAGCACAACGGACTACATGGGCAGAGAACTCTGGGAAGAGAAAGGAAAACCTGATCACATGTGCAGAAGTTGTAAATCAATCAGCGACCTGCAGGCTTATGTGATGTCACAGCATATAAAAAACAAAGGGCCATGGGGGGATCACGGGGAGTCGATGACGTGCAACGCACTGAGGCACGCAGCTCGAGGACGTGGCAGGTGCCTGAGAGAGGAAAGCGGGATGAGTAAGGCGGGACGGACCCAGCAGACGCGGGACGCGAGGCAGACGGAACAAGTTCGGTGAGGAGGCTGGCGAGCGGGTGTACAACTGATTGCCGGCCACGAGGGACGGAGCCAAGTGGCGGAACGATGCGGGCAGCAGGCAGCAGCAGCAGCCGTGGATGGAAGGATTGTGGAGAGCTGCAATAACTGAACACGGTGGCCGCCGAGAGTGAGGGGGACGGCTACTTGAAGTGGAATACTAGGTGGGATGCAGCTAGATCACCTAAAGGCATCTAATCCCAGCACGGGTGGGACAGGACACAGAGTGGCTCAGAAACGGCGGTAAGACCATTAAGTCTTACAACATGAGATGAGCGCACTAAGCATTGTTAACCCTCACAACTAACAAGGGGAAGGAGAAGGAAGAGAGGAAAAAAAAAAAAAAAAAAAAAAGGGAGAAAAAAAAATATATATATATAATAAAGAGGAGAAGGTAGCATTGAAATCAACACCCACTAACTAATTAAACCCATGTCGGCTTTTGGACAACTACTTAGACTCAAGTCAGTAAACTGTTTGAATTGGAGAATGTGTTATATCTTAGTTACATTTAAGTGTGACTGACATCCCCTGTTGTACGTGGTGACTAATAGTAAAGCTAAGGGTCATCAAAGACACGTAAAGATTTGAAAATACCCCAAGGTCACGACCGTATCAAAACCGACCTGTCCCACTCCCTCTCGCTCCACACTACCTTAACCCATAACTAGAAAGTGTAAAATATACGTGTGCTCTAGGATATGGGCCCCAGACGTAAATTAGATAAAATCGCAACCCAGTTGCATCTTCTTTTCGCCAAACTTAAATAAACGAACGCGAGAAATGGAGGGTAAAACAGAAAAAGGGAAAAACACAAACCTGCAACAACGCATCCACCTGATCCAAGTGCTCTATGGAGGAACACACAGATTCTTTAGCGAGAGACAACATCACAATTATACCTCGCCACCAATAAGACCCTCACCACAACAATCTGACTGGATGACGAGAAGAGACCATGGAAAGAAGAATGTTGAGTAACACCCTGAAAATCCAAGCAGAAATAGGTCTTTCTCCAAGAAATAAAAAGGACATTACTCAAACTGGGGGATAGAAACAGCCCACCTGGAAGAGTCAGTAATGGAATAACGGACACCTGCACGCACTAATAGCGCTGTGTCGCCTGCGGGACACACAATTTCACAGCAGAAAAAAAAAATTATGGAGCTTGAAAGACCGTCCAGACGTAACATATAGAATACGTGGCATCCCGAATCGGTCACTGACGCCGAGTTACTAAATTATATGGATTTTATGTCATCTACCTCACAGGAATCTGGATTCAGACCTGAAACATATAGAGCCCATAGATTAGAGAAACCCGCTGCCGCACGCATTCTGCCCTAGATAGTTATTGTGAGATTCATATTATCACATAAAGGAGGGCTTACCAAGTGTGCAGAGAGAAGGAAATCGGACGGAAAGATTCAAAGAGCTATATTTTCATGACATCTCACCAATGAACTCTGAAACAAAGACGTGAATTTAGACCTGTAACTACCATTTTACCAGGAAAAAAGAACATTCGTTACTCCTGGGGCTTCCCACTCCAACTGATTTTAAAAAGAAGATCAGAAGTTATCCTGCCCACAGTAAAAAAGCAGAAGACCTAATATAAACTGGGATGGATGCGTGAAATTCAACGCACCCCCAATAAAGACTGTTCATCCACAGGTAATGAAGAATGACTGGAATACAGTCACTAAACGCAAGGCGGCTTGACTAACACGACGCAGATCAGGGACGAAGACGGATGTAAAGGACTTCAGTGGGCGTTAGAAAGCACATGCGATACGTATCGCCTTTGCATGTTCAAGATTGTATTATGTTGTTTTGGCCTCCACCTTCCTGCTCCCTCTTCTTCTCCTTTTTCTTCTTTTTTTTTTCTTTTTTTTTATTTTGTTGTTCTCCTCGGGGTACCGCACCAGGACCACTTGGTGCATATCGCTATCACTCGACGCCAATCCGAACAGATTCTGTTCGGCTTCTCACCTCTTTAGAAAAACACTGTGCCGGCGCTTAGTCAGAAGCCGCCAAAACATACAAGCAATCTTTATATATAACATGCAACCGGCATTTTTGAACATTTCTATAACTAGAGTCTCGCTGGACTACCCCTCTCCCCTTGTCCCTTACACTACGGATCTGTTCGTATGGGACAATCATGACGATGTACTTTGTGTAATTTTGTCGATTAATAAAATGTTGGCACGCTTGCTTTGACTTTTCAAAAAAAAAAAAAAAAAATTTAAATAGGTATTATGTCGAGATCCTAAGTATTAATGTTCGGGGTCTAAACGCACCGTCCAAGCGATTTTGGTAGGAAAAATATTAAACATTAGCTCCCGACATAATTTTTTACAAGAGACACATTTATTGGAGGAAAGACCAAATCAGATTTCTGATAAGCAAATACTCGGATATCTTTCCTAGATAAAGTGAAAAAAAAAGGCAGGGGTCTTGATTGCACTTAAAACACGCTTCCAGTTACACGAATGACTATAGAGCAAGACACTAATGGGAGATATGTTACAATACATTGTATATCATATAATCATGCATACACCCTTATAAAATTTATGCTCCAAACCAAGGCCAATTAAAGTTCATGAAGAATCTCTGAACACAAATCACCAACCGCCTTAATGGTAATATAATTATTGAGGCGACTTTAACGCTATTATGAATCCACGTTTAGATTCTTCTTCAGTCAAACAAAGCAGGAAAAAACCATGTATTGTGTATCACAAAGGGATTTGACTTACCACGATGTGTGGAGATATGAATGGCAGGAAAAAGAGATTTATACTTTTTTTTTCCAGCCCCAACATACTCTAGGATAGACTTTTTCTGGTTAGTAGATCTTTGAAAACAAGGTCGCTAAGGTAGACATCCTCCCATGACTTTCTCTGACATTCTCCAGTTTAAAATAAAAATTTCTATGGGGGCACTTCAGTACTAGGTAGGACATGGAGGTTAAATTCCAAGTTCTTAAAAATTATAGTAACAGATTATAGAAGAATTAGAAGCCTTCTTTCAAGAGAACCTGTCGAAAGTTAGCTCCCCAACTCAAATATGGGTGCACACAAGGCGTATTTTAGGGGATACTTAAAATGTTAAACACCCACACGAGAAAGGCTGAAAACAAAACACGGGACGACCTAATTAAGCGATCGATTCATTAGAAAAGTGCACAAAGTACACCTGATAGAGTATAGGTGATGATAATCACAAATCTCGGGAAAAAATACAGATTTTGTCCCTGCGAGAATATAGAGAGTCTGAGGCGACAAGAATTTAGCAAATTTGAACTAACTGTTAACAGAACAAAATTCCATCGAGTAAATTAAATAAGGGACACAACACAAACAAAATAGAAAAAATCACGTGCCAAATGGGACGATAACTTACGACCCTCAACAAATAGTCGCCACCTTCCGCACTTTTTATCTGGGTTATACAATATGGAGGAACAAGGGAGGTGGCAAACCCGAACCCAGTTAGTAAGCGACTTTTTGGATGCAATAGTTCTGCCTCGATTAGGGCCACACAGCCACTACATTGGAATCGACTTCACCATCAGTGAGGTCAGGAATATAATAATAAGCTAAGAAAGGGAAATCACCGCCCCGTGGTCTTCAAATGAAATTATATTCACTTTGGGACATTCTTGCCCAAATTTGTAAAATATGTTTAATGAAATTAAAAACAAAAAACATATTCTAAAGAAATGTTAGAGCCAAAATCAAACCATTCCTAAAATAGGGAAGGATGCACAAAAGTCCAAAATTATAGACCGATTTCCCTTCTCAATAGTGATATTAAAATCCATTCAGCAATTTTATCTGCAAGACTGGCAAAGTAATTCTGATTAATCTCGAAAGATCAGACAGGTTTATGCCAAGAAGCCAGACCAGAGACGCCACCCGTAGAGTGATAGACTGATTCAGTCGCCCAAATCTAGGGGAGTCCCATGTGCATTTCTGTCGATTGATGCCGAGAAAGGCCTTCGACAGAGTGCACTGGACTTCCTAAGGAGAGTTAGGATAAATTTGGCTTTTCCGGGTTTATCAAAATGATATGTGTCTATACGAATGCCCTTCCGCTTTATAAGCGGCCTAGGCTTCTGTTCTGATAACTTCACTATCACCAATGGAGTCCGTCAAGGGTGCCCTTTATCGCCACTTTATTTAACATTTTTATAGAACCTCTCGCACAAGCCATCAGAGGAATAAAGATAAAAAGGGTGAATATTATGGCTCCGAATATATCACGGACTATATGCCGATGATATTATTTTTCATGTGAAGACCCAGCTGCCTCTTTAGCATCCTTTGAAATGTACTAAATAAGTACTCCGTGGTTTCATACTATAAAATCAATGAAACAAAGAGCAAACTTTTATTAAATGGCACCCCGACGACAGGAAAAAATATCAGGGAGAAATTCACATATCTTGGTCCCCTGAAGGATTCGTTATCTAGGCGTACATGTGGCAGAACCCCTGAAAAAATGTTAAGAACTAATTAATGGAACTAAATAATAAGTTATCAATACATTAAAATATTGACAAGTCGTGGTTTTGACTTGGCTGAATAAAATAGCCGCAGTCAAGAGGAACATCCTACCAACTATATTTATTATATGAGATGTATACCACTGAGTTTCCCGAAGGAAGAAATTCAAAGGATCCAAAGGTACATAGACAGATACATATGGAAGGGTAAACCCCCACGGCTTCCTAGGGAAACATTACATGCTCCGAAATCCAGGGAGGGGGGGCCACCCAAATATAGCAATATACCAAGAGGCGATCCTTCTAGAGCCACTGAATGTTTTTGGCAAAAAATGCAGTATGAGAAATGGATCACAATAGAGGAGCAAGTAATAAGAAAGGCATCCCTGAAAATTTAATGATCAGTGATTGGTTGAAGGGAACGAGGGATATGTTAATGCTAGACACTACCAAGGCCATGTTATCAGTCTGGCACTCTTACCACTCTAGAAGGGTCGGAAGGTACCTAAGGCGACAAGATGTTGGGTTGGATATACTAAGCCTGTGGATTCCAGACTTGTCTTTGGCCCAATGGAAACAGGGATCCATCCTCTCCATAGACGACATTTACAGGGAAGAAAATTAATGTCCTTCGAGGATATCTGTAAAAAACACAAATATCCCCAAGAAGGGAATTCCTTAACTACAAAAAAATAGAATGTTTTGAAATCTGGGAGGGTCAAAGGGAGATTATCCACAGAGATGCACAATTGCCCGATTTCTAAGTTTTCTGAACTCTGAAACGAAACGAAAGGTGGTAGTTCAATCGCTTACAGAGACACGATCACTTCCAGCCTAGTCACCAAAAAATTTACTATATGTCCAAGTGGGAAACAGATCTGGGGAGAGCCTTTCCGATAAAAGTTTGGCGTTCTTCCATAAACGACACACCAGAACAGCTAACTTGCTTAAATCATAGTGAAAGTCTCCTAAAATAGCTTTAAGATGGCCACCTAACTCCATCTGACTGTCAAATATATATAAAAATTTCCCAATTATTGCTGGAGGGGTGCGGGGAACAGGCCAATCTTTTTCACCTTTGGTGGAAGTGCCCATCTCAATCAAGTTTTGGGCACAAGTGATAAGCCGTCAGAAAGCCTATGTAAAAGAATAGTACCAACCTCACCAGAAGATTCCTTTTGAAATTTTGGGTGATCCACCGCACTCTCGGTGGACAGAAAGGTATTTTTTCAGACTGTGTGCAGTAGCTAGATCAGGATCCAGGGCCAATGGAAAAGTGACCTATAACCTCGATAGAGAACGTAATTGAACAAACTAAGAGATTGCGAACTTTATATGTATGAAGGGGGGATAATAAATACAAAAAAATTGCAAACTCAGGTTGGAATCTGTGGTCTCGAAAAATGTAAATTAAAATAAAAGAAAAAACTATATATACATGGGCAAGGATTAAATGGGGCTTACTTTAGAAGGGGAAGTCATAAGGGGAAGAAGCATAAGCAGGAGAAAGAGTGAGAGGACAAGGGAGCATTCGGAGGGGAGGAGGTACACGTACGGTCCCATCCTAACCCTTTGCCTGCTCTCCCTCTCTCAACTAGGTTTCTAAGCCTGGTTGCTGTTTTTCTTTCACGTTTTGGTCGGTTTTCTTTTTCTCCTTTTCCTTCTTTTTTTTTTTGTTTTTTACATTTGGATGAAATTATGCATGATTGTGATATGCTTGGCTATTCTTTTTTATTCCCATGTATGTCAGTATAAACTAATGTCATACTAATAAAATTATAAATTAAAAAAAAAAAAAAAAAAAAAAAAAACAAAGGGCCATTTGCCCTCTGGAAAGAACCCTTGCTCTCAGAAACTGATCCCTCGGTGCCACTACTAAATGTGGGACCCCTGGGATAGAATTGTAGAACAAAACCCTACTAGACTAGAACCAGTTCTTGTTCATTTATACCTTAAGGTGGTTCATGATATCCTAATTACCTGCCCTAAGACATACAAATAGTAGATAACCAAAGAAATATAAGAAGTCCTGTGTAAAATCTCTGAAGTTAGTTTATTGTTGTATAATGTTAAAAAGGAAAATTATCGTATTGGTTTTTATCAACTTGGATAGACAATGTGTAACCTTAAATGAAAATAATTCAAACATTGTACCATTTCATGTTGTAACAAATAGTACCTTGACTAAATAAAAAAGTATTAAAGGAAAAAAATTGCCTTTTACCTCCCCCCCATCCCCCATTATGCTCTTTAAGAGGTGTTTTTTTCTCAGGAATATTCATAGGAGGTGTTGATGTGCCTCAAATGCCTGAGCATTTAGTCCATGTAGGTTGCTCTTTGAAAAATGGAGGTTATTGGATGGTTAACAAAACCTATGGAAGTATATTATTACATACAGAAAACATATGGTCATATAGAAACCCAAACCAATAATTTTCCATAATTGTTATAACTACATTTAGTGTCCACATGCTGTGCATTGTATCTGAAATGAAAAACATAAAATATTAACCCCATAGGACGCAGCCAGTTTGCAGCTTAAGCTCTGCCCCATTCTGCATGCGTTGCTTTATATGGTTATAACTTTGAACACATGGGGAGATGTACTACCCCGTCCATTCGCGATCCAGGAAACGTTGTCTGCGGTGGATTCGGGTCTTCCGGCGATTCACTAAGGCAGTTCCTCCAACGTCCACTAGGTGTTGGTGCTGTGCTGAAGTCCAAGAGGTCCGCCGAAGTTCACGATCCGTTGCTGGGTGCAGGTAGCACGTGTCCAGTGACACTTTTTTTTTTAAATGCGGTGTTTTTCCGAATCCGTCGGCTTTTCGTTCGGCCACGTCCCCCGGTTTCCGTCGCGTGCATGCCTGCGCCGATGCGCCACAATCGTCGCAAAGCGGAAAAATTTGGGTAACCCGCCGTCAAAACGCGATTCGGGCCCTTAGTAAATGCCCCCTATTTGTTATCAAAGCGATTCTGAGATTGCTTTTCCTCACATGTTGCAATCATTTTAGTCGTGAAAGTTTACATTTATTTACTAAAAAAATGAAAAAAATTATGAATTTCTTTTAGAAATTTGCCATTTTCGAAAATTCTTAATCATCATGTTTTCAAGAGATAGATTTACACCTCAATAAGTTGCTGAATAATATTCCCATATGCTACTTTCCCATTTTCATCATTTTGAAATGTCTGGAAATTTATTGATATCACATGAATTAAAATCGAATATCGATGTTCTGTATTTCAGTATCTACTTTTTGTGGAAAAAATCTGCTTTGAAAAAATTTTAAATATTAGCATTAACAACTACATAATCAACCCATTTCAAATCTGCACCCTCAAACTATCAGAAAAACGCTTTTAGGAAGATTGTTAACCCCTGAGATCTTCATAGTAATTGAATCAAAAAGGGGACATTTAGAAGGACCGATTTGTCATTTATACATTCATTAAGCCTAAAATGTACATATTAGAAAAAAGAGGAAAACCCATCTTAAAATTTGATATACAATTTCTCCCGAGTACAGAACCCCCCCCCCATGTGGCCATTAATTTTTTAGGGGCGCACAGCAAGGCGGAGGAGGAAAGGACCCCCCTGCAGCTGCCAGGATTTTAGTTGTCACATTGGTATTTTGTTGGCTATAAAAAATTTTGCTTTTTCATATTGGGGCCAGTGATGGCATTTTTTTGGCAGGATGAGCTTTTCCAGTGTTAACATGTTGGGGTTGGTATCTCCATTATTGAAAATATTTTTTTTTATGTTCACCGTATAGCCTAATAATCATTTTATCTTTATTCTATGGGTCAATACGATTACGGGGATACCAGACATGAATATTTTTTTGCATCGCTGTTTCCAAGTGGTTGATGGCTTGTCTTTTGCGTGACATGTTGTACTTTGCAACAGTCACATTCTGGAGTACATATGGTTTTTTCATCACTTTTATTGTTGACATCCTGCGACTCCCGTTGCGGTTCGGCTCCATGCCCCAGTAATAGTGGAGCCGCGCTGTACTGCTGTGGTGCTGAGCACTAAGGGGTTAAAGTGTTAACTGCAAGTATCTGCAAGGTGATGTTGACGTCTAAACAACTATTGTTATTATACTCAGAACCCAGTTATTATACTTACCAACCCAGTTGTAGGATCAGTGGTGACCACCACAACATCATTAAAGACCTTTTCCTGTACGCCCTTCACGCCTTTGACAAACTTGTTCATCTATAGTACCATATTTTTGGACATAAGACACTTTTTACTATAGTACTCACCCCAGATTTAGGCTTTAAAAAAAGGAAAAATATATTTTACACCAATTAAAAATCCCTGTTGGTCACACCTAAAGCACACACACACAGACATACATACACACATAGCTCTGCTTCATATACATTTACACACAAGCTCTGCAACATCTATGCAGTTACTCACACAGCTCTGTATCATCAATACATTTAACACACAGTTCTGCATCATCCATACAGTACACACAGAGCTCTTTTCATCCATAATCTACACACAAGCTCTGCATCATCCATACATTTTCATACACAGCTCTGCATTATCCATACAGTTACATACACAGCTCAGCTATACACACAGAACCCCCCTTCCCCCCTCCCCCCCCCCTTCCACCCCCTCCACCCCCTTTCCCCTTTTCCCCCATTGGTCAGGAGGGTCTGTCAGTGCTGGATCATCCTGACCTTTGGTCTATAAGACGCATGCACTTTTTAGCATTTTTATAATAATAATAACCTGGATGAAAACTGTGAGTCCATGTGGTATTGGTCACAGAAAACAAAGATGGAACCAAATCACAGAATCACAGGTTACAGACTTTGTTACTACACATGTAATTACACATACTGAAAATCACAGGTGATCCTGGACTGTGTGATTTCACAAACCACCCTGCAGGAAGATGAACAGATGAGTTTTGCTTTATCTGGCAAGGTATAAAAATATATTTGCAGTGCTTAGTCAAGCACATTCAGTTGGAGATTTATGTAAAACCCTCTGACATATTAAGACAAATTGAATTTGTTAAAAAAGGCCTTTTATCATCCTGTTTCCAAATATAAGCAAATCTGGCATGAATTGAGTTACTCTGTGTGAAATCGTATTATTAGTCAATACAAAAGCTGATCTTTAGAAAAAGTATTAAGAGAGAGGTGTTAAGAAATGCTTAAATTTACCTGCAAACCAGGGCAGCTGTCAGCAGCTTATTATTATACCTAATTTCTATTATTACTGGGTCAGACAGATCAATTAATATTGCCCAAGTGTAATGCGTCTATTTAAGAGAACTTTTAAATTATAACCCAAAAGGAACATAGTCTGTCTTTGAGAAAAGATGCAAAGGCCTGCAGGGCGACAAAAAAGAGGGTGACAAAACCATTGAGAAGACTTAATCAAAATGTTTGTATTTTATGAGAGATGACGAGCACTAAAATGCTCGGGTGCTCGCTATTCGAGACGAACTTTTCCAGATGTCGAGTGCTGTCTCGAATAACGAGCCCCATTGAAGTCATGGGAGACCCGAGCATTTTTCAAAGGGACCATGGTTCAGGAATAAAATGTGTATTTATATGAAAAAGAATGTCTTCTGATAAGTTAGCAGATGTATGCAAACCTCTGCAATCTATCTCTCACTGTTCCGCGCGTATATTATCTCCTGACAAGTTATCAGATGTGAGAAGAACAGTGGAAGAATGAATAAAAACAGTGAACACAGGTCATTAAGTGAAAAACGCAGTGAAAAACACAGTGAAGAATGATTACAGATGTTCGGCACATTGCTTACTTGTCGGGGTGATACGCTGTCCGGGATCCGCTCCTCTTTTCCACTGAAGTTCCCGTGTGCCCGATGTCTCCCGTGTGCCCGATGTTCCCCCGTGCTGCCGAGGTCTCCCCCGTGCTGCCCGATGCTTCGTGCTGCGCCGAGTTCCCGTGCTGCCCGATGTCTCCCCCGTGCTGCCGATGTCTCCCCGTGCTGCCCGATGTCTCCCCCGTGCTGGCGATGTCTCCCCGCGCTGCCGATGTCTCCCCGTGTGCCCGATGTCTCCCCCGTGCTGCCCGATGTTTCCCCGTGCTGCCCGATGTCTCCCCGTGTGCCCGATGTTCCCCGTGCTGCCCGATGTCTCCGTGCTGCCCGATGTCTCCCCCGTGCTGCCGATGTCTCCCCGTGCTGACCGATGTCTCCCCGTGCTGCCCGATGTCTCCCCCGTGCTGCCGATGTCTCCCCCGTGCTGCCCGATGTTCCCCGAGCTGCCGATGTTCCCCGGTGCTTGATGTCTCCCTGCTGCGCTCCGCGGATCTTCCGACAAGTAAGCAGATGTGCCGAACATCGTAATCTATTCTTCATGTGTTCTTCACTGTCTTTTTCACTTAAATGAGCCTTGTTCACGGGGTTT